>OX403617.1:49809354-51009354 GCA_948107695.1 Meliscaeva auricollis | reverse complement strand
TTTTCTCAGAAAAAAGTAGTTTTGGTCATTTTTGGTTTTCTCAAAAACTACAGGTTATTTTGACATCCGGTTTTTTGTGTTTGATCAAAAATAAATAAGAGCATTGAAAATAAGCCAGAAAAATACTACTTATTAACGTAAACTTTTGAAAAAAAAAATGGTTTAAATAAAAAAAATTATGTTTTTTTCCCAAAATTTTAACTTTGAAAATTAATATTTCAAAAACTATTCATTTGAACAACTTACTTTAAAATTTAAATTAATGTATAGGTTTTTGGCTTTTTAAAATGCTATAGCACGACTCTGTAGGTATAACCGTTATTTTTAAATAATATTTTTTCCGTTTTAGGTGATTTTTTTCTTAAATTGCCCCTCCCGCCTAAACGGGGGGAAATCGACCCCCCCCCTCCCATACGATTTTTTGCTTGTCTAAGTCCAACCTACACACCCTATCTTTTTGTCACACTTTATGCAAATCACCCTGTATAACGATTTAATCAGTTGCTTTGTGAAAACAAAAAGAGAAAGCCCACGTTTTATGATCGTCTTGTTTTTTTATAATTAGTTAAAAATAATTTCATTATTATTATATTTTCAAATAAGAGTTGTTATTTTGATATTCAAAGAAAAATAGCGTTTTTGGAGATAAATGATCGGATGTTTCATTTCATTATAAAGAGGAAGGTATGCCGTTAATAATGGAACACAACATCAGCCAAATGGCCGCCAAGACCACGCTTACAGGACCATATCCTTTTCATGAAATTTTCCATAACCAAATCGCAAAGTGGCTTCCCTATGTCCTCGATAGCCTCACGAATTTCATCTTTGAGGTCTTGAATCGACCGACGCTGGGCTGTTGGCGTAGACCTTATCTTTCACGTGGCCCCAAAGGAAGAAGTCGCAAGGTGTTAAATCACAAGATCTCGGTGGCCAATTGTGATCACCTCTTCGAGAGATAACACGGTCCGGAAACTTTTCCCGTAAAAGATCGATGGTTTCATTGCTTGTATGGCACGTAGCGCCGTCTTGTTGAAAGTAAACGTTGTCCAGATCAATACCATCCAATTCAGGCCATAAAAAATCAATAATCATCTCTCGATAGCGCAATCCATTGACCGTAACTGTTGCTCCAGCCTCATTTTCGAAAAAGTAAGGTCCAATGACCCCGCGGGACCATAAACCGCACCAAACAGTCACGCGTTGAGGATGGAGAGGCTTTTCAACAATAACTCTTGGGTTTTCCGAGCCCCAGATGCGACAGTTTTGCTTGTTGACGTAGCCTCCGAGGTGGAAATGGGCCTCATCAGTCAAGATGATTTTTCGATGAAATTCCGGTTCATTTTCATGCATTTCAAGGACCCAATCAGCAAAGACACGACGTTGTTGATGATCAGCCGGCTTGAGTTCTTGTGTTAACTGAACTTTATAAGCCTTAAGACCCAAGTGTTTATGCAAAATACGGTGTAATGACGTTTGTGGAATGCCTAATTCCAAAGAACGACGAGGAATGGACAAACCTGGGTTTTCTTCAACACTTTGGGCTACAACAGCAATATTCTCAGTTGTTCTTGAGCGACGTGCACGGGTTTTATTCTTCACATCACTAACTTGTCCCAACAGCTCGAATTTGTCCACCAATTTCTGTATTGCGGTCCGAGGTGCTTCACGACGACCCAAAAATGTTTTAGTTTTATGAACCGTCTCTGCCAAATTTTGACCATTTTTATAGTGAATTTTAATAATTTCAATGCGTTGTTGAAGCGTGTATCGTTCCATTTTTATTAATAGCGTAGATTCTACTTGTCAAATGTCAAAAAATGACAGCTTCAAAAGTGACAGCTACCGAAATAGCGGGCTATTCAAAATAACACCTCTTATTGGAAAACCCTTTATTTGTTAAAAGGAATAAAAATATGCAGTCAAAAAACAAAACAAGTTTTTGGTGGAACTGTTTCACTGTGTTTGACGAAAAATATGCCAAGTGCAAACTATGTAAAGCAAAAATATCGTACAAGACAAGTACTTCTCATTTGAAAAAGCATATGCAAAAAGTTCTTCAATTGGAACTTTTTCGTTTTAAGGCTTGCCCAAACCAAAGTGCGACAGTGCGGATATATTTATTTATACAGCGTCAAATGGAAGTACCCACACCAAATGCGAAGTAGCGCAAAGCGTTTTTTGTATAAAAGTTCGTGTCGCACTGTCGTACTTTGGTCTGGGCAAGTCTTTCTTTTGTGAAAAATCACAATTCACGTTCACTGTTTAAAATCACAGTGAATTTCAAATCGCAATCACAATTATACCTGTGCACTAAATTTCACGACTTAGCTCAACCCTACCAAATAACTAACTTTACTATTCCAAATTACGTTTTCGCTGCTAATTGTAACAACTCCTATTCCGCTGGTGGTGTTGCGGTATGCTATCGAAGTGATGTGGTTTGCAAAGTAAAGAATATTAATTTGAAGAGTGCCGATTTAATATGTGTTGATTTGGAAATTCAAGGTTCATCTTTCACTTTTGTTGGTGTTTATAGGTTGCATTTAAGTAGCATTTAAATTTTTTTGTCTGAATTTTTAAAGAGCACTAGGTCATCAAATATGGCACTTTTAGGTGATTTTAATATAGACATCTTATCTGAATTTTCTGATGCTGACAGTCATATTTCAATCATGTCTTCGTGGGTTTAATTCTCTTGTTAATGAACCCACGCGAGTAACTCCAACTCCTAGTTCATGTTTAGACCATATCTTTATACGCTTGCATAGGAAAAACAAAATAGGTTAAAAATCATCGGTGCATGATTTGAAATTAACTGATCATTTTCTGACTAATCTTCAACTTGATTATAAAATACAAAAGCAAAATAGTGTTTTTTTTCTGAATTTAAAAATATTAATTATCCTGCATTGCGTTCGTCTTTAACTTTTGTATTTTGGGATGAAGTTTATGCTTCAAGTGATCCATCTATAGCGTTTGATCTATTTTTGAATAAGTTACAGGCAGATATTTCAAATTGCACCATAACTACTGCTAGAAAATCTAACAAATTTAAACGTTTTATGCCTTGGATATCCTTGCCATTATTAAATAAAATAAAAAAGAAAAACCGTCTTCGAATATCTGTTTTAAAGCATCCTAGCAATTCAAGACCTAAGAATTTTTATCACAAATTGTGCTGTGATTTGAAAAATGAAATACCTAAGTGCAGAGATAATTATTCCGCTCATGAACTTGCTGAAAACGTTGGAAATATTAAAAAGGAATGGAGACTAGTGAATGAAATTTTGAATCGTAATCCATCAGATGTCGAATTCAAAATTTATAAAGATACCGAAATAATCGCAGATCCTGTTGATGTAGCTAATGTTTTCAATCAGCATTTTTCATCAATTTCAAATAATTTATAGTTTGATAATTTAAATATTTATGTTGATGCCGTTCAGAATGATATTTTCTACGGAAATAGTTTCTGTTTTTGACTTCTCGGCTTTTGAAATTCACAAATTGATTTTTTCTCTTAAATCGTCAAACTCGGCTTCCTATGACATGATTTCAAGTCGTACCTTAAAAAATATTTCTTTTCAAATTGCTGATGTTCTTTGATTTCTATTTAATCTTTGTGTGAGAAAAGGTGTGTTTCCTGATTCCCTAAAAACTGCTATAATAATCCCATTACATAAAAAGGAGATTCCTTGGATTTAAATAACTATAGACCTATTTCTCTCCTTTCCGTATTTTCCAAGGTTTTTGAAAAGGGTATGAAGAACAGAATCATGTCCTTTCTTTCTAGAACTGAGTTTTTCAGTGATAGTCAGTTTGTCAATAGTCAATTAATGATTCCAAGGTAACGGTGGCTTTATTCATTGACATTACAAAAGCCTTTGATACGGTTGACCATGACTTATTACTGAAAAAACTTTATTGTGTTGGTTTCAGAGGCTTTGTTTATGATTAGTTTTGTTCTTCGAAGATATCGAGAAAAACATACTGGGAAAATTTCAAGAACGTCAACCATTTTTGACTTTTTATATCAATGTTGCTCATTCCTTCTGACTTCTAAATTAACAGTTTTCGCGAGCTTCCAAAAAACAAACTGGTAAATTATCATCTAATGTTCTAAACTTGCTGGCTGCAAACTGTAACGAGTTGCTTAAATAAGGACAAATGACAGAGACCAATGCTTTGAATTGTGAGGATAACACTGATTCTCCTAAAAGTGGTGAAGATACTGAAGACTTTGGCAGAGAATAATATTATACCCTCATAAGTTATACAAAAAATACTTCTAACTTATATTTATGCGTCTTTTTTACGGAATGTAGTTAGTACAAAAATAAACATGTATTTTTACAAATCATCTATGTTTTAATCATTTACAAGAAAAAAAAAAAAAAGAATAGCTCGTTTTTCTCTACTTCTCGAGTAGCTGCGATGCAAGAACTATTTCTTCCGACCGACTATTCTTTCGGCACAGGTTATGAAATTTTTTTTACAGCAAACTTTGGTTTTTGATGGAGGAAGGTTCACTGGTGCTGACTGTTCGGAATAGATGGTTCCCTTTAGTAGTCGGTATAGAATCTTTAGCATTGCATAAATCCGCGAAACGCTCAACATTGTCGTGGTGATTGCACCAACGCCATGCTTTGCCATAACATGCCTGGACCGATCGTTGTTATTGCCAATATTCAAATCTCCCATAACCATTATGATGTCTCCGCGTGGTATATTTTTGTTTTTGGTAAGCGGCATTCAGCCGGGTATAGTCTCCTTTACTTCAAAATCTAAGATATTTGTTGGGTGTAACACTGTGTGATGGTGAAGTGACGTATTCTAGTCCGAAACCTTGCCTTCAGTATCCTATCTCCTAGAGGCACCCACAAAATCAGGCTATTGAGTGCAGTTTTTTGTATGTAGTAGCCTAACACTTCCAGGTTCTTTTTGGAACAGAGTAATACAATACAGAGCTCAACCAGCGAACTTGGCTTAATCCTAAGATATCCAATTTATATCGACTGGATTTTTGGGGCCCTTGTCCAGAAGGGTATTAACATTCCATAAACAAATTATATAGGTACACATTTAACAGTGGAAAACACCATAAGATTCAAACTTTTCTGACAGCATAATCCAATTTTCTCATTCGTTTAGGGAAAAACTGAAAATTATAAAAGAACTGCAGGGAAAAAAATTAAATGAAATGAAAAAAAAAATAAATGAATTGGAACTCAGTTTACCAGAACGTTTAGACAAGTCTTCATTTTTTATATTAATATGACTATTTTGTTGTTTTGTAATTTTATAAGTTCTATTAGTGTTCAAATTCTTTACAATTGATTAAATAAATTTACTTTTTTTATTTTAATCACTTGCTTCTTCAACCGCTTATATTCTTTTGAAGTTCAACGGAACTAACAGCAACAAATACTTGTTTTAAAATACTCGCAGTTGCTGGGGAATAATTAGGTACATGAAAGAAGTACAACATAAATCCTGCTGCTAGAAGAAAATGTGCACCTAGAATTCCAATCATTAAGACAAGCGATAATTTTGAATTCCTCAGCGCTGGAGTTAAAACGGCAATAAGGACAGATCCTGATGCAAGAGCAGCTGTCAACACTAGTAACCATTGAAGAAGGGATATCTAAAAAATAAAAAAAGTTATTAATATATTGCCTATCGAGACCGATTTCTTTTAGACCGGGGTAATTAAGTTTTGACCTGGACAAAATACTTTACAGCATTTTATTGGTATAAATTATTGGGAGGAATACCCCTACTCATATCCTAAAAGTCCCAACGAGTCCCATTTGGAGTTTGGTTACTATCTTCAAAAAATGCATCAATTTTGGAATTTTAAGTTCTGTTATACATATATATTCAACTAATGGGCCTAGGGTGATCATTTAAGTGTCAAACTAAGCTTGTTTATATGCTGAACCGATTGAAACCAAGATATTACGACTACTATAAGTGGATATAATAGTCCTTTTTATTTAAAATTCTATTTCAGTGCAACAGGGGTTATTTTTCAGAAAACCCCTTTCCAATAGTGGTACAACGTTGAACAACGTTGTTTCTGGCTTAAAAAAAAACGGCAAATGAAACGTTTATGTCAAATTGCATCGCTGTAGCACTATTAAAATCGGGTTTTCTGAAAAATTACCCCTGTTGCACCGAAAATAGGAATTTACATTAAAAGAACTACTGTAGGTACTTAGAGTAGTCGTACTGCCTCGGTTTAGATCTCAATGGATTCAACATAAAAATTATCTTAGTTTGACATTTAAATAATGTCCCAAGGACAATCATTTCAAGATGGTGAACCCCAAATCGACACTTGACACTTTTGAGATATGATTGAGGATATTACTCCCACCACTTTCCACTAATAAAAAAAATAAAGTATTTTTTCCAGGTCAGAGGGCTTTTTTGCCTAATCTCCCCGGTAAATTTTAAAAAATGTTTCAAAGTTCATATTATTGCTGAGTCATTCCATAACATATTCCATTGGTTTTTATTTTTTATAGATATTTGACTAACCCCCGATTTCATAAAGCCCTTTTAATAACTTAATATGCTTTTAAACTAAATATAAAATGACGTTTGTTCAATACAAAACCGTCATTTAAAATAATAAAACGCTGTTAAATGTTCGTGAAATCAGTCATAAATATTATAATACCTTCAGTAAATTTGTGATCAAAAAGGTTCCTAGAAGGAAGTTTTGGGGTATTTTTGACTTCTTTCATACTTTATGTTTTTTGGGGTGCTAAATTTTATTTTACATCATGAAGTATTAGTTTTTGATTACACTTATGTACCTAAGGCTAGGCGCACACATTCAACTTTTAGTTGATCAACTGTTTGGTTGATAAAATGAAACACATAGGATCGTATGAGACTGGGCGTACATGCAAAAACTATTCAGTCGTCGATTCGATCAACAAAATGATTTGTGTTTTGTCACAAACTTAACAGTTGAACCAAATCAGTTTGTTAGTTTGTGTCACACAGAAGCATATGTAACTGCGCTCACTTTCAACCAAATTATTTAGTTTTTTTCATAAGTGCAAGAGAGGAAGGAAATGTAGCCATTATTTGCCTCTCATGCTCAATTTTGAGAGGAGAGAATTACCATACATAAATTTCAATTTTTCTCTCTCATCTGTCGATTGCAAAAACTAAACGGTGGCTCAGACCGAAAAAAAAATCTGTATCCTACATGATTAAGCATAGCAGCTCGCACATTCAACTAAATAGTTTCTCGGTGATGTGTATGTATTGTAATGCTTTCAGGGTTCAAAATAAAACTTATTTCTACTTTATTTTAATTCACTTTTTATTTATTCTCAAATTAACAAACACTTTTATCTATTACAAACTGTTTCACTATTACTCTTTACAATCTACAAGAATTAACACTTCTAAATTACACTTTCACAATCACTCATCTTTATCACTGTCAAAATTAAACTGTCCCGATCTCCTTCTCCGACCTCGTATTTATCACACACTGACAGATAGAGACAGATATAGACAGATTTCGTTCCGTTCCATTTCGTTCCGTTCGAAGCTCGAAAGTTCGAAGTTTGGATGAAAGCGTTCAGAGCTTTAGTCATTCATCATAACCAAAGACCTACATGTATCATTTCGTCTGGGTGTGTTCGCTCCTACATTCGTAACAGTATTATAGTGTCTCATTTTCTTCAAACAATGCATCTATTCTTTTCTTTCATAAAAAAAACAAAAGATACTATTTCGCAAAGAAAGATTATAGATGTTGTGTATGTGTTGGTTTATTTCGTTGATTGCTTGTGAAGAGTTTCATGTGCGCGGCTCGTTGATTTCGATAAAGTTGAGTGTGCGCGACTAGCCTAAGAGTTCAAGAAAACTTAATTTGCCAAAATTTGAGCTCAAAATTGTCAACCCGGCGCCATATAGTTTTCAAATTGCACCTCTTCAAACTTTATCAATTTTTGACATTTAAAAAATGTTAAGCAGGATGTAATAATATACTTCAGTTCAGTTTTATTTTGACCCAGAACAATTTTTCAATCTCGCTTTAACTATATCTTGGTAAGTAATTGTCCTAGAGATGTCATTTGAATAACAATATATGTTGTTTTATGTTTTATATGCTGTTTGTTGGTGCTTTTCAGATATAACTGGGCAAAAACATTTGACAAACTTCAGATTGAAAAAAATGTTATGGGTCAAAATAAAACTGATCTGAACTATATTGTTACATCCTACTTAACATAATTTGAGGTCTCAAAAATTGATAAAGTTTGAAGAGGTGCAATTCGGAAACTATTATGGCTACCTAGACAATTTAGAGCTCAAAATTTAGCAAATAAAGTTTTCTTGAACTCTTAAGTATTTAAATGTTACTCAAAACTTCATGACCAATGTTGCGTCACGAAATTTTGTAGGCAAACCTCATATTCGGATCGGCAACGCCAAAAACATAAATTTTGAAAGAAATTAAAACTACCTCAAAACTTTCCTGGTAAAAACACAATTTAACTGGATCAGTGTTTCCCTTTATTTGCAAAATAAAAATTTGCTTAGCAGTCTACTTTTTTTTGCGAATAAAATGAAACATTGAGTAGCTACTCAGTGTTGAATAAAACACGTCTTATATTGGGGCGATTCCGCTACACACGATTTTGGACATCAATTTTTAAATCACAGATTTGTTTATTTTTTGGATGCAATTATTTAAAAGAACATCTAAATTTAATTATTAAACAACTTTTATTAGCCTAATTTTATAATAAAACATTAAAATTCCAAGTTTTGTGTAATCTGAAATCGATGCCTAACATTGACACATGCGTTCATAAAAAGAAATGTAGGTAAATTTTACCGCTACCGCGATATAAAAGATGATAAAAATTCGGTTTTCTTATATAATTCATGTCTTTCACCTTTGAAACTTCTAAGAAGTTAGAAAGTATCCAAACAAAACTTATAATTACTTAAATCTGGTACATGCGGCAAGTTGAACTAACAAAAATTGTTGCACCCGCGATAGCTATAAAAATAAATAGCTTATTGTTTTCTTTTGTTTTCTCAAATTTTGTATAGCCTAATTTTCGATTGATATCGTATCTTTCAAAATATGTACAAATAATATTAAAAATGGTTCACAAATAGCAGACATTTGTGATTTTGTGCAACAATCTGAGAGGGTAGGGTCGATTGTGTTGCACCCGCGATGTCACTTTAATGCTTATTGAGTTCCTATTAAGGCATATAATTCAAAATTTTGAAATGAGTCAGAGAGAACAAGCAAAAAAGTAGGCCTTCAAAGAAAATCTTCATTAAAAATTTTACTTTTTCTATTAGAAAAAGGCAGTAAATGAGTGAAAATGTTGCACACAATTTCCGATTCCTATTCTTTGTTTAATAAAAAAATATGTTCTTGTCTCATAAGAGACACAACAACTAAATCAAACGCAAGATTTGTATTTAATATATTATTTATTAAATAAGCTTCCGATCCCTTACCACTGGTTTAGGGAAATCTTCAGCTGAACGTAGAACTAAGACTAAACTTTACAATGGTCAATACAACCCTTTTTATATTAATTAAATACTACATCAGCAAATCTATCTTCCACTGAAGATCGTTTGCTTTCCTTTGTCTTATTAAATTGCTGACACAAGAAATCTATTGCAATTTACTTTAGGTACTATGGGTATGAATCCCACACAAAATGTGCTGATATGCACTTTTGTTTCTTTCTTGTCATCGCATTACATTTGATTTTGAATTGAAAGATACTTTATATCTTTCATTATAATGATAGAGGGTTTTTCGATAATTTATAATGTTATGTGAGGGTATTCTAAGAACATAACCACCCGCGATAATGGAATCGCCAATTGGTAATCCGAAAGAGGAAGAGCTCTCCGATGCTGGAAGCGAATAAAGCAGCAGATCACTTCTGAAGTTTGTTTTTCACTGTGTTCGTGATATAAACACCAGAAGAAATTAAGCAAGAAATGTTTGATTTAACTCCAAATACACTATTTTTACTATCGGCTATCAATTATTTGTTGTCAATTATTTGTTGCTTTGTCTTAGACGAATTGAACAAAATTTCCAACAAATTAATATGAAATTGTGTGGGAGCGGCCACGTAAACGCGCCTGTCCAGCAACTATCTATATCTAGCTTAGTGTTGCAAGCTGCTCTACTAGGTGTTCGATTGGCAGCTACATAATTGGCGTCGCACACTATTAGAATCGATGACACTATTTTTTTATCGGACTCGAAAAAAATGCTGGCTTCGATCAACTCAACTTATTATAAATTACCCTCTTTTGTGGCTTCAAGAATAGGTGAGATTCTGGACTCGACTTCACCTCGTGAATGGTTTCACGTTGGCTCCTTCGATAATGTGGCTGATGGCACAAAACGATTCGACATATCGATGGGAAATCAAGACACTCGTAAGGATTGGCCCATTACTACTTGCATCATTGCTTTAGAAAAGTAAGATACTAAGACTTGCAAAATTTTTCTTCATGATGCGAGCGAACCCATGGGGTCGTAATAAGAAAAATTTACAGGTCAGTTGTCTTTCAGGCTTTATCAATGAAAAAAGGACTAATCCATGGTAATCAAATACTATGCAACTTTATTGTACCCTAATAAACTTCCGTGTTTAAACAAAAAAAATTAAAAAAGGATAATATTTTATAAATCAATTTACCTACAAGTCCTTGTACGTAAAAAAACAAAAAAAACGTTTTTCTCACAAAAAAGTCGTGTTGTTTTATTTTTATTTCTCAAAAACGACAAGACAATTTTGCAGAAAAAAATTTTGAGAAAAATTAGTTCAAACATTTTTTTTTCAATTTTTTTTTCCAAAATTTTGACTTTGAAAATTAATATTTCAAAAATCATATAAAAGAGGTTTTTGGTTTTACAAAAAGGTATTGCACGTTATTGTAGGTGTAACCGATGATTTTTAAAAATTTCTTTCCAAATTAAGTAATATTTTTAGAAAATTGCCCCTCCCGGCTAAACGGGGGGGAATAGACACCCCCTCCTATACGATTTTCTTCTTATATCGACCTAAACTACACGCTCTAACTTTTTGGCACATTACTCCTGAATCACCCTGTACATTTACCATCAGTTATAAAAAAGGGAATGTATGAAAAAGAGCAGAATAATTGCGCGTTTGTATTTTTTTTGTGTACATGCTTCAAATATGTCAAAATACAAACACCAGAAGATTTATTGCTAAATTTCCTGCGCTAAATCTAGATTTAGCTCTGGTGAAAACGTGGCATAAGGCCGGGCATGACACAATTCATGCCGCGTCTAAGCTCGTTTCTGATTTCCAATGGAACAAATATAAAAAAACAATGCACGGGTGCTTGTCTGGTTGACTTTGAGAAAGCTTTCGACACCGTATGGTTAGAGGGTCTCTATCTAAATCTTGCCAGACTAGGTATAAATAAACCACTTTTGTATCAGCCCTATTCTAAACAAAAATTCCCGGGAAATGTTTTCGGGAGAAGGGCTCCAAATCGAAATATTCCCGGAATTTCATTATGTTTTCGCTTGTTATATGTTCCCCTTGTGTTCAGAATAACGTAAAAGTGAAAAAAGAACGAAATTGGTTGCAACTTTTCGATTGTGAGCTCTTCTCCCAAAAACATTTCCCCGGGAGTTTTCATTCAGAATAGGGCTGTATATTCTTTATGACATGCTAAATGGTAGAACGTTTGTTGTCAAAAGTGGCGATGTAACTTCTACCGCCACTTTCGATATGGTATGGTCTTCAGCAGGGTGCGGTGAACTCGCCGATTTTATTCAGCATTTACACCAGCGCAGCGATCTGATATGTAGTCTAACTCAGGCAATTGAGTATGCCGATAATCTAATCGCGTACAGATCCGGTCCAAAAGTTGAGGTAATCAGAATTCTTATGCAGCGTGACTTCGACAGGATTCAACAATATTGTGATGACTGGTAGTTAAAAATCAACTATCAGAAATCAGAAACAATTCTGTTTGGGATCCCTTTAGCTAGGCCTCAAGGAAAAAACAAATATAAAAAAAAAACGCTTGCTGTGGCTGTTCTAGTTGTTGAGTAGTTTTAGTAATTTTAAGTAGTTTTAATTAGTTTTAAGTTTTTTAGTTTTAAGTTTTACATAAAAAAAAGTGATATTGATACCAAATTTTTTTACTAAGTATTTCTTGGTTAAAAAATAAAAACCCTGTCAAGATTGCCAAGAATGCGGAACCTGGAAATGTGCATGAGAGGGACCTTGCGGATAAAATTAAGTAGCAGAAGATTGTTGACGAGTACAACAACAGTCTGCTGGTGCAACAAGAAGAAAAGGCTTCTAAGCGCAATAGGTCACAGGATGAGTCCATCCGGCCTCTTAAAAAGTGCAAGAGAGAGGGCCAAAATAGGAGTACAGGGGCAACATTTTCGGGAGCGACGCAACCAAAAACTTTAAGCCAAGTTCTTAGGGACGACCATCAGGTAGCGGTTATCGATGAGTTCTCCACAAACAGCAGAGCTCTGCTGTTTGTGTGGAACTCAATCGAAGCGAAACTCTCGGAGATGGTTTTGAAACAAGCGAGGGTCCCTATCCTAGTTTCGACTCCGGGGAGATGCTCAGGGGTTACAGGGTAATCAAGTATGCAGACTAGTTTTATAGAAATTTTCATAGCTCGTGCATTGCCAAGATCAGCAATGCCTGGGAAAGTTTAAGGCTTAAGCTAATCTCTGGTAGAGAGATTCCTAGACAACCGAAGGCTCGCATTTGGTTGAATGTCATGAGTGTCAAGCCATCGGGGGAGGAACTTCTGCGCGGCTTGCAGAGACTGAATCCGCTGGTACCTATGCATGACTGGGCTGTCATCAAAGCAGAAGAGCCACAGAAGAACAGTACTTTTCTTCTGAGGATCAGTGAGGAGAGCCGGGGGCCTTAGTACAAGTAGACCACAAGCTACGTTTTGGCATTAGAAATGTCAAAATAAAGATCCTGCACAATCAAGGGATAGATTCCGACAAACTTGAAGAGAAAGTCGAGCCCAACTTTGTCATCAAGGAGGTCGAGGATACCGACGAGAAGTCGGACCCTGATGGAGTGGGATCTTTTGAAAATTAAAAACGTCCTGAAGTTAATTTAGATAAATCTGAAGCACTCAAAGTGTGCATCAGATAATCTGAGAATCTTCCTGAGTGAGGAAGACATAGACGTCGGCGTGATCCAGGAACCTTGGGTAAATGGCTTCAGAGTGAGAGGCCTCCAACTCAAGCAATATGATCTCTTATATACACCCTCCAATCCAAACGATGGTAAGCCTAGAACCTGTATTTTAGTGAAAAAAACACTTAAAAGCTTTTCTGTGTATTAATTTCAGCACTTCCGATCTGACAGTTGTTAGATTGGAAGATAAAAATGCAGGAGGTTTATTTATAGCTTCGGCGTAACTGGCTCACGACCGTGAATCTCTTGCAGAGGAAGTACGCAAGCTGATCGTAAATAACGAAACAAAGAAGACCAAGCTTCTGATTGGATGTGAAGCAAACGCAAGACATACTCTCTGTTGTAGTATAGAGATAAATGAACGAGGCGAGTCCTTTTTTGTTTTTATTATTGAAAACAACCTAACGATATATAATAGGGATTACACACCCACTTTCGTTTTCCCGAGCTCGGAAAATTACGAAGGGTGGGAGGATGTGCTTGATGTTACCCTTAGCAACAATAATCTTAATCTGGTAGAGAATTGGAGAGTATCCAGTTTAAACTCCTTTTCGGATCACAAATGGATACTCTTCAATCTAAATTTCGAGAACGAAAACCCTCCGCCTTATAGAAACCCAAAAAGAATTGACTGAAAGAAATTCGGTTATTTTATAAAATTTGTAAAGAGCCAAATGAAGCAGCTGGCACGCTGGCATAGCTCGGCTAAGCTCGCCGTAATGGTCGGGGATCTTGCTGCTACTCTATTACAAATCAAAAAAAAAAATTATCGTGCCAAAAAAAATATTTCTCAGGAAACATAATCAAAAAAAATCGTTCTATCAACTGTCATTAAATGACTGAGAAACTGATTGAAGACTGAATGTCCTTGCGAGTTAATAATAATAATAAAAAAATGTTTTGCATGACCTATCCAAAGAATACGATAAATAAACGCTGATCCATTATTTATTCCCTTAAAACTATATTCCATCTTTCCCACAGCTTAAGAGATTGATGTTGGTACTCTTATGGAAATCCCTCCTCGTATGATATCGTCCTGATGATACCACACCATATTATTTGCGTTCCAAGATTTTATGCAAACAACCCTAAATGAAAAATAAATCCCACCTTTTTCTACTCACCCCATTTTCCACCTTTCTTTAAATAATTAGTCCATTATTTATAAATCAATTAAATTCACAAATTAAAAAAAACCCAGTTTGTCATTTGCAAATTGGTACAACAATTATTTCACATAATCAATAACAAACAAAATGATTTGCTTGGAATATTTATTATAAAAAAAAGAAATTAAAACTATGTAAGAATATATGTATGTATGTACGTTCAATAAACAATAAAATAAATATCAAAATTAAAACTCAAAAATTCCCTGATGTTAAGGTGCGTAACCTAACCCCCAGGATCACATACGTAATGTAATTCATTTACACTTCAAACAAGAAAAATATAGACTAAGAAATAAGAATTAAGAAAGTTAAAAAGCAGGAAAAGAAGTAATTTCTTAAAAGACTAAAATTTGAAAATATTTAAAAATCTAAAAAGTTAAATTGAAACAACACGAAAATGACGAAAATGAATTCATTAAAGGTATCAATGCACAAAATGAATTTAAATTATAAAAAGGAAAATAATCACTAATAAAACTAATACAAATAAAAAAATCAGCCAACGATGGTCCTGAACACGAACAATTTGTTTTTATATCTTCTTTTCAAATTAATTTGTCTCAGAAATATCAAAAAACTTCGATAAATTTCTTTAATTCATCCTTTTAGAGCAATTTTCCCCAAACAAAATTGATACGGAAATCAAAAATAAATATTTTACATACGGTTTTCCTGGTAACAATAATCTCTGCTGCGATTCGAATTGTTTAGCCCACACAAAAATGTTGAATTTATTCCACAGCTTCTTTTGTGACTTGTGGCCTTAGTGCTTAGCTTGATAGCTGACTTCACCCAAGAAATAAGATGTGAAACTTCAATTTTTCAAAATTGTGTCGATCAACAGAATGGAATATCAACAGGAAACTATAAATAAATCATTTAATTCTTGCATGGCTTTAAATTGCAGATTATATAATATATTATATTACCTTCAGGTTTTTATAGCTATATACAGGGTGATTTGCATAAGGTGTGACAAAAAGATAGGGTGTGTAGGTTGGACTTAGACAAGCAAAAAATCGTATGGGAGGGCGGTCCATTTTCCCCCGGGAGGGGCAATTTAAGAAAAAAATCACTTAAAACGGTTATGCCTACAGAGTCGTGCTATAGCATTTTGAAAAGCCTATACATTAATTTAAATTTTAAAGTAAGTTGTTCAAATGAATAGTTTTTGAAATATTAATTTTCAAAGTCAAAATTTTGAGAAAAAAACATAATTTTTTTTATTTAAACCATTTTTTTCAAAATTTTACGTTATTAAGTAGTATTTTTCTGGCTTATTTTCAATGCTCTTATTTATTTTTGATCAAACACAAAAAACCGGATGTCAAAATTACCTGTAGTTTTTGAGAAAACCAAAAATGACCAAAACTACTTTTTTCTGAGAAAAACCTTTTCTTTTAGTTTTTACGTTATTGGATAATTAGATGAACTTACGAAAGAACGGATTAACTTTACCTTTTTCATTTTTTTATTATTAGTCTTCAAAACATACAATAAAGTGACAAAGTACTCAATTAACCACATTTCACACATTTTTTCATTGAGAACACCTGCTTGAGAGAATTGGGTTGAAATTGACCTGCCAACTTGTTTTTATTACGGTGGGGTTTTTACATTATTTAATTCTTGGTTAATTTATGAAAGAAAGGATTAACTTTCTATTTTTTTACTATCAGTCTTTGTTGAGGTTTGTGGATTAACCATATTTCACCCTTTTTTCAATGAAAAAAACTTCGTGAGAGCATTGAATTGACATTGACCTGCCAACTTGTTTTTATTGCAGTGGGGTCGGTTTGGCGAGCGAGGTCTGCCTGTTGAGTTCAAGGACAAAACGTCGCGTAATTCTGTACACTAAAATTAAAATATGTCTAACCTAAGGACATATAAAATGCAAGAATGTTTTGTTGAACAATTTAATTCTAATTTGAATGTCAAGTCGTCAACATATTTCGATGTCAAATTACTCTCGGGTCGAATTAACTGATATGCATTACTTCTACGGTATGGCTCATGGTCGAGGTAGAGAAGCGCAAAAACTTTACGCTGAAATGTATCCCAATAGGAGGCATCCCAGCCATACGATATTTTCAAGAATTCATCAACGTCTTCGAGAACGTGGAGTACTGGAGCAACGAGGGCGAGAGAGTGCATCTTCCGCAGACGTGCACACAGAGGAAAGAGTTTTGGGATTGGTCCGACGAAATCCCTCCCTTAGCACAAGGAGGATAGCTACTATGCTTCATTTGCCCCAAACTAGAGTATGGGAAGTGATTCATACCGACAAGTTGCACCCGTACCACACTACACCAGTTTAGGAGCTAACTGCCAACGACAATATACTAAGAGCTGAATTTTGCCGAACATTATTGCTAAGATATGAAACTGACCACAATAAATTTCGAAGGATATTCTGGACGGATGAAGCTCAATTTACCTGAGACGGAGTAACAAATTTCCACAATTTACATCACTGGAGTAGCAGCAATCCGCATAACAAACCAAATCTCAACACCGCTTTAGCTGTAATGTTTGGCTTGGTATTGTTGGACAAACAGTTATTGGACCCAGGTTCCTGAGTTCAGTTATAAATGGAGAATCCTATCTGCAGTTACTACGAGTCCTTCTGCCCTATTTGATTGACAACGTTCCATTGGCCATAGCAGACAATTTAATATACCAGCAAGATGGAGCTCCAGCTAACTACAGCCGCATTGTAAGGAACTGGCTTGAAGACCATTTTAGTGACCGTTGGATTGGAAGAAGAGGTCCCACAGAATGGCCACCTAGATCACCAGATTTAACTCCGTTAGATTTTTATGCTTGGGGATTCATGAAGGGCTATGTTTACGAAAAGGAAATAGAATCTTTGGCTGAACTGAAACAACGGATTGAAACGGCTGCAGTCAAATTACAAGAAAATTTATCAGGTATAAATTTATGTGCAGCAATAAGAAGGCGCTATAGTCTGTCTTTGCCTTCTTCAAAATGGGGATCATATGGAATTTTTTTTATAATAAGCTTTAGATAAAAATATTATAATAAATAGTAACTTAGTATTATTATCTGAATATGCAAGTATTTCAATTTGGATTGATTTCAAGATTAAGGCTTTCTTATTTCGCAATTCCATTTTTCTTCCACTGGCTAGGTAGCGCGTGGTGTTGCATGATTAAAAAAACAATCACAAGCTAATTATAACCCTTAGTTCTGCAGGTGTTCTCAATAAAAAAAGGAAAGAGAAAATTCATCCTTTATTTCGTAAATTCACTTAAGAATCCAATAACGAAAAAAAAACTTAAAAAAAAAAATTGAAAAAAGTAGTTTCTGTAATTTTTGATTTTCTCAAAAACTACAGATTATTTTGACATTCGGTTTTTTGTGTTTGATCAAAAAATAAGAGCATTGAAAATAAGACAGAAAAATACTACTTAATAACGTAAAATTTTGAAAAAAATGGTTTAAATAAAAAAATTTATATTTTTTTCTCAAAATTTTGACTTTGAAAATTAATATTTCAAAAACTATTCATTAGAACAACTTACTTTAAAATTTAAATTAATGTATAGGTTTTTGGCTTTTCAAAATGCTATAGCACGACTCTGTAGGTATAACCGTTATTTTTAAATAATATTTTTTCCGTTTTAAGTGATTTTTTTCTTAAATTGCCCCTCCCGCCTAAACGGGGGGAAATGGACCCCCCCTCCCATACGATTTTTTGCTTGTCTAAGTCCAACCTACACACCCTATCTTTTTGTCACACCTTATGCAAATCACCCTGTATATGTATATCACCAAGTTTTAGATTACACCACGTATGTACATATATCTATTTTTTTATTTTTCTATTTATTTATTTTTTTTGTAGCTTTTAATTTGCTTGAATTCAAAATTGAACTGACTTTGATTCATAAAAAAATTACATTGTCAAAATAAAAAAAAATATCGCCGATTCCGATTTGAAATATTTTTATTTTTCTAGGTAGTTTTTGCTCAAGTAGATTTTATTGTTTTTTTGTAAATATAAAAGATAAAGTCTACTGCTACAAATTAAAAGCTTGACAACATACCGAATCTGAGTCCAGAATCAATTGTGGACCTAGAGGCAAATCTAAGCACTTTTGAAGCATCAATGAGTGTCGTTTTTAAAGTCTCGTGTCCTGTCAAATATAGTCGCAAAACTTTTCCCCCGTGCTGGAACCTCACAAAAATGACAAGAACAATTTTCAACCTTTGCCACAAACACAAATTTTATCAACCTTATAAGGACTGTCTAAAAGTCTACAAGCGTTCACTTGCATCAGCCAAAAAACAAGGCTGGAGAGATTACTGTCACTCAATAGAAAATATAACAGACTCTGCTAGACTAAGCAAAGTGCTATCGAAGGAACACTGCAATCCTTCGTTTCTAAAGAGGCCCGACGGATCATGGACAGTTTCTCCAGCCGAGTCTCTGAAACTTCTGATGTCGACCCACTTTCCTGTCTGCGAGGACAGCAGCCCTAAAACGCCCAGAACTTTAAGCATTCAGTTCAGCCTGAACATATAAACTCTCTTATAACCAGAGAAAGTATAACATGGGCTATAAATACCTATAACCGATAACCATATTAGGAGCATCATAGAGAGAAACCCTCTTTCAAATTCCCAGCATGCTTATTTGAAAGGCAAATCCACGGAAACAGCCCTTCATGAAGTTGTGCGAATAATCGAGAATTCACTCAATTTCAAAGAATATACTCTTGCTACTTTCTTAGACCTAGAAGGTGCTTTTAACAACGTCCTAACTGAATCCATTCTTGAATCCCTAGTTGACTTTGAAGTAGAGGTCTACATCAGAGAGTGGATAGTATCAATGCTAAGGGACAGAAGAATCCAAGCAGCTTTAGGTAATTTAATTAAGACCAAAATTGTAAATAATTGAAAAAAACGGTCTTTCGCTAAACCCAGTAAAATGTCAGACAATTACCTTTTCCAGAAAAAGGGTTGTGAATGCTTTTGATTATAGCATCCCACAGCAAAAATTATGTAGGGTCTCCATTTTTAAGGACTTGGGTGTCCACTTTAGCTCAAAATTAGAATTCACTGAACATATTAATTACATTGTAAATAAAGCGAGCTCAATGCTTGGATTTATAAAACGTTGGGCAAAGGAATTTAACGATCCGTATGTTACTCTTTCTTTGTATAATTGCTACGTACGACCCCATCTTGAGTATGCTTCACAAATATGGTCTCCGTTTTATGATATTCATAAAAGTCGGATTGAAGCAATTCAACATAACTTCATTCGCTTTGCTCTGAAGGGTCTTCCTTGGACTGATCCATATAATCTCCCACCGTATGAACATCGGATCCAACTTCTTCAGTGCAAACTTTATATCAAAGGCGTGTGATAAACGATTTAATTTTTTTCCATCAACTAATTAATGGCCATATTGATGCTCCAGTGTTATTGGCTTGTATTGGGATAAACTCTCACGGAGGAGAGTTTCATAGAACAAACTATGGCGTACACGAGCCCTTAAGCCGTATGTGTAAACTTTTTAATTTAAACGATTTGACTGTTGACTTTAACTTAACTAAATCTGTATTAAAAACATTATTCCGGATCAGTGCTCCACTCTCTTGATTGTCATATGTGTGGTGAATGATTTTATATTAATTATTAATTATAATTTGTTTTTATGTATATTTTATATTTATTGTTTATTTTGTGCATGTGTTAGCTATTTATTATTTTATTCTATTTTATTTTACTAACCACTAACACATGCACTTCTGATGAGCCTCTGATTGTAGGTTGAAATTTGGTCTAAACTGACTACATCACAGAATCTGAAGTGAAAAAAAACACCTCAGGGTGGGGTTTTATCTCCTCTACTATGGCTTTTAGTCATGAATAAAATTCTTGTTAAATTAGAGCGATGTGGAGTAAAGGAGGTTGACTATGTGGATGATTTGGTAGTATTAGTATCAGGAAAGTTTGCACCCGTGATTAGTGAAATTACGGAAAGTGCTTTGAGGAAAGTTAGCAACTGGGCTACGAGTTGTGAACTACCAAAGCAAAACCGAACTGATGCTGTTTACTACCAGGACTAAAATACCTCCCTTTACTTTACCTAAGCTGAACGGGCAAACTCTATCACTATCTTCCAGTGCAAAATATCTAGGAGTTATACTAGACCCGAAATTAAACTGTAAAGTAAACATTTAAGAAAGGGTGAGAAAGGCATGCATAGCCTTGTAGTAAAATATTTGTTAAAAAATGGGGCCTCCAATCAAAAATGATTTACTGGACGTACACAGCAGTGGTACGACCAATCCTTACTTACGGTTCAATAGTATGGTGGCCCGCTCTCAAGAAATCCTACTATATCAATAAGTTAAAGAAGGTACAAAGAACGGCTAGCGTAGGTACCACAGGGGCACTTCGATCCTGCCCAACGGATGCACTCAGTTTAATTTTGCATCTTCTACCTCTTGACTTACACCTAAAGTTTATAGTTTAATGCAGTGCTTTAAGACTTAAAGAATCAAATTGCTGGTTTAGCAAACCCTATGGTCACAGCAATAGCTGATTTGCTCCCATCAGATATTTTTGACTACTGCACCCCTACCTTGAGCCTTAGTAAAAATTTAAAGTCATAATCCCATCAAGGAAAGAATGGGATGATGGCGTCGTGACGAGAGACTTCCACACAACTATTTTTACTGATGTCTCGAAGATGGAGTGTGGTGTCGGTGCAGGTGTCTTCTCTGAATGTTTGAACGTGTCAATCGGCTTCCCGACTTTTCCAGCGTCTTCCAAGCGGAGGTACTGGCAATTAGGGAAGCATGTGGAATCCTTAAACTAAATCCAGATCTGAATACGAATGTAGCTATCATAATGTACTGTACTGTATTTTATCATAGAATAACATAGAAAGATCTCTTATACTATTTCTATTCTTTATATGCTCCCACTCTTATTATTTTATACCAGTTATACTGATATTAATTATACCTAGCCTAAGATGAATTGTTAGCATGTAAGTTATTAAAATAAATAGCATTTGAATAAACTTGTCGTGTGTTTTTACCCAGAGCTCTGTGCGTGCGAATATATAACAAGTTGGCGACGAGAATAAACGGAGTCTATATAAAGTTTAAAGTGGTCTCATATAATCAAACGGTTGTTCAAAGATTTTAGAATAACATTTTTATACAGTTGAAATGTCACACGTGATCGGAAAATTAGAAGAATTTGAGCCTGGTGATGATTTCGAGTCATACGAAGATCGGCTTCGAATTTATTTTTCGATTAATGAAGTAAAAGAAGATAGAAAACCTTTAATCTTACTAAGTTTAATCGGAAAAAAATCATTCAGAGTGCTAAAGAACATAGTATAAACAAAAGATCCCGCTAAAATGAATTATGAAGAATTACGATATAAATTCAATAGAGCGATACAGAGAGAAGGCGAATCGATAACGGAGTTTATCATACGGCTTAAAGCACTCGCTCAAACATGTGCTTTTTGGGATTACCTCAAAAATATAATAATTGAGCATTCTTTCAGTTCTAAATGCTGTGAAAAATGGGTGCAACCTAAGCCAATAATTCCTGTTCATTTAAAGTCAAACGCAATAGATGATGCCTTGGTCGATCGCTTCATTGCGGGAATACGAGATAGGGAAATCCAGCGTTCCCTATTGAACGACGAGTCATTAAATTTTGAGAAGTCATGTAACATTGCTTTAACCATGGAGATGTCACAAAAAGAGTCCAAAGCATTGCATCAAGGTCCATTACCCGAATTTGCAGTACGAGAAGTCAGCTCTGGGGTAAATAACAAAGGTAGTAAATATAGTCGTGAGTCACAAAAATTCAATGCTGGTGGACAAAGTCCACAAAAGGTTTGGAATGGAGCCCATGCTGCCAAAAAGCATGGGAAGTGTTTTCGTTGTGGACGCTCACATGATCCAAAAAAGTGTCCTGCTGTGGAATGGACATGTTTTAGCTGTGGAACAAAGGGTCACACATCAGTTGTCTGCCGGTCTAAGAAAAGACAGTCTGCGGGAATTCACACCTCTTTTGGTCATTAGTCAAAAATTTCCAAATGTCAATTCAACTCAGTCAAGTCGTTACATAAAAGGGTTTAAGGCTTCTATTGTTTTAAGGCAGGATGTAGTTCCCATATTTCACAAGGCATATCCAGTTCCTTTACGGATAAAAGACCAGGTAGAAAATGAGTTAGACCGTCTTGTTAAAAATGGAATTTTGCTCCAGGTTAAGACAAGTGCTTGGGCTAGTCCCATTGTATGTGTGCCAAAGCAGTCAGGTAATATCCGTATATGTATGGATTGTCGAGTAACGGTGAATAAATTTTTAGTAACGGAACACTACCCTTTACCCTTTATTGAGGAAATTTTCGCTAGTTTGGCAAATTGTTCGATGTTTTGTACACTAGATTTTAGTCGAAGAAAATTGTCAAGAGTATTTAGTTGTGAACACGCACAAAGTTCTGTTTAAATATACTCGATTGCCATATGGTCTAAGTAGTGCTCCGTCAGCTTTTCAATCCATAATGGATCAAATTTCAAAAAAATTTAGAAAACGTTTTTTGCTTCATTGACAATATAATTATTGGTGGAAAGGATGAAGCTGATTGTCGGGTTAAATGCTTAGAAGTTTTCAATCGCCTGAATGAACATAACGTTCAAATCAACGCAAATAAATGCAAGTTTTTTCAGTCTTCAGTTTCGTATTCAGGTCATATTCTGTCAAATGGTAAGGTCTTCCCCAATAATGAAAAATTAAGAGCGATCCTAGAAGCACCAGTTCCGCAAAAACTCCAACAACTACAGTCGTATTTAGGTTTGTTTAATTATTACGGTCGGTTCATACCAAATTTGTCGCATCATTTGAAAGACCTCTATAGCCTTTTAAGAAAGAATGTAAAATTTCAATGGTCAAAGTCAAGTCAAGAGCGTTTCAAAATAGTAAGTCTTTAATTTCAAAATATAATGTGTTAGAATTATATGATCCATCAAAGCCTATAGTCATCTATAGTCATAGCATCAGATGCTAGCCCATACGGAGTCGGGGCTGTCATGTCGCATGTCATAAATAGTGTCGAAAAGCCAATCATGTTTGTATCTAGTTCTCTGTCGGATGCGAAAAAAAACTATTCACAATAACATAGAGAGGCGTTAGCAATTGTATTTGCAGTGAAAAGATTTCACAAATATATATTTGGAAAAAATTTTAAAATATATACCGACCACCAAGCTTTGAAAGAAATTTTTCATCCTAGAAAAGAAACTTCTGGTGTAGCAGCAGCTAGACTACAACGGTGGGCGGTATTTCTCTCGATGTACGATTATACAGTCGAGTATAGGAAGAGTTCATGTGTCATGCGGATGCACTATCGCGACTTCCTTTAACAGATAGCACAAACATTGAAGTAGTTAGTCTCATACATTCTGTCACAATGCCAGGTTCTGATGAAAATTTCAAAGTCGATGTCGAAATGGTGAAAAAAGAAATGAAGGAAGATACTTTATTGGACTTAGTTTATAACTGCGTTGTAAAAAATAAGTGGCCTAAAACCATTGGTTCAGAAATGCTTCCTTATTTCAAAAATCGAAATAGTTTGACAACGGAGAATAATTGTTTATTTTATGGGGATCGGATTGTCATCCCTAAATCCTTACAGACCAAGGTTTCAAAATTGTTGCATGGCATGAATCACTCAGGAGTGATAAAAATGAAAACGTTGGCCCGTTCATATATTTGGTGGGACAAAATCGATAATGATATTGAAATATTGGTAAAACAATGTCCTTTTTGCCAACAAACAATGAATGTTCCAAAAGAAGTAGTTACAACATCTTGGCCAACAACTAAATATTCGTTTGAACGCATTCATATAGATTTTTTTTATTTTTCGAAATTTCAATTTCTAATTTTAGTCGATTCTTTTAGCAAATTTTGCGATGTTATACTAATAAAAAGCAATACTGCGACAAATTTAATAAATATTTTAGAACAGTTTTTTTTCAATTTTTGGTCTCCCGAATGAAATTGTTTCTGATAACGGACCGCCTTTTGGTTCATATGAGTTCAAATCCTATTGTCACAATGCAAATATAAAAGTAACAAAGTCACCTCCATACCACCCACAAAGTAACGGCTTGGCTGAGAGGAACGTCCAAACGACAAAGAAAGTTTAAAAAAAAATATTTAATGGAAAATGAAAAGTTTGACATACATGAATTAATAACCAAGTTTTTATTTAATCAACGAAATATTCCACATTCCAAAACTGGTAAAAGCCCATCGGAATTGATTTTTTCCTATAAGCCGAAAATCCTGTTAGATAATATAAATGAAAATGTACGAAAAAACGGTTTTAAAGAATTTAAAAAAATTAACCGTACACCAAAGAAACATACTTTTATAAGAAATGAAATGAAAATTGTAAATTTTGAAAACGAATTTAAGAAAGGAGATAAAGTGTTGTATTTTAATCATTTTAAAAATGAATATGATAAATGGATTCCATCAGTTATAATGGAAGTTGTAAGTCCATTAACATTTTTGATTAAAGTAGGAGATAACATAAGATTTGTTCAAACAAATCAAATAGAAAAATCAACATTGGAAGATAAATTTCATCCAGCTGTAGATAATTGCATTATTACGGATGGGTCAAAGAAGGAAAATGGTAACATAGAAAAACATGAAACTGACAATAATTTTTCTCAAGAAACTAAAAACAAAACGATTGTAACCAAAAGAAAAAAACTTTATGATGGACCTCAGCGTAAATCAGAGAGAAATAAGAAGAATTTTGTTTATTATAAGATTTGAAATCAGTTGCATTATATAATTTTTTTTTTAAGAGGAGGAAAATTGTACTGTACTGTATTTTATCATAGAATAACATAGAAAGATCTCTTATACTATTTCTATTCTTTATATGTTCCCACTCTTATTATTTTATACCAGTTCTACTGATATTAATTATACCTAGCCTAAGATGAATTGTTAGCATGTAAGTTATTAAAATAAATAGCATTTGAATAAACTTGTCGTGTGTTTTTACCCAGAGCTCTGTGCGTGCGAATATATAACACATAACGGATAGTCAAGCAGCCATTAAAGCCATATATTCGGAAAAGAAACTTCACCTGAACCCGAAAACAAAATTGAAGAAGCTGAGAAGTTTAGTAAGAGGTTGAACGTGATTGTCAGCGGATTAAATGCAGAGAACATTGAAGAAGCCAAACAACAATTTCAATAGGTTTGCAGTACAACAACTTCATCCAAAAACGTCAAAACTGCCTATGTATTTGAGCTCGCTAATACTGATGAAGTTCACTCCGTTATGTCTGCAACCAAAAACCTCTCAAGCACTCAGTTTTCTATTAATAAAGATCTAACTTCAAGTGGAAGAACCGAGCAGTATCACCTCTGTCACATAAAAAGATGCATTTTTAAAGTTGATAGCAATCTCCGCATTCAAATCAAACGCTGGACTCTTTTGGTAGTTGGTCGTCGCCATTTTAAATGCAACAAAGATGGCGTTGTAAGGGTGTTTAACGAAAAAAACAGAGAATTTTTAATTCAGTATTTGGGTACGAACTTAAAGTACACTGTCATTCTGGAAACTCCTACAAACATGCAACACTCAATCGAAAATAGTCCAATCAATAATTATAGTCATTAGCAATCGAAAGCCTGTCAGGTCCTGTATTATAATGTAGCTGGTCTTGTAAATAAAAGTTTTTTATGTAACTTTTTTAAATACGTTTGTAAATTTGATATTTTCTTTTTGTATGAAACACTTTGTTTTATCAGAGCATATGTGACACTATGGAATTTATTTTAAATAATTTAAACTATACTGGATTGCGGCAACAAAAACCTTTAACTTTGGCAGAGCTAGTGGTGGATGCTTATATGGATTCCGTAAAACTATTGAATCCACATACCAACTGAAGTTCTTAAATGTTCACGATACTGTTTTCTTGAAAGGCAACTTTTCGGGATCTATTCTAAATTTGGTACCGAACTATTTAAACTGCAATCATTCGATGCGAGATTTTGTAAAATTAAAAACCTCCTAAAAATAGTGGAACACAAATCACGGCTATTGAGTTCATGTCATTCTTCAAAAATGCCCTTAATTCAGATCGATTAATCAACGGAGAATATTTAAGAGAATCACCTTTAGTTCAAATACCAGACGCTAGTCTTGTATCCAATTATCGTGGGCTTTCATTTTTAGATACCCTCTACAAATTATTCACGACAGTTCTCCTAAGCCGCCTCAGTACTTGGATAGAAAACAACAACATGAACAACAAATGAATACCAAGCTGGTTATCGAAATGATTATAGTACTATAGATCAGATCTTCAATCTTTCATGCCTTATTCAGCTGCAGCTTGGTTTGTAGACTTAAAAGCTGCGTTCGACAATATCAACAGAGAAGCTCTGTCCACAAACTTGTTACATTAGGCATCTCGACGAAAATGGTTGAAATTATCAAACTACTATACCAAGATACAGTTGCAGCGGTCTATGATGGAAGCAGTACATCCAATTTCTTCCGAACGAGCAAAGGCGTTAAACAAGGTTGCGTTCTGAGCGCTCTGCTTTTTGTCTTGTTTTTAAATGACATCCACTCTGAACTCCCCATGGGAATACTTGTAGAAGGAATAGGGATAAATGTCCTCTTGTATGCCGATGACATTGTAATTTTGGCTGAGAGTCCTGCTTTACTTCAAACTATCATTAACATGTTCAGCATCTACTTCGATAAATAGAATCTTGAAGTTAATCTTGAGAAGTCTGAAATTGTTATTTTTAGGAATGGAGGACGAAGAGCAGCGAGTGAAAAATGGAGTTTTAACGGTGCAGAAATAAAAATAATAAACCAGTATAAGTATCTTGGCGTCGTCTTTACATATAATATGTCCTGGTCCGAACATCTGACAAAGAGGCTGGCAACATCAAATAATGCGATCAACGCTAACTGTTCGAAATTCGTAAAAAATAAATTCGTACCTCACTCAGCAAAGTTTAAAGTCCATGATTCAGCCGCTAGATCGATAATGTATTACTGCGCACAAGTGTGGGGGTACAAAGAGTATATACAATGTGAAAAGCTTCAAAGGTTTTTAATCAAAAGATGCTTCAACCTACCTGATAATACACCAAACTATGTTGTACATATCGAACTGGTCTTCCAACAGCGTTTCTTACTACCCTCGAAACTCATTTGACATATCTGCGCAAAGTTTTCAATCTACCCAGCTCCAGATTACCACGTATACTTTCAACTGCAGTACTTCGCAAAAATATTTATTGGGCCCAGGAATGGTCAGGCCTTTTCCGCGAGACTGGCATCGTTGTTGACCATGAAACAAGCAATTTCGAATGGAAACATGCTCACAACATGCTCTTAATTAAGCTGAGGGAACAACAGTGGAGAGAGTCTACCGAACGCGCTTTACAATCGCAATTTCACGACGAATACTGCAATCTATCCTTCACAGGCATACCCAACTATTTTAATGACTCAAATTCATTAGAAATGTCAAGTCTGATCTTAAAAACACGGTGTGGACTACTTGATTTGAATGCTAGGGCATTTCAGCATGACACTTTCGGCTTATGCACAATGTGCATTCTTGATGCAACTGAGAACACGTACCACTTTGTCAGCATTTGTCCTATTTTCAAATCATACCGGAGAGTATTTCTAGGAGCTGAAACAATCAATCGCACCGAGTTTCTTCAAATATTGAATGGCAAGTCTTATTTAAATCTATATAAATTCTTAAAATATGCTCTTAATTATCGCAACTTAATTAAAAATGAATATAACTAAAGTAAATTCAAGCTAAGCCAAAAATTTAATAGTAAAACTATAACCTGACAGACAACTTTAACAAGTTATTGTACTAACTAATTTTGTAAACCAGCATAATCTTGTTTTTATAACTACTTTTTTAAGAAAATAAAATTTATTTATCTATCTATCTATCTATCAATCTATTCGGCTACGACGCACAGTGGTTCAACTTGTATGGGAGAGCGGCAGCCATTAAAGCCATATATTCGGAAAAGAAACTTCACCTGA
Organism: Meliscaeva auricollis; assembly: GCA_948107695.1. Taxonomy (NCBI): domain Eukaryota; kingdom Metazoa; phylum Arthropoda; class Insecta; order Diptera; family Syrphidae; genus Meliscaeva; species Meliscaeva auricollis. Next base: position 50,980,788 of record OX403617.1, on the reverse strand, counting down.
ACCCGAAAACAAAATTGAAGAAGCTGAGAAGTTTAGTAAGAGGTTGAACGTGATTGTCAGCGGATTAAATGCAGAGAACATTGAAGAAGCCAAACAACAATTTCAATAGGTTTGCAGTACAACAACTTCATCCAAAAACGTCAAAACTGCCTATGTATTTGAGCTCGCTAATACTGATGAAGTTCACTCCGTTATGTCTGCAACCAAAAACCTCTCAAGCACTCAGTTTTCTATTAATAAAGATCTAACTTCAAGTGGAAGAACCGAGCAGTATCACCTCTGTCACATAAAAAGATGCATTTTTAAAGTTGATAGCAATCTCCGCATTCAAATCAAACGCTGGACTCTTTTGGTAGTTGGTCGTCGCCATTTTAAATGCAACAAAGATGGCGTTGTAAGGGTGTTTAACGAAAAAAACAGAGAATTTTTAATTCAGTATTTGGGTACGAACTTAAAGTACACTGTCATTCTGGAAACTCCTACAAACATGCAACACTCAATCGAAAATAGTCCAATCAATAATTATAGTCATTAGCAATCGAAAGCCTGTCAGGTCCTGTATTATAATGTAGCTGGTCTTGTAAATAAAAGTTTTTTATGTAACTTTTTTAAATACGTTTGTAAATTTGATATTTTCTTTTTGTATGAAACACTTTGTTTTATCAGAGCATATGTGACACTATGGAATTTATTTTAAATAATTTAAACTATACTGGATTGCGGCAACAAAAACCTTTAACTTTGGCAGAGCTAGTGGTGGATGCTTATATGGATTCCGTAAAACTATTGAATCCACATACCAACTGAAGTTCTTAAATGTTCACGATACTGTTTTCTTGAAAGGCAACTTTTCGGGATCTATTCTAAATTTGGTACCGAACTATTTAAACTGCAATCATTCGATGCGAGATTTTGTAAAATTAAAAACCTCCTAAAAATAGTGGAACACAAATCACGGCTATTGAGTTCATGTCATTCTTCAAAAATGCCCTTAATTCAGATCGATTAATCAACGGAGAATATTTAAGAGAATCACCTTTAGTTCAAATACCAGACGCTAGTCTTGTATCCAATTATCGTGGGCTTTCATTTTTAGATACCCTCTACAAATTATTCACGACAGTTCTCCTAAGCCGCCTCAGTACTTGGATAGAAAACAACAACATGAACAACAAATGAATACCAAGCTGGTTATCGAAATGATTATAGTACTATAGATCAGATCTTCAATCTTTCATGCCTTATTCAGCTGCAGCTTGGTTTGTAGACTTAAAAGCTGCGTTCGACAATATCAACAGAGAAGCTCTGTCCACAAACTTGTTACATTAGGCATCTCGACGAAAATGGTTGAAATTATCAAACTACTATACCAAGATACAGTTGCAGCGGTCTATGATGGAAGCAGTACATCCAATTTCTTCCGAACGAGCAAAGGCGTTAAACAAGGTTGCGTTCTGAGCGCTCTGCTTTTTGTCTTGTTTTTAAATGACATCCACTCTGAACTCCCCATGGGAATACTTGTAGAAGGAATAGGGATAAATGTCCTCTTGTATGCCGATGACATTGTAATTTTGGCTGAGAGTCCTGCTTTACTTCAAACTATCATTAACATGTTCAGCATCTACTTCGATAAATAGAATCTTGAAGTTAATCTTGAGAAGTCTGAAATTGTTATTTTTAGGAATGGAGGACGAAGAGCAGCGAGTGAAAAATGGAGTTTTAACGGTGCAGAAATAAAAATAATAAACCAGTATAAGTATCTTGGCGTCGTCTTTACATATAATATGTCCTGGTCCGAACATCTGACAAAGAGGCTGGCAACATCAAATAATGCGATCAACGCTAACTGTTCGAAATTCGTAAAAAATAAATTCGTACCTCACTCAGCAAAGTTTAAAGTCCATGATTCAGCCGCTAGATCGATAATGTATTACTGCGCACAAGTGTGGGGGTACAAAGAGTATATACAATGTGAAAAGCTTCAAAGGTTTTTAATCAAAAGATGCTTCAACCTACCTGATAATACACCAAACTATGTTGTACATATCGAACTGGTCTTCCAACAGCGTTTCTTACTACCCTCGAAACTCATTTGACATATCTGCGCAAAGTTTTCAATCTACCCAGCTCCAGATTACCACGTATACTTTCAACTGCAGTACTTCGCAAAAATATTTATTGGGCCCAGGAATGGTCAGGCCTTTTCCGCGAGACTGGCATCGTTGTTGACCATGAAACAAGCAATTTCGAATGGAAACATGCTCACAACATGCTCTTAATTAAGCTGAGGGAACAACAGTGGAGAGAGTCTACCGAACGCGCTTTACAATCGCAATTTCACGACGAATACTGCAATCTATCCTTCACAGGCATACCCAACTATTTTAATGACTCAAATTCATTAGAAATGTCAAGTCTGATCTTAAAAACACGGTGTGGACTACTTGATTTGAATGCTAGGGCATTTCAGCATGACACTTTCGGCTTATGCACAATGTGCATTCTTGATGCAACTGAGAACACGTACCACTTTGTCAGCATTTGTCCTATTTTCAAATCATACCGGAGAGTATTTCTAGGAGCTGAAACAATCAATCGCACCGAGTTTCTTCAAATATTGAATGGCAAGTCTTATTTAAATCTATATAAATTCTTAAAATATGCTCTTAATTATCGCAACTTAATTAAAAATGAATATAACTAAAGTAAATTCAAGCTAAGCCAAAAATTTAATAGTAAAACTATAACCTGACAGACAACTTTAACAAGTTATTGTACTAACTAATTTTGTAAACCAGCATAATCTTGTTTTTATAACTACTTTTTTAAGAAAATAAAATTTATTTATCTATCTATCTATCTATCAATCTATTCGGCTACGACGCACAGTGGTTCAACTTGTATGGGAGAGCGGCAGATATTCTGTAAAAATTCTGAACTAGTGAACGGATTTCAATGAAATTTGGCACACACGGCTAATACATACGTGGTCCAAATTTGATTAAGAAATAATAATTTTTAACAAAGTTATTGACATTTGTTTAAAAAATGTAGTACACTGAACTAAGAAAAATATTGTAAAATCTGAACTAGTGAACGGATTTCAATGAAATTTGGTACACACGTTAAGATCTGGCTAATACATACGTGGTCCAAATTTGATTAAGAAATTTTTAACAAAGTTATTGACATTTTTCAAAAATTCGAGAGTAATGAAATGCATTTTTTTTTTGTTTTTGTAAATTAAAAATTTTGTACTTTAAATAAATATTATAAGTTATGTAAAATATATATTGTAAACATAAAAAAAACAAATACTTAAAAAATAATATATATAAACTTTAAACAACAATAAAACTTGTTTGTTTCTAATTGATATGAAAAACGCAACAGGTACATGGAAAAACCCACATACAGAAAAAAAACGTTTTTCTTAATTTTTAATTGTAAGATTATCCCTAATCCTTTTTTTTTATTTTTCATTCTGTTCTTTCATATAATTTAAACTATAGTAAAATAATTGTTTACCTGATGTATTTTTTCCAAGAAAATTAAGTTGAAAGTTGAAAAAAATGTTGGGTCCAGAATAAAGGGTTGCGTAAAATATCGAATATCCCTGACCTGGGCCAACACATGAATATTGTTTTGTTTTTAAAATAAAGGTACACATTTAACCTTAAAATAGAGGGCTTCAAAATTTCGTTCTGACAAACAGTTTCTGAGAAAAACTTTTTCGTATATACCACCATCAAAATCGAGTTTTTTGAAAACCGATCCTGCGACACTAATTTGACCATAGGTTAGGTTAGGTTATGTGGGCTGACAGTTGATATTGTTACCGTCACACTTAGATCAATATAGATCCCTTGTGATACCCTGAAGTATTGTAACTTCATGAAAAAAGTGTTAACCTATGAATGCTATGGTTGTTCGAGCCATTTGGAGGACTTGATAAAGTTCAGTAGGCTATTGCCTGAGAGTTCCGATAGTTCTTCTAATTCATTAAAGAAGTAGTTTCCTAAGAATTTTTTCCTAGTGCGACAGAGTGCTGGGCAGTGACAGAGGAAGTGAACAGTGTTTTCCTGTTCGTCCTCATTACCGCAGCCTCTGCATAGATCATCCGTACAAAGCCCCATTTTCTTTTTGTGGTATCCTAGTAGATTATGACCCGTTAAGACGCCTATTAGGGATCTTAAAGAAGGCTTACTAAGTAGTAAGATCTTATTTGATTTTTTCTCGTCGAAGTTCGGCCATAGTTTCCTGGTGTGACCGCAGGTTTCTAGGAGGTTCCATCTATCGTTGGTTTTTTGTGAAATCTTGTTGACGATATTTCGCTTTATTTCACATTGTGGGATTCTAATGTTAAGGTCTATGAGAGAGGGATCAAGCACTGAGCCCTCCCTTGCAAGCTCATCCGCTTTTTCGTTTCCGAACACATCACTGTGGCCGGGAACCCAGCAGAGTCTTACAGTATGCTGCATACCAAGAACCCTAAGCTCTTCGCGACAGCAAGAAATAAGCTTAGACTTGATTAAGGTGGCAGAAATCGCTTTTATTGCCGCTTGGCTATCAATGAAAAAGGTGATGTCAGCAGGTGATATCACCATCATGGATATTTGTTTAGCAGCATTTTTCACTGCCAATATCTCGGCTTGGAAGACACTGCTGTGATCGGGGAGCCTGAAAGAACTGGCAAGGTTGAGGTTTTCTGAGTAAAAACCTGCACCAACCCCAGTGTTCATTTCCGAACCATCGGTATAGATGGCGATAGTCGACTCATTTGAGAAAGGTATACAGTTTTCCCAATCTTGTCTGTTAGGGAAACTGACATTAAAAGACTTGTTAAAGTCTAAGTAGGGGGTCATGTAATCTGTACTAACGTTGTAGCCAACGTAGTTAGAAAGAATCGTAGTATGGCCGTTTTGACTAGTATTCCAAATGTTGGTTTGACTGAGTCGTAGGGCGCTGTTCGCTGCCAATTCTTGTACAAATAGATCTAAGGGAGTGAGATTAAGGATTGCTTCCAGACCCGAGGTTGGAGTGGACCTCATCACCCCCGTAGTACTAATGCAAGCTGCTCTTTGTACTTTGGTTAGGGTCTTCAAGTTCGTGGATTTCTCCAGAGCTTGCCACCAGACTAAACTGCCATAAGTCAGAATGGGTCTGACAATGGCGGTATACATCCACATGATTATTTTAGGATTTGGTCCCCAGTTTCTGCCAAGAATTCTATTACATGAGTAGAGTGCAAACGTGGCTTTCTTATATCTTTCTTGAATGTTTGGACCCCAGTTAAGTTTCTTATCCAAGATCACTCCGAGATATTTCGCTTTATCGGAAATCTTAAGTGGGGTGCCATCAATTTTTGGCACTGCAAAAGGAGGAATTTTCCTTCTGTTTGTGAAAAGTACCAGTTCTGTTTTAAGGGGGTTTACTTTAAGACCGCATCTCCTGGTCCAGTTACTGACCTGGGATAATGCGCTTTCTAATTGTTCGCTTACAGTGGTTAGGTATTTACCTGTCGCTAGAAGAGCTAGATCATCTGCGTAGGCTATAACCTTGACGCCGCTGTTTTTCAATTTGATGAGAATCTCATTCATCACCAAAATCCAAAGAAGAGGTGATAGAATACCCCCTTGTGGGGTTCCTCTAGATGCGTACATTTTTATATGTGACCCACCTAATTCACTATTTATTTGTCTCTTTCTTAACATGCACACGATCCATTTTATGACCGTGTCTTCTATTTTAAGATCAGTGAGTGCTTTTTCAATTGCACTATTATGAACATTATTGAATGCTCCTTCTATGTCTAGAAATGCTGCGAGGGTATATTCTTTAACCACAAGTGACTTTTCTATTGTTCTGACTGCACAGTGTAAAGCTGTCTCTACACTTCTACCTTTTGTGTATGCATGCTGAAAGGGTGATATAGTCTCCGGTATTAAATAACTGCGGATATGTATATCGATTAACCTTTCAAGTGTTTTGAGTGTAAAAGAAGTTAGACTGATAGGTCTGAAATCTTTGGGTTCTGTGTAACTGGATTTACCAGCTTTTTGTATAAAGACAACTTTGACTTCACGCCATATTTTAGGGACATACCCCAATTGTAGGCTAAATTTGACCATAACTTCCAGGTCTGTCGGTATCTGTCGGTAAATCCTTCAGTCCTTTATATGTACATATGATATATATAAAAAAAAATTATACATAATCATGTGCCAGGGCTATTTAACAATACCTAGACATAAAACTTAAATGGCTAAAAAATAATTGTTCCGAAGGTATTTTCGCCGCTTTTAAACCACTGTGCGACGTCCTCTAAACTTGAACAACAGTGTCTAAACGAACTCATCAACCTGGGCAACGACTTGAGGATCTCTCTGATCTGGGTTCCGGGTCATAGTGGTTTTGAGGGAAATGAACGAGCTGATGAGTTGGCTAGGCAAGGATTGGCCCTTCATAATTCACTTGAGGAAAGAGTCAAAAGAGTCAACATTCCTCTAGGAATTGTGAAGGGCAGTATTTTTTCAGTTTTCCTAACGGAATCAAATCGTAGGTGGAGTAATCTAACTAACTGCGTCATATCAAGAAAATTATGGCCCACTTATAATAAAAACCGGACAAACGACCTAATAAGCAGGCCCAGGCGAGATATAGCCAGGGTCGTTGCTACCTGTACAGGACATTGGCCGATAGGTGAACATGCGATGACTGGCGAAGAAGACGGAGTACGCGTTTTTTCCGTTGTCGTCTTTATATCTCAATAACTTTACTGGCAGTTATTAGTTTTTGACTAAACGTTCGTTTGTATTCTCTGTTACTTTGAAATGGCCGTTGTATCAAGCTATCATGTATCAAAATAAGTTTTTTTTATGAACATTATACAGGGTTTTACATAATTAGTCCAGGAAATTTTAAGTAAAGGTCTATCTTTAAAGTTTAAATCACTTATCAATGATTTAAGAAAACACCTACTTTGGTATATCTTGGTCTATGTTAACGATCATTTCTCTCCTAATACTGATGGAAAGAAAAATGTTAAGCACTTAAATTTAAGAAAAAATACTTTCTTTTGTGACTGTGTTCAATTTGTGTTAATATTTTTTTATTATGTATGAATATATTTATTTATTATTAAAGCGCAGTTGTTACAGGTATTCAAAGTGTCTTCATTGGTTTTGTATGCATGCTAGAGCCCGTTTTTAGATTTCATGGCGGAAATTAATTGTTGCAACCAAAAATAAAATGCACAACTAGGTTGTACGAACTTGTTTTCAAAGTTGCTGTGGACGTTAAAGCTTCTTATATAAATTTATAATATAAGATAAAAAAATTAAAAAAACAAGCATAAAATTTATCACTAAAATGACTTAAACAACTTCTTAAATTGTGTTGGGCTCCAACTATGCAATTTGAATCCGTTAAGAAATATACATTCATATAAATCGTTAGAGCCGTTAAAAAAAAAAATATTAATTTATTAGGCCCGGTCATAGCGATGATAAAAACCGTTATGTGGGGCGTTGCCGAATAAATGTGCAATGACAATGCATTTTTTTAGATAATTATGTTACAAACAAAAATTGTTGTCACTACAATAAAACTCTGTTGGGCTCCAACTATGCAATTTGAATCCGTTAAGAAATATACATTCATATAAATCGTTAGAGCCGTTAAAAAAAAATATTAATTTATCATATATAAAAATCCTCAAGCCTCGTAAAAAAAAGTTGGTATACCATTTTCTAAGAAATATTATTGCTTATCAAAAAAAATGGTGACGCATTTTCGAAAAATTACTTACTTGACCTTGATGAACCCGTTTTGGTCCCCTTCATAGGGCATAGGCCCAAAATACACTTACGCGCCATCGTGTAAGTTTTCTAAAAATATACTGCAGTTTTCTCCAACTCTTCTCCAGCTGTGCAGATTTCCTTTCGACTGTGCTGCGCCTTGTGCTTCTCGGCTGAACCGACCTCCCGAAAGCAGCCTTTGCCTTTTTAATTCGGCTGTCGACGTCTTGTTTGGTTCCGCCTTTGGTAAAGACAAAACTCCCAAGATATTGAAAGGCTTCTACTTTCTCTACCGGTTGTCCGATCGATTAGTTACTTCCGAGGCAGATCATTTTTGTGTTTGCCGTGTTCATTTTCAACCCCACGATTTCCTCTTTTTCCTCCACCCTTGTTGTCATTTGATGGAGATCTATGGTCCTATGAGAGAGTAAGCATACGTCGTTCGCGTGGCCAGATGTTTAAGTTGGGATGTCAAAACTCCATTGAATTCCACAATTTCCGTTCAACAGAGCTGCACGCAGCACATCACATATCAATATAACTTATAGGAAAAGTATAGGCGATAGTATGCAGCCCTGCCATTATGCAGAACATGACTTTGCATCCATCGTAAGTTGCTTTAATAATAGCAATTAACTTATATGGAATGCTTCTCTACTCCAGTCATTTAAGCAAATCAAATTGCATTTTGCAGGGGACAATTTTTTTTTTTCATGGAATGTGTACGTGTTAATCTCCTTATCATAAAACACAATTTGTTGGGACGATAGAGGGGCGGGAGCAGCCGCCAAGATGTTGGTTGCGTTTATATTTAATAACTCCATTGCCTTTCATTTTTACACTAGATAACCAATTATTTACAATAAAATTATGAACATTTTTTTATGTGATCAATTCTTTTTTCTATACATATTTATAATTATTAAGTGTGATTCATTGATCATCTTAAACGGATGCGATTTAACATCTTTATTCTTTTTTACATCAATGCCTCAAAGCGAATAGACGTGTTTTTATTTCGTCCGGCAAAACATTCATTATTGCATTGATAACACATTACATATTCATTTTTTTTTCTTTTTTAAGTGCGAGAAAGTGTTCTTGTTTTCAGAACAAAAATTCAAGTGTTTTTTTTGTTTTTTTTTTTTTTTTTTAACTTTAGTTTGCCAATTAAAAATTAAAGGAAAAAAGAAAAATAACTAAATCGAGCAAAGCATTACAATTTCTGTGAACAGGTGCACTCTCTTAATCTTAAAACAAAGGAAAAATGGGTGATGTCACAAATACCACTGACCGCAAGACCAGGTTTGGAAAAGATGGAAAAGAGATCACAGCCGCCCCAACACCCCCCACAAAATCAGGGAAACAAAAGTCAACTGCTCCTCCGAAAGAATGTGAGAATCAACAAAAAAAACTCCAGCTATATGTGACGTACAGAAATCTAAGAGCCAGCAACAAGACTCTTTAATACAACCGGCAAACACTAACCACGCAGCAGCTTTGATAGAACGGTCTGAAATGGACAGCCTCCTTAAGGGCATCACCGATGACATAGTTTCTCGCATAACAAAGGAAATAAAAGAACTCCGAAGCGAATTTTTACTTCGGTTTGAGAGCATTGAAAATAATTTATATGCTCATGTGGAACAAACAAAAAAATCTGTTGATTCTCTTAACAACCGAATTGCGAAAGTAGAGGTTCACGTTGAAACGTTTACTGTCGGTAGCCGAGTTGCAAAAAAGATGTGACGTATTTTAACGGAGAGATGTTGCTGCGGACGCTGTTCTTATCGGAATCCCAGAATTACCTAATGAAGACCTAACCATGATTGTTGGCAAAATTTGCCACTCCGTACAATGTGCTCCCCCTCATTTGAAAGCTGCATTCCGAACTCGTAAACAAAACAAAAACTCTCTAAATGACCCTCCTGTTATTCTTAAGTTCGACTCGCCAAAAGAACGAAACCAGTTATTGAAGTGTGTTGCTCTTTTCAATAAAACAAATAAAAGGTTCCTGAGCTTAGAAGACATAGGAATAGAGATGCACGAAAAACGAGAACAAAGTATTTACTTGCACGGAAGCTTGACGTCAAAAAATCTCTCTTTTTTCCGAAAAGCTATGCGACTCAAACAAAATGGAGCTCTCTTTGCCGTCTATACTCATTCTGGATCGGTTTTTATCAAACAAAGAGCAGATTCGGAAAGTATAGTTATACATAATGATGCGACTATGAATGCGATAGCCGCCGCAACAATGACTGATGAAGAAGAAAACCAAAAAGAAGACGAAAGAAGACCTCAACAGCATGACACTGTCGATGCCCCTTATCATCAAAACTAAAAGCAAATTTATTCTTATCTCTTTTCTATCCTCCTAAAATTTTCTCTCCTCTTTTTTTTTTAACTTACTATATTTAAATCTCTTTAATTCTTTAATTTTTATTTTATATGATGTTTATTGTGAAAGTAGTTCCTTTGAGTCAAAATTTTTTTTTAATTATTTTGCTGCTGCTGTTTTCTCATCGCATTATCAGTCGGTACAGAGCTGAGTGAGCGCAACGTGAATTCCAGAGGGGGTAACAGCGATGTTATACTAAGAACAATGATAAAAATTTTGTGCGATTGTAGGGAAAGGTTTAAAGTAACACATATTAATTCTCAAAGTTTGATGCCTAAAATCGAAGAATTCAAATATCTATTTGAGGGTTCTAATTTAGATGCCATATGTGTTTCGGAAACCTGGTTTTCCACTGATATTGTAGATACAATCTATTCAATAAAAGGTTATAGACTCTTACGGGCAGATAGATGTGGTCGTGGTGGTGGTGTTGCGATTTATTTAAGAGATAGTTTGACGTGTAAAATCAGATGCTCGTCATCACCAGGTTCATTGATTGAATTTTTATTAGTGGATGTCATTGGTAGTGAGAGTAATCTTTTGCTAGGAATTGTGTACAGGCCAAATAAATATGTTGATTTAGAACCTTTTTACACTCTAATGGAGGAGATCACCGTCAGCTCACCAAATATAATTCTTTGTGGTGACTTTAATTGCAATTTATTAATCGACAATAGCCTGAGCATGCATATGAGCTCATTAGATTTACATCAAGTTAATTCATCTGTACCTACCCACTTTACCCGTTCAACTAGTACTCTTTTAGATCTTTTTTTTGTCAATAGAAATAACAAGGTCTTATGTTATGATCAACTTCTTGCTCCAGTTTTTTCAAGTCACGACCTCATTTTCCTGGCCTTCGAGTTCAGAACTGAAAATCGTGAGGAAAATCGTTCAGTTCAATTCAGAGATTTCAAAAATCTTAATAAAACATCTCTTGAACAACACATTCGAACTGTGCCTTGGCAAAATGCTTACCTAATGAATTCACCCGATGAACAAGTTAAGTATTTGAATGATAACTTAATCTATTTGTTTAATACACATGTCCCTTTGAAGTCGAAAAAAATTATCTATGTATCTAAACCCTGGCTAACAAAAGAAATTAAAAATCTAATGAATCAGCGCGATCAGGCCTATCGACGTTGGGTACGTATTCGTGTAGAAGAGCTGCATGCAGCTTATAAAATTATACGCAACAGAGTTGTGCAAGAAGTTAGAGCTGCAAAAGTACTTTTTTATTCCAACCGCATGAACGTCTGTTCTGATGGTCGCAAATTGTGGAAAAACCTAAGGGAACTGGGAATCGGGAAGCCACGTCCTATTTTACAAAACAACATTGATGGTGATGCATTGAATCATAAGTTTCTATCTCCTTTCGATAGTTCTCCACCAATTAATTTTAATTATTTTTACTCACCAGTTTCATTTTTGAATTCCCCTTTTAACTTCTCTTGTGTCAGTAGTTTAGATGTCTTGGAAAGCTTTATTTCAATAAAATCCAATGCTTCGGGAGTGGACGAAATAGACCCTAACTTTTTAAAAGCCATTTTACCATTGTTGCTACCGTTTCTAACTCATATATTCAACACAATTATAACAACTGGAATCTTCCCTCATCAGTGGAAACTCGCTAAAATAATTCCGGTCCCCAAAAATGCTCTTCGTGATGAGTTTCGACCTATTTCCATCCTACCATTCTTGTCTAAAGTCTGCGAACGAATAATGCAAAAACAACTGAATTCATATATTATGTGTAACAATTTCTTAGCAAACATTCAATCTGGATTCCGTCCTAAACACAGCTGTACAACTGCACTTTTGAAAGTAATTGAGGACATAAGGGCTAATCTTGACAACGACTGTGTTACCTTTTTGGTTCTTCTAGACTTTTCTAAAGCTTTTGACATGGTTAGCCACTCTGTCCTCTTACAAAAGTTGCGTTATGAATATAACGTTTCTCCGGAAGCAACCAAATTGATTTCTTCTTACCTCATGCAAAGGAAGCAAGCCGTTTGTATAGGAAATCAGCTATCTGAATTTCTCCCGATAACGCGAGGTGTTCCCCAGGGATCTATTTTAGCTCCTTTGTTATTCTCGTTGTATATTAACGAAATAGTATCCATAATACCTAATATATCGAAACATTTTTATGCTGACGATATTCAAATTTACAAGAGCTGCCCTTTAGGTCTAATTGAAAACTGTGTGTTTGATATCAATGACGAGCTTGAGAAGATTTACATATGGGCTGTTAGAAATAATTTGACTCTTAACCCTAACAAATGTAAATGTTTAGTAATTTCAAAAAAATCATTAGATTTATATTATTTCCCATCGGTCCTTCTCAACGGTAATCCATTAAAATTTACGACCACTTCGAAAAACTTAGGTGTTGTATTCAACAGAACACTTACATGGAGTGATCACATCAATTCTACAGTAGGAAAAACATATGAGGTTCTTAGATCTTTGTGGACGGTGCAGCAGTTTACTCCTTTAAATACAAAAATGGTTCTTGCAAAGACCCTCGTCATCCCAGTTCTTACACACGGATGTGAAATATACTATAACTGTGATTCTGTGAGCAAAACAAAGCTGAAAGTAGCATTTAATAGTACGATTCGTTATATTTATGGCTTGAGAAAATACGATCATGTTTCGCATCTTAGTGGGAACCTTCTAAAAATGTCATTTGAAAACTTCATCAAATATAGAACTATCAACGTACTTTTTAATATTGTCAATACAAGAAAGCCCACATATTTATACGATATTCTTCGATTTTCAGCATCAACCAGATCAAATCATCTAATACTCCCCCGATTTTCTTGTCTCACATCTGAAAGGCAATTTTTCATTGCTGCAATCCGTCTTTGGAATTCACTCCCATTACATCTGCGAGAGTTAAACAGCATTAATTTATTCCATAACAGACTAAAAGAATTTTTTCTTACTCAAAGTAACTAACTTGTCTCTTTTGTATCTTTTACATTCATATACTTTTTTTTTCTTTCTTTCTTTTCTTTGCGCTTATCTATTGAGTATAAGAATCCACTTAATTTTGCAAATTATAAAATCTATAAATGTTACCTCATAAACTGTCACTAGCTTATAAGATTTATCTTACTGTGTTAGTTTTTGCACGAAATAAATAAACTAAACTAAACTAAACTATTCCATCTTTCCCAACGTTTCGTCGATATTTCAGGTAACCGTCAAGAAGTAACCGCTTCATATATGTAGTATAATTAGGCCCGGTCATAGCGATGATAAAAACCGTTATGTGGGGGGTTGCCGAATAAATGTGCAATAACAATGCATTTTCTTAGATAATTATGTTACAAACAAAAATTGTTGTCACCACACTAAAACTTCTTTTTATGATACCAAAAAGTTTGGTGCAGGTGAGTTTGACTGCTGCAATCAACCGGAAATCATCATCATCATCATCGGCTCGACAACCGGGGTCCGGTCCTGGCCTCCTTCAACAAGTCTCTCCACCTATCCCGGTCTCGAGCCGACGCCATCCAGTTGCGCACCCCAAGGCTTCGGGCGTCCTGGTCTACGTCATCTCTCCAGCGAAAGCATGGTCTACCACGCTGCCGTCTACCATAGAATGTACCACAAAAGACTTTCCGAGCAGGTTCCTCTTCGCTCATACGAGCTAGGTGCCCTGCCCACCGGAGTCTACCGAGCTTAATTTTTGTCACTATGTCTGCTTCAAGGTAGATTGCGTACAACTCATGATTGTACCGACTCCGGAATCGTCCTTCCTCACATATGGGGCCAACAATTCTTTGTAAGACTTTTCTCTCGAACGCGGCTAAGAGGTCACAGTGCCTTTTGCTAAGCACCCAAGTCTCGGATCCATACATGAGTACTGGCAGGACCATGGTCCTGTACAGCAGCAGTTTTGAAGTTATGGTTAGATTTCTGGATTTCAATAGCTTTGACAGACTGTAGTAGGCTCTGTTGGATTTGAGAAGCCGCCCGCGTATTTCTTCTTCTATGTTGTTATCGGCTGCTACTGTTGACCCAAGTTATTTGAAGGACTGCACCACTTCAAATTCTAGCTCCGCTACCTTGATTGTTTGACCAACTGTTCTTCTCGCATTCGACGCCACCATGTACTTTGTTTTACCTTCACTAATGTGCAGCCCCAGATTTTGTGCCGCCTGCTCGATCTGGATGAAGGAATCGTGTACAGCTTGTTCGGTTCTTCCGATGATGTCGATGTCGTCTGCGTAAGCCAGTATCTGGCTGGACCTGTTGACGATAGTCCCTCTTGTTGCCGTGCCAGAGTCACGGATTGCTTTCTCCAACGCCAGGTTGAAGAGGAGGCAGGCCAAACCATCCCCTTGTCGGAGTCCATTAAAGATGTTGATTGGTCTGGATAGCAATCCGGCTGTTTTAACGTGGCTTGTTACGTTGGTCATGGTCAACCTACATAGTCGTGTCAATTTATTTGGGATGCCGAATTCTCTCATGGCTTTGTAAAGTTCTACCCTGGCTATGCTTTCATAGGCGGTTTTAAATTCTATAAGCAATTGGTATGTTGGGATGTTAATTTGTAGACATTTTTCCATCGCCTGCCTTCTGTCTGTGAAGCTGTCTTTCTATTCTTCTGAGCTCTTTATATTCCTCTTCGCGTGCCCGCGTTCTATGAGATTGTTGCATTGCTCGGTACGCAACATTCTTACGTTCAGTCGCTAGCTTGCATTCATCATCAAACCAGTTGTTCCGATTTCTACGACTGCTGCCTAAGATGGAGTTGGCAGTACTAATGACAGTATTCTTAAGGCGTGTCCACTTCTCATTTACGCCCAGCATACTGGCTCCAGGACTTACTCTCCCTAAATCAAGTGGTTCTAGGGCGAGTCCTAACGCATTACCATCAACCGGAAATATGCATTCGAAAATTCACTTTTCAACTGACTTCAACTGCATGTTATAGGCAGATAGCTCTATGAAAACTTTCAAAAAACAAACTTTTTGGTATCGGGAAAGGACGATCTATTGTAGTGGCAACATCTTTTTTGTTACCATAACTTTCTAAAAAACAGCATTGTTACTGTATATTTCCTCGGAAATGCCCATAATACATGCAGGCAGATTAACAGTTACATCATCATTATGACTGGGCCTAGTTATAATTTTAATATGGGGTTATCTATCAATTTATTTTGTTTTATTTTTTGTTCCTTCAATTTTTTAACTCTTATAATTTTTAACTTACGTTTGAAATACATACATATATGTTTTTGTTTTTTAAAACATTATGATATTTAAATTTAAGTAGTTTGAATTTAACATTAAAATAAATTAATAATAAACAATACAAAATTAAATTACTGAGAAAAACAAAAATGATCGCAGTAGTTTTTTGATGGCGAGTGCGTAACTGCTAATGGTTTGTCTCTATATTCTTGTGTGATCATAGTTCTCTTCAAAATCTGTTGTTTTTTTTTGTGTCAAGTATTTTGACTCTGTTTTTCTTTTTAAGTTTGTCAGTCTCAGTGTTTTAATTTATTTATTTAGTTCTGTTTATTGTTAATTGATTTTAATATTAAATGCAAACTACTAACTACTTACTATTACTTTTTTTATTTGCATCCGTTTAAGCTGATCAAAAAAGCCTAAAAAATGACCCATTTACAAACTCCGTGAGAGGATTAAGTTCTAAATTCAGCCCAATTTTAAACATTCCCCGAGAAAAGTACTCCCTGGGAGATGTGTTCTTCCGGTTAGAGAATTCTCGAATTATGAATTCCCCGGTAGATTGTGTTTCCCTTCGAAAGCGGTAGATAAAATTCTGAATGTTGGAAACAGCTGTTCCCCGATATTTGACATATTTAACAAACAAACATAAAAAGTGTAATGTGTAGTGTAAAAAAAGAAACAAAAATGTACATCATGCACGCATGTTGAATAAAACCGATATCGACGAATTTTTCGTTTTGTTTTTTGTGCAGCATTTCATTAAATCGTGTGGTTTTAAAGTTTAAAAAATATTCATTTAAATACTTGTTAAATGTCCTCGTAAGATCCTGTCAACCAATTGGTGTTTTTTTAATTTCTTCTAATTATAAAATTGAGTGCTTGTTTGCGTTTCTTCGCTGAAGAATCATACCAAACAGCGGGGGTTGGAAATCACTTCTTAAACAAGGTTGGGATTAAGTGCTTGCTGAAGTCCAAGAAGAGCAGCTTCATTATGTACACAATGAATACAAATATGTAAAAGTTTCGGAGGTTGAAAAAAAATTACGTCGGCGTTTTACACAAAACACAACCTTCCCCACCATTATTGGATGTGCTGATGCCCTTTCTGTAAATTAACATTTATTTTAAGAAAATTAATCAACATTTGCAGCTGTCAATTTTTAGTTGTTTTCGACCTACATAATATATATAATTATTAAAATTTTAATATATTTCTGGTTCAAAAACCAAAAACTAACATTTTTGTTTCTAATTCCAGCTAATTTATGGGGAACAAATAGGCGAGTGATAAATACAAACTTTCCCTTTTTTATAATCTAAAAGCCTATTTTTTCCCGGAGAATTTTTTACCTTTTTCGAAGATTGTTCATACTAAGGGAAAGAGAGAGAAAGAGAGGCCTGATTATAATTCAAAGTTCAGCTATGCCTCGTGTAGTGGGGGTAAACTGACATTTTTACATACATATATCTTACTAACCTGTGCTTTTTTCCAAAAATGCCTTGAAAATGAGTTATAGTACTTTTAATTATCTGTAAAATGACATCTCAAACATTATTGTAACTAACTTTTTTTTCAAGAAATCGAACGTCAACGTATATTTTTAATTTCCCCTTTAAGGAACTCCCAAAGACCTTTAACCACACAAATTTGAAGAAACTCGCTTTAGCGGCAGGCTGTAGTTAGAGGCATATACATACAAACAGCCAGACAGAATTGCGACACCAACTTTTAGTGCATTCTCTATCATTGTTATGTCATCTCTGATTGTTATATTACCTATATCGCAAGTAAAAATATCAACATGATCAACGCAATTACAAATATGAGCATTTTTTTCTAAAATTGAGTTCTTTTTTTACATAGACCAAGGTATACCATAGTAGGTGTTTTCGTAAATCACAGATAAATGATATCAACTTTGAAGATAGATCTTTTCTATAAAACAATTTTTTTCTTTGAATATACCCCAAATCACCCATAAATTTTCCTTAACTAAGTAGGGGACACCCTGTTAATTTGACTTAATTTTTTTTAGTAAAAGTAGAAATAAATTACCTGAATCACCCATAAAATAGAAACTGGAATGTAAATGGCAAGAGAATAGCCGTAAATACACATCAATGAAAGGAGACTTGGTGTAAATGTGGCCTTAAAAACAGAATTGAATAGAATATTTGCAAGTTGATATGCAAGTATGTATGTAATCTCACGTTTTCTGTCTCCAGACCTTCTTCGATGGGCTTCAAACTGTACTTCATTAGAGCCCACAAACCTACAGGGATCAAGCACGAGTAAATGAAAATACAGGAAGCTGCATATGACACTAAATGAAAATTGTACCGCCAATGATAGTTCTCATTAGCAGTCTGTAGGTAACTTGCAATATTTCCACTGATGCCAATGGAAAAGATCTGAAACCAACAACCATGTTATGTTAAAATGAAGAAGCTTCTTCAAAGCTTTGTTCCTTACTAAGGTGACAGTAATCCAGAAAGGTCCATAAAGATCAGGATTGGTGCCAATGTGAGACTTCAGATAATTTCCTGGTGCACGCTTTGGAATCATTGCACTAGCAATGCGATCTAGAACCATGTTAGTGTCTACATTAAAGAACTGTTGATAGTATTCGATGGTTAGAAAAGATACTGTTCTTGCAGAATTATCATCATTTCCATCCAATGAACCAATTGCAACTCCTTTCTGTGGGCTATTGTCGCTACTCAGAACTTTAGCACTCGCAGACATGTCGTATATTAGAGCTTGAAGTGGATCTCTAGTACGGCCGGTTGTGTTCTTTTTGGGTGAATTCACACTGATCTGTGCTGGTGGGGGACTGCTCGATGTAGTTGAAAAGTCTTTGAATGTGAGCAAATCGTCAGAATTTGAATCCATATCGATATTAATAATGTTTACTATTAAATTTGTTAACACTAATATGTCTTCAAATCAAAAATTTTTCACAGCGACACGTCAAGTTAGTAACAGAGTTGCCATAAATTTTGTATATCATATGTCATTCGACTTTTCAGCATTAGGTCTGTTTGGTAACGCAAACGTTGTGAAACATTGTATGACATCATGATAAACAGAAAACAAGGTATGCTCGTTAGATTTTTGGCAGGTTTTCTGTGACGTCATAGTCATCTTTCTCATGGGCAGTTCGCGCGAACGTCAGTTATGGATTTTGAGAAAACATTTTTTTTAATCGTAAACAACAACAATGAAACTGAAAAAAACTCGATTGTCAGCATCGGAGATGACTACTACGTCATTAGTTTTCCAAAATGGCGACATGGCATTCATAATAAGCATACCTTGTTTTCTGTTTATCATGGTATGACATTGTATTTGGTTTTTCCAAATTCTTATTTGTTAAAGAGCTGAACAGAAGGCATCCTAAGAATACGAAATACAGGAACGGGTGTTTGGCGAACAAAGTGCGGCACTTCACAAAGTAGTGTGAGTTGCACAAACACAAATTCATTTACACAGGGCCGGAGTGCAGTTGTATGCCAACTCGCAAGGCTTCAAGATTCATTTTATTTAGTTTTATCTTTACATGTTTATTACACGTTCGATCCCTCTCAATTCTCTTTTTGATAAGTTCGCGTATTTTCAGGAAATGCGACCACTCCATGTCAAAACCATTTTTATGGTTTTTGTCAAAAACACTTACCTGATTGGAAACTTGAAATTTAATAAAAGTTTACAAATACAACCCTCAAAAGCAAAAAGGCATCTTAATATCTAATTTTGACAGCCAACCCAAACACATTGATGCCGCACTACTATACACTGCAGATGTGATATACACCCATTCCTTATCTTCTTATTCTTTGAATGCATCGCTCGTCGCTGACACATGATAAACAGAAAACAAGGTATGCTTACTATAAACGCCATATCGCCATTTTGGAAAACTGATGACGTAGTAGTCATCTCCGATGCTAACAATCGAGTTTTTTTTCAGTTTCATTGTTGTTGTTTTCAAGAAAAAAATATTTTTTCCAAATCCATATCTGACGTTCGGGCGAACTGCCCATGAGAAAGATGACTATGACGTCACAGAAAACCTGCCAAAAATCTAATGAACATACCTTGTTTTCTGCCAAGAATAAGAAATACAGGAACGGGTGTTTGGCGAACAAAGTGAGGCACTTCACAAAGTAGTGTGAGTTGCACAAACACAAATGCATTTACACAGGGCCGGAGTGCAGTTGTATGACAACTCGCAAGGCTCCAAGATTCATTTTATTTTGTTTTAACTTAACATGTTTTTTGCACGTTCGATCCCTCTCAATTCTCTTTTTGATAAGTTCGCGTATTTTCACGAAATGCTCCCACTCCGTGTCAAAACGATTTTAATGGTTTTGTCAGAAACACTCACCTGATTTGAATCTTGAAATTTAATAAAAGTTTGCAAATGCAACCCTTAAAAGTATTTTGTAGATGCACAAGAATAACATTCCCAAAATATTTAAAATTAAATCAAAAATCTGTTTATTTTTATTTTTTATTTATTTTTTTTTTATTTATTTATTTATATAATTCATTTTTCATTTTTGGTAGGTACATTAATTTGAATAGCTTTAGAAAAGAAAATTAGCATATAAGATTTGCAAAAACCAGAGAAAAATTATTTACAAAAAATTTAACATAAAAAGCTAAGTATAAAATAAATTCAAAAATTATTATAAAATAGTGATCTTCCGAATAACAACTTTCTACGTACCCATAAAATAAATCAAGAGACACTCTTTAGCTAAGTTTAAAACTAGAGCTAGTGGCGAATGTCTATCAAGAAAAAAACAAATAAATCAACATAGTTGTGTGCAAGGTGAAAAGTAAAGGGAAAAAAAAAGGAAAGGAAAGGTATTTTTTTTTTTTTTTATTTATATATATATATTAAGTAATTAAGGACAGTAATTTTTCAATTTGAACATGATCGTATCGAAAAAGCCATGATTTGACATTTTGCAGAAAAGAAGACAAAACTCTAAGACTTCTAACGGAGAAAGGCAACTTGTTAAAAACTGACGGAGCAACTATTGTAAAAAATCTTCGAAAATGTGTTTTATTATAAGAAGGCATGTTAGCTAAATTCATTGTATTCACTCGTAAGTTATGTCGTGGATTATTTCTCGATGAAAGATATCCACTTCTCAAAAAAAATATTTTTAACACTTTAAAGTAGTAGAGATGTCGTAGAGGAAGAACTTTTAAATCCTGAAACAAAATGAAACTATTATGAAAGATTTATCATGTGGTAGCTTGGCGTAATGCGTAGTGCATGTGCTTTGCAATCGCTAGGTCGATGGTTCGAGCCCAGTTCGGGCATCAGTTTTTCAAATAATTTGAACATACATCGACTAAGCACCACTAATAGAAGGAATCTGATGATCGGGTGTGGCAGCCTGTGAAATAGCTACAGCACACAGGTGGTTGTTGTTTCATTCAAACCTTTAATATTAAAATCACGGAACAAGCAGCATAACTGCAAGTATTGCAAGCTATACAAAAACCCACTTTTATTATGAAAGCGATTTTTTTTACAAATGATTCGTACATTGTAGAGAGTGAGTATGATCAGACCAATTCATTTTACTATCAAGTAAGACCCCAAGGTATTTGAAGGTCGTTACAAACTCAATCTGAAAGGTGAACAGGACTCATTACAAGAAAAACAATTAGAACTATTTACACTGAATTTTTTGCAAACAGAAGAACGATAAAAGATATCGCAATCAACTAAAATAGGTGACCCTGATAAGCTAAAATACATTAATTTTGTTTTATTGCTCAGTATCATTTTATTAGCTGCAAACCAGTGTCTTAAGATGTCCAAATCAGAGTTAATGTCAGAAATTAAGTTAAGCAGGGATTTACAACCATATGAAAAGGCTTTATCATTAAAATTTTGTTTACAACATTCCACTCACCTTTAATATTATCTTTGTTTTTTTCGAGTTCAGATAAATAATAATTATCCTTACAAGTTTTTACTTCTTTTAATAACTGTTTGCATGCTATTTTATAATCTATTTTTAGTTGAGTATTATTTGGATACATTTTACAATTTTTACGAAGCTTGTTTTTTTTGTTTATTTTTTCTAAAATATACCCTGTCATCCAGTCTTTCAAATGCTTAGTCCTATTCTTTTTCAACGTTCTTTTTGTACAACTATCAAGATAAAAACCCAATTTTTTGATAAATTTATCATACGCAAGTGAAGGATCATTCTCATTGTAGACAAAATCCCAGTGTTCAAAACGTAAAAGCAAATTTAGTCTGTCAAAATCAATTTTCTTAACTTCAGCATCTTTTATAACTGCTTCTTTGTCAGCGACAAGATTTAAATAATGTAAGCTAGTCATGCAGTGATCAGTGATACCTAAATCAGCTAAAGAGCTAACTAGTTTAAAACTACGAGATAAACTATTCATACAAAAAATATGGTCAATACATGTCCTTGAGTTTTCAACGATTCTAGCAGGTACGTTTATAAAAGAATCTAATCCATAAGAAGCTAATAGCATTAAATAATTATCCACGTATTGAGTTTTTGATAGAAGATCAATATTAATATCACCCAGTAAAATAAGATTTTTAGTTTTCACATTCGCTAACAGAATATTAAGCTCCTCGAGAAAGACATCTATACTACTGCTATGAAGTCTATAGGCACACATAAAACAATGTTTTTCATTGTTTAAACTGAAAGTAATTTTTATAAAATCCGCAGAGACCAAATTATTACTTATTACATCGCAATTATTATAAATATTTTTTATAAAAACTCCAACACCACCAGCACAATAAGAATTGTTACATGTTGCATAAAACGTATACCCAGGAATTATAAAATTACCTCTCTCATCATCAAAAATCCAAATTTCTGTAACAAAAACAAAATCAGGCTTAATAGAGCACGATTCAATATGGAGCAATAACAAATCAAAATTTGCACGAAGACTACGGATATTTTGTTGTATTATATAAAAGCTGTTGGGATAAATATGGTTATTCAGAAAAACACTTAACAAAAGATCATTTTCAAAATCATATGATAAAACAACTTCATCTGGTTCAAAATTAATTAAATTATCAAAAGACATTAATTTCACAGATTATTTAAGTCTTCTAAACACTTGATTCTGATAGCTTTATCACCTTCTTGCTTTCTCAATAAAAGATTGGAATTTTGAAACCATACAAATTTGTATCCTTTTGATTTTTTAACAGATTCGGCAGCTTTACGAAGTTCTCTATTATGCGATGACAAACTATTGTTTATATAAATCTGGCTGTTTTGGTTGAAATTATTTCCAAAAACTTTGGCGGTCAAATTTTTTTTGCACTCCACTGTTTTCTTCATGAGCCTTTGTTTGGTTCTAAGAGAGCAGAATTTTACGCACAATACACTTGTGATCTTAGACGTAGGATTATTTGTAGAAGAGACACCTGTTTTATTGCTTTTAATTTTTTTTATATAAACGTTATCTATATGTTCCTCGCTTATGTTCTCATCCAGTCCAACAGAGAAAAGCTTAAGAGCTTTATCTAAGGCATTCGCTTCAGTCAGATCCGGAACTCCAATAATATCCACAG
Organism: Meliscaeva auricollis; assembly: GCA_948107695.1. Taxonomy (NCBI): domain Eukaryota; kingdom Metazoa; phylum Arthropoda; class Insecta; order Diptera; family Syrphidae; genus Meliscaeva; species Meliscaeva auricollis. Next base: position 50,957,758 of record OX403617.1, on the reverse strand, counting down.
TATTCTCTAATTGCAATTGATCCAGCGAATTCACTCTAGATTGTAGCGAGTTAATTTTCAATTTCAATTCTTTATTCTCCTCTTTCAACTCGTGTAGAGAAGAGAGACAATCAAAATTAACTTTTTTTAGTTCTATTATCTCTTTATATATGGATTCTAAAGAGATAGTTGCGAGAGCCACACCATCAACTGGCAGCGGCTGATGAGTGGCAGCACCCGCAGCATTAAGGGGCCAACCCATAGAATCCGTTGCGTGCGTTGCGTCGACTTTTTTAACTGACAGCTCGATAAAATACACACGTTCTTATGAGAAGCAACCCATAAGCGACGGATCGGACGGATACGACGGAAAAAGTTGCCTAACTTTCAACTTTTTCGTATGTCAAAGGTCTGTTCGATGTTCGTTATCTAAGTGCACTCCTGGGAATATGAGAACTAAGAACTGTGCTTTTTTTGTATCCGATTTTATGAATTGTCAGCTTTGAACTGATATTTAAGTCTTAATGATTCTGAATTCCATTGTACAGTTAAATTTTGCAACACCACAGTTACGCAACTTATATTCTGTTACTAGGGATATTCATGCAACCGTAGTAAACCTGGTAAATATGGTAAACATGTCAAAATTTGTATGGAACTGACAGTTAGCTTACCAGATATTGTACTTTACCACGTTTACCAAGAGTTTATCAGGTTGCATGAATAGTGCTTTTAAAAAATGTAAAAATGAACATTCTTTTTTTTTCATATGAAAAAATTGTGTTGCTTTGTCTCGTTTGGTTTCTCTCATTTGATGCTGTGTAAATAAAATTGTTTTGTCTTTGTCAAGTTTTTTATGTCGCAATTGGCTTGGGCAAGCCTAAAAAAAGACTTTTTGGTGAAAAAAGAGGTACATTTATTTATTTGAATGGGATATATAAATAATTTAAATGTAGTTTTCAAACTAACACAAATAAAACAGGGTCCCCGAATTTTTTTTTTATTTTGACACTCGAACGTCAATGAAAACTCGGAATATACTACCTAATTATGTGCACTGTGATTTCTTCTGAAATTCCAACTCGACCACTCGACTTTGCATGTAAACAGTGGTAATTAAGTAACAAAACATCGAACAAACGCAACAAAATTGAAGCTGTCAAAAGCAATCAGTCAAGCAACTTATTGTATGGATCACCCCTTTCCGTCCAATCCGGCATCGACAACGGATTCCTTGACAGAACGGACGCAACGGATTCTATGGGTTGGCCCCTTTAGTGTTAAAGGGTCCAGTGATAGCAGATGTTGTAGTCACAGCAGTGAATTTAGAGGCAATAGAGGAGGCGGCAGTGACAGCAGCGATGATGGAAGCGGAGGTGGCGGATGTAGATGTAGAAGCAACAGCAGCAGCAGCGGTTCTCCTGGTGCCAAGAGAAGGAAATGGTACAGAAGTGAAGAGAAGTGACTTACGGCGAATTGAAGCACACGGAGAGCAACGAAATGGAAATTCTACGTCACTTTCATGAATGTTAACACAGCGAGCATGAAAGAGCGCCAAACAATCACAACAATTCACTTTAGATTGCTCTTTATCCACCGTAATAGTGCAAATCTTACATATATTAGACATAATAAATTATTTTAACTTGATCAATTATTATAATGTTTTTATTTATTGACAAGCACTTATAATATAAAATTAAATTTACTGTCTTTATTAACTTTTTTTTTTGATATTTAAAAGTTTGTTTTTTACTACTTTAAATCAATAATAAAATAAAATATAGAGCACAAAATAAAAACGTGTTCACCTCGCACAACTAAGTGTTCAACGCACAACATAACTCAGCGCCAACAAGTTGCAGCGCCTTACCAAAACCAAACAAAAATTAGTGCGCCCCTGAACCTGAAATTCGTAATTTGACATGTTAATATCTAAAATGTGATTGGTTAATTCGATGAAAAAGTATACTTTTATTTTGAAGAAAAATATTATTTTGGTTGTTAATACTTATAAGAAAACAATTAAATGGTTCTAAGATATTTACTTTATGTTTTATTGCAAATAAAACAGTACGGAACTGTTGAAAACATAGTTAATTGTGCACTCGGCAAAAAGGCATCTTAATATCTAATTTTGACAGCCAACCCAAACAAATTGATGCCTCACTGCTATACACTGTAGATGTGATATACACCCATTCTTTATCTTCTTATTCTTTGTGATAAACAGAAAACAAGGTATGCTTATTATGAACGCCACGTCGCCATTTTGGAAAACTGATGACGTAGTAGTCATCTCCGATGCTAACAATCGAGTTTTTTTCAGTTTCATTGTTGTTGTTTTCAATACAAAAAAATATTTTGTGCGAATCCATAACTGACGTTCGGGCGAACTGCCGATGAGAAAGATGACTATGACGTCACAGAAAACCTGCCAAAAATTTAATGAGCATACCTTGTTTTCTGTTTATCATGGATTTTCGTTGCTTCAGATTTCTACAAAAAATTTCTGTAGCAAGTTCTTGCAAGGTTTTCGATGGAGGGGAAATTTGTTTACAGAAATGTAAACTACATAGAATGAAAGAAATAACTGAGTGCAATTTTGTTTATGTATTTTTTTCTATTCCAAGCTGTTTGTAGATCAAAATTATTAAATGTGTATAGTGTATAGATGAATTTCACAATTGACATTTTGTAAACAAAGTGCTAGAAGTTGATACAACGCGTTTGTTAACTCTGTAGGTAGTTTTTCTCTTTCTGAGAAATTTTTTCTCTTTTTTACTCTCTTTAAATAATTTGACAGATGTCGAACAAGTTACTACAAAAACTTACCAAACAGACCTATTATCTGATTTCGTTTGACAGCTCATTTGCTGTCATCTTTCTCATGGGCACTTCTCCCGAACGTCAGTTATGGATTTAGAGAAAACAATTTTTTTAATTGAAAGCAACAACAATGAAACTGAAAAAAAAACTCGATTGTCAGCATCGGAGATGACTACTACGTCATCAATTTTCCAAAATGGGGACATGGCGTTCATAATAAGCATACCTTGTTTTCTTTTTATCATGATTTGCTGTCATGATAAACATAAACAGGTATACTTATTATGAACGCCATTTTTTAAAACTGATGACGTAGTAGTCATCTCCGATGCTGACAATCGATTTTTTTTCAGATTCATTGTTGTTGTTTTCAAAAAAAAAAAACTGACGTTAGGGCGAATTGCCCATGAGAAAGATGACTATGACGTCACAGAAAACCTGCCAAAAATCTAATGAGCATACTTTGTTTTCTGTTTATCATTATTTTTGCTGCCATGATAGGGATTTTGATCAAATTGTCAAACTAGACACTTTGGTACAATGACAGTTCTTATATTATGAAAAAAATATGAACAATTTGATTATTACTGTTGATTTACTTAAACATCATTGTATCAGTGTCGATCAGACGTTTAGAAGCCATGAGACAGAATGAAACAGAGATATATTGCTTTTTTTCTAAAAAGCCCTATAAACAGAAATTTTTAGATTTTTGTCAAGTTTTCTGTGACGTCATAGTCATCTTTCTCATGGGCAGTTCGCCCGAACTTGTTTTCTGTTTATCATGATTTGCTGCCATGATAAACATAAAACAAGGTATGCTTATTATGAACGCCATGTCGCCATTTTGGAAAATTGATGACGTAGTAGTCATCTCCGATGCTGACAGTCGAGTTTTTTCAGTTTCATTGTTGTTGTTTTCAATTAAAAAATGTCTTCTCCAAATCCACAACTGACGTTCGAGCGAACTGCCCATGAGAAAGATGACTATCAGAACACAGAAAACCTGCCAAAAATCTAATGAGCATACCTTGTTTTCTGTTTTGTTGCGGGCAAGAGGAGCGGAGGAGGTGTCGGTAAATGGGGTTAGGTAGGAAAAAGGGTAAGGTAGGATAGTGGGAAAGGAAGTGGATAAGGTAGGGTGGAATGTTAAGTTCCGGAGGACGTGGCCTGCTTGCGATGCTCAGCAGTTAGCTCTCCGGAATGGGGGGAATCTTGCCCCCCAAACTTAACCTCGCCTGCAACCAAAAAACACATACTGATGATAGTAAAAATTATCTATTCACTTTGGGTCAAAGACAACAATCTGGATGGATCGTAGATTCAGGGGCAACTCGACATGTTGCAAATTACGAAACTTTTTTCACTGAAATCGACAAGACTTACAAGAGTTCAGTTGAACTTGCGAATGGTGACTCAACACAAGTTCAAGGCATTGGGTCAGGATACTTTACATTTTTGAACAAAGATGGTAAAGTTTGTGAAACAAGAGCGAAAGAAGTTTTGTTTGCACCTACTCTGACTGGAAACATGCTGTCTGTTCAACAATTGACGAAAGAAGGCTTACGTGTTGAATTTGATGACAAGATATGTGAAATCAAGCATGCAGCAAATTGGGGTTGCAGATGCAACCGGTTCTTTGTATGTTTTAAGACAACATATGAGAATTGTATTCATCAATTGCATTGAAGAATGGGTCACAGAAATCCTGATGAAATCTTACATTCGTAAGATGTTCAATAATGGGTCTATTAATGGACTTAGTATTGTTGATTTCAAGTATGTGAAGTTTGCTTGAAGGGAAAGATGACACGCCTTCCATTTTCGAAAGAATCTAAATCCAAATCGTTAAGATGTTTAGATTTAATTCACACAGACGTTTGTGGTCCTATGCAAACAGCCACCTATGGTGGAAAGCGATACATGGACACATTCATTGACGATTATTGAGCTTTCACAATTGTTCTTTTGATTAAACATAAATATGAGGTTGAGGAAACCATCAAACATTTTATCGAATTTTGCAAAACGAAGTTTTCCCAGAAACCAAAAATAATAAGATTTGATCGTGGTGGGGAATACACTGGAAAAAGTCTCTCGAGGTACTTGACGTCAGAAGGAATTCAACAACAGTTCACTGCAGCTTATTCAAACCAAACACCAATGAAGTTTTAATCGATCTTTCAAAATCAAATCCAGAGAAATCAATCAATTGTTGCGTCCGCCCTTGCGTGGCCATTCAGTAAAACCTGAAAATAAAAAAAGAAACATTATTGAAGTAGTTGCCTCATTATAATATAATAAAATAGATCAATTTAAAAGTAAAAATAGTAAATTATACTTACCTACCATGCTGTGATCCTCCTCGCTGCGGTCTCTATGTGGTTTTGATTTGATTGTGACGGAGAAAATATATAATATAAACAGAGATGAGCCACACTTCAACCCCCGTTTACAAGGAGGGTTGAGTTTAAGTTCAACCGAAAAATGACTTGAATCAGCTGGTAAAAATATCATATCTCCCTCTCTTTCACCAGCAGTTCCAGTAAATCTGTGGTGAAAATGAGCTCGAAAAAAAAGGTATCTGGATAAATTTGGCACGTAAAACAAAAACAAAATGATGGTGCATTTCCAAAAATTGTTTTTGTTTTGTGTGTATTAAATCCAGATGCGGATCCCGATAGAAGATGAAAAAAAACACACCTATAAACTTCTTAATTTTTCACCAGATCAGAGTTTGCTAAATTAGATTGTGAAGAACTTGGGTGGACAATTGGCCTTATGTGAACGTAGTGTAAATATTTTACAACGCCCTCTGCCTATTAAGTGCAAAATCAAAATAAAACATAATGAAACCATTGTATATATATTCTTATAGTACTATCAAGACGCAAAACTATGGTAGCGCCACCTGGGCTTACCGGAGCTGTGCTATTTTTTTGGAGTTCTTGTGAGAGCGTAGAACTGGGGTGGGGGAAGAGAATATTTAGGTAATGGAGGAATAAGTAATAATAGTAAAAAGAGAACAAACTATACAAAATCCATGGGAGTTGGAAGAGAACTGCCGGTTTGATTTTTGATATGAATATTCAGGTAATGGAGGAATAAGTAATAATAGTAAAAAGAGAACAAACTATACAAAATCCATGGGAGTTGGAAGAGAACTGCCGGTTTGATTTTTGATATGAATATTCAGGTAATGGAGGAATAAGTAATAATAGTAGAAAGAGAACAAACTATACAAAATCCATGGGAGTTGGAAGAGAACTGCCGGTTTGATTTTTGATATGAATATTCAGGTAATGGACGAATAAGTAATAATAGTAGAAAGAGAACAAACTATACAAAATCCATGGGAGTTGGAAGACAACTGCCAGTTTGATTTTTGATATGTGTTTTTTTGTTTTATTTTTTACAACGTGACTTAGCTCTGTGGGTAGAGAAAGATGGGTAGATTGATATAAAGAAATGGAAGAATTATAATTATAATATTTTATATATGAATATACACAATGGATATGTTTGGTGATATGAGTAATTTTTTTCAGAATATGGGTAGATATACGAAAAAATAAAACCGAAGCAATCGTTGCCCATAAGAAAAAATTAATAAGTAATATAAATAATTTTATATTATGAAATACTATTGTGAGTAATATTTTTTGTTGTTAATTCTATTAAATAGTATTTACTTTTAAAGAAAATAAAGGCTTAACTGGCCACTTTTTGCAAAACTGCAAAAGTAAAATTATTTTTTTTTCTTACTGTGTCCATTTTGTGCGGAAAAATACGCCAATTGTTTTAAAATCCAAAATCTAAGGTTTTTGACGCATTTTTGAAAATTTTTATAGGTTAAAAATTAGTCAGTAAGAATGAAGACCTTTTAAATCGAAAAAAAACTCGAAGAAATGATGTTCATTCAAAATAATCAATAAAATTAAATTGCAGCGGGTGCACGAGAAGCAGATTATTTTAATTCAATTTATAAATATTGTTGGCTATTGAACATCTATCAAACTCTTTTAGTAGAAAACGTTTCATAAATTTACCAAAGTGGTAATCATGAGAGAAAAAGGAAGTCTATTAGGTTGCCAAATTTAAAAGTTCTTTCAACAAATTCAGAATTTTTGTAGGTTTTGGGTAGGTTTGAATGATACGCGTTGTTAATGCCGTTGTAGTTAGGTGTTTACGATTTTCTTTACTTTATATTTTATGATGAATCATTTGTTTTAATAATTTTTTGTGTTTTAATAATAATTGATAAATACATAATATGTACCTACATTGCATATTAAAAACAAAAACAGTAGGTACTTATTACATAGTATATAATTTTTAATAAAATCACCCCTTACAAAATACCTAGTTTATTTCTTATTATACCTGATAACTAGGTAGATATAAAAACTACTGAAAAAATCAAAATATAAAACTGGCAACAATCCTTTAATTACACATTTTACAGAGAAGTTCCAAAACAAAAATCTATTCAAGCTTTCAAAATAAAAATATCTGATTCGGCAGTATACAAAAAACCTTAATGTGTGTGTGTGTTTATATGTATACCTCACTAACATCAAACAAAAAAATCGAATTGCAAAACAAACAAGTATTTTGTTTTTGTAATTTCTCCCGCCTTAATTCTGGTCTGTCAAAATGCAAACATCCGTTTTCGGGTCTTTCCCTTACTCCCATTACCGTGCTAAATATGTATATTTTTCTGTTCTAACACACACATTTTTATTCCTTCATTTAACTCTTCCGAGTGAATATTGCTATGGCAGCGCCCCCTTACCAACGGGAGCTAAGTTATTAAATCGTGTGTTTTGATATTACTATAGGTTTTATATACAATGATGAAACTGACTTGTGGAATATGGAATGGTGGATGCTATGTTTATTTTCTAATAAGTGGGGGATGGATAACTACCACATTGACGTTTTGCAAATGAGATAAGAATAGCGGAGAAACAGAGAAACAGAAATGAACGGGTGTATGGAATCAGAGATACGTATAAGGAGATAGGAAACTTCTGACGTCACACAGATTTGCCTACAAGCTCAAATTGACCGTTTCGGCTAAGTATGCGTAAAAACACGCATACTTAGCCGAAACCGTCAATTCACCACTTTGGTGACTTAATTTGACGGTTAAATTTAAAATTGGCAGTTAATTTGAAAATATGTATGGGTTGCAATATGTTCGTTCCAGGTGTCGATAATTTTTGGTGAGTTTCGAAATACTTGAAAATAATTTGCGACAGTGCTTCACGACATGTGCGACATGATTTTTATATGACAAATGTTTTGCGCTTAATCGCATTTGGTGTGGGTACTCTCATATAACGCTGTGTAAATAAATTTTGGTGTTGTAATGACGCACTGTCGTGTCGCACTTTGGTTTGGGCAAGCCTTTACTGCATATAAATAGCTAAAATAGTAGTGAAGAGCGAAAAATGGATACCTGCGATTTCATATCTGTGACGAAAAAGTCACGTTCACGATCTGTGAAGTTTTTCAAAATAAACCATGAAATCACGGTTTCGCGCATTTCACGATCTCGCACAAATCGCCGTTTCGCGCATTTCACGATTTCGCACATTTCACGATTTCAAACATTTCACGATTTGAAATCAACCACCAAGCCAATGAGAGAAAGAAGAACGACAAGAAAAAGGCAGAACTCATGCGGATTGCGAAAAAACAAATGAAGAGTGAAGTTGTTGGGTATGGATATGATGAATGTTTTCTAAGTTGTGAGTTTAAACAAGAAAGGGGTGGATTGTGAAATAAACAAACTAGGAAAAAAACTGAAAGAGTGAAGACGAGGACGGTGATGATGACGATGACGACGATGACGATAATGATGACGTTGATGAAATTAAACGAAATCGAAGAGATGAATAAAATAAACAAGTGCACGCAAGTAATGTGTGTATCTGATCTGCGTGCGGCTATGTTTGGTTGGGTTATTTTTCTTTTCTTTACTTTTTTTCTGGGATTGAGAAGAAAGAAAGCAGAACCAGTTTCATTTTTATTTTTTTTCAACGGTTTGGTTTGAATTTTTAAATAAGACGTATGAATGAATGGTGTTCTTTTGGTTTTTTTTTAAGGTTTGAGCGAGGTTCGAACATTGAAGGAAGTGTGTATCTCTATCTGTGTTTATTTGAATTTGATATTTTTTTTTGTTTTGTTTTTGTCTAGAGTGGGAGAAATTTATGATGTATTTAGGTTTGATGTGATTCTTGTCCGATGAGTCTTGGGGTTTGAAATGAATTTTGAAATTTGAATATAACGATTTAAGCAGTTGCTTGCAAATACGAAAAGGGAAAGTCCACGTTTTATGATCGTCCTGTTTTTTTATAAAATTTAATTATTTTTTTTGTAATTGTTAAAATGAATAAAAACATGCCATCAAGGAACAAAACAAGTTTTTTGTGGAACTTTTTCACTGTGTTTGATGAAAAATATGCCAAAAGCAAACTATGTAAAGCAAAAATATCTTACAAGACAAGTACTTCTAATTTAAAAAAGCATATGCAAAATAAACACCCATTAATATCCTTGGTTTCTGCATCTGAAGACGTAAATGCGGATAACGTAAGAGCAAATTTTAATGTGATTTATGATTTTCATTTTAGCCAAATTTTAATTGTTAGTTCAGTTGTTTAATACATATTTTTTTCAATGTGAGTGAGACATATTCTTATTTCGATATGCTTGTATTTTTTCTTACAAATTAAAGAGCATGATATTTTCCATTTAAATTTATGAATAAATAAAGTATTTTTATAAAATATCATACTTGAAATTCTCATATTTAAAATTCAAAAGTAGCTAAAAGTCTGATAACATAACTTCTGGAACTGGCAGTTATACACTTGTTATATATACATATAACAATTTTGCTATAGTAAAAAACATTTTTCATTCATTCTTTCATCAGGATATTCAATCATTAACATCAACAACCCAAAATATTCCCGAAAGAAATTCCTCAGTGCAGTGCGCTACTGAAAACTCAAGTTCATTGGAAACGGTAAACATGAACACAGATGAATCGCAGACGACACCAATTATAGTTTCAGTTTCAAATTCGAACTCAGGCAATCTATTAATACCAACGACGCCCGAAAATTTTGCTCCACCAGTCCGTACTGCTGTTTCTCGACCTCGCCAAACTAATATGACTTCATTTATTCCAAAACGTGTGACACCGAAGTCCAAACAAATCATTGACAAAGAACTGCTTAGACTCTTTACTGATACTTTGCAGCCGTTTCGAATTGTCGAAGAAACCGCATTTCGCAGATTTGTTGCAGCTCTGAATCCTTCTTATGAACTTCCCAATCGACATGCAATCTCAAGGACTCATATACCTGCATTATATGAGCAATGTGTGAATGAAACCCGGGAATTGTTAAGGACGGCTAAGAAAGTTTCTGTCACAACAGACTGCTGGACTTCTGTTAACATGGAAAGTTACATGGCAATAACAGTTCATTTTCTCGATGAAAATTTTAATTTAATTTCCCGTCTTTTGGAGTGCGCAAGCTTGCCAGACCGTCATACTGCTCAAAACCTTGCTCTTGAACTGGAAAGAGTTCTTTCGGCTTGGAATCTTAAGCAAAAACTTTTATTTGTTGTATCTGACAATGCAGCTAACATCAAAGCAGCCGTCCTTAATGAGCTGCATTGGGATCATATCGGTTGTTATGCCCACAAAGTAAACTTGGTTGCCAATGATGGTTTAAAAGGAGATCAAATATCAAGAATTATTTCCAAAATTAAAAACATTGTTGGTCACTTTAAAAGGAGCTTTATCGCCACATCTAGGCTTCTGGCCTATCAACGCAATCAAGGTGCTGGAAATCCATTGAAGCTGTTGCAAGACGTATCAACTCGTTGGAATTCCACCTATTATATGTTGGAAAGGTTTATTCAACTGGAAGAAGCAGTCAAATCAACAATGGCTCTAAGTAACATGATTTCAAGCAGCTTTCTCTCTGCCGATGAGTGGACCTCAGTTCGACAGCTCTGTGAAGTTTTAAAACCACTTGAAAAGTTAACTAAAACTATTTCTGGAGAAAAATACTTGACAGCGTCTTTAATTATTCCTCTGACTAACGGACTTGAATCTGTTTATACAGGGTTTTCTAAAAAACCGTTGAAAGCTAACATAAAAAATGTTGTAGAAGAAATACAAAAATCAATTAGTTCGCGATTGACTGGTTTTGAAACAGATAAAAATCTCTCATTGGCAACGTATCTAGATCCCAGATTCAAACAAATAGCTTTCAGAGATAAGGAAAATGCGGAATATGTAAGACAAAGCTTAGTTTCTCTTGTGGCGGAAAAGTTTGCACTTACAGCCCAAGTAAATAATGTCATCGATGTTGACCCCACTGCATCTTCATCGGCGTCAAACACTGACAATGACAATATAACTGATGACGACATTTGGGCTGAATTTGATAGAGAAGCTGCTCTAATACAACCGGTCGCAACCTTAGAGAGCAGAGCAAATGCGGAAATACAAATTTTCATCGACTATGATAGACTGCCAAGAAGGGAAGATCCTCTTAAATGGTGGAGACAAAATAAAAATATATTTCCGAATCTTTCTGCAGTCGCCCAAGAAAGGCTGAGTGCAATAGCAACTTCGGTGCCATGCGAGAGGCTTTTTTCTAAGGCTGGTCAAATTATCTCCGACAGGCGAAATCGGCTAAGTTCAACAAAAACCAAAATGCTACTTTTTTTAAATTGCAATTATGAATGATTAATCATAAGTGCTTTTTTCTATTCTTTTTTTATTATTTTTTATGTAATTTATTTTTTATTTATAATACTTATTTTTAATTCCTTTCTTTATTATTAAGTATTTAAGTTTTATTAAATGTTTAATTACAAAACAAAAAATGGTTTTTCATTTAAAAAAATATTTAAGACTTTGTTTAAGTAATTTTTTTTAGTTTCCCTTAAAAAATATATATTTTTTTTTTAATAACAATATTTATCAAAAAGATCTTATATTTCAATTTTTTGTAAAAATCACAATTCACGTTCGTTGTTTAAAATCGCAGTGAAATTCAAATCGCAGTCACAATTATATCTGTGAATTAAATTTCACGACTTAGCTCAACTCTATAAAATAGATGCAAATTCTGGGTGCAAAAGTATTCTTGTATTCTTTTATTAGTTTGAAAAACTAATTAAACTAGTTATGTACGCAGTTTTGTCACGAAATGTAATTTCAATTTAATATTTGTTTGTGTTAAGGATTGCCCAAACCAAAGAGTCACACTGTAACATTGCGACAAGGGCTTTCATAAAGGCTTACCTAAACGACAACGTAACACCACAACAAAATTTATATAAACAGCATCATAAGTGAGTAACATCAAACGCCACAAGGAGTGTTTCTTATGAAAATCCTTGTCGCACTGTAACGTAGCTTTGTAACACTTTGGCTAAGGCTTAGTTTTTGTCGCACTGTAGTGTCACAGTGTTGCACTTTGGTTTGGGCAACGTAAACTGAAAAAGAGTTATAACTTGTTTCGACTAGAAATAAATGGGCGAAGTTTTAAAACATTTAAAAGCTACTCTTAAAACTTATAAGAGTCGACTCTAAAAAAATAATTTTAGATTAAAGGCTTGCTCAAACCAAAGTGCTACAGTTGCGGCAAAATTTATTTACGTAAGGTCTTATGGAAGTACCCACACCAAATGCGGCAAACCGCAAGTTAAAAGTTAGTGGTGCGCTGTCGTGTCTCACTGTCGCACTTTGGTTTGTCAAAGCCTTTAATCTAAAATTATTTTTTTAGAGTCGACTCTTATAAGTTTTAAGAGTAGCTTTTAAATGTTTTAAGACTTGAGCCATTTATCTCTAGTCGAAACAGGTTATAACTCTTTTTCAGTTTACTTTTAGTTTTAAGGCTTGATGAAACCAAAGTGCGACACTGCGACACGACAGTTCAAGAACTTTGCTTTCGCTTTGTGGATACTTCCATATGACGCTGTGTAAATAAATTTTGCCGCACTGTTGTGTCGCAGTGTCGGAATTTGGTTTGGACAAGCCTTAAAACTAAAAGTAAACTGAAAAAAAGTTATAACCTGTTTCGACTAGAGATAAATGGCCTTTACTTGTGTACTTACTTGAAATGTACGTTCATCTTTCTGCAGTTATGAATTGATCAATGACATTATAAACCGAATAGAGTGAACTTTGAAAAGGATAAATTATGCGTTTTGCTCCTTTTAAAGTAACTTCACTCACCTACATTAATTAAAAGAAAATGATTTTCCTCTTGCGTTGTGTCTGTGACACATTTAAATAATGTGAGTAATTTTCTGGGTTTGATCTTGATTTTCAGACGTTCCCGAAAAGAATTAAGGCTTGCCCGAACCAAAGTGCGACACTGTGACACGACAACGGCAAAATTTATTTACACAGCGTCATATGAGAGTACCCATACCAAATGCTACAAAGCGCTATGCGTTTTTCATACAAAAATTCTTGTCGCACTGTCGTGACGCACTGTCGCATTTAGGTTTGGGCAAGCCTTTAATCGAAAACACAATTTCTCGGAATTTCTTAACTCTGGAACGTTCACTAGCTCACCCCACGTCACAAAAAAATCCACCACACAAATGTCAAATCAAAAATATCAAAAGTCAAACTTTTCCGGAGTAATTCCAAGTGTTTTTATTTATTGTTGATTAAAGTTCTTTTAAAAAGTAAATTATGCAGTGAAAATTATAAAATAAAAAGAAAATATCAATAAAAATATATTTTTGTTCCAAAAAGAATGAGTTTTATTTATTTTGCCATTGTTATTGGTTGTTTTCTCGAGTTTGCTTGTTTGGTTGTGATTGTGATGATGCGTGATGGCTTTGATTTGTGAATGTGCTTTTGATAAAGAGAATTTATTGTGGTTTATGTTCTCTACGGCTTCTTGGGATGGTGTAATAATATTTTAAAACATTTTAATATAGTATTTTAGTCGATTTTGATAAAAAAAGAACAATTAATAATTGTTTACTAAAATCGGAATAAAAAAAAAAACAAGCTGTCAAATCAAAAATTTCACCTCATTACATTGTTGTTGCTTTTCACATCTACTCACAGACACGAAATGAAATTACAAAAACAACAACGTAAACAAATGGGTTTTGGGGGGTGAGACGTACGAAAGTTTCCCATCTCCTTATACGTATCTCTGTATGGAATCATACGATGGTTACTGTGTTGGAGGGGAAAAGAATTGCTCAGACGAGGTTGTCCAATAGAATTCCATGTGACAAATATCAAACGTCAAATTGATATCCCCGAGTGAGCACGAACCTGAGCTCCGCTTACACCACTAGTTTTGCTGTTAAATTAAAGTTTAAGAAAAAAAGAAGTAAGACTAATTGTGTTGGTTAAATTATTCTTTTAATTATAATTTTTTTGTGTTAAACATTTTATATTAGAATACATTGTATTTACAAAATCATTTTAGTCGTGTTTCAAGATACGTAAAATAGTAAAACATTGGGAATAATTTGAGGACAATATTTATTTAAACCAAGAAAATAGTAAGAGGTGAGTTTTTGTGAGAAAAAAATTTCTATACAAATTTGGTGCTGAAAGCTGAAAGTGATATTTTTTGTAGAATTTTGTCGTCACCTTTGAAAGATTTGGCGGTTCCAGCAAAGCACTGGGCCGCCACGCATTTTTTTTTTGGACTGGTACTTTCCTTTTTGGTCTGGAACCTTACTTTATGTGCCTCATTTTCTGGACTGGTGCCTGAATTTTATACCAGTGTTAACTGAAGGAAAATCCATGTTCTGAGCCGAGTGAGAACATCCAAAAGGAATCCCAACTTTGTGTCCCGCCGTTGTTAAAGCCCCCCGGCGACTCCACTGACAAATCGGTGGGCCGGTGAAAACGTGCTTCGGGGAACGCATCTTGGTGGAAAACGTACCCATTGTATGAAAAGTTTCTCCCAATGGTACCAGGTGATCCTTTACGAATCCTATAAAAAAATTATTATCTATATATATTACGCGATTTATGATAAATTTGCGAATACTAACGTCCAGTTTATCGAAGACTAACTAAATCTTCAGTCTTCGAATTCTGTAAAGGACTTTCAACGTCCGTCATTTTCGATACCGGTTCCTGGTAACGTTAAGTCTAAGAAGTTAAAGAGACGTGAAGTTTTGCTATTAAAAATCTATTTTATTAATTATCTTAAAGTTATCTTTTATTTTTTGTTGTTCGTGTTATTATTATAACGATTATATTCTTGATCTTTATTTTTTTCATATTATTATACCGTTTAATTTACTTAGTTTCAGGCGTTATTTTGTAAGTGAAGTGATAATTTTTCAAGGCCTGTCAGTTTGATTGCTCCTTTCGTTTTTGTTTTGTTCGTTTTCAAAATCCACCTCCATAGAGCTCTTAGGAAGTAGGGATTGGTTTTAGCTGTCGTAGTCCTGCGACTTGGGAGGACTACTATTCGGAGTTATTGAAAGTCCTTTGGAGAAATTCGTTTCATATTGTTTTTGTTGCCTTTTTGTTTTCCAGCTGTCAGAAGAAAAGAAAATATTCCTTTTGTTAATTTTGCGAACATCAATAAGTTTTTATTTCTTTATTTGTTCTTAATATTCTTAAAGATAATTTTTTTTGTAATTTTTGAATGTTTAATTTATTATATTAATACCAGGTAAATCTAATAAAACTTCACACGTCTCATATGGATGAAATGTCGTTTTTCATTGATTTCCTACGAGAAATCATGACTCTCTAAGGTAAAAATTTTCAGGGGTGCCGATGGAGGACTCAAGTAGTCGGTGCCTAAATGGAGTGACCTGAACGGTATTGGTACGTCTTTGGGAAGTTCGAAGGCCAACGAACTTCATGGTTGGGTGGGTATGGCCGCGCTGCGATAACATCAGCAGCGCCCTCGTGTGGTAAACGTCCGTCCGCAGTTTTTTTTTGTTCTTTTTTTTAGAATTTTTTTCTAAAGGCCTGATCTGTGTTTTGGCTGTTGGTTAGGTCTAATTCCGGGAGCAAGATCCCCCCACATCCGACGAGCTAATGCCGTGCATGAGCAAGCAGGCAACGTTCTCGGGATTAGACATCCTCTCCCCCATTCCGCTCTACCTTTGGTTCCTGCCCTGGTAAGGTAGTTCTACTGCTTTGCCGACTCCTCCTCCTCCTACATTCCTTCCTCTCCACTGACCAGCAACACAATCAAGAAAAAGATACAATTCAGGAGGAGTTAGATCCTATCGAACAAGACGAACCAGATGAAACTATTCAAACGACAACTAACACTGAAGAAGACAAACAGACTCAAATACGTGTTTCAAGTCGATCAAACAAAGGGGTCTAACCACAACGTTTAATCGAAGAAATCAACACCACAAAAGAAGTTATTGAACCAAGTACTTACACAGAAGCAATAGAATCTGAAGAAAAAGAAAAATGGAAGAAGAATTAGAATCTCATCAAGAAAATGGCACTTGGGACTTAGTTGATATGCCAACCGGCAAAAAGGCAATTGGTGGAAAATGGGTTTTCAAACTCAAAGCAGGACTCGATGGTAAAATTCAGAGACATAAAGCCGGGTATGTTGCGCAGGGCTTTTCACAAAAGTATGGTGAACACTACGACGAGGTTTTTGCACCTGTCGTAATGCATACGACATTTAGAATTTTACTATCGGTCGCAGCAAAAAGAAATATGATTGTTCACCATTTAGATGCCAAAATTGCTTTCCTTAATGGAGAGTTAACAGAAACAATTTACATGAGACCACCTCCCGGATATGAAGATGGTTCTAAGGTTTGTTTGTTAAGAAGAAGTATATATGGATTAAAACAAGCAGCTAGATCTTGGAATCATACCTTACATAAAGTACTAGAAGATGACAAATTTCAACAAAGCTTTAATGATCCATGCTTAAACATGAAGACAATTAATGGTCAACTTTGTTATCTAATTGTATATGTTGACGATCTAATTGTAGCATGTGAATCTATAAAACAAATAAAACAAATCGAAGAAAATTTGCAAAAACATTTTAAATTCAAAATTTGGGACCTATTAAACATTACCTAGGAATAGAAATTTCACAAGACAAGAATGGAAATTTTGCACTTTGTTAATCTAATTATATCAAGAAAATAGCTTCAGACTTTGGAATGAAAGACGCGAAACCGGCCAGAACACCAATGGATACAAACTATTTCAAAACAGAAGCTGTGATGATACATTTGAAGATAATACACAGTATAGACGTTTGATTGGACGATTATTATACTTATCAATAAATATCAGACCGGACATATCAGCAAGTATCTGTATTTTGGCACAGAAAGTATCAAGCCCAACAACTCAAGATTGGATTCAACTCAAGCGTGCAGTAAAGTACTTAAAAGCGACAAGTAACATGAAATTGCTGGTGAGTAAGCTGGAAGCAGAAAATCAATTGTTTTATGGTTACGCTGATGCGACTTGGGCAGATGACAAAACTGAAAGAAAATCAAATAACGGGAGAATATTTTTCTAAAGTGGTGGGGCGATTAGTTGGACATGTAATAAACAAAATATAGTTGCATCTTCCACATGTGAAGCTGAATATATTGCAATATCAGAAGCTGTAAAAAAAGCAAAATGGATTAGACAACTTTTAGAAGAAATGCATGAACAAATTCAAGAACCAACACTGATTTACGAAAATAATCAAAGTTGTATAGAATTAATTCAAGATCATAAATTTTCATACAGAACAAAACACATATTTACAAAATACAAAACTATTCGAGATTTAGTTAGAAATAAAATTATTTTTTGTAAATATTGTTCAACAGAAGAAATGGTGGCAGATATTCTAACTAAACCTTTGCCAGAAACAAAACACAATTATTTAAGAATCAAATGTAATATTAATTGAACGAGGAGGAGTGTTGAAAACTAAGAGTTACGTTCAATACATATTACTTTACACTTAGTTACTTTGTTATATTATTTTATATTAATTAATTTCTTGTTTTAGATTTCAAGTTTGCTTACTAATTATTTTCATTCTCAAAATTATTTTCTCTAAATAAAGACTGCTAAATATTTGTTCTTAAATAAAGATACTTTTATTTTCTGGTTGTACCTGCGATACAGATAAAAGATAGATTTTAACAAAAATTACCTCATTATTCATCTTCAGGAGCATCTAGAGCAGCACAACGAGAGTTTGGACACATTCCAATTTGAAATCGAGATGGCGGAGTATACAAAAAGCACTTCGGATCTTTTAAAATCCAAATATAGTCACAAAATCTTAACCCCAACACTTCACCAGATTCTGGACCACGGTGGAGAACTAATTAGCCATCAATTTCTACCAATAGGGGAACTTTCAGAGGAAGCACAGGAAGCAAGGAATAAAGATTACAAGCGATATCGATACTCTAATACTTGCAAGGTTTCAAGGAAACGACAAAATGAAGATTCATTTAATATGCTATTGTTGCGAGCAAGAGGAGCGAAGGAGGTGTCGGTGAGAGGAATAGGTAGGAAAAAGGATGAGGTGGGAATTTGGGTAAGGAAGTGGTTGGAAAGGATAGGCGGAATGTTAAGTTCCGGATGGGGGGGATCTTGCCCCCGAAACCTAACCTCGCCTGCAAACAAAAACACAGATCAGGCCAAGAAAACTAGAAACTGACTAGACGGACTTCGGACGGACTATTGTCACACCAAGGGCACTGCGATGTTATTGCAGTGAGGCCATTACCCACCCAACCATAGGAATCCGGCCATTTTGGATTCCCCCAAGTGAAGGCGTATGATCGGTTTCAGATCATACCATCTTCACCGAAATTCAGCCACCATCAGCACCCCTGAAAAAGGTCTTCAAATAACCATTGTTTCACTTACGCGAAACAAAAAAAAATAAACTGCAATTTTTTTCAACCATTAGGGCGTCTTTTGAAGTTTATTCACATTATATGTCAAAAAAATTACTTAAATGCATAAAGAGTTTTATCCAATTTAGCAAAAAAAAAACAGTTAAACAATGATTTTAATAAATAACAAGAACAAAAAATGAAACTAAAAGCAAAAACAATCGCGAACAAAAACGGTTCCTTGTGGAGTCAGACAATTACCAAAAAAAAACAAATACCCTTTGTGGTATTTACAAAAAAACAACAAAACGCAAAGGCCCTATGTTCCCTACCCCTAGAGAGCTCTTTGGAGGTAATAGACACTTAAGGACACCAACAAATTTTACTAATCGCGATAACCCCTTCGAAACAGCGTTCTTTTCACTTACAAAAAATTGTAAATTTAAGAAAATTATTATTTTTAATAAAGATTTGTATTATAAATTAATTTAAACTTCAACGCCTATGAATTATAATAAGTAAATGTTAAATAAATAAGGACAATCACAAACACAAAATTTCCAGTATATATATGTAATGTATATAGTTATCGTTTTCTAATTTCGTTTCGTTTCTTTGTTTTCTGTATCTTCTTACAGTCTATGACTCACGGACTTTTACTTTTGGATGTTCAAGGACCTCTAGGGCCGATCTCGGTGG
The DNA here is from genome assembly GCA_948107695.1 of Meliscaeva auricollis. Classification (NCBI taxonomy): domain Eukaryota; kingdom Metazoa; phylum Arthropoda; class Insecta; order Diptera; family Syrphidae; genus Meliscaeva; species Meliscaeva auricollis. Next base: position 50,938,360 of record OX403617.1, on the reverse strand, counting down.
CGGAGCACCCTTCGTATTCGGTCGGGCTCCCGTGCCTGGGTAGCAAAAGCGTATGGTGGACAATCTTGGTCCCACTGTACAACCACAGGGCTTAAATCCGTTTAAATCCGGAAACACTTTCAAGTTCGGGAACAATGAAGCCGGAGCAATTTCCAAACAGGATGGATTTATAAAGATGACAAATAAAACGAAAACTGGATGAAAAAAACGTGCGGCGGCCCAGTCCTGGAATGCTTATCTGGGACCGCCGAAAACGTACCTAAAAGTTTATGTATCTTTTACCACTTTTCAACAAAACATTTTTGGCTATAATTCACCACTTGGTATTTATTTAATTTAAATATGTCTTTTAATTTTGTATAGACCACCGAAGCACTAGAATTCTCACTGGTTTTTATCACTTCCTTCAAGAGTAATATTATGGTCTTTATCAGATTTCACTTTAATATTTTCTGCGGGTAAGTAGGTGTATGGGTCGAACCAGTTGTCTTTTCGATTTCTCTTCATATCAAGGGAACTGTCAAAAATCAAACACCACGCTCAGCTCCACATGAGACATGACCTATTATGAAGAAGAACGCACAGGTAAGAAAGAGATAGTCCTATGGCACTCTGAAGAAAATACCTCACAATGCAAAAAAACTAAGTCAGATGACTCCCATCTAACTGAAAAACAACATCCGATTCACATCTTTTTTGTATATCTACATAGTTTTGGCTAGGTATATGTGGGTTTTTATCACTACCATATAAGGGTGTTAGTGTTGTGGAACCCATTCGCGCAGTTGTACTTCAAGGATATGTTCACCAATCGACGCATTCTTGATATTATGCTGACGTCATGAGGCATCAAGTATGGCTAATAGGATTTTTATTTTGGTTTATTTAGAAAACATTTTATTAATTTAAAATGGGTGAAGTAAAGTTTTTTTTCTCAAACATAAACCAGAATTGAAACGATATATTATGACGAATAACATCAACCGAGACAAGAAAATAAACGAAACGCAAGCAATTACCAACACGACACGTGTAAACATGAAATATTGTCGCGTGTGAACACCAAACAAAATCTATTTGGGGAAGGTGTATTCCCTAATACATTTGATTTTTACTCGGAATATTACTTCCGAATAAATGAATTCAATTTTCACCAGGCGGCTTCTCTAATGCCGGTATTCGTATTCGTTTCCTATTTCAAATATATTTAAATATAGTTATAATAGACTCAAAGGTGATCCTAAGTCATGATGAATACTTGGTGAATACGTTTCTTAGCACCTCAAATAATACCGCCTAAAAAGATGCAACGCCTTTCAGTTCAGTTCTGTTTCGACCTTTAACTACCCACAGTTATCAAACAGATCTTTTTTTTATGTTTTCTTCTGTCATCGTCTCGAGTATATTTTCATTTCATTTTATTTCCATCGACAACAGCAGCAACAGGACAACATGGTAAGTATTCAATTCTTTATTTTTTTTTCTATTTCTTCCTATTTCAGGTCGTATTTCTTATTGGATTAATTAAAAAAAATACTAATAACTATTTTCTATTAATTTCAGATGGCTGTAAACTGAATTTCTACCCATTAAAGGTAAGTGTTGTTTTAAGTAATTTGGTATCCAATCCCTCATGTTTTTTTTTTCTTTTTCTTGTGAATATTACAGATCCCGTTCACACAGATGACCAGAGCCGGCGTCCGCAACACTATCCATATCATCAGTTTCATCTTTAAGACACGTTAGATCCCACAAAGAGCTTAAAAAAAGCTACTGTCCAGAGCTGATTAGTCTATTAAATATTAAAAGTGATGATGATGGCAGTGAACTTTTTACTGAAAATTTATAATTATTGCTTAAGATATTTTATGCATATATTTTTATCTTATATATTTATACCTATACATATGTTTTTCATTATACTTGATTTTTTTTTAATTTTTTGGTCCGTTTATTTTTTCCCTTTACTCTTTTACATAAAATATGTCACCTAAAAATGTATAAATCACTATTATTGACCGCTTAAATAAAAAAAAAAAGTTTTTGCCAAATTTTAGCATCCAATGTTGTGATGAATTTTATTTTAGAACACCCTATAAACACTTAGGGGTCATCATTTTGTTTTTACCAAAATTTGCAAAACTAAAGACAATTTTTAAAGTTTTACTTCAATTGTTTTTTCTGTCGTTTTTTAAGAAAATCTGTTTTCGGCCGATGATTCCGAAACACCCTGTGAAATAATTTTATTGAAATTCATTGGCATAACTGTAGTATATTTTAACATATTAATATCACTTAAAGTAAAAAAAATGCATGGTAATGCTCTTAAATTGTATAAGTTGTTACTTCTGATTATTTATACCAATTATTTTATTTCCTACTTACATCCATTTTAGAGATTGTATAAAATCTCTCTCCCTTTTTTCTTCAACTGAGTAAGACGTATCTTAATAATAAAATTAACTTGAAATTATTGAAGGCCTAGGTTTCATTTTCATTAAAGTTTAACAGAAAGAAAAAAAAAAAAAATCCAGGCGAAGATTTTGAATCGTATGAAGATCGATTACGAATTTATTTCCAACTCAATGAAGTTAAAGAGGAAAGAAAGTCACTTATTCTCTTGTGTCTAATAGGAAAAAATACATACGCGATTCTTAAAAATTTAGTCCAACCAAAAAAGCCAAATGATATTTCATTTGATAATTTGGTACGTGCACTGCGAGACCACTTTGCACCAAGAGTCAACATACGAGCTGAGCGCTACAAGTTTAACAAAGCATTTCAACATGAAGGAGAGAGCATCACAGAATTTATCATTCGTCTTAAATCATTAGCCTCGACTTGTGGTTTTGGGAAGTTCTTGGAAGTTTTGCCGATTGTAGTCTCAACAAAGTGTTGTAAAGATTTTCAGGAGCCTGAAGTCTTGTCTCCAGCGTTAGACGACGCTCTCACAGATCGTTTTATTGCTGGAATCAGGTCAGAAGATATTCAGAGAGAGCTATTAAACAATGCCAAATTAAATTTCGAGCAGTGCTGTGAACTTGGTCTCAATATGGAAATGTCATGAAAAGAGGCACATGCTATTCGTCCAAGCACGTCGTCAGAAGAGTGTCACAGAGTCTATCATCAGTCATCAGGTACAAATAAAAAAGAAAAGCACATGGATACTCAGTCAAAGTACACCCATAAAAAATCAAAGTGTCATCGCTGTGGACGACAACATAATCCAAGCACTTGTCCTGCAATTAATTGTAAATGTTTTGCATGTAATCGAATGGGACACACGTCTACTGTATGCAGAAACAAAACAAAAAGAACGCAGTCCAAAATCAATGTGGTTGATCAGATTATTGACATGGACCACATAAATTCAGTGATGTCTACTGACCACTCGTTGTTCTCAGTCAAAACAGAGAACCAGCAGCTTTGTATGGAGGTGGATACCGGAGCTTGTTCATCATTAATCGGATTGGGAGAGTATAATAAATTATTTTCAAAAAATAAATTAGAACCATGTATGGTAGAATTATGTTCAGTTACAGGTCAGAAATTGTCATGCAAAGGGAAAATCGAAGTCCAAGTAGAATGTCGCGATAAAATGTACGAGTTGGAGTTGATTGTTGTATATTCTTGGACTGTATTAAAGGATAAATAAAACGCATTTATTATTTAGAGTCGGGAAACTCATAACAAAAACCCGACTATTATTATTCTTTTATTGATTATCTTATTCTATACCGACTGTACGCTTTCGTGTTCTTTGCGAACTCTGTACCGACTATACGAACTATACACTTTACATTTAATCTTTAATATTCTGTACAACTCTATACCGACTGTACTATCTGTATTTTTAATATTGGGATTTTTTAAAAAACGAAACACTCGACCGATATGCAATCTGTATTGCTCTGGCAGGAGTCAGACAAGAAGTGTCATATAAGAAAGAAAGAATGGAAAGAAGCTCTCGAGATTTTTAGCTTATACAAATACCATTACAAGTTGTAGACTTATAACTGGTTTTCTTTCACCAACACTATAGGATTTCACACGATTGCATACCGGTTCGATACAGTGCCAGCAAAAATTAACAATTTTTAACTTCCTTGCTTCTTTTTTAAAAAACATTCATTCATTATCATCTTTTAATTCTGTACATCCTGATGTTTAAATTTCATCTTTACATGACATTTGCAAACTTCATATTCACTTTCTATAATCGACTTTGCTTTCTTATCTCTATGTCTTAATTTTATATAATATCTGAATCTTTACTTTGTTTGCATTTATCTTTACATTTTTATTTAACATAACATCGGTATCTTTACTCTATTGTCTCTATCTTTACATTTTACTCTGTATAATATCTGTGTCTTTACACTATTGGTCTTTATCTTTACATAACATCTGTTCTTTAACTCTATTGATCTTTATCTTTACATAACATCTGTATCTTTACTTTATTGATCTTTATCTTTACATAACATCTGTATCTTTACTCTATTGATCTTTATCTTTACATAACATCTGTATCTTTACTCTATTGATCTTTATCTTTACATAACATCTGTATCTTTACTCTATTGATCTTTATCTTAACATAACATCTGTATCTTTACTCTATTGATCTTTATCTTTACATAACATCTGTATCTTTACTCTATTGATCTTTATCTTTACATAACATCTGTATCTTTACTCTATTGATCTTTATCTTTACATAACATCTGTATCTTTACTCTATTGATCTTTATCTTTACATAACATCTGTATCTTTACTCTATTGATCTTTATCTTAACATAACATCTGTATCTTTACTCTGTTGATCTTTATCTTTACATAACACCTGTATCTTTACTCTATTGATCTTTATCTTTACATAACATCTGTATCTTTACTCTATTGATCTTTATCTTTACATAACATCTGTATCTTTACTCTATTGATCTTTATCTTTACATAACATCTGTTTCTTTACTCTATTGATCCTTATCTTTAAATAACATCTGTATCTTTACTCTCTTAATCTTTATCTTTACATAACATCAGTATCTTTACTCTCTTGATCTTTATCTTTACATAACATCAGTATCTTAACTCTCTTGATCTTTATCTTTACATAACATCAGTATCTTTACTGTATTGATCTTTATCTTTAAATAACATCTGTATCTTTACTCTCTTGATCTTTATCTTTACATAACATCAGTATCTTTACTCTCTGGATCTTTATCTTTACATAACATCAGTATCTTTACTCTCTTGATCTTTATCTTTACATAACATCAGTATCTTTACTCTCTTGATCTTTATCTTAACATAACATCAGTATCTTTACTGTGTTGATCTTTATCTTTACATAACATCTGTATCTTTACTCTATTGATCTTTATCTTTACATAACATCTGTATCTTTACTCTATTGGCAGCTCTGACAATCTGCTGTCCCAATTTTGAACTGTACCTGGCACAAATGACACAATATCTTTGCCTGATGACCTGCATCATGACTTGAACAGCGCCATGCTTTGTAGCTCGATGTGCTTGATCTACAATCAGCCAGGCGATCCTCGACCCGTTGGGAATGATTGTGGGATGGTTCATCTCATACGGATTATTGCTTCTATCTAGTCTGCCGCCTACTCTTAGTAGGCCCTGTACGTCTAGAAACGGCTTCAGCGACTCCAGCTTATTTCTTTCTGGAAGATCTGTACGTTTTCTGAGTGAAATTATATCTGTACCATAGCTTTCTTCCTGCGCTTTTCGCACAAGATAAGCCATTGCTCTTGCCTTCTCTTCTAGAGATGGCATCTGTACTTTACCTCTACGTCTCTGTACCCTTATTTTAAATGTCGGATTGTTCGACCATCTATCTATGAAACGAATTACATAGCTAACTATACTAATAAGTTTTTCCAACCTATTTGTATAATCTAATAGCGTAGAACTGTACCCTACTTTTCTTAGGCCTATACAAACCTGCAGTTTTGTTGTTACTACTAAAACTACCTTAGATTCTTCCTGTACTTCTTTCAGGTCTGTTAGCTCCAAACCTGACTTCAGCCATTTTATACAATGAAACTTGAGCCAATCTGGACCTTCCAGCCATAATTCGTTACCTGCCAGCTCAGATGCCTGAACTCCTCTACTTAATAAATCAGCTGGGTTTTGTTTTGTGCTAACATGGTGCCAGCATCTTGCCTCAGTGTTCGATTGTATTGACGACACACGATTGGCCACATATGTCTTCAGGTCACACGGAGATTTCCTGATCCAATGGAGCACCACTAAGGAATCTGACCACATGAAACAGGGGGCTTCTGGCCATTCCATGGATTTTCTAACCTCTACTAACAGCCTCGCTAATAGCTCTGCTGCTGCTAATTCTAACCTTGGTATCGTGATAGTCTTCAAAAGAGCTACCCTTGTTCTTGATATAAGCAACTTGACTGTACCTGTCCCTTCTGAATCCTCCGTGCGAACATATATGACGGCACCATATGGCACGCTTGATGCGTCTGAAAACCCATGTATCTGTACACCTGTCGTACCTATATTACCTAACCATCTATCTATACGGAAATTCTCAAGGCACGTTATCTTGCCCCAGTATTCCTTCCATCTTTTCTCTACTTCCATGGTAACCTTATTGTCCCATTCTGTACCTGACCTCCAGATGTCCTGGATGATTATCTTTCCTATGATCGTAACTGGCGAAATGTAGCCATTCGGATCATACAGCTGAGCCACGCAGCTTACTATCTTCCTCTTTGTGAGAATGCCTTCTAACCTTGGTGTTTTCACTTCATAAGTAAATTGATCTAAACCTATCAACCATTTTAACCCTAAAATGGATGATTTCTCTTCCCCCGAAAACACCATTGACGACTCGTTGGCGTGGGCATGAAGCTTTCTCATAAATTCTTCAGAGTTGGATTTCCATTGGCACAATTCAAAACCGGCATCGTTCAATACTCTGTACATTCCTCTGGCTAATCTAACTGCACTCTCTACATTTGCCTCTCATCATTCTTTATCACTCTGGCTGCCTGTGGGAAGACAATTTGTGCCTCCTCGGCTGCTTGCAGCACTGTACGTACTGCGAGGTGAGCTGACGATGTCAACCCAAAAGTAACTACTGTTAACCAGTATTCTCTCAGTGGCTCTGATTCATCTTCTCTCCAGAAAATGCGTTGCAGATCCCATTGTCGCTCATTGAGCCTAATCTGATTAAACATCTTTTTAATATCTGCACTAATTGCCACACGATGTCTTCTAAAACGCATGACAATCTCATGGAGATCCCTTTGAAGTTTCTTTCCTAACATCTGTACTTCATTTAACGACATACCTCTGTTTGTCTTGCAACTCGCATCATAAACTATGCGAAATTTCTTTTCAATGCAATGATGCGGTATATGATAAATTATACCATCTGTTCTAGGGTTTCTGTTAACTATCTGCACATGACCTAACTCTATACTCTCTCTCATTTTCTGTACATATGTTTCTTTCATCTGACTGTTTTTGTTCAGAGTTCTTTCCAAATACATAAAACGACGCAAAGCCGTCATTCGTGAACTACCTATACCCTCAAAACCTTCTTTCAGTGGCATCTGTACTACGAACACACCGTCATGGTCACGATAGTGAGTCGACAAGAAATGTTGCTCAACGAGCTCCTCTTTATGCGTACGTTTAGAGCATGAACTAATCTCGTCCATCTCCCAAAGCCTCTTTAATAGATCATCTAATTGCATTTCTTGTGAATATTCAATCGCCGAGCAGGCTGTGACGGGCTCGTCTTCATTTACTTGACTCGGACCTAAAGCTATGATACCTAAGGACGTCTCTAACAAAACTGTGCCATTTAATAGATTTAGCAAAAAAATCAACTCGTAACAGAATTTCAACTGGTCTTGATCTCAAATACTCTGGATCTGCGAACCAGTCCGATGATGCGGCATACCGCTCAGAAGGACTGACGGAATTGGGAGGCATTATTGGCTGCCACTGACTTTCCTCTGGTAGAAACCAGAAAGACTCATTTGCTTTGTATCCAATTGAATTCGATCTGTACTATTGCAACACCCCTATCATGGTCTGGCGTGTGACTGGGAAAGGAGTTCCATTCACACCTACCAGTTTACCTGCGACTTGTTTTGTTTGAATCCTGAGCTGACTTCTCAACCTGTCTACCATTAAATTTATCTGGGCTGCAGTGTCGAGCATTGCTCTAAAAGGTCCGTAAACGAATTCATTTACTTCTAATCTTACCATAGCTGTAGGAATCAAACTTGTACCAATCTTTAAATTATTAATAAAATGTGTATACTTTTGATGATTACTTATTTTAAACGCCTTTTTTGGCGGTATATTATCTTTAACATTGTTACTTAACCTCTTATTTTTATTATCTGTACTACCTTTTCTATCTGTACAACTTGGATTTTGATCCGAAGTTTTATTATCTGTACGACTAGCTGCTTGTCTAGTGGATTCTCTACGACCTTTACCTTTTCTGTACTTTGAAGTTCTTCCGACGCTTCTCTTTGAACGTCATTCGAATTTCTTCTTTGATGCTCCTCTGGCTGCAACCCTCTTTGAGCATGATGGTTGCTCTTCTTCATATGCCAACGGTAGCACTGACTGTAATACCTCTTTAGTGGGACATAGCAAAATGTTATGCTTGGGGGCTTCTGGACATCTGGCACAACCTCTGAGGAAACAATTGTTCTCCTTGTGGCCGTGCTTGAGACAATTTGGGCACATCGCTCTTCTCTCATCATAATCTCTACGGGCACGGTAAGAGAGTGCCGCGAATTCAGGACAATCCCATATCTGATGGTTTGCGGCGCATACTGCGCATACCTTTGCCGAATTCCTGGTGTTGGTGCTGCTGCTGCGGGGACCTGATGCTTTCCCCTCATCTTTACGACTATCTTTCTTTGATTCTGTGTGCTCTGTTGACCGGTCCTTCTTTGATGTTCACCTGACACATTAGACAGCGCTGCGGCCTGTTTGTCTATGAAAGTCAAAAGGGTTGAGAGTTTCGGTTGTTCGGAGTCTCTTTGCAACTCCCATTGCTTAGCTGTTTCCTGGTCGAATTTCTCACATAAGATGTGTACAATGAAGAAATCCCAAGACTCGACCGGCAGGCCAAGAGACTTCAGCTGCCTGATGACCTCATGAGTTGTGTCGGCCATTCTCTGGAGCTCGTTTGCCGACGGATGTTCTGTCATATCGGGCAATCGCAGGAGCTGCCTGATATGCTCCTGTCCAATAAGGTATTTCTTATCGTAGACCTGGTTCAAACGCTCCCAGGCTTCATTATAGTTTTCTTCAGTTAGCTGCAATTCTCCCAGAGCTCGGGCAGCACGACCTATTAGGGAACTTATAGGCTGGAGAAATCTTTGCATTGTCGTGTATGGCAGCCTTGAAAGCCTATCCATTTGGTGTAAGTTCCATCAAACTCTCCCCATGTGTTCTTTAGGTCGTGCTGCTGGAACGGCATGCTGACCTCTACTTGAATCTGACGATTATCGCCACCTGTACTGTCTGTACAAAATCTCTTACCTGCTGAATGGATTCTGCTATTTTCTCTTGCAGTGCCCCACCAGCGGTGAAGAAGTCATTGCGAACCCTAGCAATTTCTTCCATATCTGTACATAAATCTAAAACAAAAATGGATGATTAGATATCTGTACTACCTCAAACGGCCTGTACTTTATGATTTATCATCTGTACATTCTATACATTCTATACATCTATACATATATTATTATTATTATTGTTACTATTATTGGTTGTATATTTGAGTTTATTTTGAAATAAACTCTCTGTACTCTATACCTGTGGTCAAAAGAAGATGATTACTTCCTTATAACCTGCGCTCTGTACTTTTGTTTTTCTTTCTCTCTACAAACTTATTTTCTGTACTAATACTTAATCTGTACTTCTGTTGAATATTGTTTTCTTTTTCTGTACAAGCTTATTTTCTATACCAATAATTAATCTGTACTTCTTTTGACAACCAATAATATTATAAGTCCAGTCTCAACAGTGACATAGGATTGAAATTTAAATTATTTTACGCTCCCAATCCCGAGTTACCTCATGTACCTGATTCCAAAATAATTTCAATTATTTTACGCACCTAATCCCGCGTAACCCCATGTACCTCATTCCAAAATATTCGAAGATTTAGTTCCAACTGTGGACACGGACGGACATGACTTCTTTATGTGGCCAGTATAAATAGTCCATGACCGCACGTGAAACAGTCTTCCCTTATTTTATTTTTTTTTTATTTTGGAGAAGCACAATATTCGTACCTCTTCCCCCATGTCAGACTGATTTCTATTGTTGTTTTATATATTTTATTCAGTATACTTGTTGTATTCTGTGGCTCTACCTTTTCTTTGAATTTTATATCTATACTGATTCTTTTCCATGTGCATATTCTCTACTTAATTGAACTCTATACTGATTTCTACTGTCTATACTTTAATCTTTACCCATCTTTGCATTTGCCTCTACTTATATTCTTGAAACTTTACTTTAATCTCTACTTGAGTTTCTATACATATATTTTGTATGATCATTTGCTTGCATTTTCGCAACCATAATCTTCTAAAAAACTTTAAAAAAAAAAAATTTATACTGTATCGCTTCGCTCATTTCTGAACAACCGCGCCTATACTTCCTATCGTGCCAGCACATAAAAATCTATACGTCTTTATTATTATTTATTTTCTTTAATTGACTTAAAGCTGCTCTGCTCATTTCCGAACAGCTGCTTCTATACCTACTCATCTTGTTGTCCGTTTGTTTCTTTTTGTTTCTTTTGTTTTTCTTTCCTTTTGCCTTTCACCACATGTATGTGTTTTGTATATTCGGGCAAACTCTCTATACTCTGTACTCTCTACTCTCCTGTTCATTTTGTTCTAGTATCTGTTATTCTCTGTGATCTTTCCCCTTTTTCATGCAACACACAAACAAAAAAATCTCTACACAATTTCTATACTAGCGACCAGCACACACATGATAAACAGAAAACAAGGTATGCTCATTAGATTTTTGGCAGGTTTTATGTGACGTCATAGTCATCTTTCTCATGGGCACTTCGCCCGAAAGTCAGTTATGGGTTTAGAGAAAACAATTTTTTTAATTGAAAACAACAACAGTGAAACTGAAAAAAACTCAATTGTCAGCATCGGAGATGACTACTGCGTCATCAATTTTCCAAAATGGCGACATGGCGTTCATAATAAGCATACCTTGTTTTCTGTTTATCATGCAGCACACAGACATGTCAGCAGAAGAGAAAGAAAATAAACTCTTCCAACTGTTAGAACGTTCATCGCATGAAGACGCGCGTCGCCTTATATTTGTAACAATTCATGTTCGTTCGTGCATTGCCTGCTCGTTGCTGCCACCTTTCTTGTTGCTTGTTGTTTGTTGTATTGTTTTTTTTGCATTATATTTTGCTATCTGAACCTTAATATCTGTACTTCCCCTTCCTTATTATTGAAGGGCTTACCTTTACTTTGTTGTTTTTTTTTTTTATATATTTTTTCTTCTCTATCTGTACTTTCTTTTCCTTTTTTTTTTTTTTAAACTTTTTGATCTATACAATTTCTTATTTTTTACACCTTTCACTGCTCCTCAGCACTTTATAGCAAAGTTTTATTGTTTTACTTTTTTTTTTTTTTATAATTATTTTTTCACTCGGTCGTAAATGTGGCGACCGTACACCATAAATTGTGTTTCACAACTTTTTTTTGGTTTTTGTGGAGAGACGTCTCGTAACTGCTGCGCGCAACTTACGTGTGTATGTGTGACTCGATACGACATTGGCTGTGTGCGCGGCGGACGTGACCAGACAGATACGTATATTCATTCGTATATTCTCTACTTTATGTTGATGCGCATGCGAACTAATACGAGTATACTCTCTCTTTTTTTTTTTTTTTTAACTTTTTATTCGTTTCGCGAGTTTCTTCTACCCGACTCGACGTGGACCAATGTATATTCTTGGACTGTATTAAAGGATAAATAAAACGCATTTATTATTTAGAGTCGGGAAACTCATAACAAAAACCCGACTGTTATTATTCTTTTATTGATTATCTTATTCTATACCGACTGTACGCTTTCGTGTTCTTTGCGAACTCTGTACCGACTATACGAACTATACACTTTACATTTAATCTTTAATATTCTGTACAACTCTATACCGACTGTACTATCTGTATTTTTAATATTGGGATTTTTTAAAAATCGAAACACTCGACCGATATGCAATCTGTATTGCTCTGGCAGGAGTCAGACAAGAAGTGTCATATAAGAAAGAAAGAATGGAAAGAAGCTCTCGAGATTTTTAGCTTATACAAATACCATTACAAGTTGTAGACTTATAACTGGTTTTCTTTCACCAACACTATAGGATTTCACACGATTGCATACCGGTTCGATACAATTGTCATTGAAAATAATCGAGAATTTAAGCCCGACTGGAGAACAAAACTATTTGGAAATCTAGATAACAGTAAGTCAAATGTAATTAAAAAAGTGTTAAATGATGAATATCTAGAAGTTATTAGAAAAGATTTTAAGAACATAATTGAGCCTCAGCAGAATCAGTCAATCAAAGAGTTTGAGATGGATATTATCTTAAAAGAAAATGTGGTACCAGTATTTCATAAACCGTATGAGGTCCCTTTTCGTATTAAAGACAAAGTCAAAGAAGAGTTAGAACGATTAATCAGTATAGGAGCTTTAGTTCCAGTAGAGTATAGCTCATGGGCTAGTCCAATTGTTTGTGTTCCGAAACCGTCTGGAGAGGTTAGAATATGTGTGCATTTTAGGTTAACTGTGAACAAAAACATAGTCACGCAACATTATCCCCTTCCAAAAATTGAGGACATATTTGCATCGTTATCTGAATGTCGAGTTTTTTGCATTATTGATCTTTCTGGAGCTTACCAACAATTAAAAGTATCAAATGCCTGTGTAGAATTGCTGACAATAAATACTTTTATGGGACCTTTAAGATTTGTGCGCTGCCCAGCAGGGTTAAAGAATGCCCCATCGGCTTTTCAATCCGTCATGGATCGAATTTTGAAAGGTTTGACAAATGTTTTTTGTTTTATAGATGACATTTTAGTTGGAGGTTTAGATCATGAGGATTGCAAGTCAAATTTGTTGAGAGTTTTAAATAAACTCAGTGATCATAATGTTCAAATTAATCCAAAAAAGTGTAAATTTTTTGTCGAAACCGTGGAATATTTAGGTCACAGTCTCTCTAATGGAACGATTTCTCCAAATAACTAAAAGTTAAAGGCAGTTGTAGATGCTCCGGCACCAAAAAATGTGCAACAGCTGCAGTCATATCTTGGCATGCTAAATTATTATAATAAGTTTATACCAAATTTATCTGGTCATTTAAAAGATTTATATGGTTTGTTGAAAAAAGGTTGTGAATATAATTGGTCCTCAGCATGTCAGGAAGCTTTTGAAAAGTCAAAATACCTACTGTCAAATAACAAAAATTTAGAATTATACGATCCGAAAAAACCAATCGTTGTAGCTACAGATGCTAGTCCTTATGGGGTGGGGGCTGTTATGTCACATATATGTGATGGAGTAGAGAAGCCGGTGATGTTTATTTCAAGTACCTTATCCTTTTCAGAGAAAAACTATTCCCAACTCCATAAGGAAGCGTTGGCAATAGTATTTGCTGTTAAAAAATTTCATAAATATCTTTATGGTAAAGAATTTTTAATTGTTACGGATCACCAAGCACTAAGAGAAATTTTTAGTCCAAAGAAAGGAATGTCAGGTGTTGCTGCTGCAAGGTTACAAAGGTGGGCAATTATACTGTCAATGTATGATTACAGGGTAGAGTACAGGAAAGGTTCCTTGATGGCGAATGCCGATGCATGTTCAAGGCTTCCATTAGAAGGTACAACCGGTATAGAAGAAGTAAAAATTATAGAAAATTGCTCAGAAGAATTAGATATCAATAGTCAGGATGTAGCAAAGAAAACAAAAGCAGATCCCTTTCTTAAAAAAATTTATGAATATGTATTTCATAATAATTGGCCAAAAACTATAAGCGATGAAATTGCACCATATTTTCGAAAGCGTAATAGTTTATCAACAGAAAACTATCTTTTATTTTATGGAAACAGAGTAGTAATACCTTAAGACCTTCAAAAAAATGTTCTGGACATGATACATGGAATGAATCATGCTGGTATAGTTAAAATGAAGTCGTTAGCTCGTGGTTATGTGTGGTGGCATATGATAGATGATGATATTGAAAAGGTAGTACAACAATGCCCACAATGTCAATCAACTGCAAATGTTCCAAGAGGAAGTTTTAGTCCATGGCCAAAGTCAGATTATCCATTTCAAAGGATTCATATAGATTTTTTCCAGTTCTTACAATTTAAATTTTTAATTGTGGTCGATTCATTTTCAAGATTTATAGATGTAGTTTTGATGAAAAATACAACTGCTTCAAATTTAAGAAATAAGTTAGAGCAGATTTTTGCAATTTTTGGATTGCCAGGCGAAATAGTGTCAGATAATGGGCCTCCATGTGGGGCTTATGAATTTATAGAGTTTTGTAGTGTAAACGGTATTAAGGTTACGAAATCTCCACCTTATCACCCTCAGAGTAACGGTTCTGCTGAGCGAAATGTCCAAACAGTCAAAAAAGCTTTGAAAAAATTTTACTTGGAAAACGAAAAGTTAGATATATCCACGATGATTTCCAAGTTTTTGTTCAACCAAAGGAATATACCAACGTCACCGACAAACAAAACTCCTGCGGAATTGATTTTCTCTTACAAAACTAAAACTAAATTGGGTAATGTAAATAGTAAAAAACAAAATAATTTTATTAAAAGTAATTTAAATTTGAAAAAGAAAAATAATTGTAAAACAAATGAGATAAATGAATTGCATAAAAATGAGAAACCAAAATTTAAAAATTTGTATGAAACAGGAGATAAAATTTTGTTTCCTAATCATTTTCATAATAATTTTATTAAATGGATTCCTGGAGTTGTAATGAAGATATTAAGTAATAAAACTTTGTTAATTAAAGTCAATAATATAATTAAATTTGTTCATACAAACCAAATAAGAAAATCAAATTTGAATGATAAGCATCACCCAAAGGTGGATCCATTGCCAAGGGTTGTTGACCCCTTAGGTAACGAAGAACAAATTAGTAAGAAAAATAATTCAAATGTAAAAAGTTCTCTTCCAACAAATTACAAACAAAGAGACCGCAAAGTGGCCAGCAAAGTTAAGAAGATGTGAGCGATTAAAATCTAAATAATTGAATGTAATTTTTTGAGAGAAAGCTTTCATTTAAAGAAGGGAAATACTGTAGTATATTTTAATATATTAATATCACTTAAAGTAAAACAAATGCATAGTAATTCTCTTGAATTGTATAAGTTGTTACATCTGATTATTTATACCAATTATTTTATTTCCTACTTACATCCATTTTAGAGATTGTACAAAATCTCGTTAGACGTATCTTTATAATAAAATTAACTTGAATTTATTGAAGGCCTGAGTTTCATTTTCCTTTTATCAAAAATACTAAACATGTCAACATTTTGGAAGCAGGAAGGCTTCCCCAGAACAGAGTAACAATAACAGCAACGTTACTTCTCGATCTGTTTCCCAATCGGGAAACGAGTAAGAACCAACTTCGAGGGCAGAAGCTAGTTTCTGGCATTGATGAATCCAACACCACTATCCAGGTCTCCCAAACCAAACGAGACAACAAAAGTTTGACAGTGGAGGCATTAATAAACAGCAACAAACATGTGGCTACAATCGACACTGGTGCCACAGCCTCCATTATGCGTAGAGACCTGGTGAAAATGAAGTGGCTATACAACACCAATAGCTACCGTCTTAAGACTGCAACTGGAGAAGCAGCAAGGGTGTACGGAGAAGACCGTCTTAAGATCCGATTGGCTGAAAAATCTTTTTCTGGTAGCAAATATATGTGACGAGTGCATCGGTAACCAAGTTCTGAAATACCGAAATGTTTAGATTCCAATGGTTTATGGCAATGGAAATGCATCCTCTATCAGGACTGCTGTCATCAAACAAGACGTGACCTTGCCTCCTTCTTGAGAGGTATTTATTTGGACAAAATGAAAGGGTGCCAGTGGAAGTCATCGATACCTCATGGTGGAACCAGACTCTGAACAGTCTTCTTAAAACTTCATCGTTGGTCCCTATACGAATTCTTAACATTAAACCGTACGAAGTCAAGCTGAAGAAGGGTGAAATTGTCGGGAAATGCGAATCTATGTCAGCATTAACGAAAAACACTGATGCTAGCTCACAGAAAGAGGTAAATACTGAAAAGTTGATCCACGTAAATTCCAAAAGTCCTTGGGCGTCACCAGTGGTTCTTGTAAAGAAGAAAGACGGAAGCAATCGATTTTGTGTTGACTAGCGCAGGCTCAACGATGTGACCAAGAAAGACAGCTACTCTTTGCCCAGAATCAGCGATACTCTAGATGCCATGAAAGGAGCTCAATGGTTCTCTACGTTGGACTTGAAAAGTGTCTACTGGCAAGTTGAAATCCATCCCAAAGATCGGGAGAAGACGGCGTTCTCAACGGGAAATGGTCTGTGGCAATTTAAAGTGATGCCTTTCGGACTCTGCAACGCTGCGTGGAGTGCGTGTTACAAGGGCTTACATTTAAATCCTGCCTTGTGTACTTGGACGACGTAATCGTATATGGAAAGACCTTTGACCAGCACTGTGAAAATCTTGAAGCTCTCTTCCAAGGACTTCGAGAGGCTCATCTTAAGTTGAATCCCGACAAATGTGCGCTTTTCAAGAGCGAAGTGATATACCTGGGACATATCATCTCATCCCAAGGAGTAATGACTGATCCCGAGAAAGTTGATACCGTGAAGAATTGACCAAAACCCCCGGACAAACATCAACTCCGTAGCCTTCCTGGTTAAGCCACCTATTACCGCCGATTTGTGAAGGATTTTGCGGGAATAGCCAAAAGTCTGCACCAACTAACAGAAAAGGGTAGGCAGTTAAAGTGGTCAGGTGAGTGCGAGAAAAGCTTCCAGGAACTCAAGCAGCCCCGGTACTGACTCACCCACACCAGGAAATATATTTCATCATAGACGCTGATGCAAGTAATGTCGGAATGGGTGCAGTACTGTCACAAGTCCATAATGGCGAAGAGAAGGTTGTAGCCTACTACAATAAGGTGCTCTCGAAGTCAGAAAGGAACTATTGCGTGAGAAAGACGGGAACTTGTCGCTTTAATATTGGCAACCAAGCATTTCCATAAGTACATCTATGGACAGAAGTTCTTGCTACGAACAGACCATGGTGCGCTGAACTGGCTCTTGAATTTTTAAAATCCAACACTGCTTTTTGGGGTTACCAGAGGAAAAAAATACTAATCACTTCTACTTATGAAATTTTAAATTGATTAAACGAAAAACGCTTTTAACAATAGGCATTATGCTTTTTTGAAAATATGAATCTTACAACAAGAGTGTAATAGCTTCTTGGAGATAAGCCATCTAACCCTTATAAGAAACTTATAGCAATCTCATAACACACTACAAGAATACTTTTCACTCTTTAAAATCATTCTTAAGTCTACAATCAACTTCCAAAAGTACAAAAATGAAAAAAATGTTTTGTGTTCTACCAACACACAGTGAAATTCTATCTCACATCTCACAAAAACAAAAGTAAAAGCTAAAATGGTTTTAACGTATACTTTTTCACTTTTTGAAACAAACACATTCAAACAAATAGTTATCAAAACAATAGTTAAATGACAGCTTTTTAACAAACAGCGTATGTATGTGTGTATTTTTCACTCTTTCACTTTTTGCGTTCACTTTTTGATTGTAGTTAAGCCTTTATAACACTCTTGAAGACTGTTATAAGTATGAAAATGTTACTTGGTTTGGAGCACTCTTTGGCCCTGAGTAATAAACAAATTTCTAGCTTAGATTCGATTTTTTTTGTATGGGATAAACTCGACTTTAGGCAAAAAATTCGTTTATTACTGAGGGCCTTTATAATTAAAAATGGATGACTTGCATTAATAAGGTTTACATTTACTTTGTGCAAGATATAGCTTGCTGAATAGAAAAAATTGAATCTTATACAAACTATGCAAGTTCAGGGCTTTCAAGTTGTTATATCTAAATTCAAACATTTTTACATACCCTGAGGCCACACATGCAATTACTGCCTTGCAAGTAGCCTTCATGTACAATTTGGCAAATTTAAGGCTTGCTCAAACCAAACTGTCGCACTGCGACACGGCAGTGCGACAAGAACTTTTATATGAAAAACGCATTGCGCTTTGTCGCATTTGGTGTGGGTGGGTAATCTCATATATGGGGGTTCACATGGGTGAGCCTGCTCGACAACATGCTCATAACTTATGAGTGCTTAATGAATACGAGTCATGTTGTTTATGAAATTTGAACTTGCAAGGAGGTTAACTTGCAAGTGGCAAGGTTACCGCCTCACGCCAATTACCTAAATACAAATTTGACAATTGTACATGAAGTACTTGCATGTTTGGCTCAGGGTAACGCACTATACAGATTTTTTACTGTTCCCCAATTCTCACTCCTTTCAACTACAGAAAAAATATCGTTTTTTGGAAAAATCATCGAATGTCAACGGACTTATTGCAGCGGCTTCCTCAATTTGCAGCTGGAAACCAATAGTGCCATCAGTGCTTAACAAAGCAAGTAGCTCAAATTTCATTTTTCGTGTTCCACCCTAATTGCCCAAATTTGCAAATCTCAGCCAACTTCATACAAAATGTCCTTTCTTCCGGTTCACTTTGTCAAGCAAGGTATGGTTTCTGTCATTTTATTAAAATTTATATAAAAATTTTAGATTTCGTTAATAAAATTCAATTGTGTTCAAAATTAATCAAGTTCTGCCAAATGCTTTTTCTTATGTTTATTAAACTATAAGCATTATTGTGTTGTGGTGCATTTGTTGATGATGTTTGCCCCATCTGCCTTTCGTGTATTCGCTCTAATAAAATATAAATTCTTATATTTCAATAGATGCCTGGTGTAACAGTTAAGGATATTGATCAGCATGCTGTTGTAAAGCATGTAGCTGTCTTCTTGAAGAAGTAAGTAAACATTTCTATCCTTAGCCTTACAATCATTTATTTTGATTCGTTATATTAATCAGGACTGGCAAGCTAAAGGTTCCAGAGCAAATGGATATCATTAAGACAGCCAAATTCAAGGAACTCTCGCCCTACGATCCTGATTGGTTCTACATTCGGTGTGCATCGATTCTTCGTCATTTGTATCACCGCAGTCCAGCTGGTGTTGGGTCCATAACCAAAATATACGGTGGCCGTAAACGGAATGGTGTTCACCCATCACACTTTTGTCGTTCAGCCGATGGCTGTGCCCGCAAGGCCCTTCAAGCCCTGGAACACGCCCGCTTGATCGAGAAGCACCCTGATGGTGGCCGAAAGCTTACCTCTATCGGACAACGTGATTTAGATCGCATTGCAAACCAAATTGTCTTAAAGCAAAGAGACGCCCGCAAGGAAACTGGCCCAATCGTGATTTCCAAATGAAAAATTTATTTTTAGTGGCGAGTACGGACAGTTTTAAATAAAAAAAAGAAAAAAATGGTTTATTTGTTATAAGTTATGTTTTGGAGAGAACTTCCCTACTTGCCCTTCACTACTTTTAGGTTCAAGCTATGTATGTACGAAACACAGTACCGAACAACAAGAAACATGCAAACGAAATAGCATGGTCTGGTTTAGAATTAAACAATTTATTTTCATAAAACCATCGATTTTTACGGTTTCTTAAGAGTTTTGAGAAGTGACTTCAAACTAATTTTTTTCTTTTTTAAACAAAGTGCAGTTCTTTCTCCAAATTCCAATGCTAAATTTACCTAGTCAGGAAGTGGTTTAATCAAAAGCAAAACCATTACCAGACTGGAAACAAGTGAACACCGAAATCGTATAGAAAGTACAATTTTGTCTTTAAATAATAATTTTTGTAATACGCGATTACACTGGCCAACAAAATTTATTTTTTTTTTATAAATCTAAACTTTACTTTTTGGTATACTGAACTCGAATTCGGAGTCAGATTTTTTCTATCACATTTCGTTTTTGAGTTAAAAGAAAATTAGACAGAGCGCCGCGAGAGGTAACCGAGTCGTATTAAAATTATAATCAGGCCCAGGCATAGTGATGACGAAACCGTTAGTCTGCCTGCATGTATTGGGTGCGTTTCCGAGAAAATGTGCAATAACAATACAGTTTTTTAAATATAAAAATAATTTTCATTATTCTTCGATATTAGTTTGTCAAAAGATGTGAACCATTTATTGCAAAATGCAAACATCGCATTGCAAAGTCGAGCGAGGCGATACAAAGACTCAATGGCACTCATTAGGGCCGTTTATACAACGATCGAAGAAATGGGAGCAAAAAAAATTCTACTCTGAAGCAACAAGTCTTTTGAAGAAATTACATCTAACTGAATCGGTTCTCGTTTTGAGTCGCCCAATCTCGAAATCAACGCCAATCGACAATGCTTAAGGATTCTGTTGTAGAGGAAACACTGGGTGAACGAAGCGAATCGACAGTCAGTCTGAAAACGATTGACACTAGGTCTGTTTCTTTAATTTTTGGGTAAAGTTTGGGAAAAGGTTCTGGAAAAAGTTTGGACTCGATCTTTTTGACGTTGTTGTGGTACCTAAATTGGTGCCTGAAATAAAAAGTAAAGAAACGCATTTGGGATGTTTCTGGGTAAATGTTACATTTAACTGCAAAGATGAGTAAGATCTTATTTTTGTTCACATTATGATGAATGAATTAAAAAAAAAAATCGGGACGACTTTCCTTTAAGGAAGCACGAATTTAGAGTTGATTTTTTTTTGCAGGTAGGTCTCAATATAACAGGATTCAAATATTAAAGTGAGGAAACATCGTTAAATGTGAAAAAAAAAATATTTTCTTCTTCGGTTTTAGCCCAACTTTTTCTATAAAAATTAGTTTTGACTCACTGTATGAGGTGTCTGCGTCAAATTTTTCTGATGGATAATACCAGTACCTTGTCTGTATTGTTTCCTATGGAATCAATATTCGATTAATTGTATTTAAATTGAACAAAATATTCTTTATTTAAAAATGAACGACAGTATTGAAAAAGATTTGAATCGAGAATAATAAATTTTCTAAAAACAAGTTTTGATATAAACATAAAAACATTCTCAGTTTAAACAAACATAAGTAAATTAGAAAGTATGTTAAAGTATAAATTAACATTAAAGATAATTACTAATTGTCTTCAACACTTTCCCTTGGTAATTGATTTTTAACATTTCAAAACAAACCCATTTCGCTGCATAACAGTTTCAGTCTTGGACATGGAAGGGGTTTAGTCATGATATCTGCAACTTGTTTTTCGGTTGAAATCTGTTGGATTTCGATTTTTCCTTCGGTTACTTTTTCTCTGATGAAAAAGTGTTTCGTGGCGATGTGTTTAGTTCTTCTGTGGAATTCTGGGTTTTGAGCCAATCTTACAGCTGCAGAATTGTCCACTTGAAGAACTGGAATTTCTTTTAATTTGACTATTCCTTCGAATAATCTGCATAGCCAAATTATTTCTTTCGCTGCTTCATTCGCTGCAACGATCTCAGCTTCAGTTGTTGATGTTGCAACCATGGCCTGTCTTTGGCTAAGCCAGGAAATAGCACCACCTGCGTGAGTTATAACAACACCAGAAGTTGAACGCCCAGTGCTTTGGCATCCACCAAAATCAGCATCACTATAACATTTTAGAATTCTGGTTTTGTCATCTTTCTTGTATTCAATCCCTAAATCCAAAGTTCCAGCTATGTACCTGAACACTCTTTTGACTCTAGATACATCTTCTTTGGATGGATTCTCTAAGGTTCTTGACAAATATCCTACTGTGTATGCTAGATCTGGTCTGGTTCCTAGCATTAAATACATCAGTGCACCAACTGCTTGTCTATAGGGAAAATTGTGGTTTTCATCATCTACTTTCCCTGTTTTTGAAGTTTCTGTAGTTTTCACTATTGGTGTAGAAATTGGCTTGCATTCAGAAAACTGAAAACGATCGAGGATTTTTCTTGCGTGTGCTTTTTTGCTGACTTTTATTCTTTCTTCATTCTGTTCTATTTCTAGTCCCAAAAAGAACGTCGCTTTCTTCGAGGTGATCTTAAATTCGGTTTTCAGTTCTTCGATAAATTTCTCTAATTCATATTGATCAGTTGAACCAACCAGCCCATCATCTACATACAGCACAAGAACAAGTTTCTTTCCGTTTCTTTCCCTCATATATAAACAAGGATCAGCGTCACTAACTCTGAATCCTAGTTTAGATATGAAATTACCGAAACGCTTGTTCCAACACCTAGAGGACTGTTTAAGACCATATAAACTTTTCATTAGTCTGCATACCTTATCGGTTCCATCTTCGTATCCAGCTGGCTGTTTCATGTAGATGACTTCTTCTAAATCACCGTACAAGAAAGCTGTTGAAACATCAAACTGAATAAGGTGCATCTTTTCGCTAGCAGCTATACTCAAAATTGATCTTATAGTCCCCATTCGATTAATTGTATTTAAATTGAACAAAATATTCTTTATTTAAAAATGAACGACAGTATTGAAAAAGATTTGAATCGAGAATAATAAATTTTCTAAAAACAAGTTTTGATATAAACATAAAAACATTCTCAGTTTAAACAAACATAAGTAAATTAGAAAGTATGTTAAAGTATAAATTAACATTAAAGATAATTACTAATTGTCTTCAACAGTCTGGCTCAGTTCGCAGGTTCTCAGGATTTTAATACTCAATTTTTATCAAGTATACTCTATTCTGAAACCCTCCTGGATTATCGCACAAACCACCCAATTGCTCGTGCTTCTGCTTGTACGTAAGCGTAATTAAGAAGTATTTTTATTCGACACATGTATTTAGCAAATATAATGTATGTTAATTGAAATTTTGAAAAACTGATAAAATAATAATTAAAAAATCGCGTGATTTTTTTATAACAAAATAATTCCCTACAAAATCAAGAAAAAAGCGATAATTTACAAAAATTACCCAAAAATTACCTATGTACTCTAGAATCAATTATAAAAGAAAAATGTCAAAATAAACAAGAAAAAAATGTTGTTCAGTGAAATGCAGCCATGTTTGTGAGCATTTTGTATGCAAATTTAAGAACTTCAAAAATTAATTAAAAATAGTTATAATTGTTACCTCACTTTAAAATTGTGATATTTGTTAATTTTTATTAATTAATTAATTATTAATTATTAAGTGCTAATCTACAGAATAAAAGTATCCGCGTGTGGAAATTCGTGCTTCCTTAAAGGAAAGTTGTTGCAGTAGCATCCATCCAACTATAAACCAGCACGGGTTTGGATAGTGCTCTGTGGCAAATCAATCATCTTTAATCCATGATTGTTGCCAACTGGGAATTGGCAAATGTCCACTTGAACAATTGTTTTCAGGAGAATTCAGTTTGAGTTGTTGGTCTTTAAATAAGTGACTAGTGAGTTTGGCCCACTGTAAACAAACTGGCCATAAGAGCTTTTTGCCTCGATGGCATTTTCGGGTGTCTGGAGGGCTCTACAGAGGTGGTCTGCCGGTGTTGGCACTGGGGGTTTTGGGACTGGTGCTGGAAGAAAAAAGAAAAATATTTATTCAATGTATGCTGAAGGGATTAAAGTAGGAATGTATCGCATTTTAGCAATATACTGGAGTATATTTACCATCATTTTTCATCCAAAGTGAAAGTGGGATGCCAAAATAATTTGGCAAAATGAAATGTCAAATGTCAGATACTGACATTTGTTTGGGCGATGTTAATGAATGCATTCAGAATCAACGTCAAAACAATTATCATCGAATTTGGGTTCATGGATGAAATAGTTTTAGGCTAGGACCACAGCGGGGTGAGGGTGTAGGATTTAGTTTTCCTATTCGCGAAGGAGGGTTTCACCAGGGGAGGGCACCTTCTAAGCGAGTGTTAGCCCAACGGATCCTTATTTACATCGAATAACAAAAGAATAGAGGTGAAAGATTGATGAATAAATCGCAGTTTTCTGTAGAAGATAAAAATACTCCAGGAGAAATAACACAACCAGTCGTCTTGAAGTTCGTTATAAAAAGCACAGTTTTAATTTCAAAATTCAATGGTACCCAATAGCTTAAATAATGTTTTTTACAAATGATGCCAAAACAACATCCCCACTAAAAACTTATTTAATTAACAAACCAATTAATACAATAAACTTTTTGATTATATGAGATGATAAAGGCTTCGTTAAAATATCTGCTGCCATTTCATCGGAGCGGACTGATTTCAGCTGGATCTGTTTTTCTGCCACTATGTCTCGGACGAAATGATGTCGGATGTCGATATGTTTCGTGCGAGGACGATAACATTCATTCGATGCCAAATGAATAGCACATTGACTGTCACAAAAGATTTTCATGGATGATTCAACTCCTGTTAATTCCTTCTGAATTCCTTTCAGCCACAATGCTTCTTGTACAGCGACTCCCATAGAGATGTACTCAGCTTCAGCTGTAGACAATGCAACGGTCGCCTGTTTGCGTGATCCCCAGGATATTGCTCCTCCTTGAGCCAGAAACATGTATCCACTGACTGATTTCCTTTCATCTAAATCATTGGTGTAATCAGCGTCACAAAATCCAACAACTTCCGAATTTCCATTTCGATTATATGAAAGTTTCAGGCTCGAAGTTCCTTTCAAATACCTCAAAACTCTTTTCGCTGCCAACCAGTGAAGTCGACCTGGATTATGATTGAATTTACTCAAAAAATTTACGGCGAAGCAAATATCAGGACGACTGATTTGGGCCGCAAAAAGCAAACTCCCAATTAACTCTTGATAGGGTACATTCGACATTTCAAGTTTTTCCTTTTCAGATTTGGGACAATTGTCCTTGCTTAACTTGACATTGACATCCATAGGACTTGACACTGGATTACAATTATTCATGTTAAATCGATTCAATAAATTTAAAATATATTGTTCTTGATTTATGTTTAAGTTTCCATTCTTTCTATCGTAGTCAATGGTCATACCCAAAAACGAACTAACTTCTGGTATCTCTTTCTTATGGAATTCTGACTTTAAATAAGACTTTAATTTTTCTGATACTTTAATGTCTTTAGAAAAAATTAACAAGTCATCTACATAAACTGCCATAAATAAAATCGATTCAGTATTTGTATCATTATAATAAATACATGGATCATATCTTGATTGTTTTAAATTAAATTCTTTTAGAGCCTTGCTCAACTTAAGGTTCCATGTCCTTGAAGACTGTTTGAGTCCGTAAATGGACTTCTTTAACTTTAAAATTTTATTTTTAGGTATCTTTAAACCTTCAGGTGGATTAATATAAACATTTTCAGATAACTCACCTTGTAAAAAAGCGGTGACCGCATCAAGCTGCTCGATGTGAAGACTCATTTTTGTTTCAAGAGACAGAAGATATCTCAATGAGCTATATCTGATAACTGGTGAATATACTTCGTCAAAGTCGATACCTTTCCGCTTGCACATCCCTTCACCACTAGCCTTGCTTTGCATCGAATCACTTCATCATTTACTCCTCTTTTGGTCTTGAATACCCACTTTGAATTCAACGGTTTTATTCCACTGTGACGATCGATAACATCCCAAGTGTTGTTTGCTTTCAAGGATTCACACTCGTCACTGATTGCTTTTATCCAATTTGAACCATCTGATTTTGAAACCGCCTCATCGTAAGTAACAGGATCATCAGCTAAACACACTTCTTTTTCGTTGACGCTACGAAATCTTTTAAAATCGTAGGTTTCTTCACACGATTTGAACGTCTCAAAGATCCATCAGCAACATCCCCATTTGATGATAAATTGTTTGACGGTTCATAACTTGAACAAGTTTCGATATAATTTTCGTCCACATCAGCACTAGCATCATCGAGCACCTCATCATCCGAATCATCAGCGAACATCTCTGTGACATTGTCAACATTGAATCACATGAATTTTCAGATGAACAAATCTTTTCACCAACAGCAGGCTCGGTCTCAGCAACAGCAAAAGGTTCATCTCCAACAACAACCAGGCTCATCTCCAACAACAACAGGTTCATCTCCAACAACAACAGGAATAGGATTCACTCCAGCAACAAAAATAGGTTCAGGATTTCTTCTCAAATTCCCCACTAAATTCTGACCGTCAAAACGCTTGCCTTCCATGAATTTCACCTCTCTGGTAATATGCAGTTTCTTATTCACTGGGTCATACATTCGATAGCCTTTCGAGTTTTCAGAGTAACCAACCATTATACATTTAATGGCTTTTACATCCAATTTTGTTCTCTTTTGCTTTGGAACTAACATTATTCCAACAGAA
The DNA here is from genome assembly GCA_948107695.1 of Meliscaeva auricollis. NCBI lineage: Eukaryota > Metazoa > Arthropoda > Insecta > Diptera > Syrphidae > Meliscaeva > Meliscaeva auricollis. Next base: position 50,911,829 of record OX403617.1, on the reverse strand, counting down.
CCAAAAACTCTCAAATGTGTAATGTTCACTTTTGAACCAGTCCACACTTCTTCTGGGCAACGATTATTCAATGATTTGATTGGAGTTCTATTTATCAAATAAGCTGCTGAATACACTGCTTCACCCCAGTAACTTTTGTCTAAGCCAGCATCGAAAAGTAGACATCTCGCTTTCTCGACCAGCGATCGATTTATCCTTTCCGACTTCCCATTTTGCTCAGGACAATAAGGTGTTGATGTTTGATGAATTATTCCCGATGATTCAAAGCATTTTCGCATCTGGCTATTTATAAATTCGCCGCCATTGTCTGAGCGAAAAATTTAAATTTTTCTTTGCATTTGATTTTCAACCATATTTTTAAAATAAATAAAATGCTGTGGAACTTCACTTTTATTCTTCATGGCAAATACAAATACTTTCTTCGAAAAATCATCCAAGAATAAAACATAATACCTGGCACCTCCAATCGACGGCTTCTCCATTGGACCAGAAAATCTGTTTCCGAACTTGTAGACGCTTTGAACATTTTCTTACTCTGCTTACCCTCGCAACATACAATGCAACCCTCACCACCAGTACTATCGATCAAGTTCAAAGAGCGCATAACTTCAGCACCCGGATGGCCCATCCATCTGTGCCATAAATCAGCTTGAGATTCTGTTGCCACTTTAGCAGTATTGTCTTTCAGTATGTTCAATCTATACACTTTATCAATCTCAGTAGCCGTAGCAAAAGTATTATTTTTGCTGTCAACAATTGTACAACCCTTTTTATCAAATTTAATTATATTTCCATTGTTAACAATCTGGCTAATAGATATTAAATTGAAACTTATTTCAGGAACATGCAGTACGTCACGCACAAGAACGTCATTGATGCCACCTTCACCATGTACACGGATTGAAATGTTGCCTTTACCAGCAACTTGCAGTTTGGATCCATCAGCCAACGTCACAAATTCTTGCGAGGAACAAGGTAAGTAGTTTTCGAACCCAACAGAACTTCTTGCCATATGCGACGATGCCCCAGAGTCCACGAACCACAATTGATCAGCTTATTCCTGCATGTTATATATTTGCATTCATAACTTGTATCACATACTGTAATTATCAATACCCCCTTATTATATAAATCATAACTTGAACCTGTTACAGTTATGTTCAATATGTTATGCGACTCACTCTTTGAATAAATCTCTATCCCTCAAGACGTGTCGTGTTTTCTTGGTCTCTGCTTAGAACATATCATTTGGCGACGAGCGGAAGAAAAAAAAAAAAAAAAGCCTTATTGTTTTTTTTACAAAGCCAATTTTTGTATAGTCGAAAAAAAAAATCAGTATACGGTTCTTATTTAGAAGTTTACAGAAGTCAGTCGTTTTCGGTTTACGGTAAATCGATACAGTAATAAATCGATACAGCAATCATGACATTGATTGAAAATATTGAACCGTTTGATGAATCTAAAAATGATTTTAATACATATTGTGAGCGGTTAGAACAATTATTCGTGGTCAATATGGTTCCAGATGAAACAAAAATGCCGTTGCTAGTTACATTAATTGGTGGCGAAACATATAGCGTATTAAAAAATTTGTGCATGCCTAGTTCGCCTACGGAAAAGGCATATGATGAATGCAAGACTTTGTTGCAAAATTATTTTAATCCTAGGCGCACTGTTATTTTAGAAAGATTTAAGTTTAATAAGAGAGACCAAAAGACGTCGGAAACGATAAGTGAATATATAAATCAATTAAAACAGTTAGCTAGACCATGCGAGTTTGCGGCCTTTTTGTCGGAAGCCCTACGTGATCGGTTAATTTGCGGGTTACATAACGAAAATATACAAAAACGATTGCTTTCTGAAGAAAATATTTCGTTTGAAACGTCGTGTACGAAAGCTATAAGCATGGAAGTTGCCATGCTTGGAACGAAAGCAATGCACAATGATGATGCCGTCTCTGCTGTAAAATTCTCTAAAAAGTCACAATCACAAGCTAAGTATCATTCAAATAAAAATTATGAGAAACCTTCTTCAAAATCTAATTTCAATCGTAGAAATCTACGGTAATGTCAAGCCAAATTTTCGAGAAAAATTTTCCTCAATCAAAACTAAATAGTTACAATGGCAAACTTAGTTCAGTCACAGGAGAAAACCTGAAAATTCTTGGAGTGAAGTCAGTCACAGTATTATGGGGAGAATATTCGAAGGTTTTGGATTTAGTCGTTGTCGATAGTCGAAGGTCGTTTGTCACATTAGTTGGTAGAAAATAGTTGGACGTGTTCTTTACGAATTGGAGAGATTTTTTTAGTCAGCCATTCTCAAATGTAGGCAAAATTGAAGAGCAGCCAGTCATAGTCAATAAATTAGTGTATAACTTGCGAAACGCTTACTCATCAGTTTTTTCAAAGGAATCCACTACTATAACAGGTTATACAGCGTCAGTAGCTTTGAAGGAAAATGCATTGCCGATATTTTGCAAAGCATATCCAGCTGCTTATTCTCTTCGAAAAAAGGTCGAATGTGAACTTCTTCGTCTTCAAAAAAATGGTATTCTTAGTCCAGTCAAATTCAGCAAATGGGCTATTCCCCTTGTTGTCGTAGTCAAAAAGAACGGTGACATTAGGCTTTGCGCTGATTTTAAAGTTTCTCTTAACAAATTCACTGATATGGAGCACTATCCTATCCCAAATGTGGATGACATGTTAGCTTCTTTGGAAGGAGGCGCCGTGTTCTGCGTTCTTGACCTCACTGGAGCCTTTCAGCAGTTGGAAATATCACCTGAGTCACAGGAACTTTTTACAGTTAACACACATTTAGGATTGATGCGATACAATAGGCTAACATACGGACTGAAAAGTGCACCATGTATCTTTCAGAAAACCATGGACGAAATCTTGCGTGGTACAAATGCCTTGTGTTATATAGATGATGTTTTTATTAAAGGAAAGTCGTTAGAAGATTGTGCTGAGAATTTGAAACGTGTTTTAGCAGCATTTAAGACACATAATGTCAAAGCCAATATAGAAAAATGTCAGTTTTTTAAAACCAAAGTAGAGTACCTAGGGCACATCACAACAAGTGCTGGTATTAAGCCAAGTCCGGGCAAAATAGACGCCATAAAAAATGCACCTGTTCCTGAAAATGTCACTCAAGTAAAGTCATACCTAGGCCTTCTCAACTATTATAGGAAGTTTGTTCCAATGCAGTCGTCTTTGTTAGCTCCACTGTACAAGCTTACTTGTAGTGGAACAACTTTTGTCTGGGACTCGTCTTGTCAGGAGGCTTTCACTCAAAGTAAAGAAGCATTAAGTAACGAAACGCTTTTACAACATTATGATTCTTCACAACCGTTGATACTATCTTGCGATGCAAGTAAAGAAGGTGTGGGAGCTGTTTTAAGCCAGATAAAAGAATCTAGAGAATGTCCTGTTGTTTTTGCTTCGGCAACCTTAAATTCAGCGGAGAAAAACTACTCTCAAGTAGAAAAAGAGGCACTGGCCATCATTTTTGGCGTTAGAAAATTTTACAAATATTTAATTGGGAAAAAATTTACATTATACACGGAAAGTTATTTTTGATGTAAGAAAAGGAGTTACAGTCACTGCAGCCAGTCGTCTTCAGCGGTGGGCAATTTTATTGTCAGCATTTGATTACGAAATACATTATAAAAAGGGTCAAGAAATGTCAGGTCCAGATGCTATGTCACGTTTGCCACTTAAAAAGCACCGAACGCATGAAATGACTGAGAATCTTATTAACACATTTACAGACGATGAACATATTCCAATTTCTTATGAAGATATCGCACATCACACAAGAAAAGACGCCGTTTTATGCAAAGTCATGGAAATGGTCATGAAAGGTTGGCCAGATTATATTCGAGATGATGTGTTAAAACCATTTTCACTCAAAGATATTCGTTATCCATCGAACAAGGCTGTATTATATACGGAATACGCGTACTTGTCCCCACGTCTCTTCGTTCAGATGTCCTACAGCTTTTACATGAAGAACACCCTGGAATCGTTAAGATGAAACTTCAAGCGCGATCAATTTGCTGGTGGCCTAAAATTGATCAGGATATTGAAGAAATATGTGCAGAGTGTGTTCCTTGTCAACGAGTTAGAGGAGACAACAGTCAAGAGAAGTCGTTTTTGGCTTGGCCCAAACTGGAAAAACCCTGGATTCGGCTACATATAGATTTTTTTTCATTCATCGGAAAAACGTTTTTGTTAGTTGTTGATGCTACGTCTAAGTGGATAGACGTATATTATATGATTTCTACTACAGCAGATGCAGTTATTCTGAAACTCAAACAATTGTTTTCAACTTTTGGACTACCCGAACAATTAGTTTCAGATAATGGTCCACCATTTACGTCGGATCGTTTTGTTAGGTTTTTAAAAAGCAAAGGAGTTGAGGTTTTGAAAAGTCCCCCTTATTATCCTCAAGCGAACGGCATAGCCGAAAGATTTGTTCAAGTAGTAAAAAAATATTTTAAAAAGAAATTTATTGAGGGAAAACAGTATTCACAGCATGAAATAGAATCTAATATTTCTGAAATTTTATTTTCCTACAGAAACACACCATGCCCTTCAACTGGAATATGTCCAGCTGAATATATGCTGAAGTCTTCACCACGAACTGTTTTGCGTCAAATTCAGCCAACATTTGTACAAAATAGTAACCCTGCAGCTCAAAATTTGGACAGAATACCGGACAAAAAGTATATCTATTCCGTTGGGGAGAAGATATGGTTGAGAATTTTGAAAACTTGGGACAAAGCTACAGTACTTCAATGCGTCAGCGGAAATAGGTACCTTGTTAAACATGAAAACAATGTCAGAATTGCTCATCATCATTAAATGCGGCCATGCTTAGAAAAACTGATTTCTTCCTCGCCATCACCCACCATCACCATTCCAAAGAGCACAATATTTTATCCTACAACACCACCTGAAGATAAACCAATTGAGCCTGCGACAAATTCTTTGGGTCCAATAACTGATGCACCACCACCACCACAACCAATCTCTGATAAAAACTTATTATTGAATTTAAAAATTATAATATTAGTATTAATTTCATTGTTATTTTTACTTACTTTTCATTTTTGAATTATGAAAAATTAATTATGTTTCTTATTCTTTTAAAGGGGAAGTAATGTTATATATTTGCATTCATAACTTGTATCACATACTGTAATTATCAATACCCCCTTATTATATAAATCATAACTTGAACCTGTTACAGTTATGTTCAATATGTTATGCGACTCACTCTTTGAATAAATCTCTATCCCTCAAGATGTCGTGTTTTCTTGGTCTCTGCTTAGAACATATCACTGCACAGAAAAAGATGCAAATATAGCAAACTTACCGTGCGTGTTTACATTCTTGGGGCAATCTTTCTTGAAATGTCCAAAACCACCGCAACCAAAACACTTGACTCGGGTTTTGTTCTTGTGTTTGCCTTTGATTGCTGCCATTGCCTGACATTGACGACGAGAATCGCTCCCATCAAGCATTCCATTGTAGCATTCAAAGCCCTGCAACAATTTGGACTTAATTGAATCACCTGTGATTTTGATTCCGCTACTCTCGATTGCCATAATCATTGGCTGGAATCTTTCTGGCAAACCGCTCAAGAGCAAACTACCTATCCATTCGTCATCGACTTTCATTTTGATGGCGTTAAGCTTGTGGGCCGTCCCGATGATCTTGTTCACATACTCTGTGATTGATGAACATTCATCTAGGCTAGTAGTCGTCAACTCTCTCAAAAGCCCAACCCTTCTCGTTAGTCCAGAATCGTCGAATGCTGCGGCCAATTGGTCCCATACTTCTTTTGCAGTCTTGGCTTCCTTGATATGAACGTACAAAGATGGTTCAACCAGCAATACCAACTTTGCCTTTGCTATGGCTTTCTTTTCCTCCTTGACTTCGGTTCCTTGGACAGATTTCCATAGGTCGTCCAACACCAGATAATTTTCAACCGCAAATTTCCAGCTGTCGTAATTTTCGCGACCCCTAAGTCTCTCAATGGTCGGAATATTTGCTATAGTTTCCACAAATAAAAAAATTGAAAATACAACAATTTACTTTTCGTTTTAAACTTTATCTTTACTAAACTTGGCTCATCTGGGCCCATAACCTGATGAATAAATCGCAGTTTTCTGTAAAAGATAAAAATACTCCAGGAAAAATAACACAACTAGTCGTCTTGAAGTTCGTTATAAAAAGCACAGTTTTAATTTCAAAATTCAATGGTACCAAATAGCTTAAATAATGTTTTTTACAAATGATGCCACAACAACAAAGATGATTTGTAGGTTGTCGAATAAAGAAGAAAGAGATTAGTTGGAATAAAAACGTTGACTGCATTGCTATAAGGTAAAACTTGTTATAGGGAAAGTGTAAAGGTAGTGTGTATTGTGTTAATTTTAGCGATTTTTTTAAGATTAAACAATTCGTGCATAAAAATCATCGTGGGATTTAGTTTTGGTGCTATAAGTGCAAATAAGGGTTGTAAGGTGAGTCAATTTTTGATTACTTGGTAGTTGTGAGTGTTATTAAACGACGAAAATTTGTTCGGTTTAGGGATCGTTTCCAACGGCAAGAAAATAACCGGTATCCATCAGAAGCGAACAGAGAAGAGTGGTGGTACTCGTCCTTCTGGAGACCGTTAAGAAGTCCCAGTGCCCAGTTAAGTCCTTGGAAACGATAAATTATAAGGCGGGACATGCCCTGCGACGGGCATTAAAGGAACCATTCACAAGTAACATCGTTTATTTTTATTATTTTATAAACGAGTGCCAAACATAAAATCCGGCACCCTATTTAAATAAAAACCTAAATTAAAATAACATCGCCGCACCAAAAACCAAAATTAACGTAGAAGCTATCCGAGACACTAACCTCTTAGCGGATATACCTACCGGATGCCGAGGTTGCTTAATCTTAGGAGTTTATTTTTAAATCGGCCGGTGGCAGTTATGAATAGTCAAATTTCAATTTAGTAAATTTTTTTTTGTAATATTTCTTTACGTATTTTTTATTCAATAATTTTATAATTGAAGGTTTTATAATACAAATTCTATATACTACTGAAATAAATAAATAAATCAGCCAAGTAGAAGACTTAGCACTATTTAATAATTTTATAATTGTACAAGAGCTTCGGAAGCGAGTGGAGGGAAGCGAACGTTGTGACACTAAGTCGGCAAGGTTAGAGCTGGTTTCCCTCGACCGCATTCGCGACGTTATTAGGCCCCATAAAAGGTGCATCCACCTACACAGCGCTCTTTAGGCAGGTTTCGGGTGAAAACGATTGGTTTTCTCGGATGTGGTGACAGGTGGGACTAGGATTGGCCAAAAATTTGAATTGTCGGCATCGGTGTTGAAGAGTGCTTATCTTTTGGGGGCAATTAGAACCCAAAACATAATTACTCGAGTGCGGCATAAAGGTCCACCAACGAATTGGTTGCGTCCTGACATGATCCAAGGAACTCTTATTTTTGTTTGACTTTCGATTAATTAATATTTATTATAATTTGATTTTATCATTAATACTTACCCATATTGGTTTAAAGCAACATTCTTTTTTTTATTACTAATTGATGTTTGAAACGGTTTTTCGAGTGATTTTTATTTAAGGGTAAATTTAAAATTATTTGAAACCCCAAATTCACTGCAACCGAATATGAAGAATAAATGACCTATTGTTGTAAGCTTCAAAAAATCAAAAAAATGGTATTTTCATTAACGATGGTATTTATTATTGAGATGTTTTGGTAAGGTAATAGTTTTCAAAGGGTGGAGACGGACGGCGAGGATGTAGAAGGTGAACTGGTATGACGTCACAGACCGACTGCTAAAGGGGAATTCAGGCCAACGAATTCCAGGAGTGGAGAGGGCTGATAGCCCTCAGCTACAGCTGTGGGGTGCTATCGAAGTGGCGGCAACAAGCATTTTAGGAGATTTTGGTCAAGATCGAGTGGCATGAAGTTTATTTTTGTGACGAGGTGAGATTTGGTGGTGGTGCAAGATCCCCCCCCCCCCCCCCTACATCCGGCGAGCTAGCCCGTGCATCGCCAGCATGCCACTGTTGCCACTGTTTTCCACGTTACAAAGTTGAGCCAAAAAATCTGCCTGGCTAAAAGACAAAACTGAATAAAGATAATTTAACTTAAAGCGTAATAAAAAACCACATTAGGGTACTTTATTATCAATAAATAATGCTGTTTACGAAATTCATACCTTTAAGCATACGGTACATCTGTAGCTTACATCTGCGCGGTGTATTTTTTTTCTTAAATCTAAATCTTAAAAAAAAAACATTAAAATCTAAAATCTGTATGCGTCCAACCAAGTGATCCGTAGTGTACTTATCAGAAGTAAGACAATAATGATTCAATGGCCGCGTTCACATTAGCATAGGATAGCCTATCCAAGATACCTTCGATACCAGAATATTCAAATTATCTTATGCTTCAAGTTTAGACAAATTGCTAAACGCAAGATTTTATTTTGTCTGTTGTTTCGAATCGTCGAAAGTTAATTTTTTATTTTTTCTATCATCCAGGAGTAAAATCTCATTCTGGCTACAGTAGTTGCACTAAATGCATAATAAAAGGTGTATACCAAGCTCATAAGGTATGTTTTTCTGGGATTGATCATTTGTCACGAACGGACGAAACTTTTAAAAGGAGGGAAGATATGTACCTACCATCACATTCGTAGAGAAGTTATTTTGGAAAAGACAAATATTGAGGTCATACCAGATAGCCATTCCAAATTTAAAAAAATCGACTTTTCAAATTTTTTCACGCCAATCGTTTGTGATTCGTTTGTGACTGTTTGAGACAGCATTAAAAAGTTTTGTGACTCTTTAGTTTTTGAGTTATTAACAAATTTAAAAAAAAGTACCAGTTAGCCATAATATTTTTGAAAATTGTAGTAACATGGATTTTTTTATACTCAATCGATCAGAAATCATTTGTGGCTCATGAATATATCAATAAAATCGTTTGTGACAACTTAGTTTTCGAGATAAATTATAAAAACGGATTGAAATTCACCACACTTTCATTAATTTGATAGTAATGGGAGGAGCTCATAGGTATACGCTGTTGCATATGTATATAATTCATGTTGCTGAGGTGGGTAAATGGTTTGAGGTGAGCATCATTTTGCAATGATAACTAAGTATGATTGTGTAATTAACAAAATAAAATGAATGAATGAATGATTGATTTTTTTATTTATTGAGACTTTCTTAATAACATATATACATTTTTATATTCAATAACAGTAGGGTGATATTATCGACTTAGAATTGGTCTGATATAAGATTATATATTATTTTTATAAATACACATTGAATTATAACTTCAAATTAATATAATATCATTACACATGAATTTAAAATGTATTATGTGTTGCTCAAAGACACATGTCAGTTCGTACAAATGTGACGTTAACTTAAAACTAACTTAAAACTAAATAACAAAACAAAGATAAGAAAGTGGAGAATAGCTATTTAATAGCAACAGCTACACGCTACACCTTCTGCGCACATGAGTGCTGCCATATATATTTACATTTATTTTATAGCAGTATCAATTAAAATTCCTATTATAATATAAAATTAATTTTTATAAAAATACAATGCAAGTAGGTAATTTATGTTGGACAGTTCTGAAAATAATTTTAATTTTAAATTTATAAAATTAAGTATAACTAGATCAATTACTTATTTCTAAGATATTCAGGTTTGCAATTTTTAAATATTTGATAAATTGAGTTAATGTTTTGCAATTACACGGTAAACAACTTAAATTAATTTATTAGAACAGGGGTTTCGAAGTTTTTATCTTCTATAATTTGCTGGACTTGCTGCGGAGTAAAACCGAGGGAGGTGGGAGGGAACATTATCGTTTAACTTAAATAGGTCTCTGGAGCCGTTGTGAAAGATACTTATTGGAGACATATAATATCTTTCTTGAATTGAAAATGCTTTGTTTTCATTGTAAATATCTTTCATTAAAGGGTTATCATGATATTCTAACCTAGGGATTCTCTTCAATGCTAGATCAATAAGATAAGTAAGAAGTGGAATTACTTCTGAGTCATTATATAAAGTTGTATTGTGATGCCATTTTCCAGAGGGTCTTCTGGATTTTGCAATACATTTTCTTAATATTGTTCTTTCAAATCTTTGTAGTTCTTCTGCCACTGTAGGGGATATGTGAAACCAAGAAAGAAAACCATAGGCAATCACAGGTCGTATTAAAGTTTTATACATCAGAATTTTGGTTTTAGAATTAAGGTCACGAGAGTTTAGCAATCTTTTAAGGAGGGCTGCGACCACTTTACCCTTTTGAAGGGCATGCCTAGCATGTTTATTGGCACCTAATTTTTCATTAAACATGACTCCGAGATATTTGATATCTTTTTTAACTGGAATATTATTCCCTTCCACGTTAAATTTTAAGTTTTTGCTATCTCTTACCGCGAGATGGTGTCCTTTTGGTGACAACCCAGTTTGTTTGCGACAGCCTATTTTCTAAAAACTGACACCGGCTGCTTTTTATTTAAACACATTTCATTCAAAACTGTTCAAAAAAATGAAATTTATCAAAAACATCGTTTGTTGTTTAAGTTGTTGTTGTTGTTCAAACATTCAATGAAATTGACGGAATAAAGAATGGTCAAGTCTAATAAGCTGACATTCTAGTACGAATAGTACAATAATAACAATAATAAAAACAATATTAAAATTAAAAAGATGAGAACAAGAACACCAAAAAGAAAAAAATATAAATGTTTTATCTAATCTCTTAGATAAGAAAATAAATAAATAATATAATTATGCGTGAACAGCAAAATTGTGGTATTCTTCAGAATACCACAATGAAAAAGTTTTTCTTAAAGAAAACAAGAATTGTATGGGAGTGACCAATGACGCTGAGAGCTAGGATTCTGACAAGATGAGTTCTGCTTGTGTATTGGAAGAAGTTTCAGCTCATCAAATTCAGTTTCTGACCCGATACAACTTGTGGTGTTTGCAAAACTAAATGCAGCAACAGACGTATAGGTACTGTACTTTCCCGAACCGGACAGCAAATACTGAGCTTCCACCCACAAGGATATCAAGTCAAAAACCAAATAAGCTTAGGAAATTGCAAGATGCACCCACAGCAGCAGACGAAGAGGTAACAAAACTCATTGTTCCGGACAGTACTAATCTAAAATTTAAATCGCGAATAAAAAAAAAAATAAAAACTCAAGAAACGAGGAAAAACGTACCCCAAAAAAAGTTACTGAAGAAAGGTTAAAAAAAAATTGAGCAAAAATCTAAAGAACACCAAAACTGCCTTTAAAGAAAATTGCCTCACGTTGGGCGCCATCTGTAACGGTATTTTAAAAAAACCCTTCCATCCTGTAGGTACAGATCCTACACAAAACTGTGGATGGAAGAGTGTCCAGTAGGCAGAGACCAGGTGAGGCATATCTGTTTGCTTGCTGAAGCTCGCCTGATGTGGGGTGGGTTCTTTGGCCCGTCTATCTGGACTACCACATAAAAATATCATGCCTGAATTCACAAAAAAAAAAATTACAAATCAAACGAAAACAAGAAATCAATATTAAAATATACTACGACAGAAGAGAACTATTAACAGACGAACGAAACGGACATTTAAAATTGAACTACGTTACGACAAAAACGAAATTAAGTATGCTTGGGAGTGAACAAAGAATTTTTGTTGTTAAACTTTTTTTGAAATTGGCCCTCTTGAGCAACACTCTTCAGCCTATTTCATCAGAGATGGCACCTTGGCTGTCGCGCGCTCATCTATTGCGACAACCCCTTTCGTGGCCTAAAGCCCCACCAGCAGATACTGCAAGAGATCCTCATGGCCCAATTGTCATTAGTCACCCCGTTGAAACTTTAAAATCCCATATTCCAAAAATTCATCTTGAATAAAATGTTCATATAATTTTCATTTCGTCCAAAAAAAATTGCTTAATTTTATTGTTGATCAATTTGTATTACTAAACATATGTCTTATGCAATGTCTAACAAATATTAGTAGGTAGATTAATTAGATAAATACGTGAATTAATTAACACAAAAAAAAATTAAATTCTCTGTACGGAACAGCTGTTTTCAAATTTTTTTTTTTTTTTAGATAAATTACAAACAAAAAAAAAATCAATGCCAAAGGTCGTTATATGTACTCTAGTTAAAATTTTATGACGAATATAGAAGAAAGGAAACCCAACAAAAAAATATAAACATTATAACAAAAACACATACCTCTTCATCCGTTTACGTGTGCGCACATGTATCTGGAGTAAGTAGTAGTTGACCTGTGAAAAACAAATCACACACACAAATAAAAACAAAAAAAATAACCCGAGCGAACTTCCAGGCAATGATTTTTACAAACACACACTTATTAGAAATTTCATTCCTACAAAACAAATTAAACTAGAGGAACACAATTTAAATGAAAATCACAACAACAAATATTTAGAAACGAATAGAAAAAAGGAGGAAAACAAATAAATAATTATAACGAGCATACCTACTTATATTTTTTAAGGATTAAGAATTAGGTACACTCTTATTTTAATTATGCGCGTATTATAAAATTACGATGGAACACTGATAGTAAAAAGGAATCAAATTGAATAAAGGATAATACTAATATTTTATATTACGATTAGGTAGGTAGTAGATAGATACATTTACAAAAAACTATATGAAAAAAGAAAATACATAATATTATGCACAAGTTAAAACAAAAAAAATTATCTTGAGGAATTATATTAATATGCAGCAGGAACACGGGAACAGAAAGTAAGTATTTGAAACTGGATAGATTTTTATTTTTCTCGTTTTCTTTTCTTATTATTTCGAATAGGAAGGGTCATAGCCGGATAAAGCACACACACATATAAGTACTCATTATGCCATAGATTGGTATTTTCAGCATTTGGACAATCGATGAGCTGATTGTATCTTATTTAATTTGTTGTTAACGTTTCTCTTTTTTGTTTAAAATAATATTTTTTTGATCACCATTTAGGCTCCTTATAAATTTTCTTAGAAAAATTCTCACAAATTTCACAAAGCGATATTTAATTTATTTTGTAAATAAAAAAAAAAGGATCACATCAAGAGATTTATTTTTTGTTTGCTTTTAAAATAACTATTTTTCTTAAACAATCTGCAGAAATGTATTCAGAATTGCACAAATTAATACGCAAACATTCTTTTTATTGAATTCCAAAATCTTCTTATATACATACATATTTTGATATATTTTTTTTTTGCTTTGAGACGACTTGTTTTTAAAAACATTCAAACTAAACTTCAATTTTCTGTTCAAAATCTCCTTGAAAATTTTCAGTTGTTATTTATTAATAACAAGCTTCCTAGGAAACGTATTATTTTCATTCACAAACTACTAAATTTTATTTTGAGTTTCTTTTGAAGTGAAATTTTGTAAAATGGTTTTTTGAGGCGACCCTACAGTTATGACTAAGCTCTGAACTGTCTATATCTGTCTCTATCTGTCTGTGTGTATTTATCTCTTTTGCTTAACGAAACTGGAGATCTCTGGAACCTTCGAGAAGAAATGAGAGGAGAAGGAGATCGGGACAGTTTAATTTTGGCAGTGATTTTGAAGTTTAATTCTTGATAATTGTAAAGAGTAGATAATAATAGTGAAACAATTTGTTTTAGATAAGAGTGTTGGTTAATTTTAAAGTAAATAAAAGTGAATTAGTTAAAGTAGAAATAAGTTTTATTTGAACCCAGAAAACATTACAATATATACAAAGCTGTGCATCTCGAAAGAAAAATGCTTTTTCGCGTTGTTGAGGGTTTTCTCGTATGTCTCTGTTTAACAAAAATTTGTCGTGTCGTCGAGGTGATTTGTCTTTCGTTTATTAACACTGCTTTTTTCACACACACATACTTCATTCAAATAACATTCAAAGTGAATTCAAAAACGTTCAAGTTAAATAGTTAGAACTTACAATTTATTATGACCATATTAAGTTTAACACTGAGTTTTTTCTCTCAGTGAATCACAAAACTTAAGAGTAATAAAACAAAAGTATTTATGCATTAAAATGTAATATGTATATGTATATTAGCCCGTGAGAGTCGACATAGGTCCATAATGGATTTATGCCCCACAATAGTGAGACTTAATTCAATTATGCACTTATGGTTGAAACATAAGTCCATTAGATAAAGTATGGTGTTATTTTTATGGTATATAATTACTGCAGTAAAAATTTCAGTTGTCTATTTTTTGGAAAGTTGACATTGTAACCCAATCGGTATTTTTTTAACGACATTTCAATCAGTAGGCCAACTATACTCTGTCCGATAAAAATTGGCAGTACAGAGAAGATAGGGATATTTGCCTCTCATTCGCACTCCTTTCCTATCCATAAGTACCTTTCTCAAAAAAGGTCTGGACAAGTGTGAATTCTTACAAAGCAATGTAGAATTCTTAGGTTTTATTATAACACCCGAATTAATTAAGACCAACCCAAAGAAACTGGAAGCAGTCGAAAACTTTCCATGTCCAAATACACTGAAAGATCTAAGATCATTCTTAGGCTTGTCAGGGTTTTATCGCAGGTTCATAAGAGACTATGCTAAAATAGCGAAACCCCTAACAGTCCTTTTAAGGGGAGAGGATGGACGAACGTCCAAACATGCCTCAAGTAAAAAAGCTATAGTAATGAACGACGAAGCATTAGAAGCATTTAATAAAATAAAAAGATCTTTAACCTCCGAAGATGTAGTTCTCGCGTACCCCGACCTAAAAAAAGAATTTCATCTTACAACAGACGCATCAGACTACGCCATTGGCGCTGTATTAGAACAAGATAATAAACCTATTACCTTCATCTCTCGAACACTTGATAAAAGTGAAGAACATTTCGCTGCAAACGAGAAAGAGATGCTAGCGATCATATGGGCACTCACTAGTCTTAGAAATTACCTTTACAGTCAATCAGTGGTAAAAATCTTCACTGATCATCAGCCCTTAACTTATGCGTTGAGTAACAAAAATACCAACCATAAATTAAAACGATGGAAACGCCAAGATCCAAAATGGATCCTTCAAAATCGTACACGTTATTGATATCGACGTTCATGGCAATTTTATCAAAGACTTGGAAACAGCAATATACAACATGAAATCCCAACATCCTCTATATCCTATCCTTTCTTTTGAGATACAAAAATTAAAAATTATTTTATAAGATTAAGAGTAAAAGAAAAAACTAAGAGATCATTAGATTTCATCGGAAGTGCGTGGAAATGGATCGCCGGAAACCCGGACCAACACGACTTTGAAATCCTTACAGATAAAATGAATAATGTTTTAACGAATAATAATAATCAAGTGATAATCAACAGAATTACAATTGAAAAAATTAATGAAATTACAAATCTCACAAATAATATAATAAAGACTTTCAAAGAACAAAATGACGTAGAAATAAGTATGATAATGAAAATAAAATACAAACTGGAGTTAATAAAAGAAGAACTTATAAATATTGCCTACGGCATACATTGGGCTAAAGCCAACATTGTCAATTCATATATTTTAAGTAGTAATGAAATAAATATAACCGAAACAATAATTAAAAATGAAAAAATTCCATATGTCAATATAGATGAAGCCTTAGAATTCGCAAATGTTAAAATTGCTTCAAACGATAAAAATATAATCTATGTGGTGATGGTCACCCTAAACAAGCAGTACTTGCATACCCTTTAAAGTACTCATCATTACATACCTAATAGTATATAATGTCTATTTCTACATAGCAGCATTATAACATCATAACATCATCAGTTTTCACGGTTGCTTTGATCACAACGGTTGTAATTCGGTTGCTAGCTACATATTTTATTTTCTCAATCTTTGTTACTTAAACTTATTCCTTCTTATATTGAATTAAACTTTAATCTTAAATACTATACGAGCTTTTCTTTTGATACTGGTTCCTACATTTGGGGGCTCAACTAAAAAATAAAATTAAAGAAAATCTTAAAGTCGCGATTCGGCACTATACATTTTTTTTCTCATTTTTAATTAATCGTACTCCTTAAAAAAAAAAAAATGAAGAATTCGGTCTTAAATAATTTAACTGTTGCACAACTTAAGTCAGAATTAGAAAAACTAACGTTGGATACAGCAGGCAATAAACCAGATTTAGTGGAGAGACTAGAACTTGCGCTCAGAACAGATAACAAGGAAGATGATCAGGAGAGGAAGACGGAGGCTGAGGTGGCTACTGGTAGCAGAAGTCGTCGTGGTGATATCATGATAAAAGACGCAGAGAATTTTGTTTCACAATTCAATGAAGACGACAGTTTGTCTGTTGAAAAATGGATTACCGAGTTCGAGGAGTTTGCTGGTATCATGCAGTGGAGCGACTTGGAGAAGTTGGTTTACTGTAAGAAACAACTCAGAGGTACAGCCAAGATGTTCATGAGGTCTGTATCATGTACTTCATACATCGAGTTGAAAAAACAATTGGTAAGCGAGTTCAAAAAAAATTTAAGTACCGCTGATATATACATGCAATTACAAAAACGAGAAAAGAAGTCAGGTGAAAGCTTTAGGGAGTACATTTACATAATGAGAGAATTGGCACTGGACATGGTAGACGAGACTTCTTTAATCCAGTTTATAATTAATGGGGTACGCGATAGAGAAGAAAACAAAATTATTTTATATGGTGCGAAAACTTTTTCTGAGCTTAAAGAGAAATTTAAGTTTTATGAACAGTTCAAGAGTAAGGCAAACAACGATAACAAATTCGGAAAAAATTCATTAAGTGTACAGTCAAAAGGTACACGCAATCCATTCAAGAACGAGACACATTGTTTTAACTGCGGGGCAACCGATCACATGCGAAGTGAATGTAAGGCGACTGGTCCGAAGTGTTTCAAGTGCAATAAATTTGGGCACATCCGAACTAATTGCAAATCTTCAGAAGCAGTAGGCAACAATACACATATAATATTTCATTCAGGCATGTATAAGACAATCACGATTAATAATTATTCTGTGAATGCTTTGATTGACACTGGCAGTGACCTTACCCTCATAAGGCAAAGTCAATTTGAATCAATGGGTAAAATCGATTTGTCGAAAGATTATATAGGATTGTCGGGTCTTGCATCAGCTTCAGCCAGGTCTCTTGGAAGCTTTAAAGGTTCATTTTTAATTGATGGTTTTGCTGTAGAAGAAACGTGCCATGTGGTCGATAACAATGTTATCCAAATGAGCTGTGTTATAGGCAGTAACATAATAAGTAAAGCTAAGGTTATATTTGAAAACAATATTATAACATTTTTGGATCCTCATGCCGATGCATGCGATAATTTTGTTATGAATATTCAAGTGAACGAAACAAATGTCTTAGACACTCCAGCTAAATACGAAAAGGAGATCAGGGAATTGTACAACAACTACAAACCGAGTTTAATTAAAAAATGTCCAGTTACCATGAAAATTAATTTAATCGATGAGATACCCATATTCAATACGTACAGAAGACTTCCACCGTTGGAACAAGACATAGTAAAGAAGCAGGTTGAGGAGTGGGTCACCGACAAAGTAGTTCGTCCGTCGTGTTCTCCTTTTGCTAGTCGTGTTGTGGTCGTGAAGAAAAAGGACGGCACACATAGAGTATGCATAGATTACAGAAAGATCAACGAACAAATTATCAAAGATCGCTTCCCAGTTCCTCTCATAGAAGAAGTTTTAGATCAGTTGCAGGGTTCTAAAGTATTTTCTACCCTTGATCTTAAAAATGGATATTTTCATGTCGGAATAGAAGAAGAAAGTATACCATATACATCTTTTGTCACAAAGGAAGGTCAGTTCGAATTTTACAAGGTTCCTTTTGGGCTCACTAATTCACCAGCTGTGTTCTTACGGTTTATACACTCTGTTTTTCGTCCACTCATAAATAAAAAGGTTGTGTTCATTTATATGGATGATTTAATCATTCCATCGGCTGATGAACTAGAGAATATTCAAAAGTTGAAGGAGGTTCTAAATATGGCAGCAGATAATGGATTAAATATCAAGTGGTCTAAGTGTCAATTTTTAAAACGTAAGGTCGAGTTTTTGGGCCATGTGATTGAGAACGGAACGATTTCCCCATCGGAAGACAAAATTAAAGCTGTACGAAAGTTTCCAGAGCCAAAAACCGTCAAAAATATACAAGCATTCTTAGGGTTAACGGGGTATTTTAGAAAATTTATTGAAAATTACTCATCAATTTCTGCCCCTTTGACAAACCTTTTAACTAAGAACTGTACTTTCAGATTTGGAACGAATGAACGGAATGCTTATGAAACTCTGAAATCAAAGCTAATTTCTTCTCCAATTTTACACATTTATGTTCAAGGTGCTGACACCGAGATACACACAGATGCTAGCAAAGTTGGATGTTCAGCCATACTACTCCAGAAAGCCCAGGACAATTGCCTTCATCCAATTTACTATCTGAGCCACAAAAATTCAGATTCGGAATACAAATATGATGCGTATACCCTCGAAGTAATGAGCGTGTATCTTGCCCTTAAAAAATTCCGTATTTACATCTTGGGAACGAATTTCAAAGTGGTGACAGATTGTAAGGCGTTTAAGTGCACGATACACAAGAAGGACCTGCCAACAGCAGTCGCAAGATGGGTAATGTTTATGAACGAGTTTGGTAGTTTTCCGGTGGAACATAGGAAAGGCACCAGAATGCCTCACGTAGACACCTTAAGCAGGTATCCGGCAGTTTTGGCAATTAGTCACGAGGTGCTTGCAAGAATTAGAAAGGCGCAGGAAAGAGACGATCACGTTAAAGCTATCATGGAGATTCTAAAACGAGGCGAATACGAAGATTTCGTAATCAGAGGTGATATTTTATTGAAGGTTGTTAACGGCAACGAGGTTTTAGTTATACCAAGAAGTATGGAAAGAGAGCTGATTAAAAGTAAACACGAGGAGGGGCACTTTGGGGTGAAAAAAACAATGGAACTAGTATCGCAAGATTTTTATATTTCATCTATTAAACCCAAAGTAGCACATTGCATAACAAACTGTATTAAATGTATTCTAGGTAGCCGAAAACTAACGAAAAGGGAAGGCTTATTACATTCGATCGATAAAAGTGATAAACCTCTCGACACATATCACATTGATCACATTGGACCAATGGATCCTACAGCCAAGCAGTACAAATACATATTTTCGGTAGTTGACGCGTTTTCTAAATATGTATGGATTTACCCAGTCAAGTCGCTGACTGCAGATGAAGCCATACGTAAGTTACGTGACCAACAAGCTGTTTTTGGTTCTCCAGTTCGAATCATCAGTGACCAGGGTTCAGCTTTTACGTCAGATGCATTCAAACGGTTTTGCGAGGAGGAAAACGTAGTGCACATCCTAACAACAACGGGCGTACCGCAAGGCAACGGACAAATCGAGAGAGTCAACCGCATTATCATCGAGTCACTGAAAAAACTTTCTTCGGATCAACCTGACAAGTGGTTTAAACATACAATGAAACTACAAATGGCAATCAACAGCAGTTATCAAAGGGCGATAGGAGAAACTCCATTCGAAGTGATGTTTGGACAGAAGATGCGTTTAAAGGAAGATCTAGATATTCAATTAATAATACAAGAAGAAATATTATCATCGTTTGACTCAAATCGCGAAGTGATTCGGGCAGAAGCGCGGCAACAAATTTCAAACATTCAGACTGAAAAAAATTAGACGTTTGACAGAACTCGTTGCGCAGGGAAAATTTACAAAGTAGGTGACCTGGTGGCGATAAAACGGACACAATTTACAACTCGTAAGCTGGATGCAGAATACTTTGGGCCATATGAGGTTGTTCGAGTTGGAAGAGCAAACCGGTATACAGTGCGAAAAGTTGGCCATGGTGATGGTCCACGACAAACAACGACGTGCAGCGATTTTATGAAGGTATGGAAGGAGACTGGTTTCGATTATTCATCCGAGGCGGATGAACCGTAGGATGGCCGAATGTGGTGATGGTCACCCTAAACAAGCAGTACTTGCATACCCTTTAAAGTACTCATCATTACATACCTAATAGTATATAATGTCTATTTCTACATAGCAGCATTATAACATCATAACATCATCAGTTTTCACTGTTGCTTTGATCACAACGGTTGTAATTCGGTTGCTAGCTACATATTTTATTTTCTCAATCTTTGTTACTTAAACTTATTCCTTCTTATATTGAATTAAACTTTAATCTTAAATACTATACGAGCTTTTCTTTTGATACTGGTTCCTACATCTATATATTAGAATTACCCACTAGTGAAAGTAATACGTGTAATGTTTTTGTACTAAAAGCAATAAAGAAAAAGAATTATATTAATAAAATTCCTCATGAAAATGTTTTAGAATGTAAAGATAAGATTTTTGGAATAATTAAAGAATGTAAAAAATTTAATAATTTAGCTATTTGTAACGAAAAGAATTTAATAGATATTAGTACCTCTGCCTGCATACCCAACTTACTGAAAAGCATCAAACCGACATGTACGCAGATAAACAACGAACATATTCCATCACTCGAAGAAATATCACCTGGAATTCTCCTCCTCAACCAATTCAATGGCCCAGCAACAATTAACAACGAAACAGTCGAACTTAATGGAACGTATATCATCCGCCATACAAACACTTTGATCCAAATAAACCAAAGAGAATTTACCAACAGAGAAATAATTAACTTTCATCCTATGCCAGCAGTTCTTCAGCCAGCTCCAATGTTAGAAGCCAGTGAAAAATTCCTATCACTCTAGAGACTTAAGAATCTCTACGCAAATAGTACAAATAAAATAGACTTGCTAGAAAATACCAATTTAATCCATAGCACAACCAGCTCAATACTAGCATTTTGCCTTACAATAATAATAATAATAAATAATAAATATAATTACCCAGAAAAACGAAGATCTAACATCAACACCAGCATTAGATAAAAAACCAAAAACAATGGTAATAGGAATTGAAGACATCAAGAAACACCTAAGGTCATCAAACGAGGACGTTCGAACTTAAGGGCGGAGGAGTTAACGTCAACAAAATTAACATATAACAGAATTGCATTTATTGCATTCACAACAACTACAAATCCACAAATTCACACACAATTAATTCCTGGAACATTCAGACGACCTCAACGACGGTCATAATCCTGCCACCAGCGACATAGCGTCAGCAATATCACACCGGCAGCAGAGGTTTCATTCAATGTAATTAGTATTAAGTATTTCAGTTCAAATTTTATATCGATCAAATAAAGAATTAAAAAAAAGAAATTAAAACTTCTTTTTTTTTAATGGAACTCAACGTAGAATAATCTAACTTATAAAAACAACACAACAAAAGCACAACAATAATATACAAACAACACAAAAATAGAACAACAATAGCACAACAATATTATCACAATAATGCACAAAAATAGCACGAGAAATCAACAAACCAACTGCCCGGTACGAGAATCTACGCAAATAAACTTCTTCCTCAAATAACCGCATTTTGACGGATTTGCCAAAACCTTAAAAGAAATGCAAACGTCAAAACACAATACCATAACACTCATCGTTAAGAACTTTTTAAAAAGCTCTCAAACCAAAAGCTCCTCTACAGAAACCCATTGAAAAAGTAAAAGAAAAATACGAAGTGAGTAACGAAATTGAACAGTTTAACAGTTTAACAGTTTTTTATTGAACAATTAATAATATTTACAATTTTCTTAACACTAGAGTTATCACCATCCAATACGCACCGCCTTAGACATGAGCAAACCTGTTTCTAGCTGAGTCAACAGTTATGGATGTTCGCAAGATATCGAAAGGGCATTGGCTCATACCAATGCATGTGCCGGATATCTGACTCCCCATTTCATCATAATAACGGGTCAGCAATATTGCATGGGAACGAATGCTGTACTACCGATATTGCCGGGTCAGCAGATTGACAGCAAAGCTGTCTATAGGTTTAAGTAATTATTGCCACTGTTATTCCGACCCCCGAACGATCAAGTCAGATTAGATATTATAACGTTTAACAACGGTGTTTTCTTTTACTTCTCCAACTAGTAAGTCGAACCGTGGGCCAGCCCTCTGGGCTGGCGTTCGTGTATTTTTTTGGAGTCCTCTTCAAGGACATCCTTAACTGGCGCCCCAGCAGGGACAGGTCTAAAAATCATATCCTCTCTAAAAGTGCGAATTGTCGTGTCCTTTCATACAGGACTAGAAGTCAGTACACTCTATAGAGTGAGTATTGTGGTACCCATGGGAACACAGCAATCATATTGACCATCTAACGACAAATACTATATACCCATGGGAACATATAGTCATCGTCGAGCTGAGAGGAGTGGATGTGAAGATAATCGTGCCATTAGTAGGTTGCTTGCAATTATAAACGCTTGCGACTAAAAAGGAACAACACGACTCTTCCGTAGACCTGTTCCTAACGAACTGACTAAATCGTTTTTTTTTTCTCGCTTTCTACAAGCAACTGCAACGTAAATCAAACCAGATGCATATTCTCCTGGTCCTGACGTGAGTGGAATAGATAAAAAATATAAATCAGTTTATCAGTTGATTTCCTTTTTTTGTTAAAAAGAAGAAGTGAATAAAACAAAAATTCACATAATTTCTTATATCGAAGTGAATCGATTTCCTTTTTAAATAAAAAAGCGAATAAGAAAAAAATCTAATAAAAAATCAAGAAGAAAAAATTCCTTGACAAAAATAAATCGAAATTATCGAAATTAAAAAGTTTTTGAAGAAAAAAAGAAGTGAATAAAACAAAAATTCACATACATGTTATACCAAAGTGAATCGATTTCCTTTTAAAGAAAAAAAAAGTGAATAAAAAAAATCAGGAAGAAAAATTCCTTGATAAAAAATTGTTATTATTAAAATTAAAAATTTTGTGTACAAAAAAAAAAAAGAAAGAAGTTTCCCTAGTAAGAAAATTGAAAAAAAATTATTTAAAATAAAAAGTTTTTTGTGTAAAAAAAAAAAAATTTGTAAAGTAAGAGAAAGATTTGATCGAGAAAAATTGAAGTTAATAAATATAAATTTGAAAGTGTGTGAAATCCCAAAAAGAAGGTAAGGTGCATTGATATATGTAATATATTTTTTTTTTGTGTTAAGTGCATTTATACACCCCGCTTCTAAAAAAAAAAAAAAAAAAAAGGAAAATGGATCAATTAACTAAGCAAGTAAATGATCTTAATGGGGCTCTGAACTTAATTTTGGCCCAGTTAAAGGAGTTAGATAGTAGGATGAAGGTGATTGAAAAAATTCCCACACCGACAACTGCAACAAACGCGAATTCTCTTAGTGAGCCCAAACGGAGGCAGACTTGAAAGAGATAAGTCGTCTCCCGGATTGCGTAAACGAGCTGCAAGCCTTTGACGGAAACCCGACACAGTATGTATCCTGGATACATAATGTGGAGAGTATCCTAAAGGACTTCAGCATAATTAAAAGCAAACCAATGTACCGGGCTATACTAAGACATATCAGACAAAAGATACGTGGTGTTGCGGATTCAGCTCTGATTTCTTACAACATCTTCGATGATGATTGGGAAGAAATAAAAAGAATTTTATCCTTGCACTACGCGGACAAGAGGGATATTCGAACGTTAGAACACCAACTTAACCAAATTACCCAGAAGGGAACCCGTTTGGATGAGTTTTACGCTACCGTAAACCACCAATTCTCCTTGATTATTAATAAATTCAAAACTGAGTCCTACACGCAAGAAACCGTCTGTGCGCTGGTGGAAACGTATCGAAACCGGGCGTTAGACGTTTTTATTAGAGGCCTTAGTGGTGATTTATCGCGGTTGTTAATCGTCCAGCGGCCAAAAACTCTGCCAGAAGCATATGCTTCTTGCTTAGAGATGCAGAACTTAAATTTTCGAAATCAGGCCATACATAATCCGAATCTCTCTAATATTATTACGGCTCCCTACAATCAATCATTTAATATAGGTAATGATAGACAAATTCCTCCCCAGAGGAATTATAGTTCAAATCCTCCACCAAGACCAACTGGTCCTAAACCGCATCAGAAAATGGATGTTGACCATTCAGCAAGGCAGGTTAATTACATGAATAGACCTCAGGGTAATCCTTTCAAGAGGAAGGCACGATCTGAGAACTATTCACGTTCGCAAGCGCGAAAATAACAAAGATTATACAACCTTCAACCGGTGGAAGAAGTACCACCTGAAACCTACGATGAGGTAGTTAATGAAAATTATGAGGACGAGGTGAATTTTATGATGGGCGCCTCTCCAGCGTACCATACATAAAATATATACTCGAAAATGGAAAAGTGTTGAGCTTCCTTGTTGACACTGGGGCAAATAAGAATTTCATTGCCCCACACGTGTCACAAAATACAACCCGGTTAGCTCAACCTTTCGCCGTTAATTCGGCAGCCGGTAATTTAAGGATTACCGACAAAATAACAGGAAAATTCTTTGCTAAAGTCGGAAATGATACTCCATTGACGTTTTACGTACTCCCTAGTCTCAAGAGTTTTGACGGTATCATTGGCGACGATACCCTAAAACAGTTAGAAGCCATTATTGATTGCAAGATGAATATTCTAACGTTGGCGAAAGGGATTGTAATACCTCTGCAAGATAAATTTTCCTCACAAATTAATACCATTCTTGGCAAAGAAATTCCTGAGAGCGTCCGAAAAAAACTGTCTCAAATAATAAAAAAACATGATAAGCTGTTCACATCCCTTGATGCGAATGAGTTGGTAAGAACTACAGTAAGGGCAGAAATAAGGACTAGCACAGACGATCCAGTCTATACTAAAAGCTATCCTTACCCTCCCTGTATGAGAGAAGTGGTTGAGAAAGAGATTAAGGAGCTCTTAGCTGAAGGCATAATAAGTCCTTCTAGGAGCCCTTATAACTCACCAATCTGGGTTGTTCCAAAAAAACCAAAACCCTCAGGTGAGAAGCATTATCGCATGGTAATAGACTTTAAACGTCTTAACCTTGTGACTATTGCAGATGCCTACCCCATCCCAGACATCAATTCCACACTTGCGAGTTTGGGAAATGCTAAGCTTTTTACTACCCTAGATTTGACCTCTGGTTTTCATCAAATACCGATGTTAGAATCAGATATACCAAAAACAGCTTTTTCCACGATGAATGGAAAATACGAGTGGCTGAGACTTCCATTCGGTCTCAAAAATGAACCCCGCTATCTTCCAAAGAATGATTGATGACGTCTTGAAAGAATTCATCGGCAAGATATGCTATGTCTACATCGCCGACATAGTCATTTTTGGAGGAAGTGTTGAGGAAATGCTCAACAACATCGAGACTATACTTTCGAGGCTGCGTGAGGTAAATCTAAAGGTTAATTTAAAAAAGACATCTTTTCTCAAAACCGAGGTAGAGTTTTTGGGCTACATAATAACACCCGATGGTATAAGGGCTGATCCTAAAAAGATCGATGCAATTCAAAAAATTATCCCTCTAGAAAATCTTAAAGAATTAAAAAGTTTTCTGGGTCTCACCTCATACTACAGAAAGTTTATTCGCGATTATGCAAAAATAGCGAAACCTCTCACAAACTTATCTAGAGGAAATAATGCACAGGTAAAGGCTAATCAGTCGAAGCGATTGAATTAGACCAAGAAGCGTTAAGAGCGTTTCAAGACCTTAAAGATCTGCTCACTTCATCTGAGATTTTGGCTTTCCCAGACTTTGGGAAAACATTCAACCTAACGACAGACGCTTCAGATTACGCGATCGGGGCTGTATTGTCACAAGAATATTCGGGTCTCGATAAGCCAATTGCTTTCATCTCTAGGTCCCTAAACAAGACAGAAAAAGTTTCGCTACAAACGAAAAAGAGATGCTGGCTATCGTGTGGGTTCTTGATAACCTTCGCTCTTATGTTTATGGGGCAAAAAAGATACGCATCCATACTGACCATCAACCACTGACATTTGCATTGGGAAATCGTAATTTTAATGCAAAACTTAAAAGGTGGAAGTCACGAATAGAAGAGTACAACTATGAACTGGTTTACAAACCTGGAAAATCTAACATAGTTGCAGATGCTCTATCAAGACTTAAAACCGAAGTTAATCACTTGTCTGACTCAATGAATATTGAGACAGCACACAGTTCTAACGCCGGTAGACAAGGGTCCGTGACGGATTCTGCTAGTGAAGGTCATGAAGGCGAAGAAAACAGGTCTATGACAGAAACAGCAAGCGAAGAACGATCGTCTGTAGTAGGTACCATGCATAGCGCTGAGCAAGACAGCACTGACATGATTCCCCATGTAGAGGCACCATTGAATGTGTTTCGTAATCAAATAATAATCAAAATAGGGAAGGGACTAGAAGCCCACGAACAACCTCATCCTGGTTATTTTCATCACTATGTGGCAGCACAAAATCCTACGAAGCAAGATCTCGTTAGGATCTTTAAAGCAAGATTAAGACCTAATATTTTGAATGGAATAAAAATTCCTGAATCACAATTAGCTCTTCTTCAAGAAATTTATCTAGAAAATTTTGTGACCTACAAACTTCGGATTACGCAAAGGATGGTTGAGGATGTAAAAAATCCAAATCGTGTTGTTACATTGATTATAGACGAGCACAAAAGGGCACACCGCAATGCGAGGGAAAATAAAGAACAACTTTTAGAAAGATATTATTTTCCTAAGATGTATAGTCTGATTAAAAAATATACCGCCAACTGTGAGGTGTGCAAGCTCAACAAATACGATAGACATCCTGTTAGCCCCGAATTTCAAGCGACACCTATCCCCAAATACCCTTGTGAAATTTTACATTTAGATATTGTGGAAATTCAAAACGAGAAGTTCATAAGTTGCATAGATAAATTCTCGAAATTTAGTAAATTGTTCCACATAAAAAATCGATTAGTCCTTCACCTGAGAGATAAAATTACGAAAATTTTACATTACTTCACTGTTCCGAAAATCTTAGTAACTGACAATGAAAGGAGCTTCTTGAGCCCAATAGTGCTCAATTTCATAAACATGCTAGGTATAAAATTGTACCGTACCCCTGTTCATCGTAGTGAAGTGAATGGACAAGTGGAAAGACTCCATTCCACAATATTGGAAATTTTCAGATGTCTCAAAGTAGAGTACAAGGGTTTACGACTCAAGGAGCTAATAAATATAGCCGTAGACAGATATAATAACTCTATCCATTCAGTTACCGGAAAGAAACCATCTGATATATTTTTTAACAGATATCAGAGAATCAATTACCAAAATCTAGTTGACTTCCGTGGTAGAGTAAATAGGGAATTGAAAGGGGAAATCATGAGAAAGCAGAAAACCGCTAATGACAGAAGAAATGAAAAACGATCCAAACCCAAAAAGTACAAAAAGGGTGATATCGTTTACGTGAGAGTTAAGGGTATCCAAGCCAAAAACAAACCTATCTTTAAAAGAGAGGTTGTTGAAAAAGACAACAAGGTGACAATCACCACACCAGGTGGACGAAAAATCCACAAAACTCATTTAAAAAATGTTTAAAACACAAAATAAAAATTATTAAAAATAAGTTTTCAAAAAAAGGGGGGTGTTTGCACAGCACGTTCACAATGCACCTACCATTATTCGTTCTATAAGAAAACACACAAAATAACTTACTATACATTTGAATTTGCTTCTTAAGTTAATTAGAATTATATAACTATAACATGCAGGAAACATAAAAAAATATATATTTTTATTTGTTAATCATTTTAATCTATAATTAAAACTAATCATATTATAAAAATCTCATTTTGTACTGTTAGAATATAAATATATTCCTTTTTCGTTCTATACAATATTTAGATAGTAATTAAAGTAATATGAAACAATAACTTGCTTCTTTTTCATTTACTGATAAATTTCCGCTCTTGCATCACCATACCTTAGTATAAGCTTACACTGGGGTCCCAGTTACCACAGGAAAAGCAAAAAAGAGAATATTTTTTTTATTTTTATACATATCCCCAGATTAACCTTCCTAGCTGCGGCCCAAGCACTACAAATTTTTGACTATAAGGCACCCATAGTCTCCTTGAAAGAAGAAAAAGGGTGGATTGTTGATGGTAGTTTCAAACTAGTACATACTATTGATCTAGCGGAATTCCAGAATCTTGTGGAAGGTGTGAGCGACGCCATAAAAGAAAACATAAAAGACGAAGACAGAAAACGTGTCATAGAATTTCATTTGCGACAAATAAAAGAACGCCTCAACTTACTTAATAAATCAAAGAGGAAGACAAGGTCCATCGACTGGATTGGAACAGCCTGGCAGTGGGTGGCTGGAAATCCCGACGCCACCGACTGGAATAAAATCCTACAAAGTCAAGAGGCAATCATAGAAAATAACAACTACCAATACAGAGTTAATGAGAAACTCTTCGGAATCACTAAAGAAATAACACGAAAAATAAACCTTGTGATTGAAAGATACGAACAAAATATCAAAGACACCATTTCTGGAAAATTCGAACAAGACACATTAGATGAAATCATAGCCGTCAAGGGCGAGATAAATGAGATCGTTCGAGCTTGCCAAATGGCTAAAAGTGGCTTGATCAATACGAATCTTCTTGATACCGAAGAAATCAATTCGATTATCAATGAAATAGAGACACTACCTTACGCTAACGAGATAGAAGCCGGTACACCATCTATTTTTACCAATGGATCAATGCTGCTGTATATCATTTCAATGCCAAAAGTGGGAAAAGAAGAATATAACCTGCTTATAACAAGACCATCGGTTATTGAAGGAAAACAGATTGATCTGAAATTCAAAAGGATGCTGATCAACCATGAAGTAACATACGGTATAGTAGTCAACTGCCTATCGATTAATAACTCAACGATCTGTGAGGAGAAGGCGCTTGAAAAAGTTCCTGAAGATACCTGCGTAGCTCGATTGATGAAAGGAGGACACACGGCTTGTACCTTCCAAACGAACACTGAAGAGGTCATCGAACTTATAAAAGAGGATACAATTTTTGTCACCAATTTCAAGGGCGATTTAACCTCTAATAATAATATTTAAAGATCTCTTTCAGGTACATATATAATCCAACTAGTTAACGAGACGATCAAATTGAAGGGCAGGACATTTTCCAGTTCTGTGGCTACATCTCTGCAAGCGCTACCCCCAGTGTTAATGAACATCACCAATCGCGATCGACAGATCGACTTGGGATTCGTGCATGACCTCAGCGTTAAAAACATAGAACGCCTAGGTAACTTAACCCAAGAATTTAAAATCTCTATACTTACAGAAGTCTTCGTCCTTGTTTCGGTGATGTTTGTCGTTGCAACCATTTGGCGGAAGATCTATGTCAAACCCCACATCCCAACGATGTTATCTCCTAACCTAAGGGTAACAGCCTAACCATGACGTCACTCAGGATCTACGGGTCGTAGATTTTCAAAGGGGGAGGAGTTATCACCATCGAATACGCACCGCCTTAGACATGCGCAAACCTGTTTCTAGCTGAGTCAACAGTTATGGATGTTCGCACGATATCGAAAGGGCATTGGCTCATACCAATGCATGTGCCGGATATCTGACTCCCCATTTCATCATAATAACGGGTCAGCAATATTGCATGGGAACGAATGCGGTACTACCGATATTGCCGGGTCAGCAGAATGACAGCAAAGCTGTCTATAGGTTTAAGTAATTATTGTCACTGTTATTCCGACCCCCGAACGATCAAGTCAGATTAAATATTATAACGTTTAACAACGGTGTTTTCTTTTACTTCTCCAACTAGTAAGTCGAACCGTTGGGCCAACCCTCTGGGCTGGCGTTCGTGTATTTTTTTGGAGTCCTCTTCAAGGACATCCTTAACTCTAGTTATCTTATTTATAAATTGGTTGGTTTTTAAATATGTTGGCACAGAAGGGGCCTAACTTGATTACAATGGTTATTTTAAGCAAAATTTCAATGAAATTGTCGATGTTATTTTTTTAGTTTAGTAGTGGTGGAGGGTGGGGGGGGGGGGGCTTTCAGCCACGGTAGTGAGCTGACCCAACGTCAGCGTAGAATCGGATGTCCTCTTCGTTATTGGTGTTGATTAGTTCCTCATCGAGTAGATCCTTAGCTTCTAGATATCGAGAGTCGGGGTGTCTTGGGCTTCTCATGGTGCTTCCTATCATTGGGTTTGGATGATTTTCCAGATTTTTTAGACATCTTCTTCCGGATTGGACAAGGTATCTGTCTATTTGGAGAAGCTTCGCTTCATCGTAGGGTCTCTTGTTGCTGGGATATTTCCTTCGTAACCTGTCGAAATTCATTCCTGTGCAGATTCGCAGGATCTTCCTTTCAAGAATTGCCAGTTTGCCCATGTATGTTTTCGACGCCGTGAACCAGATTGGAAAGCTGTACGTGACGACAGGCCTTATAAGCTGCTTGTACAGCAGTAGCTTAGTCTTCTGGCTGAGTCCGTTTCTTTTCCGCATCAGTGGGTGGATCCGGTGGAAGGCAATGTTTGCTTTTCTCAGAACGGCTGTTACGTGGGGGTTGAAACGGAATAGCTCGCTGAACTTCACTCCAAGGTATTTGACCTCGGTTTTGGTGGTAAGCTGCACTCCATCAGGGAGGTTGATGGTTGTGTTTCTGCAGTGCGTGGCTGATCGTTTTGTTCCTGGTTTACACGGTCGTCTGAAGCATACTAGGTCCGATTTGGCGGAGTTTACTTTGAAGCCCCATCGCTGGTAAAAAGCAAACAGGCGATGGATGTGGGCTTTTACTCTTCTGGCAGCAATCGTCGAGGACATTGACTTGGCGTATATCAGGGAATCGTCAGCAAACAGGAGGCTCTCTACGTTCTCCGGACGAGGTTGGTCCGAGGTGAATACGTTGAAGAGGAATGGTCCTAGTTTGGATCCTTGAGCAACTCCAGCTCTTACGATCCGAGTTGTTGATTGGCAGCTTCCTATTTGGACGAAAAATGACCTGGAATGAAGGAAATTGAAAATGATTTTGATTATCCAAACCCTGTCGAATGCCTTTTCGATGTCCAAAAAGCATGCGACAGTTACTTGGTGATGGTTCAGCGAATGGGCCACGTCATGCTGGAGTTTGACGAAATTGAAAAAGGCAACTCTGAATATGTCTTGCTTTATGAGGGTTGAAAAGCAACAGCGAACGATCAGTGCACGCTCAAGTGTGCACCAGACAGGTCGTTGTGGGATCTACGTCGAATGCCATTGAAAATTCATGGGCGGTTTATAAAACTCTTTATAGGAGTTTCTTTCAATTGGGTATGGTGCATAAAATAGCCCGCACTGGTATTAAAAAAGCTCTCCCATAAGGCTTGTACCAGAGTATATCTAATAATAAGTAGGGAAACTCTTTTGCACAAGTGGTAGTTACTACCACAATCACAAATTTGCAATTAAAACCCCAACAACAATTCCATGAGTAAAAACAGTCAAATCAATTCCTTATGTAAAACTGCACGTGCAAGAATATTCGACTACGTGTTCATTGCTTGCTTCTTTCCTTTTTTCCGTTATAGACTTTCAAAGGCGATCTGGAATGAAAATGTTTTTTTTTTCCTTCAAACATAATATCACGCGAGTTAAGCTGTCGTAGTCAGGGCGAAGCAAAAAAATATATTTTTTTGGAGTAAAACTCTTTATTTATATTTTATTAAACTACACAGGGTTTACTTAGTACTACACTTAACTAATACACTTTGGGCTGGTACTGAATAAATTCGATCCAAAGGATCGTGTTCTAACACTGTAGGTATTGTACTAAGGACATTGTGTTTTGCTCTGTAGGTTATATTTATACTATATGGTTGAAAGGGATGATCGTGGTAGGGATGATGCTGATAGTACACATGGTCATCTTGTGTTATCCTCATGGCTTGGCTTGATGTTATTTTTGGAATACCATATGTTGTTCAGCTTGTTGTTTGGCTTTGTTGTGAGATAAGAATTTTATGACTCGGTTTGGTTTCATTTTTGGAATACCATATGTTGTTCAGCTTTGTTGTGAGATAAGAATTTTATGATTCGGTTTGGTTTCTGAAAAGGGAATTATTGTGTTGTTTGTTTTTTGATAAAAATGTATTTTTCTTAAAATAGATTCAAGGGTATTAACTCCCCCCTCCGTTAAAATATAGCGTCCTCACTATTGTTTATACCAAATCTAGTCAACATTTTAGTATATTCTTCTTGATTTTTTACAGCTTTTTTTTCAGTAATTCTTTTTTGTATTTTTGAATATAATAATACGCAAAATGTTATAATACCTGCTAAGATTATAATATAAAATGTGTATAATATTGGATGTTGTTCCAATGGTAGTATACATTTTTTCAATGATTTTATATTATTAAATTTTAGTTTCGATTCTGATTCTAATATTTCGTTTATATAAACATTATCTTGGTTCTTATTTTTTGCATATTGTAATATAGTTTCTTTTTCATTCTTATATTGTTTATTATTTATTAATACAGATTTAGTTATTTTAATCAAATGAGTTCCAAAAATTGTTTCATTATTTATTTTATTCAAACCTGATACTATTATTGAGTCGTCAGTATATTGTTTGACTTGCTCATTCTGTTCTTGAATTACTTTACAGTTTGATTCTTCGTTTTCTAAAACATTTGTTGTACAGTTATCTTTAATTTTGAAAAGTTTACATATATTAGAATTCAAGAATTCTTTACACTGTTTCACTCTCAAATAGTTTTTACATTCTGCAATGTTTGAATCTAAAATGAGTTTTCCATGTTTGAATTCTAAAGGAACTACTTTAAAAAATTTACATTTGTGTGATATAATTGGATATTTAAAAATGGTTACATATAAATCTTGATATTTTAGCATGTGAATTTCTGAATATTCTAAGACATTGATTACAGGTATATCTATTTCTTCGTTCTGTAATATTTCTTTTATATCCTGAATGTTAATACTTTTAGACAAAAATGTTCCTTTTTTCGCAAAGTTAATAGTTTCTAGTAAATTATTTATTTGTTCTAAAGTTTCTTTTAATATCAATACTCTATGATTCTCATAAGATCGGATATTTTTAAAGAATTCTTCAAAGTGTTCATTTATTATTACC
The DNA here is from genome assembly GCA_948107695.1 of Meliscaeva auricollis. Classification (NCBI taxonomy): domain Eukaryota; kingdom Metazoa; phylum Arthropoda; class Insecta; order Diptera; family Syrphidae; genus Meliscaeva; species Meliscaeva auricollis. The sequence continues at coordinate 50,878,547 of OX403617.1, read as the reverse complement.
TGCTTATTGTTATTTTCAATAATACTATTTAGGGTGGTTTTAATTTCCGTAAGATCATTTGCGTCTGGATTTCCAGCTATGAACTTAATTATAGTACCTATGAAATCTAAACTTCTTTTTGTTTCATGGTGGGTTTCTAACTGTTGTAAACTATTTTCAATTTTTGCTATTATGTATTTCTCTTCCTCATTTAGTTTATTTACTTCTAAATGATCCGGGACTGGTCCTAACAATTTTGTAATATTCGTTACGTGGTATAGGAACTTGGTTTTATTATACAAATATACCGGATCGGTTTCTAGTAGCACAAATTTGTTTTCCTTAAGAGGTATTATTTCTATTGATTTTTTGTCACTTGGAACCACTTGGCACTGTATCTGATTTATTAAGTATACAGCCTCGCTAGTCCGGACACATAAAGTTTCTACCGTGTCCGGAATAGCGAAATGCCCGGACTATAGAGAAAAAATTAAATACAATGGACAACCGAAAACTTTTCAAAACCTTTTTATTAAAAATAGAAGTACATATACACATAATTTAAATACATATATACATGTACGTATGTAAGAAGGGGATTCCCCGTAATCGTATGAACAAACGTTTTTTTCCAAGAAACGGAGACAAATAATATATGTATGTGTATTGTACATAAGCATTTTAATACGCTGTCCGGACTGTAAAGGTAAATATTTGAAAGTGTCCGAAACATAGAGGTGTCCGGACTACTAAAGTGTCCGGGCTAGCGAGTGTCCGGACTAGCGAGGCTGTACTGTACATTATTTTTATTACAACTAGTACCACTTTTAATAATGCGTTGGCGGATGTCATCTTTATGGTATCTTTTATTGTCCGTGGTAATAATCACGTTTTCTTTATTTTCGCGAACAATTGCTTCTTTGTATACCGCTTTATTTTTATTTCTGTTTTTGGTTTTAACAAACACTTTATCACCTCTTTCTACTATTTTATTGACTCTGTTCCTGTTGTGATATTTTATAACTTTTTCTTGATTTTCTTTTAATACTTCTTTGGTTTCACTATGATCGTTCCTTTCGAAGAATAATTCGTTAGGTCTTCTCTTCGTAACGCTATGAATCGTACTGTTGTATTATTTCACCGCGTTGTAGATTTCCTCACAGGCCTTGGATTTATTTTTCTCTGCTAGGAGTCTCGTTAACTCTATCAACGTACTATGCAATCTCTCTATTTGTGCATTGCTCTGAGAATGCAAAATAGGGCTGGTTTTGTGTTGAACCGAGTGGCGGTTATATATTATTTTACTTGCAGGCATACAAAAAATATTTTCGTTATCCGTCATGATTTCTTCTATGTATGAATACAGTTGTGTAATAACTTCTTCCAATACTATATTAAAGTTATTTTTATCTACTATATTCCTTATGATAACATGTTTGCTGTATCTATCTATACTTGTTAGATACATATGATTATCCATATAAAATATGTCCATAGCTATGCTTAGGCCTGCTTTACTTGGTATTGGAGTCTTTCCAATAGTTTGTTCTTTTGGTTTGCGTTCATATTTGTTTTTAATACAGTTCAGACATTCAGCGCAATATCGCTCCACTTCTTTGGTCATGTTTGGCCAATAGTATTTTTCTTGTATTTCTAATGTGTTATTTTTTGCGTTCCTGTGGGCTCTTGAGTGTATATCATAAATTATCTGTGCTTGTGATGTTTTTCCCTGAACATCTTCTAAAAGCGTTTGGGTATGCACTATTTTGTATTCCTCAAAATTTGTGTTTATTACGGGTATTATCTCATGCCATACTATTTCCTCGCAAAAGATTGCATTCACTTGGTTTGGGTTCAATATGGACTTTAGTCCTTTCGAGACTGTACATATGTCTCCATATGTTATCGTAAAACGAGAATTTGTCTCAAACAATGTTTCTATTTTTTCATGATACACACTGTTCCTTTGTTAATTATAACAACTTGGTTTTTATATGTATTCAATGGTTTTTTTGTAACTTCATACCTATCATCTAGACTACTACTCATACTGTGATCTGAAGTACTTTGTTCTTGTGTATTCATGTTTATTTTTAGATTTGTTCGTGATAATGCATCTGCAACAACATTTTGATAGCCTGGTTTGTATATTACCTTTGCACCGTATTCTTCGATGAGGTTTTTCCAACGCTTTAGCTTACTGTTGGGGTTTTTTTCCGATATGCTGTATATCAGACTTTGATGATCTGTTACAATTGTCAAATCTGCTATACCATATAAATAATTTCTGAGTTTCTGTAAACTCCATATTACTGCCAAGAGTTCTTTCTCGTTCGTAGCGTAACTTTGCTCGGTTGCTGATAAAGTTCTACTGATAAAGGTAATAGGTTTCCTATTCTGCGATAGAACTGCACCTATTGCAAAATTACTTGCATCCGTAGTAAGCTCTATCGGCTTACTAAAGTCTGGTTGAAATAATTCAACTTCTCCCTGTAATTTCTTTTTTAATAAATTAAAAGCATTTATTGCTGCTTGATCTAATTCCTTTATAGTTTCTATTTTATTTAGATCCACTGTTATCCTTTTATGTTTTATAACGTGTCCTAAGTATTCTACTGAATCTTGGAAAAATTTACTTTTTTCACTACTCAACTTCATGTTCGCATTATATAAAGCATCTGCTATTATAGATATATGTTCAATATGTTCTTCTGGTGTATTCGAGTATATAAGCACATCGTCTATTTAGACATAAGCGAACTTACCTATAAATTCCCTTAGTATATCGTCAGTGCAACGTTGAAATATTGCGGGAGCATTCTTAAGCCCGAACGGCATTCTTACAAACTCATATTTGGCACCATTTACACTAAATGCTGTTTTTTCCCTGTCTTGCTGTTTTATCTTGATTTTATGGAATCCAGATTCCAAATCAATAACTGAGAAATATATAGCATTTCCTAAGTTTTGCAATGTCATAGATACATCAGGAATCGGGTATCTATCAGTAATAGTTTGAGCATTTAACTTCTGAAAATCGATTACCATTCTACGTTTTGGTTTACCATTTTCGTCTAAACCTTTTTTGGGCACTGTCCAAATTGGAGAGTTATAAGGACTTCTTGACCTTTGTATAATGCCGTCATTCAATAGTTTTTCCAACTCTTTATTGACAAATTCATTATCCGAAATAGGATACGGATATTGTTTTGTCCATATTGGGTTTCCATTTGAAGTCCTAACTGTTGCTTCTATTGTTGTAGTAAATTTCTAGTATTTTCATTTCTTTGCATAATGAAATCTATTTTCTTATTGTATTCATGTTTCCCTAAAGTATCTCCTGTTATATAATTTATCAATTGTAATTTGTGTTTAACTGAATATGTAAATTTATATGCAAAGAAATCTATCTTAGCTTTCATCTGCCTAAGACCTGAATCTCCCAAGATCATGTCAAATTCTTTTAAACTATCCATCTCATAAAAGTTTAAAGTATGACCGTATAATTTGAATATTTTTTTACTTTTAATAATACTTTCGCCGTGAATACTTTTACTTATAACATGCTTTATTGGAACACTAGTGCCTATTTTACAATTTTTACTTAAATAATTATTGGTACAACCTGTATCTATTAAAATATTTATTTTCTTACCAGTTTTTTTATCATTCGGACTTAGGCAAGGGAGTCCGTTGTGTCGTGAAAAAACTGATGTTCCTCAGAATAAACGGTGTCTAGATCTTCTTCCGCTGAATAATTTGATGCGTTGTCATTTAAATCTTCCTTCACTTGATGATTTACTCTCTGGAACTTATTGAGTACGTGATTGTTGCTACTTTGTTGGGTATCATCTCTGTTCTGTTTATCTGCGTCTCGTTTTAAGTCATTTTGATTACTTTGGTAATTATTGTTTCTATATTGATTGTTTTGATTTGATTATTTTGTTGTCCTCTGAACGGGTTATAATAATTGTTTCTTTGATCATTATACTGTTGTCTTTGATTATTATTTTGAAAAGGTTTTCTATAAGCACTTGAACCCAACTCCATTGGCTGTTGTGGTTCGAACTTCCTTTGTGGCTGCATATGTTGTTGTGGATATCTCGTAGCATTTGGCACAAAATGTTGAGTATCTCTTCTTATCATTGGTTTACTGCTTCCTTCTAGTTTTTGATATTTATTATCATGATATATTGTGCTTGCGATGGCATAGGCTTCGCTCAAACTCTTTGGATTATGTTGATATAACGTATTCTTTGTAAATCCATTATTTATTCCCATTATGAATGTCCTTACTGACTTCGTTTTTATTTCACCAATTAATGCGGCTGATGCTTCTTGATTTTTATAAGTCATATCTATTTTAGAGATGACTAAATTTAACGATTGTGTAATCTTGTCATGATATTCTAACAGTGACAAATTACGTTGTTCAATGCCACACATTTCTGCTTCCAAAACGTATAGTGGTCTTTGGTCTGCATATGTGAAGTCTAAACGGTCTATGATTGCGTAGAAATTATTTTTAGTATCACTGTTTATTAATATATGTGAAGCTGGACCCGTAATTTTTGTTCGAACTATTCCCAGAGCTTCGAAATAGTTATTGTGAGCAATGTGGGCTTTAATACTGTCCATAGCGTTCCATACTTGTTTCCTCCAGCTTCTGTATTCATCTATATCTCCTTTGAATTGAGGCAGACTTTGAAATAACGTCATTCTGATATCATTGGGAGATGTGTAATTTGGTACTACGTCCGTGTACACTGTCACATGGTTCCCTGTATTAGTGTGTGACTCCAGCTTAATAAGCCTTTCACCTGCTTCCTTCCGCATTTTTTCTATTATCAATTGCATTCCCTCCATTTGGGAAACAAGCTGGCTGATTCTATCTTCTACCGACATTTTGGTGGATTTAACTTCACACTTCACTTTTTTATTAAATTTAACCTTCTTACTTTTTCCTCTTTTAGATCCTTGTGGATGCTTTGACTTTAAAGATGTCTTCTTTTTTGTTTGGCTGGGTCAAATCGAAGTGTCGACAGTTTTCCTAGTTGGATGTAAAAGCCCGTTAGCTTATACTCGTGTCGACGTGAAAAGATTTAATCGCGACTAAACTTTACACTGAATTATTTTATAGTTTTTTAAAAAAATAATTACCGCAGATATGTAGAAGATATCTGTTTTCGATTTCCAATTAAAAGGTTTATTGTTATCCCGGTTGAGCCCCCAGTTAAGCTGTCGTAGTCAGGGCGAAGCAAAAAAATATATTTTTTTTGGAGTAAAACTCTTTATTTATATTTTATTAAACTACACAGGGTTTACTTAGTACTACACTTAACTAATACACTTTGGGCTGGTACTGAATAAATTCGATCCAAAGGATCGTGTTCTAACACTGTAGGTATTGTACTAAGGACATTGTGTTTTGCTCTGTAGGTTATATTTATACTATATGGTTGAAACTGATGATCGAGGTAGGGATGATGCTGATAGTACACATGGTCATCTTGTGTTATCCTCATGGCTTGGCTTGATGTTATTTTTGGAATACCATATGTTGTTCAGCTTGTTGTTTGGCTTTGTTGTGAGATAAGAATTTTATGACTCGGTTTGGTTTCATTTTTGGAATACCATATGTTGTTCAGCTTTGTTGTGAGATAAGAATTTTATGATTCGGTTTGGTTTCTGAAAAGGGAATTATTGTGTTGTTTGTTTTTTGATAAAAATGTATTTTTCTTAAAATAGATTCAAGGGTATTAACTCCCCCCTCCGTTAAAATATAGCGTCCTCACTATTGTTTATACCAAATCTAGTCAACATTTTAGTATATTCTTCTTGATTTTTTACAGCTTTTTTTTCAGTAATTCTTTTTTGTATTTTTGAATATAATAATACGCAAAATGTTATAATACCTGCTAAGATTATAATATAAAATGTGTATAATATTGGATGTTGTTCCAATGGTAGTATACATTTTTTCAATGATTTTATATTATTAAATTTTAGTTTCGATTCTGATTCTAATATTTCGTTTATATAAACATTATCTTGGTTCTTATTTTTTGCATATTGTAATATAGTTTCTTTTTCATTCTTATATTGTTTATTATTTATTAATACAGATTTAGTTATTTTAATCAAATGAGTTCCAAAAATTGTTTCATTATTTATTTTATTCAAACCTGATACTATTATTGAGTCGTCAGTATATTGTTTGACTTGCTCATTCTGTTCTTGAATTACTTTACAGTTTGATTCTTCGTTTTCTAAAACATTTGTTGTACAGTTATCTTTAATTTTGAAAAGTTTACATATATTAGAATTCAAGAATTCTTTACACTGTTTCACTCTCAAATAGTTTTTACATTCTGCAATGTTTGAATCTAAAATGAGTTTTCCATGTTTGAATTCTAAAGGAACTACTTTAAAAAATTTACATTTGTGTGATATAATTGGATATTTAAAAATGGTTACATATAAATCTTGATATTTTAGCATGTGAATTTCTGAATATTCTAAGACATTGATTACAGGTATATCTATTTCTTCGTTCTGTAATATTTCTTTTATATCCTGAATGTTAATACTTTTAGACAAAAATGTTCCTTTTTTCGCAAAGTTAATAGTTTCTAGTAAATTATTTATTTGTTCTAAAGTTTCTTTTAATATCAATACTCTATGATTCTCATAAGATCGGATATTTTTAAAGAATTCTTCAAAGTGTTCATTTATTATTACCTGCTTATTGTTATTTTCAATAATACTATTTAGGGTGGTTTTAATTTCCGTAAGATCATTTGCGTCTGGATTTCCAGCTATGAACTTAATTATAGTACCTATGAAATCTAAACTTCTTTTTGTTTCATGGTGGGTTTCTAACTGTTGTAAACTATTTTCAATTTTTGCTATTATGTATTTCTCTTCCTCATTTAGTTTATTTACTTCTAAATGATCCGGGACTGGTCCTAACAATTTTGTAATATTCGTTACGTGGTATAGGAACTTGGTTTTATTATACAAATATACCGGATCGGTTTCTAGTAGCACAAATTTGTTTTCCTTAAGAGGTATTATTTCTATTGATTTTTTGTCACTTGGAACCACTTGGCACTGTATCTGATTTATTAAGTATACAGCCTCGCTAGTCCGGACACATAAAGTTTCTACCGTGTCCGGAATAGCGAAATGCCCGGACTATAGAGAAAAAATTAAATACAATGGACAACCGAAAACTTTTCAAAACCTTTTTATTAAAAATAGAAGTACATATACACATAATTTAAATACATATATACATGTACGTATGTAAGAAGGGGATTCCCCGTAATCGTATGAACAAACGTTTTTTTCCAAGAAACGGAGACAAATAATATATGTATGTGTATTGTACATAAGCATTTTAATACGCTGTCCGGACTGTAAAGGTAAATATTTGAAAGTGTCCGAAACATAGAGGTGTCCGGACTACTAAAGTGTCCGGGCTAGCGAGTGTCCGGACTAGCGAGGCTGTACTGTACATTATTTTTATTACAACTAGTACCACTTTTAATAATGCGTTGGCGGATGTCATCTTTATGGTATCTTTTATTGTCCGTGGTAATAATCACGTTTTCTTTATTTTCGCGAACAATTGCTTCTTTGTATACCGCTTTATTTTTATTTCTGTTTTTGGTTTTAACAAACACTTTATCACCTCTTTCTACTATTTTATTGACTCTGTTCCTGTTGTGATATTTTATAACTTTTTCTTGATTTTCTTTTAATACTTCTTTGGTTTCACTATGATCGTTCCTTTCGAAGAATAATTCGTTAGGTCTTCTCTTCGTAACGCTATGAATCGTACTGTTGTATTATTTCACCGCGTTGTAGATTTCCTCACAGGCCTTGGATTTATTTTTCTCTGCTAGGAGTCTCGTTAACTCTATCAACGTACTATGCAATCTCTCTATTTGTGCATTGCTCTGAGAATGCAAAATAGGGCTGGTTTTGTGTTGAACCGAGTGGCGGTTATATATTATTTTACTTGCAGGCATACAAAAAATATTTTCGTTATCCGTCATGATTTCTTCTATGTATGAATACAGTTGTGTAATAACTTCTTCCAATACTATATTAAAGTTATTTTTATCTACTATATTCCTTATGATAACATGTTTGCTGTATCTATCTATACTTGTTAGATACATATGATTATCCATATAAAATATGTCCATAGCTATGCTTAGGCCTGCTTTACTTGGTATTGGAGTCTTTCCAATAGTTTGTTCTTTTGGTTTGCGTTCATATTTGTTTTTAATACAGTTCAGACATTCAGCGCAATATCGCTCCACTTCTTTGGTCATGTTTGGCCAATAGTATTTTTCTTGTATTTCTAATGTGTTATTTTTTGCGTTCCTGTGGGCTCTTGAGTGTATATCATAAATTATCTGTGCTTGTGATGTTTTTCCCTGAACATCTTCTAAAAGCGTTTGGGTATGCACTATTTTGTATTCCTCAAAATTTGTGTTTATTACGGGTATTATCTCATGCCATACTATTTCCTCGCAAAAGATTGCATTCACTTGGTTTGGGTTCAATATGGACTTTAGTCCTTTCGAGACTGTACATATGTCTCCATATGTTATCGTAAAACGAGAATTTGTCTCAAACAATGTTTCTATTTTTTCATGATACACACTGTTCCTTTGTTAATTATAACAACTTGGTTTTTATATGTATTCAATGGTTTTTTTGTAACTTCATACCTATCATCTAGACTACTACTCATACTGTGATCTGAAGTACTTTGTTCTTGTGTATTCATGTTTATTTTTAGATTTGTTCGTGATAATGCATCTGCAACAACATTTTGATAGCCTGGTTTGTATATTACCTTTGCACCGTATTCTTCGATGAGGTTTTTCCAACGCTTTAGCTTACTGTTGGGGTTTTTTTCCGATATGCTGTATATCAGACTTTGATGATCTGTTACAATTGTCAAATCTGCTATACCATATAAATAATTTCTGAGTTTCTGTAAACTCCATATTACTGCCAAGAGTTCTTTCTCGTTCGTAGCGTAACTTTGCTCGGTTGCTGATAAAGTTCTACTGATAAAGGTAATAGGTTTCCTATTCTGCGATAGAACTGCACCTATTGCAAAATTACTTGCATCCGTAGTAAGCTCTATCGGCTTACTAAAGTCTGGTTGAAATAATTCAACTTCTCCCTGTAATTTCTTTTTTAATAAATTAAAAGCATTTATTGCTGCTTGATCTAATTCCTTTATAGTTTCTATTTTATTTAGATCCACTGTTATCCTTTTATGTTTTATAACGTGTCCTAAGTATTCTACTGAATCTTGGAAAAATTTACTTTTTTCACTACTCAACTTCATGTTCGCATTATATAAAGCATCTGCTATTATAGATATATGTTCAATATGTTCTTCTGGTGTATTCGAGTATATAAGCACATCGTCTATTTAGACATAAGCGAACTTACCTATAAATTCCCTTAGTATATCGTCAGTGCAACGTTGAAATATTGCGGGAGCATTCTTAAGCCCGAACGGCATTCTTACAAACTCATATTTGGCACCATTTACACTAAATGCTGTTTTTTCCCTGTCTTGCTGTTTTATCTTGATTTTATGGAATCCAGATTCCAAATCAATAACTGAGAAATATATAGCATTTCCTAAGTTTTGCAATGTCATAGATACATCAGGAATCGGGTATCTATCAGTAATAGTTTGAGCATTTAACTTCTGAAAATCGATTACCATTCTACGTTTTGGTTTACCATTTTCGTCTAAACCTTTTTTGGGCACTGTCCAAATTGGAGAGTTATAAGGACTTCTTGACCTTTGTATAATGCCGTCATTCAATAGTTTTTCCAACTCTTTATTGACAAATTCATTATCCGAAATAGGATACGGATATTGTTTTGTCCATATTGGGTTTCCATTTGAAGTCCTAACTGTTGCTTCTATTGTTGTAGTAAATTTCTAGTATTTTCATTTCTTTGCATAATGAAATCTATTTTCTTATTGTATTCATGTTTCCCTAAAGTATCTCCTGTTATATAATTTATCAATTGTAATTTGTGTTTAACTGAATATGTAAATTTATATGCAAAGAAATCTATCTTAGCTTTCATCTGCCTAAGACCTGAATCTCCCAAGATCATGTCAAATTCTTTTAAACTATCCATCTCATAAAAGTTTAAAGTATGACCGTATAATTTGAATATTTTTTTACTTTTAATAATACTTTCGCCGTGAATACTTTTACTTATAACATGCTTTATTGGAACACTAGTGCCTATTTTACAATTTTTACTTAAATAATTATTGGTACAACCTGTATCTATTAAAATATTTATTTTCTTACCAGTTTTTTTATCATTCGGACTTAGGCAAGGGAGTCCGTTGTGTCGTGAAAAAACTGATGTTCCTCAGAATAAACGGTGTCTAGATCTTCTTCCGCTGAATAATTTGATGCGTTGTCATTTAAATCTTCCTTCACTTGATGATTTACTCTCTGGAACTTATTGAGTACGTGATTGTTGCTACTTTGTTGGGTATCATCTCTGTTCTGTTTATCTGCGTCTCGTTTTAAGTCATTTTGATTACTTTGGTAATTATTGTTTCTATATTGATTGTTTTGATTTGATTATTTTGTTGTCCTCTGAACGGGTTATAATAATTGTTTCTTTGATCATTATACTGTTGTCTTTGATTATTATTTTGAAAAGGTTTTCTATAAGCACTTGAACCCAACTCCATTGGCTGTTGTGGTTCGAACTTCCTTTGTGGCTGCATATGTTGTTGTGGATATCTCGTAGCATTTGGCACAAAATGTTGAGTATCTCTTCTTATCATTGGTTTACTGCTTCCTTCTAGTTTTTGATATTTATTATCATGATATATTGTGCTTGCGATGGCATAGGCTTCGCTCAAACTCTTTGGATTATGTTGATATAACGTATTCTTTGTAAATCCATTATTTATTCCCATTATGAATGTCCTTACTGACTTCGTTTTTATTTCACCAATTAATGCGGCTGATGCTTCTTGATTTTTATAAGTCATATCTATTTTAGAGATGACTAAATTTAACGATTGTGTAATCTTGTCATGATATTCTAACAGTGACAAATTACGTTGTTCAATGCCACACATTTCTGCTTCCAAAACGTATAGTGGTCTTTGGTCTGCATATGTGAAGTCTAAACGGTCTATGATTGCGTAGAAATTATTTTTAGTATCACTGTTTATTAATATATGTGAAGCTGGACCCGTAATTTTTGTTCGAACTATTCCCAGAGCTTCGAAATAGTTATTGTGAGCAATGTGGGCTTTAATACTGTCCATAGCGTTCCATACTTGTTTCCTCCAGCTTCTGTATTCATCTATATCTCCTTTGAATTGAGGCAGACTTTGAAATAACGTCATTCTGATATCATTGGGAGATGTGTAATTTGGTACTACGTCCGTGTACACTGTCACATGGTTCCCTGTATTAGTGTGTGACTCCAGCTTAATAAGCCTTTCACCTGCTTCCTTCCGCATTTTTTCTATTATCAATTGCATTCCCTCCATTTGGGAAACAAGCTGGCTGATTCTATCTTCTACCGACATTTTGGTGGATTTAACTTCACACTTCACTTTTTTATTAAATTTAACCTTCTTACTTTTTCCTCTTTTAGATCCTTGTGGATGCTTTGACTTTAAAGATGTCTTCTTTTTTGTTTGGCTGGGTCAAATCGAAGTGTCGACAGTTTTCCTAGTTGGATGTAAAAGCCCGTTAGCTTATACTCGTGTCGACGTGAAAAGATTTAATCGCGACTAAACTTTACACTGAATTATTTTATAGTTTTTTAAAAAAATAATTACCGCAGATATGTAGAAGATATCTGTTTTCGATTTCCAATTAAAAGGTTTATTGTTATCCCGGTTGAGCCCCCAGTTAAGCTGTCGTAGTCAGGGCGAAGCAAAAAAATATATTTTTTTTGGAGTAAAACTCTTTATTTATATTTTATTAAACTACACAGGGTTTACTTAGTACTACACTTAACTAATACACTTTGGGCTGGTACTGAATAAATTCGATCCAAAGGATCGTGTTCTAACACTGTAGGTATTGTACTAAGGACATTGTGTTTTGCTCTGTAGGTTATATTTATACTATATGGTTGAAACTGATGATCGAGGTAGGGATGATGCTGATAGTACACATGGTCATCTTGTGTTATCCTCATGGCTTGGCTTGATGTTATTTTTGGAATACCATATGTTGTTCAGCTTGTTGTTTGGCTTTGTTGTGAGATAAGAATTTTATGACTCGGTTCGGTTTCATTTTTGGAATACCATATGTTGTTCAGCTTTGTTGTGAGATAAGAATTTTATGATTCGGTTTGGTTTCTGAAAAGGGAATTATTGTGTCGTTTGTTTTTTGATAAAAATGTATTTTTCTTAAAATAGATTCAAGGGTATTAACTCCCCCCTCCGTTAAAATATAGCGTCCTCACTATTGTTTATACCAAATCTAGTCAACATTTTAGTATATTCTTCTTGATTTTTTACAGCTCTTTCTTCAGTAATTCTTTTTTGTATTTTTGAATATGATAATACGCAAAATGTTATAATACCTGCTAAGATTATAATATAAAATGTGTATAATATTGGATGTTGTTCCAATGGTAGTATACATTTTTTCAATGATTTTATATTATTAAATTTTAGTTTCGATTCTGATTCTAATATTTCCTTTATATAAACATTATCTTGGTTCTTATTTTTTGCATATTGTAATATAGTTTCTTTTTCATTCTTATATTGTTTATTATTTATTAATACAGATTTAGTTATTTTAATCAAATGAGTTCCAAAAATTGTTTCATTATTTATTTTATTCAAACCTGATACTATTATTGAGTCGTCAGTATATTGTTTGACTTGCTCATTCTGTTCTTGAATTACTTTACAGTTTGATTCTTCGTTTTCTAAAACATTTGTTGTACAGTTATCTTTAATTTTGAAAAGTTTACATATATTAGAATTCAAGAATTCTTTACACTGTTTCACTCTCAAATAGTTTTTACATTCTGCAATGTTTGAATCTAAAATGAGTTTTCCATGTTTGAATTCTAAAGGAGCTACTTTAAAAAATTTACATTTGTGTGATATAATTGGATATTTAAAAATGGTTACATATAAATCTTGATATTTTGGCATGTGAATTTCTGAATATTCTAAGACATTGATTACAGGTATATCTATTTCTTCGTTCTGTAATGTTTCTTTTATATCCAAAAATGTTCCTTTTTTCGCAAAGTTAATAGTTTCTAGTAAATTATTTATTTGTTCTAAAGTTTCTTTTAATATCAATACTCTATGATTCTCATAAGATCGGATATTTTTAAAGAATTCTTCAAAGTGTTCATTTATTATTACCTGCTTATTGTTATTTTCAATAATACTATTTAGGGTGGTTTTAATTTCCGTAAGATCATTTGCGTCTGGATTTCCAGCTATGAACTTAATTATAGTACCTATGAAATCTAAACTTCTTTTTGTTTCATGGTGGGTTTCTAACTGTTGTAAACTATTTTCAATTTTTGCTATTACGTATTTCTCTTCCTCATTTAGTTTATTTACTTCTAAATGATCGGGGACTGGTCCTAACAATTTTGTAATATTCGTTACGTGGTATAGGAACTTGGTTTTATTATACAAATATACCGGATCGGTTTCTAGTAGCACAAATTTGTTTTCCTTAAGAGGTATTATTTCTATTGATTTTTTGTCACTTGGAACCACTTGGTACTGTATCTGATTTATTAAGTACATTATTTTTATTACAACTAGTACCACTTTTAATAATGCGTTGGCGGATGTCATCTTTATGGTATCTTTTATTGTCCGTGGTAATAATCACGTTTTCTTTATTTTCGCGAACAATTGCTTCTTTGTATACCGCTTTATTTTTATTTCTGTTTTTGGTTTTAACAAACACTTTATCACCTCTTTCTACTATTTTATTGACTCTGTTCCTGTTGTGATATTTTATAACTTTTTCTTGATTTTCTTTTAATACTTCTTTGGTTTCACTATGATCGTTCCTTTCGAAGAATAATTCGTTAGGTCTTCTCTTCGTAACGCTATGAATCGTACTGTTGTATTATTTCACCGCGTTGTAGATTTCCTCACAGGCCTTGGATTTATTTTTCTCTGCTAGGAGTCTCGTTAACTCTACCAACGTACTATGCAATCTCTCTATTTGTGCATTGCTCTGAGAATGCAAAATAGGGCTGGTTTTGTGTTGAACCGAGTGGCGGTTATATATTATTTTACTTGCAGGCATACAAAAGATATTTTCGTTATCCGTCATGATTTCTTCTATGTATGAATACAGTTGTGTAATAACTTCTTCCAATACTATATTAAAGTTATTTTTATCTACTATATTCCTTATGATAACATGTTTGCTGTATCTATCTATACTTGTTAGATACATATGATTATCCACATAAAATATGTCCATAGCTATGATTTGGCCTGCTTTACTTGGTATTGGAGTCTTTCCAATAGTTTGTTCTTTTGGTTTGCGTTCATATTTGTTTTTAATACAGTTCAGACATTCAGCGCAATATCGCTCCACTTCTTTGGTCATGTTTGGCCAATAGTATTTTTCTTGTATTTCTAATGTGTTATTTTAATAAATTATCTGTGCTTGTGATGTTTTTCCCTGAACATCTTCTAAAAGCGTTTGGGTATGCACTATTTTGTATTCCTCAAAATTTGTGTTTATTACGGGTATTATCTCATGCCATACTATTTCCTCGCAAAAGATTGCATTCACTTGGTTTGGGTTCAATATGGACTTTAGTCCTTTCGAGACTGTAAATATGTCTCCATATGTTATCGTAAAACGAGAATTTGTCTCAAACAATGTTTCTATTTTTTCATGATACACACTGTTCCTTTGTTTAAGTATAACAACTTGGTTTTTATATGTATTCAATGGTTTTTTTGTAACTTCATACCTATCATCTGGACTACTACTCATACTGTGATCTGAAGTACTTTGTTCTTGTGTATTCATGTTTATTTTTAGATTTGTTCGTGATAATGCATCTGCAACAACATTTTGATAGCCTGGTTTGTATATTACCTTTGCACCGTATTCTTCGATGAGGTTTTTCCAACGCTTTAGCTTACTGTTGGGGTTTTTTCCCGATATGCTGTATATCAGACTTTGATGATCTGTTACAATTGTCAAATCTGCTATACCATATAAATAATTTCTGAGTTTCTGTAAACTCCATATTACTGCCAAGAGTTCTTTCTCGTTCGTAGCGTAACTTTGCTCGGTTGCTGATAAAGTTCTACTGATAAAGGTAATAGGTTTCCTATTCTGCGATAGAACTGCACCTATTGCAAAATTACTTGCATCCGTAGTAAGCTCTATCGGTTTACTAAAGTCTGGTTGAAATAATTCAACTTCTCCCTGTAATTTCTTTTTTAATAAATTAAAAGCATTTATTGCTGCTTGATCTAATTCAATCATCATTTTTTCGCTCTGATTCTTTTTTACCTAAGAATGAACGAAGTTCTTTTAGGTTAGTGGGTAAAGGATATTCCTTTATAGTTTCTATTTTATTTAGATCCACTGTTATCCTTTTATGTTTTATAACGTGTCCTAAGTATTCTACTGAATCTTGGAAAAATTTACTTTTTTCACTACTCAACTTCATGTTCGCATTATATAAAGCATCTGCTATTATAGATATATGTTCAATATGTTCTTCTGGTGTATTCGAGTATATAAGCACATCGTCTATATAGACATAAGCGAACTTACCTATAAATTCCCTTAGTATATCGTCAATGTAATGTTGAAATATTGCGGGAGCATTCTTAAGCCCGAACGGCATTCTTACAAACTCATATTTGGCACCATTTACACTAAATGCTGTTTTTTCCCTGTCTTGCTGTTTTATCTTGATTTGATGGAATCCAGATTCCAAATCAATAACTGAGAAATATATAGCATTTCCTAAGTTTTGCAATGTCATAGATACATCAGGAATCGGGTATCTATCAGTAATAGTTTGAGCATTTAACTTCTGAAAATCGATTACCATTCTACGTTTTGGTTTACCATTTTCGTCTAAACCTTTTTTGGGCACTGTCCAAATTGGAGAGTTATAAGGACTTCTTGACCTTTGTATAATGCCGTCATTCAATAGTTTTTCCAACTCTTTATTGACAAAATCATTATCCGAAATAGGATACGGATATTGTTTTGTCCATATTGGGTTTCCATTTGAAGTCCTAACTGTTGCTTCTATTGTTGTAGTAAATTTCTAGTATTTTCATTTCTTTGCATAATCAAATCTATTTTCTTATTGTATTCATGTTTCCCTAAAGTATCTCCTGTTATATAATTTATCAATTGTAATTTGTGTTTAACTGAATATGTAAATTTATATGCAAAGAAATCTATCTTAGCTTTCATCTGCCTAAGACCTGAATCTCCCAAGATCATGTCAAATTCTTTTAAACTATCCATCTCATAAAAGTTTAAAGTATGACCGTATAATTTGAATATTTTTTTACTTTTAATAATACTTTCGCCGTGAATACTTTTACTTATAACATGCTTTATTGGAACACTAGTGCCTATTTTACAATTTTTACTTAAATAATTATTGGTACAACCTGTATCTATTAAAATATTTATTTTCTTACCAGTTTTTTTATCATTCGGACTTAGGCAAGGGAGTCCGTTGTGTCGTGAAAAAACTGATGTTCCTCAGAATAAACGGTGTCTAGATCTTCTTCCGCTGAATAATTTGATGCGTTGTCATTTAAATCTTCCTTCACTTGATGATTCACTCTCTGGAACTTATTGAGTACGTGATTGTTGCTACTTTGTTGGGTATCATCTCTGTTCCGTTTATCTGCGTCTCGTTTTAAGTCATTTTGATTACTTTGGTAATTATTGTTTCTATATTGATTGTTTTGATTATTTTGTTGTCCTCTGAACGGGTTATAATAATTGTTTCTTTGATCATTATACTGTTGTCTTTGATTATTATTTTGAAAAGGTTTTCTATAAGCACTTGAACCCAACTCCATTGGCTGTTGTGGTTCGAACTTCCTTTGTGGCTGCATATGTTGTTGTGGATATCTCGTAGCATTTGGCACAAAATGTTGAGTATCTCTTCTTATCATTGGTTTACTGCTTCCTTCTAGTTTTTGATATTTATTATCATGATATATTGTGCTTGCGATGGCATAGGCTTCGCTCAAACTCTTTGGATTATGTTGATATAACGTATTCTTTGTAAATCCATTATTTATTCCCATTATGAATGTCCTTACTGACTTCGTTTTTATTTCACCAATTAATGCGGCTGATGCTTCTTGATTTTTATAAGTCATATCTATTTTAGAGATGACTAAATTTAACGATTGTGTAATCTTGTCATGATATTCTAACAGTGACAAATTACGTTGTTCAATGCCACACATTTCTGCTTCCAAAACGTATAGTGGTCTTTGGTCTGCATATGTGAAGTCTAAACGGTCTATGATTGCGTAGAAATTATTTTTAGTATCACTGTTTATTAATATATGTGAAGCTGGACCCGTAATTTTTGTTCGAACTATTCCCAGAGCTTCGAAATAGTTATTGTGAGCAATGTGGGCTTTAATACTGTCCATAGCGTTCCATACTTGTTTCCTCCAGCTTCTGTATTCATCTATATCTCCTTTGAATTGAGGCAGACTTTGAAATAACGTCATTCTGATATCATTGGGAGATGTGTAATTTGGTACTACGTCCGTGTACACTGTCACATGGTTCCCTGTATTATTGTGTGACTCCAGCTTAATAAGCCTTTCACCTGCTTCCTTCCGCATTTTTTCTATTATCAATTGCATTCCCTCCATTTGGGAAACAAGCTGGCTGATTCTATCTTCTACCGACATTTTGGTGGATTTAACTTCACACTTCACTTTTTTATTAAATTTAACCTTCTTACTTTTTCCTCTTTTAGATCCTTGTGGATGCTTTGACTTTAAAGATGTCTTCTTTTTTGTTTGGCTGGGTCAAATCGAAGTGTCGACAGTTTTCCTAGTTGGATGTAAAAGCCCGTTAGCTTATACTCGTGTCGACGTGAAAAGATTTAATCGCGACTAAACTTTACACTGAATTATTTTATAGTTTTTTAAAAAAATAATTACCGCAGATATGTAGAAGATATCTGTTTTCGATTTCCAATTAAAAGGTTTATTGTTATCCCGGTTGAGCCCCCAGTTAAGCTGTCGTAGTCAGGGCGAAGCAAAAAAATATATTTTTTTTGGAGTAAAACTCTTTATTTATATTTTATTAAACTACACAGGGTTTACTTAGTACTACACTTAACTAATACACTTTGGGCTGGTACTGAATAAATTCGATCCAAAGGATCGTGTTCTAACACTGTAGGTATTGTACTAAGGACATTGTGTTTTGCTCTGTAGGTTATATTTATACTATATGGTTGAAACTGATGATCGTGGTAGGGATGATGCTGATAGTACACATGGTCATCTTGTGTTATCCTCATGGCTTGGCTTGATGTTATTTTTGGAATACCATATGTTGTTCAGCTTGTTGTTTGGCTTTGTTGTGAGATAAGAATTTTATGACTCGGTTTGGTTTCATTTTTGGAATACCATATGTTGTTCAACTTTGTTGTGAGATAAGAATTTTATGATTCGGTTTGGTTTCTGAAAAGGGAATTATTGTGTTGTTTGTTTTTTGATAAAAATTTATTTTTCTTAAAATAGATTCAAGGGTATTAACTCGCGCTGCCAAGATGGGTTCTTTGTAACTGCAGTATATTTTTCAATGCAACATTTTTCTTGGCATCAATTCACACTAAATATTGCAAAAATAATTAAAATAACGAGAGAATAAAATAAAATAAATGATATATTAGTATTTTAAAAAAAGTTGTGTCAATCTTATTATAAAAATTTGGCTTATAACGGCAGTGAAACAAATTTTATATTTTCTTTGCCAGATAGGAGTTCTTCAATGATGGCAACGCGAACAGAGAATTGTGGATAGGGGTTGTTTTTTTTATAGTGCAGTTTCAAAGGCGATCTGGAATGGTCGTTATCAGTTGTGTTAAAAATTGTGCGATAAGACTGAAACCGGGTGTTTTTGTTTTAATGTGAACAGTTGTGAAAGTTTGATTTTGTTTTATTAACTCGAAAGTGTAAAAACGGGAAAACATTATTTTAAGTGCATTTCGTGTGGCAGACAAAAAAGTGAAAAATCTAATGATCGGGTTTTCCGTCTTCCAACAAACAGCGAGTTGTAAGTTATGTGAATCTTAATATATTAATGTATCTAGGAAAAAACAACTTAAGTAATTTAAGTACGTTTGCTGCAACAATATTAATATTCAATTTTTAGTGAGATATTATATCCGGGTAAGAGTGTTCCACCACACTTTAATAAAAATACAAAAAAGAGTCAAAACAAGCAAAAGTTTATAAATGCTGCTCACATTTGAAAAAATTATAATGTTTTAAGAAAAAATTAAAAAGTGATTAAAAAAAACCTTTGTTTATCCAACCACCCTGTGTCTGTTTTCCTTCTCTTTCCTTCCTTTCAGTTTCTTATTGCCATCTATTTCTATTAACTGTGTGAGAATGTATGTGAACTGATAAGGGAATTTTGCTGAGTTTCCCTACTCATTATTAGATATACTCTGGCTTGTACTGCCAATTTTTATTGGACAGAGTATAGTCGACATTTTTGGTGCCGACAATTTGATAATCGGTGTTTAACAATCGATATTAAAAAATCCACTTGTCGGAACCAACCAGTCCTATGTTCTATTAAGTTAAAGATTAATGAAAAGTTTATTATTATTTCAGTGTCTTAATTTATTTGAATTTTTAATTGTTAAAGCTTAATTAAAATGTTTTCGTTACAATAAAACTTCCCTTTGTCCATAAAATTAAGTATTTTATGCTTTACATTTATTCATCGCCCGTTTCATTTTGATTTAAATACGATCTTATGTTAATAACATTGTAATCAATTATTATTATTTTTATATCATTTTGATTTAGGTTAATATTAATTCCGATAAAAATGCTTTAAACGTCATTCAATTTAAATATCAAGATTTTGATCGTACATTGAATATAAAATAATTTTAAGTTATGTTTATTTTCGTATATAATTTTTTTTAAATTGTATGTTAAGATACATTTTAATATAACTATGTGTTAATGATAGTGATCTTAAGTCATTTATAATGGATTAACTTAAGTTAAATTGGTTTGAAATACCAGCTTTCAATTTCAATTAAAAATTAAAAAGTTTAAAGCTGATTTTTCAGTTATCATTTACGCTATCACACTATTGAAAAACTGGGGCTAAGTAAAAATAGTAGCTACATATAACATACGATTTTCGTAAGTGTCACCGTTACTTTACGTTTTGTTATTTTTACTTGCAATATAGGTACTATATATCAAGTTATGCATTCGTACAAAAAAAAATTGAGGAACAATCAAATAAGATATTACGATGATGAATTCTGTCTGTCTGTCTGTCCGTCTATCTGTCTGTATGTATCAGAAGCCCCAGCCTAAACGAATTTTCGATTTTCTTCAAACTTGGTATGTGGCGTTTTTTGGAAACTATCCCCAGACCATTTTTGAATTATTATTTTTTTGACCAAAAATAAAACCTGTCATATACCGGTTTTAGAAAAACTCATTTTTCTCAAAAATGGTTCCTGCGATTTTGATTAAAAAAATCATGGTTAATTTTTTGGATAAGGTCTATCTTTAAATGAAACCATGTTTCAAAAAAACAGTATTAACTGTACCTATCATAGAACCGTTTTTTAAATTCTGATGTTCTCCTTCGTGACTCAATCAATTTCAACCATTTTTTTAAATTTATTTTTCTGAAGCTGCATTTAAAAATTTTTAATTAAAAAGGCTTAGCATATATAATACTTTATCTATAAAAGAAAGTAAGTGCGATCCAGTCGTGCAATTTATTTCACATAGTTCAGGATCATTGTTTTAGTAATAATAGTCAGATTTAAATGTAAGCACTAGTGGAGTAACTAAAGCCAGTTTTCTCGGAACCAGTCTGAAAAACTTCGATTTGGATGTTCGATATGGATCCATTTAAGGACTTAATAGTTTAAGAAATACGCGACGGTTCTTCGAAATTGGGATCTTAAAATGTTTTTATATATATGTTTTCGTTTAAGATTTTTGAGTAAATCGGGCTATAAATTTAGCACACACTTTTATTTCTTATGAGCTTAAAACGTAGGTTGGTGTACAAAAGTTTTAAAAACAGTTCTCTATGTCAAACAAAAAATTTGTTGCTTCAAGTTAGGACCAAATCATTGGCGGTGTGATTGAGCTCTTGATTTTATCGATGACTTTCTTACGAAAAAAATAAATGTTTTTGGTTGCTCGTAATTCGTTTCATTTCGTAATGATGCGCGATGTGAAAAGTTATCGCCGGAGTTACAGAATATGAGTCCAGTATTCGACTTTGTATTTCTTTTAAATTTCACTAAATCTACAAGGCATATAAACATTCACCTCTTTGTATTTAACTAAAATCAAATGGAATACCTATTAGGTTTTGGTTGAAAAATTAACCTCAAAAACTATTTGTTTTTATAAAATCAGTTTTATTTTTTTTATATACTAGCTGACCTGCAGAATGATTTTTATTTTGTTCTTATATTTAAGGCTTGCCTTAACCAAAGTGTCGCACTGTCGTGCGTGAAAGCAACAAGGACTTTCATATGAAAAACGCTTTGCGCTTTATCGCGTTTGGTGTGGGTACTCTTATATGATTTGTCGTTGTCGTGTCGCACTGTCACACGACAGAGTTTTTTTTACTGTGATTTTCTTCTTTCTTCAATGTTTGAGAAAAGTTATCTAGAACATGATTATTCAGTTTTAATAGTTATTCTACATACATATACATAGTCTAAGATCATTGAAATTGGTCCAGCAGGTCCTGAGTTTTGCATTAAAATATGTGAAAATTCAATTTATGCAGAGTGTCTTAAAAGTCAACGTCGAAACGAAAACGGGTGATTGGGTAGGTGAAAACAGTTTTTAGAAAAATAATAAAAAAAAAATCATAGCCATGTGTTTTGTGAGTTGTTGATGTTCGAAAAAAAAATCGAAAAAAGTGGCACCCTGTTAAGGGTTTTCAAGTGCCGTGATCAAAAATCTTAATTTTTGTCAATTTTTTTTTGTTTTGAGACCTTAATTAGCGTTGCTAACAATTGCATTAAAGAGTACTTGTCAAATTTTGTTCATGATCCTAATTCAATGGACTGTATTGTAAAAAAAATTGTACTACGAATTTCGGCAAGCTACCAAGCTATGCTGAAGGAAACATAAAAAAAAATGCATAAATAACGGAAACAAAAATGTTTTTCTTAAGATATCCGACTTTTTTTAATTAGCTAATTTTCCATATTATTTTTTTTTGGTACCCTTTCGGAACTGAATTTGTATTTCTCGCAAATTCCTTTTTTAAAAGGGTCAAAATTGTGTTATGCAAGCATATGATGTATTTGTAGTTGTATTTGATGATTGTATTGACTTCTCACTTCTCGGGAAAGGCGTAAGACCGATTAGTTCTTAATTTCTTTCTTTTTCCTCCTTTTCAGATTGTATGGTTTTTGGTCAATGGTTCATTGAATAAAAATCTAAAATTTGAACACTAAAATTGGAGAACTTTTTTCCACTGAAAGTTTTTGCATTTACATTGAACTATAAAAATAAATAGAACATTAATTTTATACACAAACAATTTCTATTTTTTTCCTCACACGCTTTTAATTTTTATGGTGTGCATTTTTATGCCGGCCTTACACGACACAATATTACTGCGCAATACTCAGTATTGTGCAATAATATTGACCGTGTAAGGTCTGTATTGAACAATATTTTCGGTTTGCACAATATATTGAGTGATATTAAAAAAGTTTAATATTTTATGAAATTTTACTCAATATTTTTCGTTTCCACAACGAGCAGATACAGAAAAAGCAAAGAGACATAGAAATATTGCGCAGTAATATTGAGTCGTGTAAGGACGACCCTTTTTCGCACAATATTTTTGGACAATATTATTGCACAATAATATTGTGTCGTGTAAGGCCCGCATTATTTTTGGTTTGTGTTTTATAATTTTTTCTTGTCTTATTTATTCAATCACACAAAATTTTCACGTGCACATTTGGGACAAAACACAAATCAACTAGTGCAGATAATAACAAACAAACAGTACGCTGCAGGAGCGAAACAAAAAATCCTATGCAAAAATCAAACAGCGAAATCGTAAAGGAAATTGTTTTTTTTTTTGCTTTCTTCGTTACGCATCAGCATAGTACTAAGCTTTAGCGTGAAGTGTGCACATTGTACATATCATCAAAGACTATTTTTTTAATGAGCCGACTGAGAAAGTAAAGTACAGTTGTCTTATGAGGCACCTCACAAATTTTTGAAATCACCTGAATTTTCAGGTGAATCGTAACTAAATGTCAATGAACGTAACTAAAAGTCACCTGACATTTCAGTGACATCTGACCAATCAGATCCTCGAAGAGGTAGTTAGAGCATTTATGGAAACATGATGTTTCAACAAGACGGCTGCCCAGCGCATTATGCTTGCTTAGTGAGACGATTCCTAGATGAAGAATATCCAGTTAGGTGGATAGGGCAGTCTGGTCCAATTTCGTGGCTAGCCCGTACATCTGACTTAAACATGCTAAACGCCTTTCTTTGGGGAGCATAAAAGAAAAACTCTACTCAAAACTGATCAAAAACTTAACCGAGCTGTTCCAAACAATCACGGAGGCTGCTGCAGACATCAAGTCAAGGAGATTTGCCCCATAAGAAGATGTCGGTTTGGTATTGCCGTTGGAGGCAAACAATTTTGAAATAAGCATTATGTGTAATTTTTGTTGAAAAATTGTGTTTTATTTATAACTTAAAGCAAAATAATAGAAATGAATCACTCTCTGATAGCCCGCGATACTCTGGGCCTGGTAGTAGTTACTTATCAATAACTGTTTACCCTGCTCGAACTTAAACTTAGACACGAGAAAGCCTAGAGTGCATTCAAAGGTTTTTTTATGAATTAAAAAGAATTAGCTTAAGATAGCTAACCGGGTTACTTGAGAAAAATATTTTCGTTTCATATATTTATGGAATATTCTCAAAAATGTTATACCTACCATTTTGAAATTTAAATTAAACACGTCAACTTTTAAGGTAACTTGACAATATTTCGTAGTACATTTTGTTTTTACACTACAGTCCATTGAATTAGGGTCACGTAAAAATGTTGAATACTTAGTTGAACATAAAAGTGATATTTTCTTTAAAACTGATGAATAGCAGGGTTATTCAAGGTTCGAAAATAACTTGAAACCCCATATTATTTCGAATACCCATAATAGTTCATTTAAAGCGTTCTGAAAAACTGCTTGACCTTGCGCGCAGAGGCACTGCCAGTTTTTTGTGCATAACTTTGGTAAGAAGAGATGTCAGGTGGTGAAAATTTGGGTTTAAGATTTCGAATAAACCTTTATCGATCCATGAAAAAAAAACTGACAGTGCCTCTGCCCGCAAGGTCAAATTACGGATTAACAGAACTCACAAAATACATGGCTATGATTTTTTAAAATTATTTTTCTGATAACTGTCATCACCTACTCTATTACACGTTTTTGAAACGTTGCCTGAAAATTAAGTTAATATTATTAACTCTAGATTCCTTCATTTGAAAAATATTCTTGTCGAAATATTCATTCAAAATCGAGTTTTTTACATCCTTGAATTCATGGGAAGATTTTTTATTGGATCTAGTAGACTAAGTGCCCACAGCTGATTTTGATCGTGAGTGATGCATAAAATGATTGAATGTGTCGAGATCGTAGCTGGGGCGTTTGGAAGTTAAAGTGCAATAACATTGCAGTTTGTTTTAATAATTATGAATTATGATATCTACCAACAAAAAAATTTGCAACTAAGATAGATATTTCTTGTATGTTACCAAAACGTTTGTTTTAAGTCAGTTTACATGTCTCTATTTGCCCATAAGGGTAAGATGCACTTAAAATGCATAGTTTGTGTTCATACTTCGGACATACGGCGACAAGACAACGGTCTTCAAACATACTCTTTTAGAACATACAAGGAAGATCTATGTTGGTGGTACCAGTTTTTGTTGGTATTAAAATGATTTCATTGTTTTTCAGAAAACTGCATTTTTATTGCACTGTACCTTCTAAACGCCTCCAGCTACAGACTGCAATAACTTGACATCTTATACATACTGTTACGAATGTAGGAGCGAACACACCCAGGCGAAATGACACATGTATGTCTTTGGTTATGATGAATGACTAAAGCTCTGAACGCTTTCATCCGAACTTCGAACGGAACGAAATCTGTCTATATCTGTCTCTATCTCCCAAGTAGCATTTTCATACTTATAACACTGTTCAAGATTGTTATAAGTATGATTTTCAAGAGTGAAAAGTATTCTTGTATTGTGTTCTAAGATTGCTTTAAGGTTCTTATAAGGGTTAAATGACCTATTTCCAAGAAACTTTTACACTCTTGTTGCAAGATTCATATTCTAAAAGAAGCATAATGCGTCTTGTTAAAAGAATGTGTAGAGCGTGGCTAACAAATACATGTGATAAAAAGAGAAACGAAAGAGTTTATGTGTGAGAATAATAAAAAAAATTTTGTTTGTGAAGTCAAACAAAAATTATGAGTATTTTTCTTGTTGGCTCGTTTAATATAAAATTAGTATTTTCATGACAACTTGATTATTATTTGTTGACTACGTGTACTTACTTAGATCTGAATGAGGTAAGTTCAAATTATATCTGCTATTATTTCGTTCTACATCGAAGAAAAGTAAAGCGCCTTCAAAATAACGCATATTAAAATTATTTTGTTTCAAATTCTTTTTGAGAAAAGGTTTACCATTTATGTACCTAATCTTCTTAAACTTATTTTTTTTTTTCCTAGAAAGCTTTTATTCCAAACTTAATTTGTTAGTGCATATACCTATCTATTAACAAGTAACAAATGATTTTAAGAGAAATATTTGAATTCTCATGTTTTTTTGTTTAACCACTTTAGAAAATTTCATAAGTAGAAGTGATTCATATTTTTTCCTCAGAGGCATATTTTTTCCAAAGGCAGAGCTGTTTTTTTTCCTATAAGAATAAAGGTATTTGCAAATAACTAAGAGTTTTATTTTATTACTTTGAACGATTGTTACCGAATTTTTATTTTTATTAATAAATTAAGATTATGTTTGCAAATGCAAACACAATCAAAACACTAAACCCGACATATTGACTACAATTGATAGCTGTCAGTTTTCAATTTGACGAAGGGCAAAGAAACAGATGTGTTTCGTTTAGCTGTGACGTAACTGGTTAATGGGAAATTGGTAAGGTAGTTCGATCTTAAGCTCGCAACACATAGTAAGAAAGTTGCTTAGAATTGGTTAAAGACGAATATTGCTCTTAGACCTTAAAAAAAAAATTGCTTGCTAGTTTTTGACTATGCAACATTTTAGGAAAAGATGAATTTAGAGCTGTATAGGTAATTTCAAATCGAGAGTGAGGGCAATTTGAATTAATGAAGTAAAGACCTGAGAGTAAGAAAAAAACGGTACGGTTTTGCTGAATTTTCAATTTTCGCCAAACGGTTGCGGATGAGAAGAGAGTCTGTGAAAAGACGTTCTTTTTATAAGAAAAATCCGGCCGACCAGTCTCGGAAAAGGAAAAAATAACTTAAAATTTTTTTTTTATAAAAAAAGAAAAAAAAAATTATATCGTGCTCTTTGTTCGAGAGAATTATATAATTTTAATTACTATATTTTATATACGTAATTTACAAATTAGTTTGAATTGTCGAAAGAAGATTAGACAAAGGAAATTTGAAAATTGACAGAGGATTTGCATTTTTGCGATTGCTTTTTTGGTTAAGAAACTGGCTGAAGTGTCTTTCAACAGAATCAAGTAATTGGTTCAGTCCGTAGCACCTGGAAAAGTATACCTTTATTAAGGAATCCGTTGGGATTGATTTCCTGTAATAAACCCAATACGGGAGATTCCGTGAATTCTTACTGCGCTAAACGACAAAGCCTTTATCGAAGTATCAGTGGCAGTAGTCGTTGATTCGCCGACCAAATCGAGTGACGTCCCAAAGCTGCCGGTTCGAATCCTACGTGGAACCAATTTACATTTTTTCTTATTTTATTTTTTATGATAATTTTTTTTTTTTTTTGCTTAAATTATTTTTTTTATTCAAATTGTAAAGATTATCGATTGGTGATGTGTCGGTTAATTAAAAGTAATTTCATTAAGTAATAAGTTCGGGAACCGTATAATTATACAATTTAGATTCGCATAGTTGTGCATATTTTTTACATCGAACGATCTACTCGTATATACATATATCAATATTCAAAGTGAGTGCTACGATAGTAAAATTGTCTCCGACAATTAAAAATCAGTATCCAGCTGCAGTGGCCACTACCGCAGGATTTGGTGAGTCTTTTTGTTGCTACGCCTATATCTAGTAGTCATTTTAATTATGCTCTGATAATATATAAATATATAACTATATAGTGCAAAAAATTATAAACAACTACTCGAGTAAAAGGGGGTGTTGAGGAACGGCGCTTCATTTATTTATGTTATAATTATTATATTTCTTGTTTTGATTTAATTTTCAATTGAACTTTCAATTTAATATTCATTTAATTTTGTTTGAATCTTATAAATTCATTTTCTAATGGTTCTAATGGTATTTACCCTATAGTTTGAACATATTCCTTATGTTGGGTTTTGCTAATCCTCTTATCTAAAATCTCTTCATATTTAAATCATGCATTTGCTGAAACCGTTATTTATTGAGAAACCAATTCACTGCAATGTTAATGCAGATGATTAAACAATATTGGTAACGTGTGCAAAGGTTTTGGCAAATATGTATGCTCGGTGGCTGTTGATAAAAGATTTACTCTTCCATATCAGCCGGTCGACATTGACATTGTCGTTTAAAGTTAAAGTTCTTTGATTTGATAAGTTTGATTTGTTTGTTTAATTTAATTAAGGATTTATTATAACGTTGTTGAAACATTTATCGTTTTTTTTAATTAATTCACTCATTCTTAATCAAAGTTGGTCCTTCGAGCCGGATATTTTTTAATATTTTTTTTGGTTTTTTTTTTCTGGTTGGTGGTTGCTAGGCTTTGGACTCCTACACAGATAAGTATAAAGCAGAAATCTGAATTTTGCCTGGTGTTCCTCTGTACCCTTTATGGATGCTTTTTTTTTTGGGGCTCGATTTGCTGCTGCTGTTGTTGGTCTATCTGTTGCTGCTGTTGATTTTTGGAATCTTTGGTGGACATTTTGTGAACTGTGCGGTCTATAGACTTGATTAAAAATCACGTGATCTCGGTTATCGGTTTTTCTTTTTTTTTTCAAACGTTCATCATCATCATCATCATCGGCTCGACAACCGGGGTCCGGTCCTGGCCTCTTTCAACAAGTCTCTCCACCTATCCCGGTCTCGAGCCAACGCCATCCAGTTGCGCACCCCAGGGCTTTGGGCGTCCTGGTCTACGCCATCTCTCCAGCGCAAGCATGGTCTACCACGCTGCCGTCTACCATAGAATGTACCGCAAAAGACTTTCCGAGCAGGTTCCTCTTCGCTCATACGAGCTAGGTGCCCTTCCCACCGGAGTCTACCGAGCTTAATTTTTGTCACTATGTCTGCTTCAAGGTAGATTGCGTACAACTCATGATTGTACCGTCTCCGGAATCGTCCTTCCTCACATATGGGGCTGTGGCGATTCATGAAATTCATAATTTTGTATTTTCCACTTAGTTTTAAAATCATCATTTTTACTTTAAGAACAAATTTTATATTAATCACCGATTCTGTGCAAAGTTTGTTTATCGAATGTAAACAAACTTTTTGATATAAATAGTGCTTAAAAAATAAAATTAAATCAGTTCTATTTAAGAATTCAAAGAAGTAGTTTCCTTTCATACGAAGCTACTACATTGGTGACCCCGAGTTAACACTCTTATAGGTATCCCCCGACCAACGGTAAGGTACCACACTCAATTTACAAGGTATCCCCCGACCCACGGTAAGGTGCCTCACACAAAACATTCACACACAGTTAAGAAGGTATCCCCCGACCAACGGTAAGGTGCCATCATTAACCCATACGACAGTTGACACCAAAACAATGCCTGACACCGTAGACAAGGTCCAAGAAGAGGTTATTGGCAGAGTTTCCATCAAAGTGCCACCATTCTGGAAGCGGAGCCCTGACCTGTGGTTCCTCCAGCTTGAAGCCCAGTTCCACACCAGTGCAATCACATCTGATGTCACAAAATATTTCACTCTTGTTTGAAACCTTGGAGCAGATGTCCTGACCGAAGTTCGAGATGTAGTCACCAGCCCTCCTGCTACAGAAAAATACAATGGTCTGAAGACTCGACTTCTAGCAGCGTTTCAAGAATCTGAGCAGAACAGACTCCAGACCCTTCTCAGTGGCATTACTCTCGATGGAAGACGACCAACACAGCTGCTTTCTAAGATGAGAGAGCTAGCGTCATCCACTATTTCTGAAGACATCCTCAAAACCTTATGGATGAAGCAGCTCCCAAATACCACCCAGTCCATCCTGTCGTGTAGTGCTAACCAAGACCTCAAGACTTTGGCAGATAAAATTTCTGACGTTTATTCTAATTCAGATGTTGCTTCTGTCTCAAAGCCTTCCAGCGTTTCTGAAATTTCTGAGTTAAAAAATCAGATTGCTTCTCTTCAAAAGGATATTGAGCAACTTAAAGTATCCAGAAGCCGAAGCTCTTCACGTTCCAAAAATTTTATCCGGAATAAATCGAAGTCAAGAAATCAAAAAATGTGCTACTACCACCGTCGATTTGGCAAACAAGCAAAAAAGTGCCAAGAACCTTGCCAGTTTCAGACGGGAAACTAATTTGCGGACAGCAATCAGCGACTAGACAGCCCGCAGACACCATAAGTCGCCTTTATGTCAATGAGAAATCTTCAAATAAATGTTTTCTCATTGACACTGGAGCCACAATTTCCGTCATTCCACCATCAAGCATAGAAAAGCGGAACAGCGGAACAATCAATCGAACCGTGTTCTCTATGCAGCAAATGGCACTGAAATTCCAACTTATGGAGAGCGTTTGATGTCCCTCAACCTTGGTCTTCGAAGAAACTTCACCTGGCCTTTCATCATTGCCCAAGTCACCGAGCCAATCATTGGTTCCGATTTCCTCTCCTTTTTCGATCTATTAGTTGATGTCAAAAATAAGAAACTAATTGATCGAAAAACAAGTCTTCAAACACATGGCTTTGGCGCAACAACATCTTCAAGTGCCGCAAACATCCAAACAATAAATCCGTCCTCATTCATTTACGATTTATTGAATGAATTTCAAGACATCACCAAGACGAATCTGTTGGCTAAAACCAAGCACAATGTGACACACCACATCCAAACAAAAGGACCTCCTGTGTTTTCAAAAGCAAGGCGTCTATCTCCGGAACAGCCAAACAATAATTTGAGTTCATGATCAACCAAGGGATTTGTCGACCATCAAAAAGCAGCTGGGCGAGTCCTCTTCACATGGTGAAGAAAAAAAATGGTGACTGGCGTCCATGTGGCGACTATAGAAGACTCAATGCGATAACCATCTCAGATCGCTATCCCATGCCTCCCATTGGAGATTTTGGTCATCATCTGAAGGGTAAGAAAGTCTTCAGCGTCATAGATCTGACTCGTGCCTACCATCAGATCCCTGTGGAACCAGAAGATATCCCAAAAACAGCTATCATCACTCCTTTTGGACTGTTCGAGTTCATGGTGATGACTTTTGGTCTGTGCAACGCTGCACAAACTTTTCAACGATTCGTTCATGAAGTGACCAGAGGCCTTGATTTCTGTTTTCCATACATTGATGACTTCTTAATCTCTTCTCTCGAGAGCTTACATGGCAATCAAGCATTTCCAGCATATGGTGGAAGGAAGAAAGTTCGTTCTCTACACTGACCACAAACCTCTTACTTTCGCTTTTCAACAAAAGCCAGAGAAATCAAGCCCTCGTCAACTCAGACATTTGGACTTCATCGGACAGTTTACAACTGATATAGTTCACATCAGCGGCAAAGACAACGTAGTCGCTGATGCTTTATCCAGACTTAACCCCATTTCTTCACCATCCTCAATCGATTACAACGATGTGACTTATAAACAACAAACCGATGAAGAACTCAAGAACCTCCTCAACTCTACTTCTTCGTCTCTACAGTTGAAGCAAATCACTCTACCTGATACAAATCATCAAATCTTTTGTGATATTTCAACAGGCAAAGCACGACCATACATTCCATCAGTTCTGCGTCGTCAAGTTTTCAATACAATCCACAACATGTCACATCCCAGTGTTAAGAAAACTACCCAGATGATAAAAGAACGATATATATGGCCTGACTTGAAGAAGGATTGTCGCAAATGGTCTCAAACGTGCCTAAGCTGCCAAAAAAGCAAGATTCAACATCATATCCGATCTCCAATTTCAAATTTTTCACCTCCCGAAGAAAGATTTCATCATGTTCATCTTGATCTTATTGGACCCTTACCATACTCAGCCGGAAACTCGTATGCCCTAACCTGTATTGATCGTTTCACAAGATGGCCAGAAGTTATTCCTATACCAGACATCACCGCCGAAACAGTGGCAACAGCATTACTTTCTGGATGGATTTCCAGGTTTGGAATCCCTAAAGAAATCGTGACGGACCAAGGAAGACAGTTGGAATCCTCTCTTTTCAATGAACTGTCAAAACATCTGGGCATCAAGAGACACCGTTCATCGCCTTATCATCCCCAGGCAAATGGAATGATAGAACGATTCCACCGGACTCTAAAGGCAGCAATCAAATGCCAAGAAACAGAAGATTGGGTTGCCAAACTCCCAATTGTTCTGCTCGGCCTAAGATCATCCCTACAAGAAGACTTTAAAGCAACTTTAGCTGAACTTGTCTATGGAACAACATTAAGACTCCCAGGCGATATGTTTATTGCAACTCACTCTTCATCAAGCCATGATTTTCTCAACAAATTTCGAGATATTATGCAAAATATTAAGCCTATTCAACCGGAACGTCGTTCAACCAAAATTTTCATCGATAAGAACCTTCAACATTCAAGTCATGTTTTTGTTCGTAACGATGCAGTAAAAAAAACACTACAAGAACCTTATGATGGCCCATATCTAGTGAAATCAAAAACAAGCAAATACTTCACACTAGAAATCAAAGGACATCAGAAAAACATCTCCATTGATCGCCTAAAACCAGCATTTCTTTTAAATGATCAACAACAAATCCAAGAAAGGAATCTAACACCTACTCCACCTCAGACCCCAACCACTCAGACTACACGAAGCGGTAGACGTGTCCATATTCCAGACAGATATCGTTGTCACTAGAGGGCGAGTACTGTGGCGATTCATGAAATTCATAATTTTGTATTTTCCACTTAGTTTTAAAATCATCATTTTTACTTTAAGAACAAATTTTATATTAATCACCGATTCTGTGCAAAGTTTGTTTATCGAATGTAAACAAACTTTTTGATATAAATAGTGCTTAAAAAATAAAATTAAATCAGTTCTATTTAAGAATTCAAAGAAGTAGTTTCCTTTCATCCGAAGCTACTACAGGGCCAACAATTCTCCGTAAGACTTTTCTCTCGAACGCGGCTAAGAGGTCACAGTGCCTTTTGCTAAGCACCCAAGTCTCGGATCCATACATGAGTACCTGCAGGACCATGGTCCTGTACAGCAGCAGTTTTGAAGTTATGGTTAGATTTCTGGATTTGAATAGCTTTGACAGACTGTAGTAGGCTCTGTTGGATTTGAGAAGCCACCCGCGTATTTCTTCTTCTATGTTGTTACCGGCTGCTACTGTTGACCCAAGGTATTTAAAGGATTGCACCACTTCAAATTCGTGCTCCGCTACCTTGATTGTTTGACCAACTGTTCTTCTCGCATTCGACGCCACCATGTACTTTGTTTTACCTTCACTAATGTGCAGCCCCAGATTTTGTGCCGCCTGCTCGATCTGGATGAAGGAATCGTGTACAGCTTGTTCGGTTCTTCCGATGATGTCGATGTCGTCTGCGTAAGCCAGTATCTGGCTGGACCTGTTGACGATGGTCCCTCTTGTTGCCGTGCCAGAGTCACGGATTGCTTTCTCCAACGCCAGGTTGAAGAGGAGGCAGGCCAAACCATCCCCTTGTCGGAGTCCATTAAAGATGTTGATTGGTCTGGATAGCAATCCGGCTGTTTTAACGTGGCTTGTTACGTTGGTCATGGTCAACCTACATAGTCGTGTCAATTTATTTGGGATGCCGAATTCTCTCATGGCTTTGTAAAGTTCTACCCTGGCTATGCTATCATAGGCGGCTTTAAAGTCTATAAACAGATGGTATGTTGGGATGTTAAATTCTAGACATTTTTCCATCGCCTGCCTAAGGGTAAAAATCTGATCAGTTGTTGATTTGCCTGGAATGAAAGCACACTGATAGTGTCCGATGATGGTTTTAGCGTATGGGGTTATCCGGTCTTGTAGGATAGAGGAGAGTATCTTATAGGCGGTACTCAACAACGTGATACCTCTATAATTGCTGCACGTTGTGACATCTCCCTTCTTATGTATGGGGCATATGATACCTTTTCGCCAGTCTTCTGGCATTTCTTCATGCTCCCATACGTGCACTATGATATCATGAATTGCTTGACGTAAGGCTGGCCCGCCGTGGTGGAATAATTCGGCTGGTATGCCATCGGCTCCCGGGGCTTTGTTTTTCTTTTTCAAACGTTACTTCTTTAATAATGGAAGTTTAAAAGCAAGCCCGTGGGCATTATAAGGGTGCAATAACAAGAGTTTTTACATATGCGCAGAACATTCCCGAAAATGTGAACATTTTTGAATTAAATGTGCGGTTAGATAGATTAGAAAAAGCGATTAAAGACATTTGCGATTCTGAATCGGCTCTTTTTGAGCTTCATGCTGAAGAGGGATACGTTGAATCGATTTTGAGATTCTTGAATCAAAATACATAGCATCCAAGAGTGCTCTTTTGAAACGCATTAAAGACATTTCTCCGGTTGACGGCGAAGATAAAAACGTTTCTTTGAGCGAATTAGTTGCTTCTCAAAATGAGTTGCTAGTAAGGTTAGGACAGGTACCTTCTTCCAACGATGGAGATAAAAACCCAACCAATATAAAGCTGCAACCTATGCACATTCCACCATTTTCTGGTGATTATCGAGAATGGCCAGGGTTTCGCGATGTGTTTTTGCAAACCGTGGACTGCAACACAAAACTTTCTGGTGCTCAAAAGTTCAGGTATTTGAAATCGGTTTTGCGCGAGGATGCATTTAATCTTTTGAATAATATTAGTGTTTCGGACTCGAATTATGAGTTCGCTTGGGAGAAATTAGATAACCGATATGATAAGCCTCTTTACATCATAAACGAGCTCATTAAACAATTTATAAAATTGCCCAGCGTCGGTTCAGGAGAGGGCTCTCAATTGCGTAAGCTTGTTGATAAGGCAGATGAGGTGATTCGTGGGCTAGAAGCGGTTAAGTCGGAAAGTAGGAATCCGTGGCTTGTTTATTGATAAACAAAACAGACTCTGAAACTAAGAAGGCTTGGGCGCTAGAAAAGAAAATGTCGGAAGAATCTACCATCAAGGATCTTATTGATTTTCTTGAAGAACGTTCTAATGCTCTAGAAGCTAGTGATCCGAAGACTACCCGCGTTAAGAATTCTCGTGCGTCAAATCCTACGAACATTAAAAGTTTAGCCGTAGCAAATACCTATTGCCCGAAATGTAAAGGCGAACATTATTTTCCTCAATACCCAGAATTCATTTCAATGTCGGTTAATTCGCGCCGTAGTTTCGCCAGAGATCAACGATTGTGTTATAACTGTCTCGGTACTAAGCACTCATCAAATCGATGTCGAGTTAAGGCACGTTGTACGTTATGTAAATCTTGACATCATAGCTTGGTACACCCAGATAACGTTAATCTATCGACTAGTCCATCTACTACTTTAAATGTCGTTGAACCTAGCCAAAGCTGAGCTGCCGTCGTGAGTAACCACATGAAGAATGATTCGCGTTCGTCCGTTATACTACCAACAACTGTTGTAAAAGTGTTTGACGCTTCTGGAGGGACTCATCTCGTGCGCGTTTTATTGGATAGCGGTTCTCAGGTTTCGTTCGTGACTGACAGTTTGGTGAAAAGGCTTGGCCTACGTTAAAGTTAAAATCCCGAATTACTACGCATGCTATGCAAGTTGAGGCATATATTCTAAACCAGATAACTTCGCAAACTCCATCGTTTTCGTTCGAAGCTAGCAATTTCACTTTTATAGATGATCTTTTGTTAGCTGACGTAGGTTTCAAAAACCCAGGTCCAATTGATGTTTTGTTAGGGTCTGATAAGGCTTGGAGTATTCTGCTAAGTGATCATCGTTCAGATTCGGAAGGAAAGGTTGTTGCACACGAGACATTGTTTGGATGGGTTGTGACGGGTTGTTTGCCAGGAAGTTCTGTAGTCTCGTTACACGTAGGTGTTGACGTTGATGTGAGTCTGAAATCTTTCTTTGAAATTGGGGAAGTTCTACATAATTGAAGATGAGGTAGATAAATTTTTTTCAAAAACTCTTACTCGTGCATCGGATAAACGGTACATGGTTGAACTTCCTTTTCGATAGGAAAATGTCAAGTTTTCGAATATCATCTCAGGATCTTTGTCTAGACTGTTCGCCATGGAACGTCGATTTTTGCGTGATAACAACCTTAAATTGGAATATTGGAAGTTCATGGAAACTCACTTAGATCTTGGACATATGGAACGTATTTCGGAGCATGAAATAGAACCAACATCGGGAAGTGTATTTTATTTGCCTCATCACGCCGTTATCACTAATAAAATTCGTGTTGTTTTCGATGGTTCGCATAAGGACCATGAAAAGTTCTTCGTCAAATAGCGTTTGATTACAAACACCAGTTCAATTTAGCGTCACATGCTGTTTTGCATGATATGTATGTTGATGACCTTATGACTGGGGCTGATTCGTTGTCGGAGACTTTAGAGCTGAAGCAGATCGTCGAGATGCTGTCAGGTGGAGGTCTAGAGCTCAGCAAGTGGAGCTCTAATTGTTGGGAGATACTGCGCGAAAACAATTGTAAAGAAGCTGTTTCACTGGATTTAGATAGTTCTCCGGAGTGCACCAAGGTCCTTGGTTTGGTTTGGAACCCGTATCGCAACACTTTCACATATAAAATCCATTTGCCTGAGCAATTTTTGCCTACAAAACGAAAATTACTTTCTGAGGTTGCCAGGATTTTCGATCCTTTGGGTTTTCTCGCTCCTTCCACTATTTTGTTGAAAATATTGTTTCAGGAGCTGTGGATGGCAAAGACGAAAATAGATTGGGATGATCCTTTGCCTTCAGAAATCGCAGAAAAATGGAAGCTGTATCTGGAGCATTTGACCTATTTTGAAAACTTTAGGATTACTCGAAGGTTTACCCGAAATTCTAAAAGCTTTGAGTTAATAGGATTCTCTGATGCTTTAGAAAAGGCTTTTTCCGCGGTGGTGTACTCTCTTAGTTGTTCAGGAAATGGGGTAGAAATTAATTTGTTTGCCGCTAAAACTCGTGTTGCCCCAGTAAAACAGTTGTCGATTCCTCGCCTGGAACTCTGTGGAGCTCTACTTCTTTGTCGGTTAATAGAGCTCATTCGATCGTCGTTGGATGTGGCACCAGTTAGAGTAGCGTTAGAGTTAGCGTTTTGTGACTCCCAAATTGTCTTGTCCTGGCTGTCATCTCCACCGCAAAAATGGAACACCTTTGTGGCAAACCGAACTGCCGAAATTTTGTCATCTTTACCTCGTTCGTCTTGAAACCATGTCTGTTCTGCTGATAATCCTGCTGATTGTGCTTCGCGGGGTCTTTCACCGAAGGACTTAATGGTTCACAAAATATGGTGGAGTGGTCCAGAATGGTTGTGAGACTGAGATAGACGAGCTTCCCGAAGAAAGAAAAGCAGTTACGGTTCACGTTTCGGTGGCTGTAGAACATTTTATTGGAAAGCTGTCGCTTAAAATTTCAAGTTGGAGGAAGCTTGTGAGAATAGTTGGTTATGTTCGTCGCTTCATATATTTTTTTCGTTTACCCAACGCTGATAGAAGGGTTGGATATCTTTCGCTTTCTGAGCTTCGCCTTGGAAAAAACTCCTGTCTCAAGTGGGCTCAAAATGAGTTTTTTGCTGAAATAACAACTCTTAAAGCTAATTGTTGTGTTAACAAGACGTCTAAATTGTGTATGCTTTCGCCTTTCGTTGATGTCGTCGGTTTGTTGCGTGTCGGTGGTAGAATTTCAAACGCAAAAGATGTTCCCTTCGCGATAAAACACCCTATTATTCTGCCCAAAAATCATCCTATAACTCAGCTGATTCTTTTTGATACTCACAGGAATTTTTTGCATATTGGGGTTTCTGGACTTTTCAGCTTGATTCGTCAGGAATATTGGATTCTCGGGTGCAGAAATCTTATTCGGAAACTGGTTCACGACTGTGTTACTTACTTTCTACATCGAAAAATTACTTCGACTCAGCTTATGGGGAAATTGCCATCATCTCGTGTGAATCCATCCTTTGCTTTCGCTCATACAGGATGTGACTATGCTGGTCCCATTACACTTCGTTCGTCAAGAGGAAGGAAACCAACTCTGACAAAGGGGTACATTTCGTTGTTTGTCTGCATGACCACTAAGGTGCTGACCACGGAT
This sequence comes from Meliscaeva auricollis, assembly GCA_948107695.1. Classification (NCBI taxonomy): domain Eukaryota; kingdom Metazoa; phylum Arthropoda; class Insecta; order Diptera; family Syrphidae; genus Meliscaeva; species Meliscaeva auricollis. The sequence goes on along the minus strand of OX403617.1, from coordinate 50,840,548 downwards.
GCGTTTTTGGCTGCACTGAAAAGATTCATCGCCAGGCGTGACAAATGCAGCGTTATGTACTCCGATAATGGTACAAACTTCCAAGGAGCAGCTCGGGTTTTATCGGACATGTATAAATTGGTGCAATCTCGAACTCACAACAAGAAGGTTGCAGAAATGTTGGCTGGAGAAATCATTGATTGGCAGTTTATTCCTCCGCACAGCCCTCACTTTGGTGGGCTTTGGGAAGCGGGTGTTAAATTAGTTAAACAACGTCTTCGGCGCGTCGTTGGTGAAAGTGCTCTCACCTTCGAAGAAATGTCTACCTTGTTAGCCCAAATCGAAGCCCTTTCAAATTCTAGACCCCTTGTCCTTCTTCTGATTTAGAACTTGACCCACTAACGCCTTCCCATTTTCTTATAGGTAGACCTTACACGGCCATTCCTGATCCAAGCTATTTAGAAACACCTATAAATCGATTGGGTAGATGGGAGCTCCTACAAAACATGATGCAAGGTTTCTGGCGAAGGTGGCAAAATGATTACCTTACATCGTTGCAGCAGCGTCCGAAATGGAGAGAAGCAAAAAGAAATTTTGAAGTTGGTGATATGGTCATTCTTAAGGAACCTAACTTGCCACCGGCACAATGGTCACTTGGAAGAATAGCAGCAGTCCATCCAAGAGAAGATGGACATGTAAGTTGTAACTACACGTACAAAACGAGGCAATTTCACGCACCCTATCACTAAACTTGCGCTTTTGCCATGTCCTGAAATTCCTTCAGCGGGGCCGGAATGTTGAGGAACGGCGCTTCATTTAATTATGTTATAATTATTATATTTCTTGTTTTGATTTAATTTTCAATTTAACTTTCAATTTAATATTCATTTAATTTTGTTTGGATCTTATAAATTCATTTTCTAAATTGCCAAACATTTTTGTATTTACCCTATGATTTGAACATATTCCTTATGTTGGGTTATTGCTAATCTTAAATTTGCTTATCTTAAATCTCATCATATTTAAATCATGTATTGTTTTTTTTTTTGTTTGCTCTTCATTTCCAATGCCGTGCATACACATTTGCTGAAACCGTTGGTTATTAAGAAACCAATTCACTGCAATGTTAATGCAGATGATTAAACAATATTATTGAAATGTGCAAAGGTTTTGGCAAATATGTATGCTCGGTGGCTGTTGATAAGAGATTTACTCTTTCACTTTTGTAGCAACCACCATATCAGCCGGTCGACATTGACATTGTCGTTTAAAGTTAAGGTTCTTTGATTTGATAAGTATGATTTGTTTGTTTAATTTAATTAAAGATTTATTATAACGTTGTTGAAACATTTCTCGTTTTCTTTAATTATTTCAATCATTGTTAATCAGGGGGTTTTGATTGAATTGGGGATTAATGCTACTTAATAAAGTCAGAAAGAAAAAAAGAGAATTAAAGAAAAAGATATTCCAAATTTGATAATAAAATCGATGACGAGTATTATTATTTTGTTGAGATAATTTTTTTTATAATTGGCAATGCTGCCACTTATATTTAATTAAATTATAATTTAAAAATTATAGCTTAAAATTAAATACAGGAAAACATAAATATTAAAACTAAATTTTTAATAAACAAATAAAATTTTTAACATTAACCAACATGAATTTAAAATGAAATTTAAAAAGATATTAAGCAATATGTGCTTTGAATAATTATAAGGATGGGAAGGATGAGGTTAGGAGGATGAAAAGAGTGACCTAAGGAAGAAGGCATGTAAAGGGGTTGCTCTGGCGAGAGAAGCAACCATGGCAGGGAGGATTGAGGCAATATTTTCGCGCATCACCAAAATCTAAGATGCTAAAACTGGCCAATTTTTTTTGTAGGGAGCAAATGGTTCAAGAAACCACGAAGAGCTAGTCCAAGGGGTAAAAGAAGTGCCAGTTGGAACCATTAAAAGCAAATAAGCTCGTTACACGATACAAGAAATAAGAGAATTTGAAGAATACAAATCTCAAGAGTATGTAAGTTGGGCTGTCTGTGTGTATTTGTCTGTTTGCTTAACGGAACTGGAGATCTGTGGATCCTTCGAGTAGAAATGAGAGGAGTTTAAATACGAAGTCGGAGAAGGAGATCGGGGCAGTTTAATTTTGACAGCGATAAGAATAAGTGGTTGTGAAATAGTAATTTGTAAAGAGTAATAGTGAAACGATTTGTTATAAATAAAAGTGTTTGTTAATCTGAAAGTAAATAAATGTGTATAGTAAAAAGTGGAAATAAGTTTTATTTTGAACCCAGAAAATATTACATTGGTGTCAGAAGTGGGATAAGACTTATTTCATCTGTGACTACAGATAAAATTGTGAAAAAAGTGAAAGGGTTTCAAAAATATGTAAGAGCTTAAATGATTTAAATTGTGTTGAGCTTAAGGCGGAGTTAAAGAAGCGAGGTCTTCCTACTGCTGGAACAAAAAATGACCTCATTATTCGTCTCCAGGAACATCTAGATCAGCACAACGAGAATCTGGACACATTCCAAAAAAAAAGAAAATAGCGAGACGGACCTGCACGATGCCAAAACTGCAACAAGACCGGACATCTTCAGCGCCAGTGTAGAATACCCCCAAGAAGATCTGCATGTCAACATTGTGGAAGCAGAAAGGCTTCTTCAGAACAGAGTAACAATAACAGCGACGTTACTTCTCGATCTGTTTCGCAGCACGTTTCTGGTATCGAAGGCTCCAGAACCACCATCCAGATCTCCCAAACCAAACGAGAAAACAAAAGTTTGACAGTGGAGGCATTAATAAACAGCAACAAACATGTGGCTACAATCGACGCCGGTGCCATAGCCTCCATTCTGCGTAGAGGCCTGGTAAAAATGACATGGCTACACAACACCAATAGCTACTGTCTTCGGCCTGCAACTGGAGAAGCAGCAAGGGTGTACGGAGAAGTCCGTCTGAAGATCCGATTGGCAGAACTGGAGTTTTCACATCTATTTGGTAGCAGATATATGTGACGAGTGCATCGTTGGAATCGACTTCATGAAAAACCATGGTGTGATACTGGATATCGGTAACCAAGTTCTGAAATGCCGAAATGTGGAGATTCCAATAGTTTATGGCAATGGAAATGCATCCGCTGTCAGGACTGTAATCAATGAAGGCGTGACCTTGCCTCCTTCAGAGGTATTTATTTGGACAAAATTTGAAGGGCGCCTTTGGAAGCCATCGGTACCTCATGGTGGAACCAAACTCTGAACAATCTTCACAAAACATCATCGTTGGGAAGACACTTGTAGCACCAATTGACAACATGGTCCCTATACGATTTCTAAACATCAAACCGTACGAAGTCAAGCTGAAAAAGGGATAAATTGTCGGACAATGCGAATATGTGTCAGCAATAACGAAAACCACTGATGCTAGCTCACATACAGAGGTAAAGCCTGAAAAGCTGATCCCCGTAAAAGCCAATATCCTCAATTCTTATAACTTAAGTCAACATCAACTTAGGATGGAGACTGGTAGTCTCCAGGAGTATGCTGACATATTCTCTTCACCAAACGGGCAATATGGTCGAACACAACTCGTTCAACATCGAATTGATACAGGAGATGCAAGACCAATTCGTCAACCTGCAAGACGTCTTCCACTGGCCAAACAAGGAGAGGTTGAGGAAATGATAGCGAATATGAAGCAAGACGGTTTAATTGAGTATTCCTTCGGCGTCACCAGTGGTTCTTGTAAAGAAGAAAGACGGAATCACTCGATTTTGTTTTGACTACCACAGGCTTAACGAAGTGACCAAGAACGACAGCTACCCTTTGCCCAGAATCAGCTCAGCGATACTTTAGATGCCATGGAAGGAGTTCAATGGTTCTCCACGTTAGACTTGAAAAGTGGCTACTGGCAAGTTGAAATCCATCCAGAAGATCGGGAGAAGACGGCGTTCTCAACGGGAAATGGTCTCTGGCAATTTAAAGTGATGCCTTTCGGACTCTGCAACGCTCCGGCAACGTTCAAGCGTTTGATGGAGTGCGTGTTACAAGGACTAACATGGAAATCCTGCCTTGTGTACTTGGACGGCGTAATCGTATACGGAAATACTTTTGACCAGCACTGTGAAAATCTTGAAGCTGTCTTCCAGAGACTTCGAGATGCTCATCTCAAGTTGAATCCCGACAAATGTGCGCTTTTCAAGAGCGAAGTGAAATACCTCGGACATATCATCTCATCCTAAGGAGTAATGACTGATCCCGAGAAAGTTGACACCGTCAAGAATTGGCCAACACCTCAGAACGAACATCAACTCCGCAGCTTCTTTGGTTTAGCCACATATTACAGTCGATTTGTGAAGGATTTTGCTGGAATTGCTAAGAATTTGCATCAACTAACTGTAAAGGGAAGGTAGTTCAAGTGGTCAGGTGAGTGCGAGAAAAGCTTACAGGAACTCAAGCAGCGACTTTTCAATACCCCGGTGCTGACCTATCCCACACCAGGAAAGTCTTTCATCATAGATGCTGATGCAAGTAATGTCGGAATTGGTGCGGTACTGTCGCAAGTCCATAATGGCGAAGAAGTCTACTACAGCAAGGTGCTCTCGAAGTCAGAAAGAAACTACTGCGTGACCAGACGGGAACTTCTCGCTTTAATATTGGCAACCAAGCATTTCCATAAGTACATCTATGGACAGAAGTTCCTGCTGCGAACAGACCATGGCGCGCTGAACTGGCTCTTGAATTTTTAAAATCCAGAAGGCCAAGTTGCAAGATGGATCGAGTCGAGAGGCTACAGACGTATGACAATGAAATTCAGCACCGTAAGGGAAGGCTCCACTCAAATGTAGACGCCCTGTCACGGCGACCGTGTAAACCTGACTGCAGGCACTGTTTGCGCCAAGAGGAGAAAGAGGTTGTTGTCGTCCAGCGCGTTAGGGCTGATCCTATCAGTGGTTGGAGCAGAGAAGAACTGAGAAACGCCCAGCAAAAAGATCCAGACATCGAACCCATTCTGGCTTGGAAGGAACATGAAGAGAAACCGAATGGAGTGACCTCTCTGACAAAAGTCCGGCTCTCAAAGCATATTCGGCACAATGGACATCTCTTCATGTGAAAAAAGGCATTCTATTGCGAAAATGGGAGTCTCTAGATGGTAGAATGGGAGTCTGTAGTAGTCTGTTATGTGATGCAAATAGTTGTTCCTCGCTCAAGAGTCAACGATGTTCTTCCCGAGATGCACGACGGAGCCTCTGGAGGCCATTTGGGAGTCAATAAAACACTGGAAAAGACAAGACAGCGGTTTTATTGGCTACATGCTAAAGATGACGTTGAAAAATGGTGCCGAAAATGCGATACTTGTTCGGCAACGAGAGGAACCGGCAGAAAGGTGAACAGCAAAATGCATCAGTACAACGTGGTTGCAGACCCTTTTCCCGAGACCAACAATGGGAACCGATACAATCTAGTGGTGATGGATTACTTTAGCAAGTGGCCGGAGGCGTTCGCCATCCCAAACCAGGAAACCTAAACAGTTGTGGGTCAGATCGTCTTTAACTGGGTGAGCAGGGGTGTACCCCTGGAACTCCATTCTGTCCAAGGACGGAACTTTGAGTCCCACATTTTCCAGGAGGTTTGCTGACTAATTGGTATTAAAAAGACGAGGACAACACCACTGCGGATGAAAACCCGCTATGACGCTCAAGCAACATCGACTGAATTTCATGAAGGAGATCTTGTGTGGCTCTTTAATCCTCATCGTCAAAAGGGACTATCACCAAAACTGCAACAAAACTGGGAAGGCCCTTCTTGTGGTAAGAAGAATAAATGATGTGGTTTACCGAATACAGAGAGGACTGCGAGGGAAACTAAAAGTGGTTCACAGTGATCGGTTACATCGCTATAAAGGTGAAGTGATGAAATTGCTCTGGACGATCAATCTTAAGAAGGGGGTAATGTTACAAATGTAGGAGCGAACACACCCAGACGAAATGACACATGTAGGTATTTGGTTATGATGAATGACTAAAGCTCTGAACGCTTTTATCCGAACTTCAAACTTTCTAATTTCGAACGGAACGAAATGGAACGGAACGAAATCTGTCTATATCTGTCTCTATCTATCTGTGTGTATTTGTCTCTTTTGCTTAACGAAACTGGAGATCTCTGGATCCTTCGAGAAGAAATGAGAGAAGTATAAATACGAGGTTGGAGAAGGAGATCGGTACAGTTTAATTTTGACAGTGATAAGAATAAGTGGTTGTGAAATTGTAATTTGGAAGTGTTATTTCTTGTAAATTGTAAAGAGTAATAGTGAAACGATTTGTTTTGGATAAAAGTGTTTGTTATTCTGAAAGTAAATAAAAGTGTATAGTAAAAACCCATAAAACATTACAATGCAATCAAAAGACCTTTACAAAAATACCAATCATTATAATGCTATCACTCACGCCCAAAATCTGCTGTGGGCTCTCGGTCTATAGAGCAAATACGTTGGTTATTATTAGTTCTAATATAATTATTAGTTCTCGGCCCACTGTGTGAGTTCAAATTATAATATCTTGTGAACTTTTTGGAAACCGCAAACACGTTTTTGAAAACATAAACCAGATTCGAGCCACACAATGTTTTTTAGAAAACATTAGGAATAGGAACGTTACTCAGTGGAGACATATTGGTCCATTCAATAGTCTATCTATCTCTGGTCTAAAGCGTACTAGTAATACCTAATGAGAAAAAATTCTGTTGGATCTACACCAATTTCATGAATCACCATTTTATGAAATATAAAATAATAGAACTAATCTAGAGATTTTTTTTTAAATGGCGAATAAAATAATAAATAATAGTTTTAAGGTAAAAATAGGTCAGTAAAAATCTTGGTGAAAGGGACAGGTTTTGGGCTAGCAACATTGGTGTAGCTAACCAGGGTTGCTTAGCAGGGTTGTGTCAACCAGGTCTTTTTAAACTTGTACATATATGGCCGTGTCTAAATCAATACAAATTTTTGTTGTGCTTCCTGTGTGCCGCAAAAATAGTAAAAAGCACAAGTGCCATAAGTGCCGTTTATATTCGTGTAGATTACTGCTCATAGGATTGGCATTGAAAAAATATACATGAAGTTTTTAAAATTTTTTCAATAGTTAGCTTTTTAGTCATAGTCATGGCTAATATATTAACGGTCCTGAACAGAAGAGTCAACACCTGAATAATAGAGGAGGTACCTAGAGCCGCAACTCTGGCAAACTTTATTTTAGAGTAGATGACAACTCTTTAATTCAATTTAGTTTAACTCTTTTTTTTTTCTATCAGTGAATATTAATACATGTGAAAGTGAAATACAAATAAAATGAAATTTCTACCTCAAATTGGTAAATAATTGTATCGTACTGCTTGAGCTTTACAACCTCAGCAGTAGATGCTCTTTTATAAATTTAACGAATAAGAGAAACTCATATCTTAACGAAGGAAAGATCTCGTTCTGTGAATTGTGATTGAATCGCGTTCCAGGAATTCCATATCCTCCCAGAATGATCTAGGAGGGATGGTAACCTGAAAATTTTTCTCAAACTGCATCTTTGGGATGGTATAATCTATGGTACATGGAATTGATCTGAATGAGTTCAGAATGATGGAGTGGCCAATATTATTGTTTATCCACTGTGAGGAGGCTTTGAGCCGAATAGCTGTGCTTGCAGCCGTTTGTTTGCCGAAGGTGTCTAGGGGTGTTAGATGGAGCAGAGTGTCAAGTGCCGCGGAGGGGGTGGTGCGAAGTGCTCCGCTTATGCACATACAAGCTGATCTTTGGACTTTATTTAGTTTTTCTAAATTAATGTTTCTGTCCAGTGCAGTCCACCATACAGACACGCCGTATGTTAGGATCGGTCTGATTACCGAGGTATATAGCCAATAAGTTATACGGGGTTATAGTCCCCATTTGCTTCTAATGGCTTTTTTACATGAGAAGAGAGCCACTGTGGCCTTTTTCACTCTTTCTTGAATGTTAGGTTTCCAGCTCAACTTCTTATCTAAAATAAGACCCAAATGTCATCAAGCCGTAATTTCTTTTGTTATTCATTTTGTTTGTTCTCATAAACTACTTTGAATTTTATTTTCTACTTTGTTAAAAAATAACTTTCATTATTTAATTTCAATCTAGTTACTTTGCTTTTTCGTTTATAGATTTGTAGAATTCTCAAAAATAATTTTCATTTTCAATTTAATTTTCAATCTGAATTGTTCAAACAAAAATAGTAGTTTTATTCAATATCGTTCACCGTTTTCATTAATACCATAACTATACAATTTGAACAAAAGAAATGCAACTTACTAATTGTATTTCTTTTGTTCAACAGATACATACAAACAGACAGACAGACATACCGAATTGTCGGACCCACTTTTTTCTCATTCTCTATCATCGTAATGTCATGTTTAATTGTTATCTCAACTTTTTTTTTTGTACGAATGCATAACTTGATATATGGTACCCATATCGCAAGTAAAGATTTACTGTCATTTTCAAAAATTGGGGATGTTTTTTTTGCAGTTTGCATCTCCTCCAATGATCAGCTCTCCGTATGACAAGTTTAAGTTCCACGGCAAAAAAAAAAAATAGCTATAACATCCTATTTAACTTTAAGTTTTGAAACAGAATTACATATGTAAAGTCGAAGCAGCTCTGAGGATTGTTTTTCCTTCAGCGGCTGACTGGTTCGGTGAGCTTGGCTTTCTTGTTTTTCAGTAATCGAAGACATTCTCCGAAAAATCGTCACTCCTGCACGGACTTTTAAAAAAGTTGACCTATTTTTAAATTGCTACGTTTAAAAACTGTTTATAAATTCAAATTCCAATGAATTTTTAATTATTTTTATAGTTAATAATAACAATTTCTTTTCCATTAGAAAAATTAACTTCAATTCTTGTTGTTAAAAAACAAGCATTTTGTTTTTACAAATTGGGAAACTTGTTTTCTGATGAATAGTATTTTGTAGGGCGATAATTTTTGTTATGGTCAGAACTGAATATGAATATGAATAATCATGCTGAACTCGCCTATATGTCTAAAAAGGTCACAATGACGTTTAGATAAGCTTATCATCATCATCATCGTCATTATATTAATACGTAAACACGATTTTTAGACAGCCTCCCTTCTACAATTCAGTTTTTTTTATCATGATTCTGCATTAAAATTTGTACCGCTCGGCGGTACTAGTAAATACAAATAAATTTGGAAATTTTACGCAGCAAAATCCTTGTATTAATTTATCCAATTTGTGTAAACTATTTCTATACAAAGTTTGACAGTTCATTATCAAAAGATAAACTTATCTAAGGGGATAAACTTTTCTTAAAGATAAACTTTATCTAGTATTTTACGAAATTGCAAGAATACCCTTATAATGCCTTAATAGTGTAAGTAGTTTGAAACAGGTTTCACCAAAGCGTCCGAAGAAAACCCAGCTTGAATTTCTAAAACTTAGGTACTATATGTATATATTCATGTGACCGGTAGTATATTTCAACTGGAATGTAAGAACTATTTTTGAGTTCAACGGCAAACTGAACTCAAGTTCAGTTGGTATGTCTGTAACAATAAGCCGGTGGCCGACACCGCACAGTAAGAACCAAAATAATAATTTGAAATTAGAAATTTATGTTGTCTTTAAACTTTGAGCCTAATTTATAGTTCAGCGCAAAGAAAAAAATAAATAAATTTATAAAACTGTTTTCTGTGTTTTCTGTCCATCGTTTTTATTATATAAAATAGCAAACTTGTTGGTCATACCCCAGATAACACGTAGGATACTTTTTTTTTGTAACCAATCAAAACAAAGGCTAAGAACGCAATTTGTTGTTTTTTCAGCATGCAAAGATTTGTTTGCGTGCAAAAAAAAACAAAATTGCATTTGTAGCCTCTAAACCGATTGATATAGGAAAAAAAAGATAATTTATGTATTGGTTATGGTGATTGGAAAATATAAACATCAAAATATGGTACAAAATTATGCCTAAAACAGACTAAAATTTGCTTTGAAGTTTCGTTATTTGTTTTTGCACGCTGAACTGTAAATTAGCCTTATTTGAAACCGATTGAAGAATATTCAAATTTAAACATGAAAAATAATATAATAATATATAAATAATAAATACAATTTTGTATTTACAGTATAATGACATACAGAATCATGGTCGTACAGTATTTTGACCGCACAAAATTTTGTCATACAGAATTTTGAAAAACAGTATTATGACCCGCTCCCTAATATAATACTATGTGACGACCACCCTAATGCACATTACAGACAATATGTATGCTTCTGAGACAGCAATAAAATTCCTACGGCTAAAGTTGACCTATTGATTCACTGTTGGACATGCAAAAGTGATATTATATTCTTAGGAAGGAGGAACCCTTTTTAACTTAATAATTTAAAAATGCAATCGTAGGTTCGAAGTTCATTATTTCTTAAAGTTTTTGCTACTAAACAATCAATAAAATAAAATATACAACTTTGAATGACTCCTCAAAACAGTTAAAGGGATGGTTGAAATTCAACGATTTTAACGGAAACGTAGCCTAACATAACAATACCCTTAAAGGATTTTTATTTGTTCACAATAATAAGTAAAAACTTTGAATGGTAATCTTGGAGACTTTGCATTAAAATAATTTTAAAAATTAAATTCAAAATTGGAATGGTAGGTACATACTTACATATAGGTTATTTATGTAAATTAAAATTTAAGAAAACTTTTAAATGATTATAGGTACATATTGTAAAATAAAATAAACATGCATATATATTTATGTTAATTATGTTCATAACATCAATTGAAATAATTTTGAATAAAACAATTGCAAACTCTTTAATTCTGGAAAATTATATGTTGTTACTCATTAATGTGTGATTACCAAACATTTATATTATTTAATTTAATCGAAAATTCTATTTTAAAAATATAATATGTATCTCTATTTAATTTTATACAATGTTTCTAAAAATAATTTTAAAAGTCTATATCACAACATAACATACATGTTTCAAATACTTAGATTTGCTTCTTTCTCATTTAACTGTTAAAATTTAATTGCGTACGTATAGTGTATCTATATATAATATATTTGTCATTAATTAATCAAAAAAAAATCAAATGTTCCTCTATTTCTTAGTTTAATTTAACATAAATATTCTTCACAGAAGGAGTTAGTTTTTTAATAAACCGAAATTCTAAATTGTATCATAAATATTGCATAATTCCATGTTTTTAAAATAACTACACAACAATAAAATAAAACCAAACAAAACTAAAACAGTATATATTTTTGGTTCAAAGATTTTTAATCCACTCCAAACATGTATATTTTAATGCACAAAAGGTTATTAAATTTAATAATTAAAAATGAGAAATTCACGACCTCATTGGGTAATAAAGAAAAATGGTTTTGTTCAAAAGTACGTTGTACATAATATATACGCTTTAAATAAATGTATAAATGTATTTCAAGAACTACAAAAATGTCGAAACAGCTTTATTAGGGGCGTTGTTGGGCTTATAAAGATATTCCAAAAAGTTCTAAAATTTCTATCTACTGGAAGTAAAAATTCAGACCTCAATGCAATAAATGACTCTACTAAAAGTTCTTTCCTATCATTATATTCTTGCACTACTTAATTGTTCGAGTGAAGTTGTTATGCAAAACTCGCAGATCCAATGCATTCTCATTTAGTTCTTTTCCTTATAATTGTTTTCCTTCATGGTTGTGAGGTTTTAAGATAATTTTAAAAAAAAACATTAAAATACATTCACTAAAGGTTACGTTATGTTTTACTCAAAATCATACTTTTAATTTCCCATGTTTGCAATAAAAATATCGTCAAACTATACTGTTGTATTTGATAAAAATAATAAGATAAGCATTAAGTAATTGAGTGTCGTGAATTGTATTGAAAAATATATAGTAATTTTCTAAAATTGCTACACATTTCATTTTATAGACTAAATTTATCTAATATTTTTACTTTATTTTAAACAATTGGGGTTAAATATATTTAATTTCACAGTTTTATGCTATTTTTTGTTTCTTTTTTAATTCATTTGTTTGCTTTTAGTTCGGCATTTATTAAAAAAAAAAAAAATAACATCTTCAACGACAGTTATAAATAAATGTGCTGTTTGTTTTTAGAAAACAGAAACAATGTTCAAACTTGGCACCGGAATACCAACCTAGAGACTTATCTCTCAACAAAGAATGTACCTCTTACCCAGTTGCTGTTTTTTTTGTAAAGCAACAAAACAAAGTTCCCAATTAGAGATTCGTGTGCGGCTGCCCTCTCGCAACTGGATTTCCTTGCCCAACAGTAGTTGTTGGAGCAGTAGCTGTTGAAACCGCTCCCATAGATGCAGCAGAAGCTCCAGTAAGAATTTCATGTTCGTTTTTTGCCTGACGTAACCAGTTCCGTAAATCTCGTGTACGCTCTACAAGGCTTGTTGTATAATTGACTGCCCTTGGGCTTTGCGATACAATCGTGTTGGCGGCCAGAATAGCTCCTCCCATGCGACCAGTCGCAAGCTGACGGTAAGTTTCTAAACGATCGGCTAAGGTTGGAATTGATTGAGGTGCGTGAAGTAGACTCGAACCACTTGAAGCTCCTGAAACAGCACCAGGAGATGAGAGAAGATTTGCCCAGTTAAAATCATTTTGTGGACTACTGAGAGCAATTGATGGACCTATTAAATAAAAGAGTTAGCTTGACCACTGCAAACATTGAACATTTAGCTTACCATGTCCCTGTTGCTTACTGAGAATATCCAATATTTCTCTGATTTCAACGTTCAAGATTTCCAAATTTTGTATGCATTCGGAAGATTCTTGGTGATACATATCCTTACGTCGGTTTAAGTTCTGCGTGTCAACACTAGCAAAATCGGTACTACTGAATCCTGAACTTGAGTGCGATGAAAGATCACTCAAAGTTGCGTCATCTTTATTTTCAACGGATAAAAATTCCATTGGCTTTTCTTTTTCGAAAATTCGCTGTAATGAATGCTCCAAGTGTCTTAAACGTATGACTTTTTCTCCCAATAGTGCCCTTGTCCGATGTAGATTTACTTCCATTTCCGTCAATTCTTTTTCTTCCTGAATCAACTGGTCCAGCGAATGTCGAGTAGTGTTGGTCTTATGATGCTGCTTAATTTCCCTTTGGCGAGCTCTGAAGTTTGTTCTTTGCATGCGAAGAGATTCTTTGGCACGACGTACTGAGTCACGCTCCAAGTGAATGCGATGCTTAAAAAATTCTAGCTCGGCTGAGCTTGTTCCAGCGTGTTCATTAGAAACATCTGAAAATGGATATCGAAGATGATATGTGGCATCCAAAGTATTGTCAGGAAATTGATCTTCAAGATCTTCTAGTTTTTGAAGTTGATGACGTAAATTCTCCACGGGCGTACATGGTCGATCTCCTTTAAAGTTATCTGAGTTAAGTCTTGACGTTGAAGCAGACTTCATGCGCGAGAAGAACTTCTTGCGCTGATTCCCAGTGCCACGTGTGTTGTTATTATTCTCCTGGTTATTCTGGAAAGCTTCTGAATCTGAGTTACCATTATCACTCAGAATTGGAGATGGGAGATATCGACCTTTGGGGTAATTGTTAGAGATAGTGGTATCAGATTGACTCACAGATGTAGTGTCATCATGAACTTGAAGATGTTTAATATACTTTGAAGTTATGCCAGGTTTCCGAGACTGTAGGCGCTCCGCAGATTTTTCGCGCAATGGGTGTTCTCTTACATTATGCAGATGAGTTTTTGGAGGTATGGGTGGTTTAACTCCAGATGCAGATATAGAAAGACTGCGGTTCTCACTGTTTCCGATCGAAGGCTTATTTGACATAGAACGTTCTGTTTCTGAACCTGTTGTAGTATTGTTCAAACTTTGCTGGTTTAGAACGGCTTGTTGTTCACGTCGCCGATTACGACGTTCTAGTGAAAGCTTTACATCTGTTTTAAGCCTGACATACTTTTCTTTTAAACAGCGATACTTGTCTTCAAGAAGACGCTTTTCACAACGAACTTTTTCATAGAGCCGATCTTCACCAGTATCACGCATTTTCTGCCTTTCTAACTCCATCTCATGACTAAGTTTGTCACGCATTTCTAAAAGCTTAGTAGAGTGTTCCTTCTTTAAAATTTCTTCCTCACTTTTTAAATCTCTTTCTAGATCTTGAAAAATTTCAGAGTGGTTTTTCTGAAGTGTGCTCATGTGTGCCTTATGTTCATCGACTACTGCTTTTCGTTTACTATCCAAATCTCTTTCCATTTCAGCCCGATAGTCTGCAAAATGTTTATCGAATTCTTCTTCTAACTGATGTCGAACTGATGTAAGTCTTAAATCGTGTTCATGGCGAAGGCTTTTTAGTCTAATATCATTCTCTTTTTTTAAGTTCTCAATATCTTGTAGAAGTCTCTCATCCAAACGTTCTTTTTCTTTCCGTATTATATCAGTTTTATCAGCCTGTCTTTGCTGACGATACTTTTGTATTTCATTATCAATTTCCTTATCAATTTGTTCTGACACAGTGACTAGTCTTGAGCTTATTTCAGGTTTTACTGGAAACTGTGCAACCTTCCGAACTGCCCCCCCTTTCATTTTATTTTCTAGTTCTTCTACATCACGTTCATGCTTTTTATCGAGCTCATCAAGATCAAACGGAATACTCTCAAATTCTTGTTCAGATTTATTGACAAAGCTCCTTACTGAGCTTGCTTTCGATTCTGAATCTGTGTCTTCATATAATGGTTTTACATGAGTGGTATCCTTCAGCTTATCTAAATATGAAACTGTTGAAGATGGCTGGCTTTCAGCACTCAAAGATCGAGTTGCCTCACTCAGGCGACTTCTATCTTTGTCACTGATATCTACAGAAAAACTTTGAGCACGCAAAACTGGCACTATTGCCGGCCTTAAAACTGGTATCACCTGTACATCCTTTACGTGCTTCTCGACTTCATCAAAGTCCTCGTCACCTTCTTCATAATTATTCTCCCAATTGTATTCTTCATCTGAGATAACCGATATCTCTGGGCTTTGAGTTAGTCTTTTTGAGCTGCTATTGTCTTCTTCAGGAGACAAATTGGATCTAGGTTTCATATCTTCCAGATTAAAACGGACGCTTTTCTTATCCTCCCCTCCTTCATTCTCCAAACTATCACCTTTCCGCCGCATGTCCGTGAGACTAGAATCCCTAAGGATACCCTTGACTCCAGTGTTAGATATTTCAGCAAATAGTCCTGCTGTAGTGTTTTTTTCATTTGCCTCAACCAAGTTATGGAAATCCAAATTTTTTCGTACGTTTGATTTCAAAAACATAGCTCCCGTACCAGAAATGGTAAAACCTTTTTTTAAGTCCGGTCCATCACCACTTGGGGTCATAGGAATATGCTGTAGACTCTGCTGCCCATCGCTATTATTAAATTTTATAGCTAGGCCAATTTGGGGGTTTGTCTTAGTAACCTCAAATCGGGACATCTTTACAGTTGGAAAGTTAGATGCTATAGGAAAGCATTTAGCTCGAGTTTCTAAAAAGCGATTTACTCCACCGCTAAAGCCACTAGTTCCTGTGAAACTGAGAGTGCCATTAGAAGAACTGAATTTAGCACTGTTATTTAGTGGTGAAGATATGTCGTTTGTATTGTTTGAATCCATGTCTTCGTTACCTTGAAGACTACGAATACCTGAATCAAGCTGTGAAGCATCATCCGAGTTGTCAATAACTGGAGTAATTGCTGATGAAATTAGCTTCTGTCTAGCTTGTTCTGCCAGTTCACGATAATCGGCATCCAAAGGATGATCCCATTGAGAGTTTTTAGTCTTAATATTATAATAGTAGTGCGCGTCCTGCTCTTCGGAATAGCTGGTAAGAAGGAAAAAATATTTGTATTTAATAATGATTTTTAATATAACATATTTATAATTCTATACAGCGTACCTACTTAAAAATGCACATAATACATTTTGTAGAAAACTAATTTTTCTATTAAACAGTAATAAACTTTTGTTGTAAAGCTAATAGTTTCTGAGATAAATTGAATTGAAAATGCTGCAGCATTTAAATTTCTATGTGTTATTGTGGTTCCTTTTATTTAAAATATAACCTTCGATTGTTAAAATTTAAGTTTTATCTGTTGTTTTTTGAAAATGATTGAGTTTTTAGCAAATAAACTAGATATCTTACTTTAAAATTGATGATTAAATTTTAAGTAACAGATAATCCATACACCCAGAGAAAAAACAACGTAAGATCATAGAAAGATCCTCGAAAGATGACCTAAAAATAATGAGTTTTAGAGGTCGCTAGAACTTTTTTTCAATTTTTATCAAAGTTTCAAATAATTTTTCTATACCTTGGTTCATGTTAACGATGATTTATTTTGCTCATTTCTCAGAAATTAATTTTTCTGTTCCATTTTTCTTACCCATGCTAATTTTTAACTTTGAGGTCATTTTTCTTTAAAAAATGCGTAAAAAACATAACGTTTTATTATTTGTGAGCAAACAGTAAGCATCAACAAACATCCGCAATGAAATCAAAAAACGGGCTCTAGCACGCATACAAAACCAGGGAGTAGACTTCGAAAAATACTTAGTAAATATAACGTTTTACTATTTTTGAGCGAGCAGTTAGCGTCAACGAACATCCGCAATGAAATCAAAAAACGGGGTCTAGCACGCATACAAAACCACGGAGTACACTTCGAAAAATGAGTAAAAAACATAACGTTTTATTATTTGTTAGCAAACAGTAAGCATCAACTAACATCCGCAATGAAATTAAAAAAACGGGCTCTAGCACGCATACAAAACCAAGGACTAGACCTCGAGAAATGCTTAGTAAATAAAACGTTTTACTATTTTTGAGCAAGCAGTTAGCGTCAACTAACATCCGCAATAAAATAAAAAAAAACAGCTCTAGCACTTTAAATCAAAAAAATCTTAAGGCCCAACTATAATAGACTTAACCGAAAGTAAGCTAATGTCAAAACCGAACGAAAAATTATCAGAAGTTATCGTCAAAACAAAAAGTCACCATAATGGATTCTAGTAACTTAAGCAAATGTCAAACGCAAATATCATTTCGAATTTAAATTTGTTGATATAAATTTTGGTTTGGATTTTTTTTTTGTAAATTATTGTTTTTTTTTTTGTGAAAAAAGTTTGAAAAATGAACCATAAAAATAAACTTCAAAAGTTTAAAAAATTAAAAATTATGCATTTTGCATTCAATGCACTTAAATTATTAATTCAAATTAAAGAATTAAATGATAAAAGGAAGGGTAAAAGGCGATCTTGTAGTGTTCGTCCTATAAATAGCGATAGAAAGTCCAAGTCTTTGTTGTCACGTTCCAAAAAATTAAGAAACTGGACAATGAGCAATTTTTTATCTGCACACAATATTTTATACACACAATTTGACATTTACTCAGGCTCAAACCATTTAAATAGCTCTTGCTTAATTGCGCGAAAGTTAGCCAAATTTAACGAAACTGAGCAGAACGTCTATTATGTTTAGTGACATATTATAAGGCTGCGTATTTGTTCGTTCCCTTAAGCTGGCTTAAGCTCGGTTAAGTCTATTATAGTTGAGCCTTTAAACACACAAATTACGTGTTATTCTAAGCCTTTTGAGTTATCTTTAAAACTTTCCGTCCATACAAAATATTGTAAAGCGTGTCATAACCGTTATAATTTTTTTTCAGCCATTAAATGCCTATGTAAATTTAATTTTACATTTTCTGCAACAGAAGAAGGTCGTTTTAAGGAGTTTTTTTTTAATAATGTTTTTTCTAATAACTTTTTAAATAATGAATTTTCGTTAAACACTTACTTTTTATGCTTTTTTTCTTGAGGTAATCTTTAAATAATTTTTTTTTTTTGTATAATAAGTATTCATTTTTTTTTAAGTGAAATATGTTTCTTAAAATTGATTTAATTAAAATATAAAAAATTAATAATAAAAAATAACAATAAAAGAATTTAATTTTAAAGTATTTATTATTGGGGTATGTCATACCCCTGTAAGAGGAACATGTAAGAAGGTAAAGTTACTATTTATGCTAAGCCCTTTTAATTAAAAATTTGTGAATGCAGTTTTAGAAAAAAACAATTAAAAATTCAGTTTCCAGTGTGACGTTGTGGGGTAAACTCATATCGGGAGCTTCTCAGTTTGTTTAAGTCAATCATATTTTCTTTTTTTTTTAAACAATCTAACAAGTCATCATTTACGTACGCAACAATTAAAATGTCGTGCGGAATTTGTAAAAAAAAGGTCGACAGAACAGATCTTAAAATAGAGTGCATTTGCTGCAATAGTTTTTTCCATGGAAAGTGTGTAAATGTTACAGCAAACGAAATTGAATATTTAAAAAGTATAAAGGCAATTTGGAGATGCCCTAGATGTGCAAGTGAGAGGAGGGGATCTATTTCTGGCGCCTCTCCAAACATATACTCTTCAACTGCATCGCTATCAAAACATACAGCACTTACACCATCATCAATTGCATCAGACTCTTTACCGAATAAACTCCCAACTACTACCACCGCTACCATCACTGTCACCACATCCACCACTACTACCGCTGCCACCGATTTCTTTGCTGCCTCCATCACTACCCCCGCCACTACCACCGCCGCTGCTATCCACACCAAATTGTGTAACGTTGATGCTTCTTCTTCTGCTACATTACCTGCCCCCATCACCACCACCACTTATTCAACAATTTCCTACACTGATTTTAGCAACAACAATTCACCGATCGGCAAACTACCTGTCGCTATAACCTCAGAGAGGCTTTATGCTGAAATGGTGCAAATCAAGAACTACCACAAGCTTCAGGTCGATATTCTGCATGTCAAATTTATTTCTCATCACTTGAAAGAGAAAATTATGAAAACTAAACGAGAGAAAAGGGAAAAACTAACAACTAAAATTTTTGGAGCACACGGTAAAAGCGAGAATGTATACATCAACGATTGTTTAACACAACAGAGGCGTCAACTTCTTAATACTGCGCTAGCACTAAAAACTACGAAAGGAGTCAAATACGTTTGGACTAGGAATGGGAATATTTTCATAAGGAAGAATGAGGGTGATAATTCAGTAAGAATTAATTATATTTCTGATTTTGATAAAGTATGAATATTATAAATCCTATTATTTCTTCAGTTCAAAATATTTGTGAAGTTCCAGTTTTTCGTAGTTTTATTGATAATTGTTTTTGTATACACCAAAACATCCGTAGTCTCAGAAAAAATTTCTCTAATTTCTTAGCTCACATTGAGTCACTTAAAAAATTGCCTTCTATAATTGTTTTAACAGAGATTTGGGTTTAGGAGAGTGAAATGAGTCTCTATAATATACCGGGTTATGCGTTATTGAGTTGTTGTAATGAATCTTATTCGTCAGGTGGTGTTGCAGTTTATATTGATGAGAGTTTTGTACATCATTTCTCAAAAATTGAAATATGTAGCGCTGACGTTGTAAAGTTGTGGTTTTGCTATCAAAAAGAAAACTATGCAATGTTGTGTTTATATAGATTGCACGGGTTTAGTAAAAGTTTGTTCATAGAAGAACTCAGTAAAATTCTTTGTATAAACAAAACTTGTAATTTAATTTTAATTGGAGATATAAATATTGACATCTTAAATGTGGCAGACAAAGATACTGAAAATTATTTGTTTCTCATGGCTTCGAATGGATTGAAGGGTATTATAAATGAGCCAACCCGCGTAACAGAATCTACAAGTACTTGCATTGACCACATTTTTTCTCGTTTTAAAGTCAACACTCAATTTAAATTTATTGGTAGTGTTCTTGGCCTGAACATAACTGATCATAAATCTATAATTTTATTCAATAAGTTAGTAAATAATCTGAGTTATACTTCAGTAACACAAACAAAACAGCATTATATCACCGATTACTTATTACTGCAGGATATTTTGAAACATGAATTTTGGGAAGGGGTTTATTCGGGAAAGGACCCATCCACTTGTTTTGCTTTTTTTAACTCAATACTGCAAAAACATTTAGAGTCATGTACTCAAGGATCCATTAAAAAATCAAATAAAAATAAATTTCTTAAACCTTGGATGAATATAAGTCTCCTTAAGGAGATTAAGCAAAAGAGCAAAATTAGTTTAAAGCTTAAAAAACATTCAAATAATGAAAATCTAAAAAAGTATTATCTTAAACTGTGTAAAAGTGTCAGCTTAAATATTGAAGTAACTCGTGAAAAGTACTATTCTAACTTATTCGAAAAATCGAAGGGTAATATAAAAGAAGAATGGAAAGCTGTTGACAGCATTTTAGGAAAAACAAGGAAACCTAACGTTATAGAATCTAATGTAGTCAATGATGTTTCTCTAACAGATTTAAACTGTATTTCGAACAAATTTAATGAATATTTTACAGAAATATCGAATACATTAAAGCCGTCCATTAGTTCTACTGGTAACTGTAACTGTTTTATTCAAAATCGCCTGGATGCTGACTACATACAACCTAATAGCTTTGCTTTTAGTCCCATCTCTTCTTTTGAAACCTACAAAACTATTTTATCTCTGAAAAACCAAAACTCTTGCACTTCAGATGGAATATCTAGTAACTTGCTTAAAAAAATTGCATTTTATGTCTCTGATGTTTTAAGTTACATATTTAACTTAAGTGTTGAACAAGGTTGTTTTCCAACTCAGTTTAAGTGTGCGGAAGTTATTCCCCTCTTTAAAAAGGGTGATCGAAAAAATATGCTTAACTACCGACCTATGTCTATTCTTCCAACTTTTTCAAAAATATTTGAAAAATTAATGATCAAAAGAATTACTTCTTACCTATATAAAAACAAATTTTTCAACGAAAATCAATTTGGTTTCCGCTCTGGTAAATCAACTGAAGATGCCATTCTTAGGCTATGTAGTCAACTTTATAAATCTACAATGGCTATTTTCATCGATATGACGAAAGCATTCGATATGGTTGACCCTGAGTTATTATTAAATAAGTTGTATAATGCAGGATTTAGAGGAGTAATTTTTCAATGGTTAAAATCCTACTTGAATGAAAGAGTTCAAAAAGTTGTTGTTAACGGTACACATAGTGAAGCCCGATTTTTAAAAAGTGGAGTAGCACAGGGATCTGTACTCGGCCTTTCGACGGCATTTGCAGACGATATATCATTTACCTACCAGTCAAATTCGGAATTAAATTGTGTCTTGCAAATTGAAGAGGATCTTGAAGTACTAAGAACTTGGTTTTTTAACCATAAGTTAATTATAAGTGAAAAAACTAAGTTCATGAATTTCAAAACAACTGGTCATCGTGTTTGTAACTATAATTTATTTTTTCATGCTCCAAGCTGTAGGCAATTCACATTTCCAATTCACGATTGTGGTAAACCTAATTTCCAACATAAATATTCTTGTTCCGATTCTTGTTTCAAAATTGATTCAGTGAATAGTTTTAAATATCTGGGTGTTACAATTGATTCTAACCCGAATTGGAAAGACCATAGTAACAACATCAAAAATCATATGATGCTCATAACGAGAAAAATGTATCTTTTAAAACCATTCTGCTCTAGAAAGGTTCTTACTTCAATTTATTATGGTCTAGCACATTCTAAACTACAGTACGGGTTATCTAGCTGGGGTGGTTCCTATGCAAATACTTTTAGACCTTTATTGATTGCTCAAAAACATCTTGTTCGAATTATTTGCAACAAAAATCGTTTAACAGAAAGTTGGCCCTTATACAAGGAATTGCGAATTCTACCTATGAGACATCTTTATATTTTTAAAGTGCTAAAAGAATTTTTCAAGCAAAGTGGTAATATTCCTAGTCGGAACTCGCAGTTATACAATCTTAGAATAAACAACATGCATCTTGTAAATGAACCTACTGCCCACAAAACTCATTTCTCTAACTTTTATACTGCCACAGCACCAAAATCGTTTAATAAATTACCTCTGGTTATCAGAAAAACTCAAAACTTAAACTCTTTCTTGAAAAAATTGAAAGACTGGCTTTTCACTATTGACTTAATTTCTATTGAAAACTATTGTTAAAAATTGTATAAAAATTGTATCATAATATTAATATAAGTACATATGTATTTTTATTGCTTCTTTTTTACGAATTATTTTGATGAATTGTTTATTTTTCTACATAATTTAAATTATCACTAAAATATTTATTGAATACCTTAACTTATTGAATTATTGTTTATTATCATATTACTGATTGTCACCCCACAACAGTTTCCTATTATTGTAAAGTTTAATTAAAAAATGTATCATTCAACACTAACTTTAAGTTAAAGAATGATAGCTATTATTTATTCTTTTTAACACTATTTTGTTTTGCACTATAAGTTTAAATTGTAAATGGAAAAAGAATGAATAAAAATGTTTTCTAATTCTAAATTCTAATTCTAATAATTCTAAAAAAAAGCATAAAATTCGATTTTCAAATGACTAAAACAGCTTCTTAAATGAACTTAACCTCAAAACAAAGTATGTATGCAATGTGATTTCTTCTATAATGATATACATTTTTAGAAAAAAAAAAATTTGAAAATTGTTTGAGCCGTTTTCTAAAAAAAATAATTTTTCTGTATAAAATTTAGCAAAGACTTTTATAAAATAAAATTGGTACGCCATTTTTAAGATATTATTTTTTTTTTTTACTGAATATTATTACGGCAACTTGAAAGCATCCATGTAAAAAAAATGGTTGAAATTGGTTTAGTCATGAAGGAGAAGGCAGGTACCGTTAACGGTTTTTGAAAAAAATTGTTCTCATTTAAGGATAGACCTTACCTAAAGAAATGACTGTGATTATTTTAATCAAAATCGTAGGCACCGTTTTTCAGAAAAATGAGTTTTTCTAAAACTGGTATATGGCAGGTACCGTTATTTGGAATTTAAAAAAAAAAATCAAAAAAACGTCTGGGGATATTCTCCAAAAAACACCACATACCAAATTTGAAGTAAATCGACCCATCCGCTTAGGCTGTGGTCTCTGATACATACAGACAGACAGGCTGTCATGTTTGATTGTTATCTCAACTTTTTTTTTGTACGAATGCATAACTTGATATATGGTACCCATATCGCAAGTAAAAATATTTGAATCCAATGAAATTAGCAATTTTGAGAAGTATAATTTTTTTAACTCCTCGCTTCACAAAGACATTTCCTGGCTCAATAAGTAAAAAATTATTTGCTTAAACATCCTTTTTTTTAAACTATAGGGTTTTAGTTCAAAATTACTAAAAACCTGAAAATTTCTGAAAATGTCGCGTTCAAAACTTTAAAACTGCCAAAAAAAAGCTTCATATGACTAAAATTTTGCATGGTCTTCATCTATAGAATCGATAATGGGTATAAATATTAATTTTCCCAGGTATGGTCTTGTATTTTTTGTTAAATGAATTACTCGAAAAAAAATTGAAGAAAGCTCCCCCACCGAAAAGAGATCCTGGCTACGGGCCTGGATCTAATTTTTTCTATTTCAGTTTATTTTTTGGTATATAGCGCCTGGACTAAATTTGTTTCATTTCAGGAAAGAAAGTGGTTGATTGCTTACTCAGAGGTATGGGGTTCGTGCCCCATCCTGGGCAGTTTTTTTTTATCCCCCTGCTTTGACTGGACGCCACCCGTGAGATTTTATGAAACGATAACCACCTTAATCTCAAATCTACTGTACCCGAAAAAATTCTTTCCTATCTTACTATTAATTCTAACTAGTGCTATAAATATAAATAATATAATAATATAAATAACAATAAGGAGAAGGCATTAAAGTAAATATAACAATGCAAATGAATGTGTAAACATTTATTTTTATTATTATACTTTCGTGCTTTCTCTTTATTATCCTAATACCTACATTTTCTTGATGTTTTGTGACAGCAACAATCATTTTGCTTCTTTTTTTCTTGAGACAACAATATCAATCAGATTTTTTGACATTTGGCTTGAGTCAAAAATTTTAAATACATAGGTACTTTTACATTTTAACCTACGGAATTTTAACCAATGATGTACACTTCGGAAATATTTGCGCTCTCTCACAGCTTAAAGAGATTTATTTGCATTCAGAGTAAGAGGTAAATTATGTGAATTCGCCGGTTTCTTTACAGCTTCCTCAGGGGATATTTTTATTTAATTTTAGTGGTGAAATTAAATTTTAGTACATTTTTTATTGTTATTAATTGAATTTAAAATATTTTAAATAAAGAATTTAATAAATTGACATGAAAAACTAAACAAAACACTACAACAAAAACTTAGAGCTATTATCACAATTTATTATCACAGACTTTAATTTATGGCAACACTGTATGCGCAGCTGATACTATCGATGTCTGCTTGATTAGTGTTTCATTAATTGCATCCAAAAATAAAGATCATTAAAGCCCAAATAAAACATAAAACTAAAAATTTAATTTTTTATTTTTCTTAACTCTTGCAAATTATTTCATTTAAATTTTAAAGTGTGTGCATTTAATGCTCTGAAATTTCTTTATAAATATGTTATTGAAAAAGATTTTTGTTATTAATTTTTTGTTTATTTCATTTTGTATATTGGAAACATTTTTTTCATTTCATTCGCAATGCTGCCAAGTGTTTTCGTTAAGCCCCGAGGTGATTTTTTCGTCCAACTTAGCCCGGGCGTACAAAAAAACACACCTAAAATCTAGAAACATCATCTGCTTGAGCCTATTTTAGTGTGTTTTAGAGTATACCTACTTATTCTTTAGCTCTAGCGCCAAACGCAAAATTTTTAAAAATCCAAAAAAAGAAATTTGTGCGCTTTTTTAGTAATTGACATTTTTAGCAACGAAGGACTAGTTTTTGAATTATTGTATGGTTTTGCACTTTGTTAATTTGACAAAGTGCAAAGAGCTCAGAAGAATAGAAAAACGGCTTCACAGACAGACAAAATCAGCCTGGGAGAAGAACCTAATCTGTGAAATAGAGAACAGCCGAGAGCGAGGTCCGCACGAGGCGCGGAAGTTCTACCAATCCGTCCGAAACATGACGCAGTACACACCACGCTGCACATACTGCAAGGACGGAGCGGGAAATCTGATCACCGATCCACAAATCATACTGGAGCGATGGGAAGTGTACTTTAATGAATTGCTAAATGGTCAGCTCACAGCAGAAGTGGAGGCTCCACTACTTCAAGATGAACACCCTATGCTACCGCCACCAAGCATAGAAGACGTTGAGAAGGCTATAGGGCGGCTCAATAAAAACAAAGCCCCGGGAGCCGGTGGCATACCAGCCGAGTTATTCCACCACGGCGGGCCAGCCTTACGTCAAGCAATTCATGATATCATAGTGCACGTATGGGAGCATGAAGAAATGCCAGAAGACTGGCGAAAAGGTATCATATGCCCCATACATAAGAAGGGAGATGTCACAACGTGCAGCAATTATAGAGGTATCACGTTGTTGAGTACCGCCTATAAGATACTCTCCCCTATCCTACAAGACCGGATAAACCCATACGCTAAAACCATCATCGGACACTATAAGTGTGGTTTCATTCCAGGCAAACCAACAACTGATCAGATTTTTACCCTTAGGCAGGCGATGGAAAAATGTCTAGAACTTAACATCCCAACATACCATCTGTTTATAGACTTTAAAGCCCCATATGATAGCATAGCCAGGGTAGAACTTTACAAAGCCATGAGAGAATTCGGCACCCCAAATAAATTGACACGACTATGTAGGTTGACCATGACCAACGTAACAAGCCAAGTTAAAATAGCCGGATTGCTATCCAGACCAATCAACATCTTAATGCCTCCTCTTCAACCTGGCGTTGGAGAAAGCAATCCGTGACTCTGGCACGGCAACAAGAGGGACCATCGTCAACAGGTCCAGTCGGATACTGGCTTACGCAGACGATATCGGCATCATCGGAAGAACCGAACAAGCTGTACACGATTCCTTCATCCAGATCGAGCAGACGGCACAAAATCTGGGGCTGCACATTAGTGAAGGTAAAACAAAGTACATGGTGGCGTCGAATGCGAGAAGAACAGTTGGTCAAACAATCAAGGTAGCGGAGCACGAATTTGAAGTGGTGCAATCCTTTAAATACCTTGGGTCAACAGTAGCAGCCGATAACAACATAGAAGAAGAAATACGCGGGTGGCTTCTCAAATCCAACAGAGCCTACTACAGTCTGTCAAAGCTGTTCCAATCCAGAAATCTAACCATAACTTCAAAACTACTGCTGTACAGGACCATGGTCCTGCCAGTACTCATGTATGGATCCGAGACTTGGGTGCTTATCCAAAGGCACTGTGACCTCTTAGCCGTGTTCGAAAGAAAAGTCTCACGGAGAATTGTTGGCCTCATATGTGAGGAAGGACGATTCCGGAGACGGTACAATCATGAGTTGTACGCAATCTACCTTGAAGCAGACATATAGTGACAAAAATTAAGCTCGGTAGACTCCGGTGGGCAGGGCACCTATCTCGTATGAGCGAAGAGGAACCTGCTCGGAAAGTCTTTTGTGGTACATTCTATGGTAGACGGCAGCGTGGTAGACCATGCTTGCGCTGGAGAGATGGCGTAGACCGGACGCCCGAAGCCTTGGGGTGCGCAACTGGATGGCGTCGGCTCGAGACCGGGATAGGTGGAGAGACTTGTTGAAAGAGGCTTGGACCGGACCCCGGTAGTCGAGCCGATGATTATGATGAATTTGACTTCAGTTTCATTTTTGAAGGGCCTACAGTTTCCAAGACACAGCATTTCAAAATTTAGCAATAAGAAAAATGTATATAACAGCAAGTAGTAGAAATTAACATTAAATTAAGAAATTTAGAATGCTTCTCATTAGATGATTCAAACTAGTAGAACGTGTTATTGTGCCAAAAAAATGAATAAAACTGTCATAAACATTCAGGAAGGGGGAGAATTAAAAAAAAAGTTTCACACAAAAAATAAGAATTCAAAGACAACGGTAACACATAGAAAAGTATACTTTAGATTACACTGGTCTGCAACGAAAATTGCCTTCAAACTAAAGTATACTTTTCTAAAGGATTTTGTACCGCTGAACACGAATCTGAAAATAATATGAGATGTTAAAAACTCGTACATTAAACGTAGAATTTCTTTGCTGGTTAATAATTTGTTACAAAACTATTAATGGGATTTGAACGAAATCCAATTTTTTGTATGACTTCTGGATTCCTCAAAAAATTTTTGAAAAATCCATAGAAATCAGTCCTTCTGAAAAGCACAAAATATCCTTTTTTATTGTGTTTTCTCTGATTACTGCCTTCTTTACACCATAATTAACTTGGCCAGTAGGTATCAAGAGTTTAGCAATAGGATGCAGTGTACATCCCAAAAACTACGGAAACTTAATTTTTGGAGACCAGTACTATCTTAGAGCCAGAAATGTAGTGTTGAATTTTCTTTAAGAAAAATTGAAACAAATTCATTTTAGCTTTAAAATTAATTTTTGTATCGAATTGTTTCGTGGACTGGAAAATTATAGGGCAAATGCCCAAACAACTTAAAAATAAAATGCACTACTGGGTCGCACGTACTTGCTCTTGAAGATAAAGTTACTATTTATTCTAAGCCCTTTTAATTAAAAATTTGTAAATGCAGTTTTAGAAAAAAACAATTAAAGAAGCATAAAATTCGAATTTCAAATGACTAAAACAGCTTCTTAAATGAATTTGACCTTAAAACAAAGTATGTATGCAATTTGATTTCTTCTATAATGATTCATTTCTAGAAAAAAAATTTTAAAAATCGTTAGAGCCGTTTTCTAAAAAAACTGTTTTTTCTATATAAAATTTTGCAAGGACTTTTATACAAAAAAATTGGATACAAAATTTTTAAGTTATTATTTATTTTTTTTTTACTGAATATTATTACGGCAACTTGAAAAAAAATGGTTGAAATTGGTTTAGTCATGAAGGAGAAAATCAGAATTTAAAAAAATACGGTTCTATGGTAGGTACCGTTAAAGGCTTTTGAAAAAAATGGTTCTCATTTAAAGATAGACCTTGCCTAAATGAAACTGGTATATGACAGGTACCGTTATTTGGGGTCAAAAAAAAAATTCAAAGAAATGTCTGGGGATATTCTCCAAAAAACACCACATACCAAATTTGAAGTAAATCGACCCATCCGTTTAGGCTGTGGACTCTGATACATACAGACAGACAGATAGACAGACAGGCAGACAGACAGACAGAATTGTCGGACCCACTTTTTTATCATTCTCTATCATCGTAATGTCATGTTTGATTGTTATCTCAACTTTTTTTTTTGTGCGAATGCATCACTTGATATATGGTACCCATATCGCAAGTAAAAATATTTGAATCCAATGTTAGCAATTTTGAAAAGTAATATTTTTTTAAACTACTCGCTTCACGAAGACATTTCCTGGTTCAATAAGTAAAAAATTATTTGACTTAAACATCCTTTTTATAAACTATAGGGTTTTAGTTCAAAATTACTAAAAACCTGAAAATGTCTGAAAATGTCGCGTTCAAAACTTTAAAACTGCCAAAAAAAGCTTCATTTGACTAGAATTTTGCATGGTCTTCATCTATAGAATCGATAATGGGTATAAATATTAATTTTTCCAGGTATGGTTTTGTATTTTTTGTTAAATGAATTACTCGAAAAAAATTGAAGAAAGAAGAAATAGATTAATTTCTAAACATAATAGTTTAAGTTGATTCACAATTTAATGTACTTTATTGAATATTTGATTTCATTTTGACTAAATTTGATCACATAAATATCCTATACACTGAAATATTGTAACTGCTTTTAAAAATTAAGAAAAAAAAAACTTTTTAAATCAATTTTATCATAAATTAATTGTTGCTTAATGGTGCATTCCACACTTGCCGGTTGGCAATTGAATGTTCCTAACTAATTCATGTAATTAATGTATGCTTTTTTTTGGGTATTGTACCTTTCATTATTGGAATGTAAAATTATGTTAGCATTAAGTTTTTTATATTAAATACCTAAAGTTCAATATATATTCAATATATATTCTGTAACAAAAAAAATCCTATCTTGTGTACTGACAATTTTAGTTTAACAGAGCATAGTTTTCTCGCTTCTCGCATAGCTTACAAGCTTCTCGACAACCTTGAAACCCAAATTTTCAAATAAATATCAAATACAAAAAAATATTAGTGCATAGAGTAAGTAGGTCACCTACAACTTAGCTCTGAATTTTTTACTTCGTCCAGTATTCCACCTTTACCAATTCCAAATAGAATTATTAACTCTGTTAGAATTCATGAGTAATTAACAAACTAAGTTTGTTTACAAAGCGGGTAGAATATAAATAAAAGAAACTCAATAAAATATAAATTCCTTATCTTTGTAAAAATTACATGTAATGTGAAAATAAGAGCAAACTATGAGAAAATGATTATAAAATATAGTTACTGCCCTAGTTTTTATTTGCGATATAGGTAGGTACTATTATATCAAGTTATGCATTCGAACAACAAAAAAAAAGTTTAGATAACAATCAAACATGGCATTACGATGAAAGAGAATGAGAAAAAAATGGGTCCGACAATTCTGTCTGCCTGTCTGTTTGTCTGTCTGTATGTATCAGAAGCAACAGCCTAAACGGATGTGTCGATTTACTTCAAACTTGTTAAATTCCATACTTCGTTTTGAGGCTAAATTCATTTAAAAAGCTGTTTCAGTCATTTCGAAATCGAATTTTTGGCTTTTTAATTTTTTTTCTAAAACTGCATTCACAAATTTTTAATTAAAAAGGCTCAGCATTATTGTTACAAGTACTTGCGATCCAGTAGTGCAATTTATTTTCACATATATTTACCCTTCCCTCGATTTGACAATTTTGTTTTTCCAGAGTAGGTAGTTTAGTTTCTACCAAACAAAAATACGAAAATTGAGTCAACGTTTCCTTCTACTCTTTAGGTTAATACATATTTTTGTCCAAATTCCTTCTTTCAATCGGATTTTGTTAGCCACCCAAGTCGAAAGCCTAGCAAAAAAAAAATACAAGAAACAATATATTCATTCTAATTACCAAATCTTCCAGTCGGTCGGTAAAGCCTGCATTAAGCCCTCTTTGGCCAAGTATAGCAGATGAGTCTCCTTAACTGGATCAATGCCAAGTTTCGCAGCGTAGTCATTGATTTCTGGAAAAAAAGATTGAAGATATGATTCAATAAATAAGCAAAATTTTATGAACGATGTCAGTACTCGAAGAGAGTATAAAGACATGCGACAATGCAGAAATAAGGTTAAATGTACGCACTCAAAAATATAATGAGAATAACATCACATACTTGTATTTCTTTTATTATACAAGGTGTCCGCTAAACATTGGATAATCCTGAAACGATGTATAGCCTACCTTATGACTGCTCTGAGAACGGAAATTTAAAGGGTACCAAAAATATGTAAACTTTTTGTTTTTGAATACCACGACTACAAATGGAAGAATCCCATCAATTTTCTTTTGCAGCAATTTTCTACAGTAACAAAACATAATGGAAAGAAAAGCTCTTCGACTTCTTTTATAAAAAAAAAATTCGTGACTGACAGACTGACACACTGACACACTGACACACTGACACACTGACAGACTGACAGACTGACAGACTGACAGACTGACAGACTGACAGACTGACAGACTGACAGACTGACAGACTGACAGACTGACAGACTGACAGACTGACAGACTGACAGACTGACAGACTGACAGACTGACAGACTGACAGACTGACAGACTGACAGACTGACAGACTGACAGACTGACAGACTGACAGACTGACAGACTGACAGACTGACAGACTGACAGACTGACAGACTGACAGACTGACAGACTGACAGACAGAATTGTCGGACCCACTTTTTTCTCATTCCCTATCATCGTAATATCATGTTTGATTGTTATCTCAACTTTTTTTTTTGTATGAATGCATAACTTGATATATGGTACCCATATCGCAAGTAAAAAGGGCTCGCTCTTTATTTCGTCCAGCACATGTTTCTTATTTCTACCAATTATCAAGGGATTGCCTCAAAACGTTATCAGAATTCAGGACCTTCGAGCTTAAACAGTCAACGTTTTGGTATTTTTATTTACTTCTTTCATGGATGTGGACATTGATTCTTTAAATCCGTCAATGCATCCAAACATTAATCGACGAACTTCTTCTTTGTTATACATATATGTACTTCTTTGAAATACACTATTTAAATAGAACTAAGTTTAGTACAGTAGTTTTAAAAGCTCTTAATACAAGCCAGTCTTAAAACAGATCTCAAAGGTGTAAGTCTTTCTCTCTTATCGGTCACAACAGTTTTGGTGACGAGGATAAAAAAAAATTATTAATTTGTGCATAAAAAATATATATATATTTAAAAATAAAAAAATGTGTAAAAAATGTCTCAAGTTGTTCATGCCAATTTTCACATCGAACATTACGATAAGAGCAAAGGCAAATGGAACCGCTGGGTGGAGGGCTTGGAAGGAGCATTCGATATGTTTAAAGTGGAAGCTGGGCAAAAGAAAAACTTCTTATTACATTATATGGGGCAGGAGTCCTATGATGTGCTCAGTAACAAACTTTCACCACTGAAACCGGAAGACAAGGATTATGCTGAGATCATCGATTTGTTAGAGAAACACTACAATCCTGAGCCATTGGAAATCGTCGAAAGCAGCAGGAAGGTGAAGATGTTTCCACCTATCTGGTAAATCTTAGACGATTGGGAGCTACTTGTAATTTTGGGACATACTTCGAGACAGCTTTGGAGAAAACAAAAACTCTTAATTTGGAAACAGACGATATAATAATAGTCCTAGGAGATTTTAATCTTCCACGTTAAATTTGGACCTTATCAGATGATGAATCATATTTTATTCCTACAAATGCCTGCTCTCTCTGACATTGAAGTTCTTGTAACTGACTGCCTCTCTGATTCAGGTCTCTTTCAAATAAAAATGGCGTACATAAGTTCCTGAGAATGCATCTTGATCTCGTATTCACCACAGATGCTGATAACTGTATTGTCTCTGAAAGTGTCCAGGTTCTCTCAACAGTGGACCGATTCCACCCCCCCCCCCCCCCGCTATCAATATCGTTATCTTACGAAAACGGCAATACATACTTAAACACAGACAATTCCTTTTGCTACAATTTTCGCAAGGCCAACTTCTACAGACTAAATAACCTAGTAAGCAACATCAACTTCGATTTCATTCATAATAATCCCAGTGTAGATTTTGCAGTGAAGAAATTTAACTCTCTTCTCTCTTCGTGTTTTGCTGAATCCGTTCCTTACTCACGTAAAAAATATTATACTTCCTGTGGTATAACAAAGAATTGCGCACTCTACGTAATAAACGTAACAAACAATGGCAAACTTTTTTAAAAACTAAATCTGATGTCGATCACTCTAACTCATTTATCACTTATAACCACTTCTCCGAGCTGAGCAAATATCTGTACGACCAATATCTTGAGCAAACGCAAAATCAACTTCTATCCGACCCAAAGTCCCTTTTCCAATTCATTAATCATTTCGACCAAATAATTAAAAAAGCTAACTCAACATTAGGTTCATCAAACGGTGGTCCAAAGAATTTTCCGATCCCTATGTCACAAAATCTCTCTATGTAACATTTGTAAGACCTCATCTTGAATATGCTAGTCAAGTTTGGTCGCCCGCCTTCTTAAGAAAATCATTCCCGTCGAATTGAATCCGTCCAGAGAAGGTTCATTCGATTTGCTCTACGTGGCTTTTCATGGGATGTGAGTCTTAATTTACCTCCATACGCTGACCGACTTAAACTGATCAGTCAAATTTTATCAAAACTCAGCCAAACTGCAGACATCATCTTTGTACATCAGTTGATAACTGGTAACATGGACTCCCCAACCCTTCTGCAAGAAATTTCCTTTAAAACGTAAGGTCTATCCCCCTTTTTTATCATCGTTGCCACCGTACTAACTATGGTTAGTACGGTGCTACGCCTTGTCAACAATGTTCATCATTCCTTTAACATGAGGAAATCCACATTAAAAAGTTCCCTCCTTGCTTCTCTATAGATATAAGTTCCCAACTTATTGTTAGCCTTAGATTAAAGTTTTAATTTTAAGTTTTTTTTTATATATAAAAAAAGGACCCAGATGATAAAAAAAAACAAACAGCTTGTATTAAGCTTCAATCGATAAATGCAACAAATTTAAATCTATTAAATTTGTTTAAAGATTTATATCCTAATGCGTTTTCAAATGAAATAGGTAAAATTCCAAATTTTCAAGCATATCTTAAAATTAAAAATGCAACACAACCAGTATTTACCCCTTTCACCATACGTGAAGAGGTAGGAAAACAGATAGCTAAAATGGTTAATCAGTTAATACTAGAAAATGTAATAGTCGAGTCAACGAATGAAAAAAATTGCTTCCACCTCAAAATAAATCCAACAGTATTGAAACTTCGAACACTTATTAAGGGGTGCCTGGTGATGTTCCAAAAAAAAGTCCCCAAGAATCCGACGTGAGCTCTAGCGGCAACGTCAGCTGTTACATCAGTCCTTAGCTTATCCAGGTGCTCTTCTAATTGTTCGACAGCACGTGCTCTGTATAAGACTGTAAATTCCACGTACATATCCGAAATTCGTTGTCCTTGATTCGTTTACTGGGTGCGTCAAAATAGAGATCATTCGTTTTAGAGGCTTGTTATTTTTTCGGAACAAGTTTTATTTCCCTGGTAGGGAAGTTACCCCGACGCACAACTCCCATCCTGTAGAACCAGACTCTTGGTTAGCTCCAAAAGTGAAGATCAGGATAGAACCGCTTCATATCGGCCTCATGTTTTCTTCACTGCCGCTAAAGAGTTGCAAGTACGAAAAATGTCTACGAGCTTTTTTTTATAAAATTTAATAAGGCTTAATTTTGTAGAACAATTTTTTTTTGATACAAAAAGCCGTTTCCGAGATAAAGTGAAAAACCGAAACAAAAACACATGTGCTGAGATGCTAATTCGAAATCAAGGCGAGTGAGTGAAATGAGTCACTTTTCGTCAAAATTCGATTTTGCTAGCAAAAGTGAGTGAGTTGGCGAGTGAAATGAAATGTCAAACTACTCGCCTGATATTTCGAAGGCGAGCTTTGAAAGTGTAGGTAAAATGTATACAATTGGATAAGTATGCGTTACTTGTTTTTTTTTTTTAATTTCAAAAATAAAATGTCAAAAATATAAAGTTGCAATTTTGTCACTGCCTTACGCCAGGAAATACAAGATATAAGAAGTTAAAATTTTTGTTTAATTATCTGTAATTATTTTTATAAATCACGTGCGCTCGATACAAAATTAAATTACATACAAAAGTTTTAACCAAAAGGTAATAAAACCTTATTCTACTTCCACCGCAGTACCAGCAGCAGCAGCACAAATTAAATAGTTCTCGTTAGTTGAAAATCAATGATGTCCAGAAATTCTTAGCTTGGAATACCAATTATTCGTTGTTTCAACAGGAGATGGGTACGTTCCAGCGTGTGTATAACTGACAAAAAAACGAAATGTTCGATATAACCCAAGAGCATGATTGTTTCTAGAAGATGGAGTAAAAGTGTTCTTATTTGAATCTTATTGACGAGCCTATTCTATCATTGTGTACTGATTATTTTATGTGGCCATATGCGTGCATATGCCACGATCGCGCCCTACGGGTATTGATGAATCTACCCAGCATCAGGGCTACCTTTGCGCCTCTAAAGAGGCGTTTTTCCTCTTTTTTACACCCGATCTACTTTCCCTCCACTTTTTGAAAATTGTCCAAAAATCCCTCTTTTTGATATTTTTGCTCCTCTTTTTCCTCTTTTTTAAAATCATTTTCATGAAGACATTAACTATTTTTATTTGGTTTCAGAGTTTGGTAATTTAATAAAATATCCCGAGAAAGTTATTAATGAACTTAAACTCTTAGAATATAAATCAAAAGAAAAAAATTATCGTAGTATTTTCGAAATAACAGACATTGAAGAGTTTTGGTTTAAAGTCGGAAGCATTCAAAATAATTTGGATGATTTAATTTTTGAAAACCTTTATAATTTTGTAACACAAATTTTTTCCCTGCCGCAAAGCAGCGCTTGCGCGGAAAGATTTTTTTCAAAATTATCTTTAATGAAAAACAAACTATCAAATTGTCTTAAAGTAGAAACTTTACAAGCAAACCTTTCAGCACTTAATTTAATAAATAATAAAAAACTAGAAAATTGGACACCATACCAAGAGCTAGTAAAAAAATATCGACACCAAATAACCAAAAAGTAACTTAAATTAAAGTTAATTTTTAACTTGAGACTGTATAAGATATTAGTATTTAATATTCGCAAATTTAAAGTTCCTTTACTAGTGAAATAGATTTTCAATTTAAGTATTTTTGAAAGAAGTATTTTTTTTTCGTTGTTTTTTTTTTTAATAATGATACAAAAGTTTATTTACAAACATATGTTAATTTACTTTGTTAATGTTTTTATAATAAAAAGTTCTATATGAATTTTTTTTTTTTTTTATTTAATTGTTTGCGCTTGTAATGTATGTATGTACGAAACAATGAAAAAGCTATATGTAGACATTGGTATACTGAAACTGAATTGAAGGTAAGATTATGGTGGTACATATTAAAAAAAACACTAACGATTTATATATTTTATATTGAAAAGTCTTTTTCAGAACAAATTTAATTTCTAATCACTTTTTCAAAGGTTTATGCGTATATGCATCTATTTGAAAAAAAATTAATACATTTTTAACTGCTTAAGTAACTTCAGTATTCTCTCTCAACGAAATTTCCGGTAAAACATTTTATGTTTATTTCAAAATGTCGACATTTTTTGGTTGCTCAAGCTGTATGATGTATTTCGAGTGACTGTCGTGTTATTTTTATTATATTTTGACACTTTTTGATTGGGGCCTCTTTTTTTATTAAAATCCTCTTTTTGGGCCTCTTTTTGAAAATTTACGAAGGTAGCCCTGCCCAGCATCTTTCCATAACAAAGAGGTTCAGTACAGAACATCATTTTATATTGCAATGCAGCAGGGGAAGTCTCAACATGTTAACTGACTGCTTAATTCATACAAAAAACAATTGGAATTGTATTGGCGATATAAATCGCATAACGTGAGGCTCTTCCACCTAAACGAAAAATAATTCGAAAGAAAGGTTGGTTCCTTAACTCTTCTTTTTTAGTTTGTAAATAGTTTTCTTTTATTAAATTATAGAGCTCTACAACTGCGTTCTCAGCTGGTAATGCACCATCTGCCATCATCTTTTGATTGAAATTTTACTGTTGAAATATGTATGTTAATTGAAGACGCATTTTATTGCCAAGCTCTCAACAGATTGGCACCACGCTGAACTTAAATATCATTGTGCTTTGGAGCTTTTAGTAGATTGTCTTCTCTCTGATACGCCTCCTTTTTCAAAGCTTGAGAAAAGAACAACTACAAAAGCTTTTAGCTCATCAAACAATGAACTCAGTATGAGTTTTTCCATCATCGTCCGCCGGGACCGTGGAGGATGGTCATGTGGAACATCAAACACAAAAACAATTCATGTCACCGAAAGAATTTTTTCGAAGAATAAAAAAATACAACAGAATATTGTTCGAACTTTTTTTATTTATTGATGAAATATCCCGACATTATTGTTATTTTTGTACGTGTATATTTTTAGTCTATAATAGTGTCCCA
Source organism: Meliscaeva auricollis (assembly GCA_948107695.1). Classification (NCBI taxonomy): domain Eukaryota; kingdom Metazoa; phylum Arthropoda; class Insecta; order Diptera; family Syrphidae; genus Meliscaeva; species Meliscaeva auricollis. Next base: position 50,803,740 of record OX403617.1, on the reverse strand, counting down.
AAAGTCTTGAAATGGATATAGGATACAATAAGATTGGACTTAGAATCTACTTTCACTAACATAATTTGTTTATTTTTTTCTGATTTTGATTGACTTTCGCTTACATTTTGTAGCAAAAACTGTGCACATTGATGATTGAAGGCATTTCACACATTTCTCCAAATAGAAGTGCGTTTATGAAATTTTGGAAATAATCTATAAAGGTCATGTTCATTATAATCCTTTCAGTTCCTGATCCTATTTCAAGGTACTGCATATGGTTGTTGAAGTCAGCTTATTGGATTAAAGCACAAAGTTTCTTATAGATTTTCAAGGAATGCAGTGCGGATCGCGGATCTTGAATTATTTTCGATTTCTCTTAAGAAAAATTGAATTTTAGTTTTCTTGTTCCTGAAAAATAAAATCATCAAACTTCAATAAAAAAATGACACATATGACACTTATGACGAGTTCGAAAAAAATTCGAACTTAATAGTTTCGCTGAAATACCAAAATCGATCATACGAGAGAAGTGAGATGAGTAGGGCGAGTTGGCGAGTCATCTCGCGTCACTCGCCAAAATAGCTAAATCTCGACAATGGTTACCTTAACTGCCGATATAGTTATTTTATAAACTAATACACGTACAAAACCAAAATTAAAATCAAAAAAGCCCGATTTAACATAAACATTAATAGTTCAAATAATTGGTCAAATTATCATTAATTCAAAATTAAAATCTTTTATTAGAAAATTTAATAAGCTCTAATTTTGTGGAAGATTATTTTTTCGTACGAGCAATGGTTTTCACGATAAAAGCGATAAACCGAAAAAAAACACATGTTTCTCTTCATCGCCGTTTATGTTATTTTCTAAACTGTTACAGATACGAAAAAATGTATAAACCCATTTTGTATAGAATTCAGTAAGCTTTATTTTTGTAAAACGTTTTCGAGATAAACGTGAAAAACTGAAAAAACTGCATGTTTCTCCTAGTTGCCGCTAGAGCTCACGTCGGTTTCTTGGGGACTTTTTTTTTGGAACATCACCAGGCACCCCTTAATAAGTGCGCCAAGTTTCAAAACTGTTGGATTTATTATGAGGTAAGAACCGGTCAGCCATCAGACGAATAGGGGGAATAACATGTAGCATACGAAAACATGCACGTGCCGTAACTATTCGGGACTGGTGGAAGTGTGATCATAGCCTCTCCGCGGCGGCCGCTAGAAACAAGGATTTTAAAAAAAGGTTTGGCTAATATGATCAGGCTGCTTCCACAGGTTGGCGACAGGTTAATTCCCTGTCCCGTAAAACTAAAAGAATTACGAGACCGACAACAAGCCTCGGAAACGGACGGATTTCACGACGACAACCCATGCAGAAAACGGCAAAACGATTTACGAATTTTCTTGTGGAACGTACGATCGCTCTATAGAGCTCGAGCTGCTCAGCAGCTAGCCGATGCCCTGTCAAAATATAAAGCTGACATAACAGCGCTTCAAGAAATAAGATGGACAGGGAATGGTGTTTTACAGAAGAAAGAATATGACTTATATTACAGCTGTCATACAAAACACCATGTGCTCGGGGTACGCTTCCTAGTCAGCGAAAAAATGAAGTCTACCATCATCGGCTTTAACGCTATAAGCGAAAGGCTATGCACCCTTCGCGTGCGAGGCAAATTTACAAACATCAGCCTCATTAACGTTCACGGACCTACGGAGGAGTCCTCAGACGAAGAAAAAGAGACTTACTACGAACAAGTCGAGAGGGCCCTCAATGCCTGCCCAAGGTATGACGTCAAAATCATCCTTGGGGATTTGAACGCAAAAATAGGTCGGGAGCCGGTATTCAGGCATTACGCAGGCACCCATAGTTTGCATGAGAACACTAATGACAATGGACTTCGAGTCTTAGAATTGGCAGCATCGAAAAATATGGTCGTTGCGAGTACCAGGTTCCCGCGTAAAGATATCTACAAAGCCACCTGGGTATCACCTGATGGAGTCACTCGTAACCAAATAGACCACGTGTTGATAGATCGTCGCCACTACTCGAACTTGATGACGGTACGAACGTGCCGAGGTGCCAATATCGACTCGGATCACTATCTTGTTGGTATGGTTTTCCGAGGGCGGATTGCCTTGCGGAGACGCATTGCATCCGCCGATCAGGTTCAAATCAACACGGCTGCCCTACGCAACAAAAACACCAGTAACACCTTTGGTAATGCGTTAGGACTCGCCCTAGAATCACTTGATTTAGGGAGAGTAAGTCCTGGAGCCAGTATGCTGGGCGTAAATGAGAAGTGGACACGCCTTAAGAACACTGTCATTAGTACTGCCAACTCCATCTTAGGCAGCAGTCGTAGAAATCGGAACGACTGGTTTGATGATGAATGCAAGCTAGCGACTGAACGTAAGAATGTTGCGTACCGAGCAATGCAATAATCTCATAGAACGCGGGCACGCGAAGAGGAATATAAAGAGCTCAGAAGAATAGAAAAACGGCTTCACAGACAGAAAAAATCAGCCTGGGAGAAGAACCTAATCTGTGAAATAGAGAGCAGCCGAGAGCGAGGTCCGCACCAGGCGCGGAAGTTCTACCAATCCGTCCGAAACATGACGCAGTACACACCACGCTGCACATACTGCAAGGACGGAGAGGGAAATCTGATCACCGATCCACAAAGCATACTGGAGCGATGGGAAGTGTACTTTAATGAATTGCTAAATGGTCAGCTCACAGCAGAAGTGGAGGCTCCACTACTTCAAGATGAACATCCTATGCTACCGCCACCAAGCATAGAAGACGTTGAGAAGGCTATAGGACGGCTCAAGAAAAACAAAGCCCCGGGAGCCGATGGCATACCAGCCGAATTATTCCACCACGGCGGGCCAGCCTTACGTCAAGCAATTCATGATATCATAGTGCACGTATGGGAGCGTGAAGAAATGCCAGAAGACTGGCGAAAAGGTATCATATGCCCCATACATAAGAAGGGAGATGTCACAACGTGCAGCAATTATAGAGGTATCACGTTGTTAGGTACCGCCTATAAGATACTCTCCCCTATCCTACAAGACCGGATAAACCCATACGCTAAAACCATCATCGGACACTATCAGTGTGGTTTCATTCCAGGCAAATCAACAACTGATCAGATTTTTACCCTTAGGCAGGCGATGGAAAAATGTCTAGAATTTAACATCCCAACATACCATCTGTTTATAGACTTTAAAGCCGCCTATGATAGCATAGCCAGGGTAGAACTTTACAAAGCCATGAGAGAATTCGGCATCCCAAATAAATTGACACGACTATGTAGGTTGACCATGACCAACGTAACAAGCCAAGTTAAAATAACCGGATTGCTATTCAGACCAATCAACATCTTTAATGGACTCCGACAAGGGGATGGTTTGGCCTGCCTCCTCTTCAACCTGGCGTTGGAGAAAGCAATCCGTGACTCTGGCACGGCAACAAGAGGGACCATCGTCAACAGGTCCAGCCAGATACTGGCTTACGCAGACGACATCGACATCATCGGAAGAACCGAACAAGCTGTACACGATTCCTTCATCCAGATCGAGCAGGCGGCACAAAATCTGGGGCTGCACATTAGTGAAGGTAAAACAAAGTACATGGTGGCGTCGAATTCGAGAAGAACAGTTGGTCAAACAATCAAGGTAGCGGATCACGAATTTGAAGTGGTGCAATCCTTTAAATACCTTGGGTCAACAGTAGCAGCCGATAACAACATAGAAGAAGAAATACGCGGGCGGCTTCTCAAATCCAACAGAGCCTACTACAGTCTGTCAAAGCTATTCAAATCCAGAAATCTAACCATAACTTCAAAACTGCTGCTGTACAGGACCATGGTCTTGGGTGCTTAGCAAAAGGCACTGTGACCTCTTAGCCGCGTTCGAGAGAAAAGTCTTACGGAGAATTGTTGGCCCCATATGTGAGGAAGGACGATTCCGGAGACGGTACAATCATGAGTTGTACGCAATCTACCTTGAAGCAGACATAGTGACAAAAATTAAGCTCGGTAGACTCCGGTGGGGAGGGCACCTAGCTCGTATGAGCGAAGAGGAACCTGCTCGGAAAGTCTTTTGCGGTACATTCTACGGTAGACGGCAGCGTGGTAGACCATGCTTGCGCTGGAGAGATGGCGTAGACCAGGACGCCCAAAGCCTTGAAAAGCCAACAATAAAATTCGTCTATGTGGAGACTTAAAAGTAACGTTGAACAAAAACTTTGTCGATGAGCGGGGGAAGTAAATTTAGTAAAATTGATTTGACAAAAGAAAAGCTTACTTCCAGTTTTAAGTTGGCCCTGAGTGTAGAGAAATCTTGACTCTGAGTACTCATAGAGGCCTTTATAGGCCTACTCGTCTAATGTACGTGGTTGCATCAGCCCCAGCTATTTTTCAGCGCTTTATGTTAGATTTATTGCATGATATTCCACGCGTTAGTGTATTCATCGATGACATACAAATTACTGAGCCAGACAATACAACCCATTTAAACCGATTTCAAGTGATGCGTCGTCGATTACATGTAAATAATATGCGCATCAACCTAGATAAATGCAATTTTTTACTTGCGATATGGGTACCATATATCAAGTTATGCATTCGTACAAAAAAAAAAGTTGAGATAACAATCAAACATGACATTACGATGATAGAGAATGAGAAAAAAGTGGGTCCGACAATTCTGTCTGTCTGTTTGTCTGTCTGTATGTATCAGAGACCACAGCCTAAACGGATGGGTCGATTTACTTCAAACTTGGTATGTGGCGTTTTTTGGAGAATATCTACAGACGTTTTATTGAATTTTTTTTTTTACCCCAAATAACGGTACCTGTCATATACCGGTTTTAGAAAAACTCATTTTTCTCAAAAGCAGTGCCTACGATTTTGATTTAAAAAATCATGGTTAATTCTTTAAGTAAGGTCTATTTTTAAATGAGAACCATTTTTTTTTTCAAAAACCGTTATTGACGGTACCTGCCATAGAACCGTTTTTTTTTAATTCTGATTTTCTAATTTATGACTTAATCAATTTCAACCATTTTTTTTACATGGATCCTTTGAAGTTGCCGTAATAATATTTATTAAAAAAAATTTCGAAAATTATTTTTTTGGATTTTTTTAAAAAAGTTTGAAATTTTTTCGAAAACTATTCAATATTTTTTTCTTAAATTTTTGTTTTTAGATGTTGATAAATAATATCTTAAAAATAGCGTACCAATTTTTTTTTATAAAAGTCCTTGCTAAATTTTATATGGAAATTTTTTTTTAAAAAAACGGGTCCAAATTTTTTTTCTAAAAATGTAGCATTACAGAAGAAATCAAATTGCATACATTTATTTAAGAAGCTGTTTTAGTCATTTGAAAATTGAATTTTATGCTTTTTTAATTTTTTTTTTCTAAAACTGCATTTACAAATATTTAATTAAAAAGGCTTAGCATAAATAGTAACTTTATCTACAAGAGCAAGTACGTGCGACCCAGTCGTGCATTTTATTGCAAAATAGAATTGAATATTGTGGTTGTGCCATCGATAAAGATGGTGTTGCAAAAAACCACTAGCAGAGCAAACAAATTTCCTGACCGAATGCATCCATTTATTTGTTACAACAAACTACCACTAGAGGCAAAATTTAAACCGAATGCGTTCATTTGATGAAAGGTTTGAACGCGAAAGATTTTTAAAAGAATGCAATTTAAACGGTGAACAAGAAGAGACTTAATTTTTTAGTTGTTTTATTTTACGCGATTTTGTTTTAAAAAATAAAGAAAACTATTTAAAAAAATTTTTTAACGATTCGATTAATAATAAAATACTACTTAAAAAAATAGACTCAAGAATATATTTTTTACATTCTAAAAAATTAATATAAAATCACCGAGTTCAACAATTTGCAAGAACAAACATGTCCAGAGATACGTCAGAAGTTTCCTATCTCCTTATACGTATCTCTGAACATGTCTATGACATCATCGGCGAAGGCATCTGCTACAGAAAAATGGCCGGTCTGCAAAAAGCAGTACACTGATGTTGAAATGGTACAACCAAGTGCCCAAAATGTACTCATTATTTCTGTGCTGGCGTGGGCGATGAAGTTACCAACGACAGAGACTGGAGATGTATAATTTGTACTGAGTTACCAGAACACACATCTAGACAATCGACTGTTGGAACTTATAACGCTCTTGACAAAACAAGAGGCACGATTGTGGCCTCAAGAACCGGCATCAACTACAACAACGAAACAAATGTTATAGCAGGAAACTCCAGAGCACCATGCGATCAATCATATGTTCCACCAATAGAACGAACATCTGTCCCAGCTTCCAATTACGACCGCGAATCCTCGTTGAATTCATTCTTGCATACAAGAAGCAGCGCAGCTGTACGTGAGTAACTAAAATGGTCGCTGCAGCTGGCAACGAGACAAGCGCTGCCTTAAAACCTTCCAACTTTTGCTGGCAATGGCAATCCTAGTGAAGCCAATTTTCATAAATTGTTATAAACAAACTACTGCTGCATGTGGATTTTCCAACTATGAAAATCTAAAAGACTTCAACACAGCGTCCAGGGTACAGCCCGTACAATGGTAGAGGATCAAATGAGAATACCGGGCAGTGTTGAGGATATTGTTGGCACATTGGAAGGCCAGAACTTGTCTTAGATCAGCAAATCCAACGTTTGCGCAAGATGCCAGCTCCTAAGATGGAAAAATTGGAGAGTTTTTTTCGGTTTTGCTATGGGTGTCAAAAACATTTGCGCCACGTTGTCCCAGGCTGTAATGGAGGATTATATAAGTAACCCAATGTTAATGAAAGAACTTTAGGACGAACTCCCGCCAACAATGCTGGTGAACTGGGCGCAACGTAAACGCTATTCGAATGACACAAACAGTATGCAAACGCTATCTGAATGGCTGTATGACATTTCCACTGATGTGTGCAGCGTAAGTACATCAAATCTTTGGGCTGCGAAGGAGGTTCGGCAAGTCAGCTAGCCTATAAGAAAAACATTGTTCAAAGTTTTTTTCAAATATGGAGGTCGACACAACAAACTCTTTGAGACCAAAACCGTCAGGGCCTAAAGATTCTTCTCCACAAAACGCAGCATCGACTAGCAATTAATTTTCTCGCTCAAAAACAGGTACTTTCAAAAGCAACAGTCCTTGCATCGTTTGCAAGGGAAGCTGTAGAAATGTAAGCAACTGCCAAAAGTTTATCGATATGAACTCAGGTTGCCGATTAGAGATAGTCAAATCAACAAAGCTATGATTTCAGTGCCCCAAAAATCATAGAAACATGTGTCGCTTTTCAACACCGTGCAATGTAGATAACTGTGGCCAAAAACATCACCCTCTTCTCCACAGCTACAAGCAGTTCGTTATTCCTGATTTGAAAGAGACTGAGATGAGTCATCAAACACCGATGTCGTCAGCAGGGGAATGATCCCAGTTATTCTGTCATTCAATAGGAATACGTTCGCTACCAATGCTTTCTTGGATGAAGGATCAACAAGTCCTTTGATTGGAGATGAAATCGCAAACCATTTCGGGTTGGCAGGTGAGTCAGAACCGCTATATTTGAAGTCGACAGGAAGTGTTACTCGAACTGAGACAGATTCAAAGGGTAGAGGTGAACATTTGAGGAGCTTATAGTAATGCACCACAATTTAAATTGAGCAATGTGAGAACTGTTAGCTCACCGAATTTGCCAACTCAATCACTCAACTATCATCAGCTCGCAGATCAATACCCTCACCTCAGACACTTGCCAGTGAAATCGTACCACAACATTAGTCCTGGGATTCTCATCGGGTTGCGTAACTGGAGCGTAGCAGTCCCATTGAAGGTTAAAGAAGGTGCTGAGCATGACCCCATTGCTGTCTACTGTCGACTGGGATGGACAATATTCTGCAACATGGGTGTCAACAGTAACACTAATGTGAATGAGGTGAATGAATTTCATTGCGAGCATCACCATCGAGACGACACCGATGACCTGAATGAAATAGTCAAAGAGTTTTTATCAGTCGACAGTCTTGGAATAACAGCTCCAAAGATGTCTAAGCATCAACAAAAAACAACGAGCGATGAATCTTCTTGATTCTACCACTTCGTACACTGGCGATCGATGCAAGACAGGACTTCTTTGGCGATGCGGAATATAAAACTTCCAGAAAGTCTACCTGTTGAAGATCATCAGAGATACACTCTGAATTAACTAATGTAACCAGCTTCTACTGTACTAGTTTTTTATTATACTTAGAACTTTGTGTTTTTATTGTTTTGACTTGATGAAAAAAATAATTTTTCATTCTACATTTTGCTTTTCATCGAACAATATTTAATATTTAAATAAATTCTTTTTACGAAAGATTGACTGCATTTAATTAATTAATCATTGCTCGCACAACACTACCGATGGCGATGCAAAGACTACAAGGGTTAGAGAAAGATTCGGCTGGTGGGATGCTGCTGCACAAGTGCAAGAAGTCTCACTCAATACTATGCTAATGAAAGGTATATATTTAAATTCATCTGTTTATGGTATTCTTTTGCGTTGCAGGCAACGCAGTATATGTATAGCAGCATGACATAACAGAGATGTTTCACCAAATTCTTATGTCAGATCAGGACCAACATGTTTTGAGGTTTTCTGATGACAGCAAAGAACCTGATACTTATGTACTGCAGTTTATGGCATTAGGGCCAACTTGCTCTCCAAGCTCCGCACAATATATAAAAAATACAAATGCTGAAAGATTCAAAGATGAATTACCTAGAGCAGTATGGTGTATCATTTGCAACCATTATGTCGATGACTTACTCGATTCTGTAGATGCTGAGGAAGAGACGTTGTTGTAGCAGCTCAAGTTAGCAAAATACACGGGCATGCTGGTTTCGAAATACGTAATTGGAGGCCCAATTCAAAGAAAGTGATGGAAGTTCTGAACCCAACCTTCATAGAAGTCAATGTCAACATGCGTCTGGACCAAGAGCACTCTACCGAAAAAGTTCTTGGAGTGTGGTGGTGTCTTACCAGAGATGAATTTACATACTCACTTCGATTCAACAAAGGTAACCAGTCCGTTTTGAGTGGTGAAAAGAAACCGACCAAAAGTGAAGCCTTACGAATCCTCATGTCTATCTACGATCCTTTGGGTATAATTGCACACTTCCTCGTATTTTTGAAGATTTTAATGCAGGAAGTTTGGAGGAGTCATATCGATTGGGATGACGAGATTACTGATGCACAGTTTGAAACCTGGTCACACTGGCTGAAACTGCTTCCAGTAGTAGAACAAGTGAAGATTCCACGATGTTATTTATGTTAGATGCCAACGTCCAATTACACATCTTTTCTGAGGCGAGTGAGCAAGCATGCACATCTGTGGCATATCTCCCAATCGACTACGAGAGCAGCATCGTTTGTTCAATTGTTGCAGCGAAGAAAAAAGTTTCACCTATCAAACTCCGTTCAGTTCCACGTTTGGAATTGGACGCTGCAGTTATGGGATGCAGACTTTCCAAGCACATCCAAGAGCAGCTAACTGTAAAAATATATAATGTATTTTATGCTATGTTCCATCTAAAGCCAACGTTGCAGATGGCATCATCATCATCATCATCATCATCGGCTCGACAACCGGGGTCCGGTCCTGGCCTCTTTCAACAAGTCTCTCCACCTATCCCGGTCTCGAGCCAACGCCATCCAGTTGCGCACCCCAAGGCTTTGGGCGTCCTGGTCTACGCCATCTCTCCAGCGCAAGCATGGTCTACCACGCTGCCGTCTACCATAGAATGTACCGCAAAAGACTTTCCGAGCAGGTTCCTCTTCGCTCATACGAGCTAGGTGCCCTCCCCACCGGAGTCTACCGAGCTTAATTTTTGTCACTATGTCTGCTTCAAGGTAGATTGCGTACAACTCATGATTGTACCGTCTCCGGAATCGTCCTTCCTCACATATGGGGCCAACAATTCTCCGTAAGACTTTTCTCTCGAACGCGGCTAAGAGTTCACAGTGCCTTTTGCTAAGCACCCAAGTCTCGGATCCATACATGAGTACTGGCAGGACCATGGTCCTGTACAGCAGCAGTTTTGAAGTTATGGTTAGATTTCTGGATTTGAATAGCTTTGACAGACTGTAGTAGGCTCTGTTGGATTTGAGAAGCCGCCCGCGTATTTCTTCTTCTATGTTGTTATCGGCTGCTACTGTTAACCCAAGGTATTTAAAGGATTGCACCACCAACTGTTCTTCTCGCATTCGACGCCACCATGTACTTTGTTTTACCTTCACTAATGTGCAGCCCCAGATTTTGTGCCGCCTGCTCGATCTGGATGAAGGAATCGTGTACAGCTTGGTTCTTCCGATGATGTCGATGTCGTCTGCGTAAGCCAGTATCTGGCTGGACCTGTTGACGATGGTCCCTCTTGTTGCCGTGCCAGAGTCACGGATTGCTTTCTCCAACGCCAGGTTGAAGAGGAGGCAGGCCAAACTATCCCCTTGTCGGAGTCCATTAAAGATGTTGATTTGTCTGGATAGCAATCCGGCTATTTTAACTTGGCTTGTTACGTTGGTCATGGTCAACCTACATAGTCGTGTCAATTTATTTGGGATGCCGAATTCTCTCATGGCTTTGTAAAGTTCTACCCTGGCTATGCTATCATAGGCGGCTTTAAAGTCTATAAACAGATGGTATGTTGGGATGTTAAGTTCTAGACATTTTTCCATGGCCTGCCTAAGGGTAAAAATCTGATCAGTTGTTGATTTGCCTGGAATGAAACCACACTGATAGTGTCCGATGATGGTTTTAGCGTATGGGGTTATCCGGTCTTGTAGGATAGAGGAGAGTATCTAATAGGCGGTACTCAACAACGTGATACCTCTATAATTGCTGCACGTTGTGACACCTCCCTTCTTATGTATGGGGCATATGATACCTTTTCACCAGTCTTCTGGCATTTCTTCATGCTCCCATACGTGCACTATGATATCATGAATTGCTTGACGTAAGGCTGGCCCGCCGTGGTGGAATAATTCGGCTGGTATGCCATCGGCTCCCGGGGCTTTGTTTTTCTTGAGCCGTCCTATAGCCTTCTCAACGTCTTCTATGCTTGGTGGCGGTAGCATAGGATGTTCATCTTGAAGTAGTGGAGCCTCCACTTCTGCTGTGAGCTGACCATTTAGCAATTCATTAAAGTACACTTCCCATCGCTCCAGTATGCTTTGTGGATCGGTGATCAGATTTCCCTCTCCGTCCTTGCAGTATGTGCAGCGTGGTGTGTACTGCGTCATGTTTCGGACGGATTGGTAAAGCTTCCGCGCCTGGTGCGGACCTCGCTCTCGGCTGCTCTCTATTTCACAGATTAGGTTCTTCTCCCAGGCTGATTTTTTCTGTCTGTGAAGCCGTTTTTCTATTCTTCTGAGCTCTTTATATTCCTCTTCGCGTGCCCGCGTTCTATGAGATTATTGCATTGCTCGGTACGCAACATTCTTACGTTCAGTCGCTAGCTTGCATTCATCATCAAACCAGTCGTTCCGATTTCTACGACTGCTGCCTAAGATGGAGTTGGCAGTACTAATGACAGTGTTCTTAAGGCGTGTCCACTTCTCATTTACGCCCAGCATACTGGCTCCAGGACTTACTCTCCCTAAATCAAGTGATTCTAGGGCGAGTCCTAACGCATTACCAAAGGTGTTACTGGTGTTTTTGTTGCGTAGGGCAGCCGTGTTGATTTGAACCTGATCGGCGGATGCAATGCGTCTCCGCAAGGCAATCCGCCCTCGGAAAACCATACCAACAAGATAGTGATCCGAGTCGATATTGGCACCTCGGCACGTTCGTACCGTCATCAAGTTCGAGTAGTGGCGACGATCTATCAACACGTGGTCTATTTGGTTACGAGTGACTCCATCAGGTGATACCCAGGTGGCTTTGTAGATATCTTTACGCGGAAACCTGGTACTCGCAACGACCATATTTTTCGATGCTGCCAATTCTAAGACTCGAAGTCCATTGTCATTAGTGTTCTCATGCAAACTATGGGTGCCTGCGTAATGCCTGAATACCGGCTCCCGACCTATTTTTGCGTTCAAATCCCCAAGGATGATTTTGACGTCATACCTTGGGCAGGCATTGAGGGCCCTCTCGACTTGTTCGTAGTAAGTCTCTTTTTCTTCGTCTGAGGACTCCTCCGTAGGTCCGTGAACGTTAATGAGGCTGATGTTTGTAAATTTGCCTCGCACGCGAAGGGTGCATAGCCTTTCGCTTATAGCGTTAAAGCCGATGATGGTAGACTTCATTTTTTCGCTGACTAGGAAGCGTAACCCGAGCACATGGTGTTTTGTATGACAGCTGTAATATAAGTCATATTCTTTCTTCTGTAAAACACCATTCCCTGTCCATCTTATTTCTTGAAGCGCTGTTATGTCAGCTTTATATTTTGACAGGGCATCGGCTAGCTGCTGAGCAGCTCGAGCTCTATAGAGCGATCGTACGTTCCACAAGAAAATTCGTAAATCGTTTTGCCGTTTTCTGCATGGGTTGTCGTCTTGAAATCCATCCGTTTCCGAGGCTTGTTGTTTGTCTCGTAATTCTTTTAGTTTTACGCCAACCTGTGGAAGCAGCCTGATCATATTAGCCAAACCTTTTTTTAAAAGGCTTGTTTCTAGCGGCCGCCGCGGAGAGGCTATGATCACACTTCCACCGGTCCCGAATAGTTACGGCACGTGCATGTTTTTGTATGCTACATGTTATTCCCCCTATTCGTCAGATGGCATGGCGCAACAAAATGGTCACGAACTCCAAGTTTCAGTTCGAACGATCGTTGGTTTCAGGCCCCCGACTTTTTATATAAGGCAGAAGTATCATGGCCCGAGAATAATTTTGAAGATCCATGTGAATTGTTAGGTCTTCATATGACTTACAACCCATTAGTTATATTTGAACGATTCCCTAAATGGGGAAAACTTCTTAACTGCATGGCATACGTTTTCAGGTTTGTAAGCAATATAAGAAAAGATTCTTTGAAAGAAAAAGGTATTCTAAATCAAGAAGAACTAAAATTGGCAGAAATCGAGCTTATAAAAATAGGGCAAGCAGATGTATATTTAAAAGAGATTACAGACCTTAAGAAAACTATATCTAATGGGCTTCAACAGACAGTTGATAAATCTAGCCAAATATATAACTTCTCACCATACCTCGATGAGGATGGTATATTGAGGGTTCATGGAAGAATCTCGATCTGAAGTCAAATCAGTCATTCTAAACTGTCAACAATTTATTATTCGAAAAGCAAAGCCGGTTCGTCTCAGATGGAACCACTTCCTCTTCCAAAACTGTCTGCTTACGTTCCACTATTCACTTAAGTGGGCGTCGATTATTTTGGACCGATGGCTGTGAAATGCGGTCGACGTTCCGAAAAGTGATGGGGTGTGATCTTCACGTGTATGAGCACTAGAGCCGTGCACATCGAGATTGCAGCCAAGATGGACTTAGACACATTCATAATGTATAACTGATTTTATTAGCAGACGAGGGTACCCTGCAGAAATATTTTGCGATAGAGGAACAAACTTCCTTGGTGCTGAGAGAATTCTACGACAAGAGCTTGAGGCAGTTGATCCTGAGATTCTGGCAAAAAAGTCCAAGATTGAAATGGAGTTTCAATCCTCCATCATCGCCACACATGGGTGGATCTTGGGAACGGCTGGTGAAGTGTTTAAAGTGTGTAAACTGCAAAACCAAAAAAAATTGCCGCGCTTTTGGTTAAAAAGAAAAAAAAAAAAACATTTGGTGACGTCATTCCATATAAAGTTAGCATATGTCATGCTAACTTTAACCAGTATTTCGAAAATCACCTGTTAAAACTAAATTTTTTTTTGCTCATTAATTGCCGCATTGGGTTTATGTGTGAAATGCAAGCTCAAAAAAATTGCCGCGCTCTTGGTTTTTTCAGAAAAAAATAAAAACTTTTTTTTAAATCCAAATTCCATATAGAGTTAGCATGACACACCCTGTATTTCGTTAATCAAGTTTTTTTTGGCTTTCGATTAATATGTAAACTGAAAAACTGCGTTTGGTTAAAAAGAAAAAAAAAAGAAAAAAATTTGATATTGACCAGTGATTAACGAAATACAGGGTGTGTCATGCTAACTTTATATGGAATTTGGTTATAAAAAAAAGTTTTTTTTTTTTCTGAAAAAACCAAGAGCCCAATTTTTTTTTTTTGATTTCACTGCATAAATACGGCAATTATTCGGCAATTAATGAGCGAAAAAAAATTTGATTTGACCAAAAATTAAAAAGTGTCATGCTAACTTTATATAAGGTTAGCATGACAAACACTTCCGATCAAATTCTGACCAAACTAAGAAATGCGGCAATTATACGGCAATTACTTAGCCAAAAAAAAATTACATTTTCAAAAGTTGTCATGCTAAGCTTATACGTTTACATATATCCCGCTGGATAACGAGCAAGAAGAAGTGTTAACCCCTAATCATTTTTTGGGATTAGCATCCGGAAACGATTGGCAATCCGGAACATAATTCACGTATTTTAAGGCTAAACTACAAATGTAAGGAAAATTTCACCACCAACTACTGGAAGATTTTCATTGAGAAATATTTGCCCGATTTAACACTCCGTTCTTCTACCAGAGCGTCGAACTTGCCGAGTTGTAGAAGCTGAGTAGGGTCAAAGATTCTCGAGAAATCCAGATGAGTCCCGAAACTAAAGGACGCTCCAAACTTTCCCTTCCCTCACCTTTTCACTTGGTGGAAAACTGACCGCTAAAGTCCCTCCGCATGCCGACGGTTGGAAATGCTGACTGCCGTTCCCCCTGCCTAGTTATCCCCTGATTGGCAGTTCACAGTAATGTTGACTGCCTTTCATTTCTTTCTATCGACAGTGTGACGTTTCTCGTTGCCTGACGTTCCTCACCACTTTCTTTTCCCACTACTCTCCCCTTCCTTCCTCAACTCCCCTTGGTGTTATACGACCCGTGCCGATGATCAGCTTGGCTGAGAGCCCAATTCAAAAATAGCTCAGTCGCTAACGGAGTATCCGGATACCTGGCGACCTCCGGATTAGCTAGCCTTTTCTGTATATTCGAATCTCTGTGCAGAATGACCTTCTTTCTTCGAAACTCGTGGGACTAAAATATGTCAAATCAAAATTCAAGGATAGATAGTATTGAGACCGGTTCTTCTTCTAAGCCGGCCGGCAGTGTGACGACTTCGTTGCCTGTCGTGACTCCTGTGCTTTGCATCAGTGGAGAGGTTGGAGCAGGCTCTGACATTCCGTCTGGCTCAAAGCGCAGTGAGGCAAGTAAAAAGGTAGGAATACCTATTTTCGGTAGTGGAAAGGCATCCAGATATCGGTATAAGGAGAGACGTGATGCTGAGAAGATTCTGAAAAACTCCGGTGCTTCAGGAATTCGACGCTTTCCAACAGGATTCAATGGGCCAAAAACGTTTTAGCTAAGACCAGCGACGACTCACCGTCAAAGCATGACAGGTCTCTTGAGGATACCACTCCGGATCCCAAACGGCCCCAAGTGCATAACACCAGCACTCCCAAGAATATATCTTCTTATAGTGATGCTCTAAAAGATAAAATAGTGATTGCGGTTATCGATAAGAGCGATATAGATGGCACGATTACCTCTGATCGATGGATGTCGATAAAGGTGAAGCTCTCGTAGGTTTTCTTAACCGTAATGAGAGAAAATCCCGGAAGTCCTCCGTTTAAAAACGATGGAGGTTGGCATCAAGGTCATGTCAAACTTATCGTTTGTGACGATGAGAGATCGTGTGACCTGTATAAACTCGCTATCAGCAAAGTAGGCGAAATCTGGCCAGGTGCGAAATTCGAGGTTGTTGTTAAGGAAGACATCCCACGTGGATACCGGCTGAGCCTTCTTGTACTGATGAAATTCTCCAGATAATCAAGGTCAGCAATCCCTCCTTGCGGACTCATGACTGGAAGTCGTAAAGCTCGAGGAGGTAAAGGGTCTTCATCGAAGAGCAATTATTGTGGTTAATAAAGACTCCCTTGCCCCCTTGGCGCAGGCTAAAGGCGTGATTCGGTATGGATTTGAGACGACTAGTCTGAAAATCTATAAAAAAGATGAACTTGACGCAGAAGGCGTTCCAAATCAAAACATTGAAACTGTACCTGTGGTTGAGGGTGCTGGTGCATACCTTTCCATCTATGGAAGGCGATGCATTTAGTACATCCTTGAATAAGGTACAGAATTCTCAAAATGTCGACAATCTCGTTATGGAGACTGAAGACTCATCCAGTAGTCCCCTGAATGAAGATGAACTTTTAAACTCATCTTCTGAGTTGGGGGATGACGAAAATACCGTGTTGGAGTTTGATCTGACTAGCTGTAATCAAAATGATTCAGATAGTTCCGATTAACCTTCAACACTCTATTAAGGCTTCGGCCTCCATGATTCTCCGACTCACATCAAAAGGAGAAGACATTTTCCTCGTTCAAGAACCATGGATAGTAAAATCCATGGTGAAGGGACTAAGGACTCCTGGGTACTACATACTGTATGCATCGGAAAAAGGTGAACCTAGATCTTGCATTATAGTGAAAAGTAGCATTAACGTATTTTTACTCCCTAATTTCAGCGATAGAGATATAACCGCCGCCAGACTTGTTACAGCCAGAGGCTGGTACTGGATTGTCTCGGCGTATCTCGGCCACGACCAGCTTGGCCCTCTCCCAGGTCGAACTCTGGAGAGAATTATCTCGGAATCCGAACGGCAGAAAACCAGCCTCATAATTGGAAGTGATGTTTACTCCCATCATACAGTATGGGGTAGTACCGATATCAACGATAGAGGTGAGTCTCTTTTTGATTATATTCTAAGTACTAACCTTATAGTAAGTAACGTAGGTAATGAACCCACTTTTGTTACTAGAAATAGAAAAGAAGTTCTAGACATAACTCTTGTCTCCGACACTATTCACCATATGATTATGAACTGGAAAGTATGGCAGGAACATTCGTTCTCTGATCACAGATACATACAGTTCAGCCTAAATGATGAACCCCCTAGCCGTATAACTTTTCGAAACTATAAGAAAACTGACTGGCCCAAATACAAGAAAGCGCTTGAAAGCATGGTTAAACCAAATCTTTTAAGTCCTCCCTCCAACACTCATGAACTTGACAGTAAAGTCAATGATCTCACAATAGCACTAAATAAGGCCATGGCAATCTCTTGCCCACTTATGCATGTAAGAGGAAAAAAGAAGCCAAATTGGCGGAATTCAGGGCTCGAACCGATTAGAAAAAACTGTAGGAAGCTTTTTAATCAAGCCAAAAGTACTAGATGAACGACGGACTGGGACTCCTATAAGGAATCCCTAAAACTTTATAAAAAAGAACTGAGGAAATCCAAAAGATCCTCATGGAGAATTTTCTGTAATAATATAGAAGAAACCTCCGAAGCATCTAGACTCCGGAAAATCCTTTCAACAAATCCAGTAATGCCTAGCGTTTTAAAAAATGCTGATGGCTCGTGGACCAATTCTTGTGAGGAATCGCTCAACCTGCTCCTAGATATAGGAACAGTATATCAAACAATATACTAACCTATCCACAAGGTCTGATCACAAAAGAAAAATACATTGGACAATCAACAGCTTCAAACCATATAAATCAGCAGGACCAGATGGCATAATACCAGCTGAACTTCAAAAGACTAGTGAAATTATTCTGCCAATCCTAGAGATGCTCTTTAATAGCTGTCTAAACCTGGTACACATACCTGCGCTATGGAGAGAAGTTAGAGTTGTATTCATACCAAAAGCGGGAAAATGCTCCCATGTAGAACCGAAAGATCTCAGACCTATTAGTCTGTCATCATTCCTTCTCAAAACTTTTGAACGAATGATTGATATCCACCTAAGAACCAGCATGGACACCAGACTTCTGTCTACGGCGACACATCTGCAATCACGTCTGCACTGTCATCTCTGGGGGTGGAAAGATCGCTTGGAGATTTGATCAATCAGATGCTAACTAGCAGGGTTATCAACTCAAAGCTGGGCGATTTTTCTGCAAAAAGATCTGTCAGTAAAGGGACGCCGCAAGGCGGTGTCTTATCTCCCCTTCTCTGGAACCTAGTAGTAAATGAACTACTAAGGTCGTTAGAAGCGGAGAGCTACAGAGTGATTGCCTATGCGGATGACATTGCCATTGCCGTATCAGGGAAATATCCTAGCACCATAAAAGATCTCTTACAATATGCCTTAAACAAGCTCACAAGCTGGGCCGATCGATGTGGACTTGATGTCAACCCACACAAAACGGATCTTGTCCTCTTTTCTCGGAAATACAAAATTCCCCATATAGACCCCCCTTTCATTAAAGGTATTCCACTAACATTCTCCGACGAAGCAAAATATTTGGGTCTTATTTTAGATAAGAAGTTAAGCTGGAAACCTAACATTCAAGAAAGAGTGAAAAAAGCCACAGTGGCTCTCTTCTCATGTAAAAAAGCCATTGGAAGCAAATGGGGACTAGAACCCCGTATAACTTATTGGCTATATACCTCGGTAATCAGACCGATCCTAACATACGGCGTGTCTGTATGGTGGACTGCACTGGACAGAAACATTAATTTAGAAAAACTAAATAAGGTCCAAAGATCAGCTTGTATGTGCATAAGCGGAGCAATTCGCACCACCCCCTCCGCGGCACTTAACACTCTGCTCCATCTAACACCCCTAGACACCTTCGGCAAACAAACGGCTGCAAGCACAGCTATTCGGCTCAAAGCCTCCTCACAGTGGATAAACAATAATATTGGCCACTCCATCATTCTGAACTCATTCAGATCAATTCCATGTACCATAGATTATACCATCCCAAAGATGCAGTTTGAGAAAAATTTTCAGGTTACCATCCCTCCTAGATCATTCTGGGAGGATATGTAATTCCTGGAATGCGATTCAATCGATTTCTATACCGATGGATCGAAAACTGATGATGGGGTTGGTGGAGGTGTTTACTCAGATAAACTTAATTTAAGTCTCTCCTTTCGTCTTCCTAATCACTGTAGAGTGTTCCAGGCGGAACTTTTGGCGATAAAAGAAGTCCTGTCTTGGCTAAAAGAAAACTTAATATCAAACCAAGATATTCGTATTTTCTCGGACAGCCAAGCAGCTATAAAATCTCTGGATTCTGTCTTTACCAATTCAATAACAGCCTTTAACTATCGATCATCTCTGATGGAGATGGCGCAGCAGTTCAATATTCACCTATGTTGGGTGCCGGGCCATAGAGACATTTTCGGAAATTCTAGAGCTGACGAACTCGCCAAAAGTGGAACACTAATACCTTTATTACCAGATAAGGTAAATATAAGTATTCCCATCGCTACGTGTAAACTACTGCTCAAATATGATGCTATACATAAAACAAACCTCAGGTGGAATAACATCACTACCTGCCTAGCGACAAAACAGATCTGGCCAGTACTGGATCTGAAACGCTCTAAGCGTTTAATATCCTTGAACAGATCGCAAATCAGCTCCGTAATAGGTGTTATAACTGGACACTGTCTAATAGGCAGGCACGCGACACGTCTTGGAGTTCTCTCAAATGATTTCTGCAGAAGCTGCATGGTCTTCATCCAAGGAAGAGGAATCGATTCCCCACTTTCTCTGTACATGCCCTGCTCTATCGCAAAGACGAAGACTCTTTTTATGAGACTTCTACTATAACGACCCCAGTGATCTTTCAAATACAGATATAGGTAATCTCGCTCGCTTCATAAGAAGCTCAAAGTGGTTCAACGATTAAGAGGAAAGTTATTATTAGATTCAATGTGGTATTACAATGGACCAAACTTTGGTCTGAGTGTATCGGCAGTCCTGCCGGTAGCCACGTCAACCTAACCTAACCTTACCTAACACTCCGTTCAAAGTGGTTTCAACCAGTGTTACCATTGCAAGTGGGAGACATTGTTTTAATAATCGATAAAGAACTACCAATTATCCCAAGGGAAGAGTTATCGAAATTCAAGTGGTCAAGACTTTCAACGGCACCATGGAAAGACCAGCTTTGAAACTTGCACGGCTGGAGGTTAAGAAAGAGTAGCAGCGACTTCCTACAGCAAATCACAGTACTCGGGGGGGGTGTTGCAAAAAACCAGCAGCAGATCAAACAAATTTCGTGACCGAATGCATCCATTTATTTGTTTCAACAAGCAACCACCAGAGGCAAAATTTTAATCAAATGCGTTCATTTCATGTGAGGTTTGAACGCGAAAGATTTTTAAAAGAATGCAATTTGAACGGTGAACAAGAAGAGACTTAATTTTTTAGTTGTTTTTTTTTACGCGATTTTGTTATTTAAAAATAAAGACAACTATTTAAAGAAATTTTATAACGATTCGATTAATAAATAAAAAAAAGACTACTTAAAAAAATATACTCAAGAATATTCTTTTTACAGATGGCATTTAAAAACAAGAAGTAAAATAGATGCCATAGAAATAATGAAATAGCCCAAAAATAAAGATGAAGTTAAGTTATGGTAGATTTTTTTAAGAATTTAAGTACACTTTTGTAGCCTATTAATAATTTACTTAAAGAGAAAGCAAAATTTTTTTGGGATGATAAATGTCAATCAGCTTTTGATTATATCAAATATTAGATGCACTCCGAAAATTTTCTGATACATTATAATCCCAAATTAAAACTTATTCTGGCCACCGATGCATCGCCATATGATGTAGGTGCGGTATTAAGCCATGAACTTAAGATGGGTCGGAAAGATCAATTATGTACGCTTTACAAACTTTAAATGCTACCCAGCAAGGTTATAGCCAAATTGATAGAAAGGTGTATGCAATCATATTCGGCATTAAAAAGTTTTATCAATATGGTCGTAAATTTGTGTTAATGACAATAACAAACCCATTTCACAAATATTTTCACCCTAAAAAGGGATTCCAACTCTTTCCGCTTCCAGAATGCAGCATTACGCTGCTTATTTACAAGCATTTGATATTGTTTTCCGTAAAACAACTGAGCACTGCAACGCAGACGGTATGTCAAGGTTGGCGCTCAAAGAATTATGCAAGCATGAAATGGATGAAGTAGATGTTTAAGAAATTAGGCAAATAACAACGCTTCCCGCTTAACCGACAAAGAGTTAAGAAAAGAAACTTTAAATGACAAAATAATTGGCATTTTGATTCAGGGTCTTAGAAATGGGCGAATAGTGGAAGAATTCGGTATTGCCCAAGAAGAATTTACATTACAACAGGACTGGTTCATTAGAGGACTACGCGTCACCCAGTCTAAGAAAGCCAGTTGGATGAATTACATGCAACGCATTTTGGAGCTGCAACGCATATTGGTGGGGAAAAATAGACAGTGACATTTAGGAAATTATACAAAATTGTGTAGAATGTCAGATGATTAGGGCTAATCCAGTTAAAAATGTTTTTCATTCTTGGAAAACACCACATTCCCCGTTTCAACGTGTCCATGTTGATTTTTCCGGACCATTTTTTGGTAAATATTTCTTTATCTTGGTTGATGCGTATAAAAAATGGCCGGAGGTATACATTATATCTAATATAACAACTGAGACTACAATTAAAGTGTGTAGAGATATGTTTAGTCGTTTTGGAATACGTTCAGTCTTGGAAAGTGTTTATGGTTCATAATCTACCAATTACCAATTAAAATTTTTTTTACAAATAATGGAATTATCCATAAAATGGGGGCCCTATCACCCGTCCAGAAATGGACAGGCTAAAAGGTATGTTCAGATTTTAGAAAAGAATTATGTAATATCTTATTAGATTATAGGAAATTGGTGCACCCTTCTACCGGGAAGTATCCCGCAATGATGATGTTCGGACGGGACATTAAATCAAAGCTTGATTTAATGTTACCTAATAATCTGAATGCGGAGGGAAGAGTCAACGTACATAAAGGCGGTCGTATATTGAAAGTGGGAGATAAAGTAGCAGTACGCGAGTCACAGTCAAAGAATAAATTGGAGCTCTACATTATATTATAATACTAGATGGTTTTCGCGAATACGAAAAATAGGTTCTTCACTTGACGAAAAAAGAGATTATGTTCACAAATCCTTATTTTGATAGTATTAAAGATAAAAACGATATCGAGGAACAACCTTCACTTGTGAATACTAGTTTGGAAACCAAAGTAAATAACGATAGGCATGAAAATAGTGTTGATGGGTGTATTTCACCCGCCGCACAGTGAATCGAATAGAACATGCTAGGTGGACAAAATTATTTTTGTTTTGTAAATGATCTAAATAAAGTTGTTTTGTAAGAATACATGTTTATTTTTACACTTTACACATTTCTTTAAAAAAAAGCTTACAATTAAGGTAGAGGTAGTTAACTTACTTTTATAATGTAACTTACGTTGGTGTTATATTATTCCCTACCATAGTTTTTAGTATTTTCAACTCTTTTAAGAAAAAAATAGTTTCGGTGTAATCCTCAAAATCGGTAACACTGGTCCTATACTTGTAAATTCTCCTCATTTTTTCCAAATAATAAGAGAATATAGTATAGTTTGCTATTAAAGATTATTAAAGATTAATATTGTGAGCTATATGGCTATATAACTAGAAAAACAGTTAGCTGTTATCTCTTGAAAGATCTGTCGCAGCTTCTCTGTATTATGTAAATAAAAGTATTGATACAAAAATGTTCAGCTAAATCACTTTATTGTTCAGCCTAGCTATTCACAGTGGGGAACTTCTAGGTAATATTAAGTTGTAAAATAAAACGGGTTTTAAAAAGCGGACTTTCGAGAGACGGGATTATTAAAAGCGGGATTTTAAGAAAACAGAAACGGGATTTTAAACTTTTTTTTCGTGATTTTAGAAAATGGGATTTTTAAAATCGGGATTATCTTCGCCCTTCAACAATACTAATATTAAGCTTTGATAATTCGTTTGATCCAGTTATCTATACTGTTGATTTTAAAAAGAGTTATGCACTGAGTTTTTAATAAACATTCTTCAAACGTTTTTAAAGGTTTACCAACAGAAGTAGGAGTTCCTTCAATAATTTATCCTATCCACCTTCGAATAATACGAAATCATCAATTATCATCTCCATCGGTTCTTCAAAGATTGAATTTTAATTTCAGCTGCACGAGTATTTGATTAAGGCAACCTTTGAGCCAAATAGCAGATCAAACTGTGGTGCAAATAGTCCATTAAATCAATTGATTACTATCTTTAATGAATTTTATTTTCTAATTTTCTCTGTAAATGACAACCTTAAATGTAAAAATTTCAAGACTTTGTTTTTTAGTAGATTAAATTAATAGATAAATTGTACCTACATATAGAAATCTAAATTTTGTAACGTAAGCATTTAACGGTTTAAATAAATAAATTGACCAGTCTGAAAAATTGATTAAAATGTCCCAATGAGGCTATTCGACCTATTATTATTTTTGAAATGTTGGATTAAATTAAGCTCAAGGTAGTTCCAGAGAAATCAGTAAAACGACATGAAGTAAAAACTTGTGGGAATAAACTTGTGGGCTCAACTGAGATTAACATGAAAAAGGTTGAAAAACTCCATCCTTATAATCATCATCATCGGCTCGACAACCGGGGTCCGGTCCGGTCCACGAAAATTGTTTTAAAATGTATAACACCACAAATATTTGCAAAAATGTATCAGTTTAAAATCAAATGAATGTTTAAAAATTAAAAATGAATTATATATATATAATAATATTGTATACTACAGACACACGACAAATTTTGTCATGTCTTAATTTTTCATGTTCATTACTCAGTACATTGTACTTATAAAAAATTTGTTTTCATGAATAAAATTTATCTATCTATCTATCTATCTATTTGGTTTGAGACCACTTCGAATTAAAGAGGGATATATACTGGCACCAAGGACGAAGTTTACCTTGGAGCTTAAGTGGAAATTAGGATCAGCCAATGTCAATGAAAACTCAGCTTGATCTATGAACAAGATGGCAGTTCTCCAGTGAGGCGTTTTGAAAAGATGGCATTACCGCTGAGGGTAAATCTGGTATTTGATTGGATTTTAGTAGAAGAGGGCAAAGTTTTGAAGCTCTTGCAGTAATAAGAGCATTTATTCCAGAAATATAGACTTAACAGGAAGCTTAAGTCGGGTCTGTGCTTCCTCAGATATAAAGATCACTCTAGACCCAGGATATCAAGAAGTGCACTTAGAGTAAATGTTATACCATGATGTTCAATATTAAATAACGCGGTAGCCAATATAATGCAGATTTGATTGCTGCTATAATATGAATGTAAAAACGATGGATCTTGAGTTTCGGGTTAAGTGGGCTGTATTTGCGAGTAATTGAAAGCTAAATTGGGATGGCCATTTTTAAAATATCACTTTAAACTAAAATTCAATTTTATGTTAAATGTTATAAATTTTTCTGTAATAGCTTAAATTTTAAAGGCTCAAATCAAAGAATATTTAATTTTTTTTTCTTTTACAAAAAATATTTGTTTATTATTAAAAAATGCATAATATATTATTTTAATAATCAAATGCAATCCTGAAAATTATAGTTTTATGTCTTTTATTTCTTTTCAAATTATGATCACCTACTTTTCATAATTTTAATAAAGAATGCAAAAAAAGAAGAGAAAAAGTGGTTGTAGTGCGTTTTTTTCAGAAAAATTACTCGGTAGTAGTATTTTCGCCGAGTGGTTGTAGCGCATATTTTCTTTCCAGTGAAATCTACTTAGTCATAATATTTCCAGAGAAAATAGTTTTATTGCTTTCAAAGTGTTAAATTTCAAGTGAAAATAACCAAAATATAACAAAGAAATTGTTTGGTACCCCATTTTTAAATTAAATCTACGCAGTAATAATATTTTCTATGAAAAATAATCCTATTGCTATTAAACTAAACTTCTATCACAGTAGTTCTTAAAAAAAAACTTTATCAAAAATTTAAAGTTGATAGCGATAATACGGGTTCATCAATTTTATTGATAATTGTCAAATATCGTGTTGATAATTGACAACCGTAATAGGGCTATGTGTCTTTTATTTTTCTAAAATTACGATTCCTATCATTGCTGAAATTGTCTTTGGGCAAATTCATAAAATGAATCGGCATTTCACTGAAACTCACAACCCCATGGCTTGGACTCTGAATACGCCCCTGAGTCCTGACCAACTTAAACAGAATAAAATGGTATTTTATTAAAAATTTGTTTCTTGAGAATAGCTTTATTATTTTTAGATTTTATCTTATACTAATAATTTGATTTTACATTTTCATTAAAAAATAAATAGATTTATAAAAGAAATAACAAGTTAGAAATAAACAAGCAAACAAATAATAATAATTACAACTCTTCCATCCTGACATCTGATCGTCTCGATCAGTTAGTTTAAAAAAAAATACAAATTAAAATTTACTATTTAAATTTAATATACATAATATTAAATAATTTTACATAATAACTTAAGAAAAAACACATTATATTTAGCGTTCAGACTATTAAAATGTTGCATTTCCTATTCCGAATCCGATTCCGCAACCTGCTCATGGCGCCAATCGGCCCAGCTTTAAATACGAAATGATTCAATAATACCGAAATACGGAAGCTGTGTAATTTGACAATTTGCTATATCTGTAATCACATATCTATCATCCGGAAGTACCTTATGTATTTTATAAGGACCCTTGAATTTTGGTAAAAATTTCTTATTTGTACAATAGTAGTCTCAACATTCCTTACAACAACAAAATCATCTTATGAATATACAATTTTTGAAATAAAGTCGGAATTTCGCTTCTGAGAACTTTCAATATTAGTAAAAGCAAAGATAATATAATACAAAGATGTCGCATCAAATACAAACTTTTGGCGCACATGTACCACAACATGTTGCTAGTTGCTAGTTGCGAAATGTTGCGAGAGCGAGGGAGTTCCTTAAAAAACTGGAATCTCATAAAAAAAATTTATTTCTCGTTTGTCCTTCTTCTTCTGTTTGTTTTTTTTTTTTTGTTTTTGCTTTTGGTTATGTTGTTGTTATGAAGCGCACCCTGCTTTCGGCTACTGTGGCGATCACGATGGATGTTTTTATTTTTTATTTTCTGTGATGTTTGCATGCTTTCGTCTGCCGATATTATAAAGATTTTCTTTATATTGTAGTTTTTGTAGTTTTTTTTTTATTTTCTTAACGATGAAGACTTTTGAACTAGGTAGGAAGAATGTGTTGTATGGTTTTTTAAAGGAATTCTTCTAAAAGGAACTGTTAGTTGGTGGGTAGGTAGGTTAACATATAAATCGATTGATTTTTTGTATAAACGTCCTTGCAAGGACAAGCTCGTGAATCTGTTCATGGATAGGTATTAATTTTTTTTTAATGAATGTGTGCACACACACAGGTTAATTTTGTTTTGTTCTTTTGTCACAATCGTTTTTGGAAGTATTTTTTTTTATTTTGTTATTTTTTTGTATTCTTTGTCGTTTTTGATTTGATAAATCTGATAATTTTTAGAGTTTTGAATTTCTTGAAGGAATTGGTAGACGAGGTGGTGTCACAGTGAAATTTGTAGGAGGTTGTGATTTTGTATTTTTGGTTTCATGTGATCTATTTGTGCATAGGCACAATAATTCATTTTTGTGCACAAACGCATAGGCAGGTAACAAGTCCAGTTTATTCGTTTGCCACGTTCGTCCTTGAGGGGATTTTCTTTATTTTATTGTTTTATTTTTTGCGTTTTCGGGGTATTTTTATGTGCGTTCGTCGTTGTCGTCGGCGTTGGTGTCGTCGTCGGTGTCGGTGCCGTAGTCGGCGTCGTTGGCGTTAGAAATTTGTAAGCACTACTACTGATCACGAAATTTAGAATCATGTTTGCGCACAAAAAAATAATGGATTGGAGGTACCTATACTATTTTTTTTTTTTTGATTTCAAAATCGTGAAGTTAATTAATCAATTATTTTCAAATGTTATGCGGCGCTTATTTGTTCTTAATTGAATCATGAGATTCATATTGTCTTACGTCTCCTAGTTCTTAAGAAAATTGAAAATTACAAAAAATACTATATTTAAGATTTTTTTTATTAACGTACCTACTAACTCCAAGACAAATTTAAGTTCAAAAGTAGTTTTTGTAGTTTTCAATTTTCTTAGACGGAAGACAATCTGGTTCTAATGATTCGATTAAGTATAAATAAGGGAGCAATAACATTTTAAAATTATGTAATTTTTATCTTCAAAATCGTGAAAAAATTAGTATTTGAAAATAAAAAGGAAGTTTTCACAGATTTCTATGATTCATATTTGGCATTTACTTAAATCCTTACCCTTGTTTTTAAATAATTTTGTTTTCATTTTAAATTATATTTTAGAAAATTGGGTTTCCCGCCTAAAAATGGCATAATTGTACCGCCCCCATAGTGCGAAATATCTTAGCTTATGCCTTCTACAAGAATCATGTAGGTATCATTTTATTTTTATTTAGTTATAGGTATTAATTAAACCATTTTGAAGGTTTTTTTTGAAGAAATATCCCCATTGCGAGGTTTGAAGCGCTGTACAGCGAAAAATATTCTATGTATGGTAAATCTCACAGAAAGTTTTTTGTAGGTGGAGTTGTCCTCTAAAAAAAATTGCTATAAATTTTGTCGAAAGATAAACCCTATTCGATCTTCCCCTTTAAAAAGAAAATTTGTTCACTAATGTTAAACGAAAAATCACCCTTCTTTTCAAGATTACGGATTTTTGAATTTAAGCTTTTTTTTATAACTCTCTATAACCCTCAACATCATTCTTTTTTCTTCCATAATGCTGCAGTAAGGTAGATAATAAGAAAGTATTATACATTAAATATAAAATATGAATGGATGTAACTACATATTAAAAATGTACTCTACTCACCTACCTATAAAAATGTAATTTATACAATGTATTCAAAACAATTAAATTTAATCATACCTACTTGCCTACTTTATCTACCTAACTACAAAAATAAAACAAAAAACTCTAAATGATCAGTTTTCAATTGCTGAGTTTTTTTTAGAAACTCATGATCATGACAATAAGCAACCAGGAATATAAAAACAACAGTTCTTGTTTATCTTGCGTTATGTGTTGTTATGAGTGAACCCTTCTTGCGGCAACGGTGACGATCGCAAGGTTGTGTGTATTTTTCTGTGATGTTTTCATGTCTACCCACACGAACATTTGTATAAATATCGTCTGATGAAATCTTTCCTCTTTTAAGGATTTTTTTTTTCTTTCCTCTTCTGATTTTTGTTCATTTTCGTTATGAAGACGTGTACATCACGTGCAAACGGCAGGACATACAGAATCGCGGTTACACAGAATGTACGGAAAAGTAAAAACTTACCTTACCAAGGTCTCACCAGTCATAAGTTCAATTATTATAAGTTATTATTACAAGAAAGTATATAGACAAAATCGCGATAAAAAGTCTCGTAGGTATCATCTCTATTACTACAATGTCTTGTTTGAACTGTTAGGTAGGTAGTCGTAGTTATAAATTATAACTAACAATAGGTAAAGGTACCTATATAACCATTTAATGAACTAGGTACCTATGTGTACCTACCTATGTCCATCTACTAAACACAAAGATTTGCATAGTATTTATAATTTTCATCAGCCACAAAAATGCAAAAAAAAACAATAAAATAAAGAAAATCCCTACAAGGACGAACGTAGCAAATGAATAAACTGGACTTGTTACCTGCCTATGCGTTTGTGCACAAAAATGAATTATTGTGCTTATGCACAAATTTGATCACACAAAAACAAAAATACAAATATATAAATTTCACTGGGACACCGCCTCATCTACCTATTCCTTCGCGAAATTCAAAACCCTATAAATGATCAGCTTTATGAAATCAAAAACAACAAAGAATAAAAGAATACAAAAAAATAAAAAAAAAAAAAAAAAATACTTCCAAAAACGATTGTGACAAACGAACAAAACAAAATTAACCTGTGTGTGTGCACACATTCATTTAAAAAAAAAATGAATACCTATCCATGAACAGGTTCACGAGCTTGTCCTTGCAAGGACGTTTCTACAAAAAAAAACACTCGATTTATATGTTAACCTACCTACCCACCAACTAACAGTTCCTTTTAAAGAATTCTTTTAAAAAAACATACAACACATTCTTCCTACCTAGTTCAAAAGCCTTCAACGTTAAGAAAATAAAAAAAAAAAACAAAAAACTACAAAATAAAGAAAATCTTAAAAATATCGGCAGACGAAAGCATGCAAAAATAACAGAAAATAAAAAAAAAACAACAACCATCGTGATCGCCACAGTAGCCGAAAGCAGGGTGCGCTTCATAACAACAACATAACCAAAAGCAAAAACAAAAAAAAAACAAAACAGAAGAAGAAGGACAAACGAGAAATAAATTTTATTTAAGAGATTCCAGTTTTTTTATGGAATTCCCTCGCTCTCGCAACATTTCGTTACAAGCAACATGTTGTGGTACGCCATATCGCGTACCAGGCTTTAAATTTTGTATGCCAAAAGTTTGTATTTGATGCGACATCTTTGTATTATATTGTCTTTGGTAAAAGCTTCCGTATGAATTTGATCCAAATCTCGCGTATCTGATTCAAATTTCTCATTTAAATATTCAGCAAGGACATCAATTTCTGTTCCCCTTTTGTGAACACTATATGAAAGTGTATCAAACGGAATTGTTTCTTGTTTTCAGAATGGAATGAAGTATTCGATTCATAAACATAATGGAGCCAGTTTTTGTATAAACTGTTCAACCTTTTCTCTCATTTTCGGAAACGAATAATGCATTTTTATTTGGCAACGCAGTTGTTTTCTTGTACAAACGCGTGCGCTCTTACAAGACTGGGTACTCTAGGCTTAGCAAATATAAATATTGAAATGAATTGTTTGATTTGTGCAGATGTTTTTAGACCAGTAATAATAGACATTCTAGGTCGCAAAAAATTGCAAATCGAAGATTTTTTGTGATGATGTGAGGAAATATGCCAGCAGTATACGACCAAGTTTGCAGCTTCGAAAAACCTATGCTAATTGCATGGTGGACCAAAAACCTCGAAATTTTCAGTTTTTATCTTTTAACTTCAATTCAATGTGCATTTAATAGAAAAAGCTACGAGGCATCATGTAATGAAAACAAAATTAGCTACAATATAAGTGCATTTGCAGATTTCTTAAAAACTAAAAGACATCTATGCATCTAGTTTTCAATATTTGACTAATAATAAAAATTGGTAGGAGCATTTAAAATCTAAAACAAAAACGGTGTTTAACCATGTCAAAACTTTTAAATTAGTTTAAAGCGAAAAATATCTAATTTTTTTGCAAAATTTCAAGTTTAAAAATAAGTTGTTCCCAAACTACCAACTATTTTAACATAGAACTCAAGAACAAGTTTATGACTATAAGATAAGCTAAAGAATTTTTTTCTAAGTGTTACCGTTGTCTTTGAAAAGTTGTTTTTACATAAGAAGCCATTTTTTTTTTTTTGGAAAATTGCCCCTTCTGTCTGAACAAGGGGATATAGGTTCCCTTCTTCTAATTTTTTTCTTGTTTTAACCCAAGAACACGTTTTATTCATTGACTTATTATATATACAATAAGTCAATAATTTTACTAGTTTGATTCATGTTATGGGAAACATTTTTAGAATCTCTTAATATACTTTTATTTCTATTTTTACTTTATGTTATTTATTTTTATTGCTATATTTTAAAAAGCTGAAAACTGTTTTGGAAAGTAGTCTGTCCCACCTAAGCGGGAGAAATAGAGCCCTGACTCCCAAATGTTTTTTTTTTCGGGTTTTGGTAAAACCTACACGCTCTAGCCTTTTGTCATGCATATTGATTGCAACAAAAAGAGTCATTTCCCTCTTTCAAAAGTTTTCTAATTTTAAATAATATAAGAAAAAAATCAAAACCGTAGCTGGTGGTTCAAAAATTTCTCCTTACATATGTGAATATGGTATAACTTTATAACGTCATTGGCAACCTAAAGGACAAACAATCTAACGATATGCTTTTCCCCCACAAATTGTACACATAACAAAACCCTAACTACAATTACAGAATGTCTCATATTTTTTGGATTTTTTTTTCTATGCATAAATAAAATGCCAATAGACATTGGCCTTATTCTTCTATTTGCGCAATATGTAGTAGTATACACTTCTTACCTTCTACTGATGGCAGGTATCCTTCATCAAAGACTTCCTCGCATATCACTGATGCTGATGGTGACGAACTGCCAACACGTCCGATCATTTTAAAGAAAAAAGGCTCACAATGTTATAGGACACAAAAGTAGCAGCTTTTAGAGTTGCGTATATCTATTTATCCTTCTGTAGAGACGGCCATAAGACTGCAAAATTAACTGCAACTTCATCAAAAAAAATTATGACTACGTTATATACTAGTAGATTTCGTGTCTAGGAAAAATTTCTTCAAGAAAACAATAACAACTTTGAAATTATCGAAGAAAACGTCAGTATGATGACCTAAATTTATTTAAAATGGAAGAATATCTGGAGTCCCAAGACAGGATACAGTATTTTTGTATTGTGATAAACAATTTTGATGCAGGATTCAGCTGAAGTTAATTTGTGTTGATTCTTTTTTTCGTGCAGTATCTACATAAGTTGAGAAATATATTGATTTTCCCAATTCACTAGAGGCGTTGGCGTTAAAAAGCTAGTCGCAATGAGGTCTTTTGAATTATTGTTAACGATTATACTTTTTTAATGTAATTAAATCCCATGTTTTTCTCTACTTTTTTTTTCTTTATTTAGACTATTATCCACAATTTTATTCTTAGTTTTCTTTAGCGTTCGCATTTATAATATTAATGTTCCAACCGTATGAATCGATTCACGATTTTCTACTAACACTTTAACACTTTCTAACAGTGAATATTTATTTTGGACAGGAAAAAGATGTAGAAGCTTTCGGACAATCCTCTTTTCTGGTGCTTAAAGCTTTGAGAGTTATGTGTGACAGAAGAGGGTGGCTTTCAAATTACGGATTTCACAGTGAATTTGTCTCAGTTAATTTTTAAGGTAAATTAGGTATAATTTTTAAATTTTATTCCTACTGAAATTTTTGGGAATGAATTTCATCGGTTGTTTTGTGATTTCAAACACACCCACGCAGAGGACTAAGCAACGTGAGAGTGAGCTAGAAGCAAGAAGCGTTATAACAAAAAGCTTACTTATTAGAAATACTGCGTCAGCAAGCAAGTCATTTAAGAGTCTCTCAAATAGCCTTCGTTAAAAAGCTATCAACATTTAAATAAAATATACAACGCAATTTCAACGTACCCAAAAAAGCAGTGACACGTAAAAGTATACTCCCATCAAGCAAAAACAACGGACTCAGTTGTCTCGACAACGGACTCAGTTGTCTCGGTGCCAAAATGTACCGAAGCGGAAATGTCAAACTATGAGCAACACTCAAACATTTACAAGCTTTTGTGTATGAACACAACAAATAACGAGAATCGAAAGATTTTTTTTACCTATAGTGAAGAAGCGTGAAAAGGACAGATATCTAATGATGTCATAAGGAAAGACTAGGGCGACCGATCCACAACAGAATCAACAAACAATCTATGGAATTAGTCTTTTTTTAATCTGTGGGCAAGATATACAAAATATTTTGTATATCTTGTGGTGCAACGAGCAAATTCTAGGTAAAGTGCTCTAAATAATTTATTTATAAGAGCTAATAGCATAGATAAACCAATACCAATATTGGTTTATCTATGGCTAATAGTCTCAGCAGCTAGGCTCGTTAATTTAACATTACCATGTAATTTTTTACCTGTTAATAAATAATAATAATAATAATAATTTATTTGTAAAAAAATATTTTGTGTTAATTAAACAACTTTCGCTTCTTTATTTCCAGAAATGTGTCAAAATGAAAAAAAAAAACAAATACAAAGAATCGTCGTAGAAAGGTTCTACGGGAGCCGCCTGTGATGTACCGCCACCATGCCTGCCTGTGTTGAAACACCCACCGATCAACAATTAGAAACAGTTTAAGATATTAATTTATTACATTAATTAAAGTGATCTGTATGTGCAATCAAAATAAAATTTCATTTACAAAATAAAAGAAAATAATTTCAGAAAAAAAAAATTATTTTGAGCTATTTTTTTTTTTGCAAATGGCAAGCATTTTTACTAAATGGGAATTATTTTTTATTTCCGCGTTCTGCCTCATTGCTCTTTGTCATGTTACTACAATTTTCAAAAATATTATGGCTAACTGGTACTTTTTTTTAAATTTGTTAATAACTCAAAAACTAAAGAGTCACAAAACTTTTTAATGCTGTCACAAACAGTCACAAACGAATCACAAACGATTGGCGTGAAAAAATTTTTGAAAAGTCGATTTTTAAAAATTTGGAAGACAGCAAATTTTGGGAGTGGGGTATAACCTGTTGTGGACACCTGAAATAAAATTCATAAAATGTTTAGTTAATTGTTCTTTTGTGTGGAAATCACTTACCAAGTTTGTCCTTGGACACAAAAATAGAGAACAATATCGCCAATGTCTTTTCTCGTGGCAAAGACATATGAGGTTCACGACGACAAAAAAAACAATCTTATCCGTCTTATTGTCTTTGCTCATGGTAAGGACATGGGAGGTTTAACAAAAAAAGGAATAATTAAACTAATTGAAATGCAAAACTAAATATTTCCTTCTTGGTGTTGATTGTTGTAGTTTCCTGAAAAAAATGAGAAATTTAACCTATTCATATGATTGTATGAAACATGAACATGCAATATAAATAATATAAATAGTTTATTCTACCATTTTATTAAAGAATAATAATTAAAAATCGAAAATACTTACCATGTTATTTTTTTTTTTGTTTTCCTTTTATTTTGACGTTTCCAAATTATATGATTTTCCTCGTCTTTCGTGTACAGGGCTTTTTAAAAAAAAAAGCAATACATCTCTGTTTCATTCTGTCTCATAGCTTCTAAACGTCAAATCGACACTGGCCCAATGACGTTTAAGTAAATCAACAGTAATAATAAAAATTGCTTATATTTTTCCATGTGAGAATTGTCACTGTACCAAAGTATTTAGTTTGACAATTTGGTAACAATCCCTATATATTTGTGGTACTTACCCAAAATCCATGATGGCAAACCTAGTTCTACAACTCACAAATAGATGACCAGTGTTGGTTGCGTTCAGTTGTTCTGTAGATCGGCAGCAATCAAGGTACGGAAAGGAGATTTTTTGTGACGTTTTAGAGGGAATTTATATAAATAGTATAATTTAATCGCATATAAAGTACGAGTACGATTATAAAGTATGATTATTATTCCTTCTAAAACAGCTGATAACATCCCTTTTTGGTTGCACAGCTGTTTGTGAATTGTTCAAAAAACAACAACAATTACTAACTTGGTAGGTTGGGTAAGATTTTTGAACTCATGAAATGCAAATTGAACTGGAGTTATATAAAAGCTTATATACTTCGGTGA
Source organism: Meliscaeva auricollis (assembly GCA_948107695.1). Taxonomy (NCBI): domain Eukaryota; kingdom Metazoa; phylum Arthropoda; class Insecta; order Diptera; family Syrphidae; genus Meliscaeva; species Meliscaeva auricollis. Next base: position 50,769,138 of record OX403617.1, on the reverse strand, counting down.
TTGGAAGTTACATATAGGATGATTTTACTGCTTTGGCTAAAGAACGGAACTTGAAAAAGAAGATAAATTGGGAAATTGGAAAGATAAAAAAAATTCTCTAATCATATTGCACAAACCCACGGAACGTATGGTAGGTAGGTAGGTAGAGATGGCGGTCAAGCAAACCATGTTTGTTTGACCCAATTGGCGCAGGATACGCCGTTTTGATACCAAAATCTTATGAAACCTATGAGTGATAATTGGATTTATTTGAAATACATTTTTGATTGGTTTTAAAAAGGGAAAAACAAGTGTTAGGCAGTCCTAAATCCACTTTGTTGCATTTAGGAACGAGATCAAGTCTTTGATCTTTGATTCTGAGATGTTATCTATGACATTAAAGAATTCACTTCCCAGAGAGAGTGCTCTATTCCTAGCAGGGGCGGGACATTGACATAGGAAATGGAAGACCGTTTCTTTTTCTTGCTGGTCCAAGCAGCTGCGACAATAAGTATTGTGCGGTATACCCAACTTTGCTGCATGTTCCCCTATCGGCCAATGTCCTGTGCACACCGCAACGATTCTGCTAATGTCTTTTCTGGGTCTAGAGATTAGGTCATATGTTTTGGATTTATTATAGGTGGGCCAGATTTTTCTGGATATGATGCAGCTAGTCAAGTAGTGCCACCTATTGTTAGCTTTTGTTAGGTAATTTAAGAAGATATCACCCTTCATGACTCCTATGGGAATGTTAACTATTTCTGCTAGTGACTCATGAAGGGCCGATCCTTGCCTGGCCAGTTCATCCGCCTTTTCATTGCCTTCAAAACCACTGTGACCTGGGATCCAGGTGAGAGTGATTGTGAGGCTTCCACTCAGCAATGAGAGTTCCTCTCTGCACTGCTGAACCAATTTGGAGGATGTCGTGACCAAAGCAATTGCTTTTATAGCTGCCTGACTATCTGTTAGTATAGCTATATTTTGGTTTTGATTTGGATTTACTCTAAGTAATTTGCAAGCTTCTTTAATTGCCAGCAATTCCGCTTGGAATACACTGGCAAAGTTTGGTAGTCGAAAGGATTTTGAGATATTGAGGGATTCATAGTAGACACCCGAACCGACCCCACAATCCATTTTTGAGCCATCAGTGAAAATGCAGGTGTCGAAGTCTCTCGTCACAATGTCCTCTTCCCAGTCTGATCTCGACGGGAAGCTGACCCTGCAATTCATTACAGTATTCAAAATAGGGGTGCAGTAGTCCGTGGGTGTCAGAAGCATATTCGATGGTATTAAATTTGTTATGTCACTGTGACCAAAAGGTTTTGCCTTCCAACTACCTGTTTCTTTTAGCCTTAAAACGCTACAAGAGACCTGGTATTTAATGTGAAGGTCTATGGGTAAGAGGTGCAAGAGAACGTTTAGAGTATCAGTGGGGCACGGCCGGAGGGCTCCAGTCGTCCCTACGCTTGCTGTTCTCTGGATTTTCTTAAGTTTGTTGATGTTATAAGCTTTACTAAGTGCAGGCCACCAAACAATGGCGCCGTAGGTAAGAATGGGTCGTACAACCGCTGTGTAAGTCCATAGAATCATTTTTGATTTAAGACCCCATTTTTTCCCAAAGGTTTTACTGCAGGCATAGAAAGCAATGCTCGCCTTTCTAACCCGCTCTTCTATATTTAGCTTCCAGCTCAGTTTAGTGTCCAAAATTACACCTAAATATTTGGCGCTGGAAGAAAGTGATAAGATTTGGCCGTTGAGCTGAGGTAGAGGGAAGACAGGGATTTTGGTTTTAGTTGTAAAAAGCATCAGTTCCGTTTTACTTTGATTAACTCCTAGCCCACAGCTCGTAGCCCAGTTGCTAACTTTTCTCAAAGCCGTGTCAGTCATTTCACTGATCACAGGTAAAAACTTTCCTGATACAAGTACAACCAGATCATCCGCATATGCCACTGCTTTCACTCCACTTCTCTCAAGCTTCACGAGGATATTGTTCATGACAAGGAGCCATAAAAGGGGAGAAAGAACGCCACCCTGAGGCGTACCCCTATTAACGCACTTAAAACAGTTTGAATTTCCTAAACTTGCTTGAATTCTTCTCTCTTTTAGCATTGAAATAATCCAACTTCTGATGTAGTCTTCTACTTCAAAAGTCACTAGGGCTTCGAGAATAGATTCGGTTAGGACATTGTTAAAAGCTCCCTCTACATCCAAGAAGGTAGCTAGGGTATATTCTTTAAAGTGTATCGAGTTCTCAATTGTTCGGACGACTTCATGGAGGGCTGTTTCCGTAGATTTGCCCCTCATATAAGCGTGCTGCGAACTAGCTACAGGACATCTTTTAAAAATGTCTCTAATATGAGTTTCTAAGATTCGTTCTAAGGATTTAAGTAAGAAAGATGTTAAACTTATTGGCCGGAAATCCTTCGCAGATTCATGTCCTCTTTTGCCCACTTTGGGTATGAAAACCACTTTAACTTGTCTCCAAGACTTGGGCACATGATTAAGAAGAAGGCAGCCTTTAAAGATTTTTTCAAGCCATGGAACTGCTATCTCTTGCTGATTTTGCAGCATAATGGGCAGAATACCATCAGGGCCTGGGGATTTGTACGGAGAGAAGGTGTTAATAGCCCAAGCTATATTTTCTCTTGTTATCAAGGGGTTTACTTGCTCAGTCGTAACTGATAGCAAAGTGGGATTTATGTTCACTTCAGAGGTTCTATCAACGCACCCCGGAAAATGAGTAGTCATTAGTAATTCTAAGGATTCAGCTGGAGATATTGTCCAAGATCCGTCAGACTTTTTAAGAAACAAGGGATTTGAGTGTTCCATCGATAAAACCTTGCTAAGCCTGGCAGAATCCTTAATATCTTCTATGGAGTGACAGTATTCCTCCCAGCTTTCCTTTTTGGCTGATGCTATGCTACGCTTGTAGACTCTTAAGCAATCTTTATAGGGTTCATAGAATTTGTGTTTATGGCAGATGTTGAAGATTGTTCTAGTCATTTTCCTCAGATTAGACAAGTCTTCGTTCCACCAAGGGGGAAATCTTTTGCTACTATGTCTCACCGGACAAGAGACTTTAAAGGCGGTGATCATTGCTCGTTCAAAGGTCATTACCTTTGATTCAAGATCATCAACTGAATCTGTATTTATATTGGGTATATTGCGTAACTTTGCACTAAAAACTTGACCGAAATTCTTCCAGTCAGTTCTTTTGGGATTTCTATAAGGGGATGGGATTTTGGTTTCAAACTTAAGTTGGAACAGAATCCAACTATGGTCTGAAAAAGATTTTAAAGGGGATACTCTCCAATTTTCAACCTGCAAATTGGAGTTGCTATTTGCAATAGTGATGTCTAGTACATCCTCCCATCCTTCATAGTTTCTTGAACTAGGAAACGTGAAGGTTGGAGTAGTACCTCTATTGCAAAGAGTAAGGTTATTTTCAATGATATAATCAAATAAAGACTCACCTCGTTCATTGATCTCAGAACTACCCCAAAGAGTATGACGTGCATTTGCGTCACACCCGATGAGTAGGCTTGTCTTCATAGTACTGGCTTGAGTTGTCAGCCTACGTACTTCCTCCGGCGGTGACTGCTGGTCATGTGCCATGTACGCAGATGCCAAAAGTAGTCCTTCAGTATTTGAACCCTCTAATTTGACAACGGTCAAATCAGAGGTGCTAAGATTGGGACACAAAAAAGCTTTTAAGTGTTTTTTAGCTAAAATACATGTTCTTGGCTTACCTTGGCTCAAACTGACGGGCTTGTAAAAAAGGTCATATTGGCTGTCTTGGAGGCCTCTCACTCGGAGGCCATTAATCCAGGGCTCTTGTATGATGCCCACATCAACTCTCAGGTTATCTGAAGCACATTTAGAATGCTTCAGATTAACCTGAACGACGTGCAGCATGTTTTTAATTTGTATTGGATTCTGCATCGTCAGTTACCAGCCTCTCGCCGGAGAACCCTGCCTCTTTGGGGGTATCGTCATCCTCGACGATATCCTCAACTAGGTTAGGGTCCGCTTCCTGACTTTGCAGAATCTTTAATTTGGCATTCCTAATGCCAAAACGGAGCTTAAAATCGGCTTTTTCGAGGGGCCCACGACTAACCTCGCAGATCCTCAGAAGGTAAGACGCGCTGTTCTTTTGCGGTTCTTCAGTCTTAATGACTGCCCAGTCATGCATTGGAATCAGCGGGTTTAACCTCTGGAGACTGCGGATCAGCTCCGTTCCGCTTGGCTTGATGCTCATGAGGGGCAGCCAAATGCGAGCCAGTGGTTGTCTAGGAATCTCCTTAGCTGGGATAAGCTTGAGCTTCAAACCATCCCATTTAGAGCTGATCTCATCAACGCTTTTACTAAGGAAATCCCTAGAAAACCCATCCTCGCATTTAATTACCCTGTATCCCCTGAGCATCTCACCAGAGTCGAAACTAGGGTAGGGACCCTCATTCGCAGATAGGGTGTAGAGGAAGACCATCTCAGAGAGTTTGGCCTCGATGGAGTTCCACACTGACATCAGACCTTTGCTGTCAGAGGAGAGCTCATCTACAATCGCCACTTGAAGATCGTCCCTGAAGATCTCACTTAAAGTGCGCGATTGCGCCGCTCCCTGAGGTGGCCCTTTCTTTTTGGTGCCGCCGGTTTTAGATTTCTTTTGAGGAGGGTTACCCTCCTCAAGAGATCTATTTCTTTTGGCGGTCTTTTCGGGCTGAATAGAAAAATTGTTGTACTCTTCAACAATCTTTTCGTACTTGATTTTATCAGCGGCATCGTTTGAGTGTGGAGTTCCAGCTTCCTCATTTTTAGCGATCTTGCTAAGAAAGAAGGTAGCCCTCTTGAAGTCCACTCTACGATGCAAACACGCTGTTTTTAGGTTTGTGCGGGTAGCACTGCTACCCGACGGGTTTGTTTGGGATTTATAGGGTCGAGGCACAGAGGTACTACTTGTACCAGCTGTGCTTCCGGGGTGTGGAGGTTGCTTAGGAGCGCTAGCACTTTTAGCAGTCTCTAAACTATCCACGATTGTCTCTTGGCTTGAGGCCAAGAGTTTATCCTCCAATTCGGAAGATGTTACGTCCGTCATGTCATTGTCCATTTTAAAAAAGATTTGAAAAAAATTTAGGTCCCACGAGTAGGTCGGAAAGGAAAGGTCAACCCCGGCAGAGCCGATTACCGGGGCAAGGCAGAAATTATGACGGATCCTGCCAAGGCATCCGAAAGAGCTCGTTCACGACTGGTTTATCCCCCAGCCTTTCATTTCTTCGGCACGCATTATGTACACGCTCACCCCACCACTGAAAATTAGGAACCTTGTATCGATGGTAAAATTGCATTTCTGATTATTTAACTATTGAGGAGTTAAGAGCAATACAGCTATGCAACCTGACCTTAGCTGATCACCATCTTGCCAAAAACGCACAAGATAAAACTGTGGTGGTCATTACCGCCCGGCACCCACTAGGAGGGTTTGATACACGGATTTTTGCCGAGCACGGAACGTATACCATACGGAACGTATACCATACATATTTCCGCTCCCGGTTGTAGTTTAATTTTGAATACAAATTTGATATTGTAGAAAAAAAACATAGAAAGTACCTACCTAAAATAATTTGAAAGTAAAAATTAAAGCTGTGTATTATAAATTCAGTGATATAGGATCATACCAATAAATTATTAATTTCTAAAAGGTAAATTAAAATGGTGGTGGAAAATTAAAATTAATTCATAGTTTTTTAAACAAAAAATGTATATGTGTATATATAGGTATACCTCAAGAAAGAAAAGAAAAAAAATATCTATGAAGATTTTGTTGGTGTTCCTTAATACTAGCTTGTTTTTCGTTTTTTTTTGTTAAATACTTATTACTATTATCCATTCATTTGTCATTTTATTTTTTATGTTTGTGATAAATTAAAAGAAAACACGAAACTTGTTAACTTAGAACAATACTTAATTTATTAGGAAGATGTTGCCTGTTCGTTGGTTGCAATACAAGAGAGCCAAAAAATAAGAAGCTTAAAACTAGATGTAAGAATACATAAGATTAATCCTAACGGAAAATCCAAATGGTGTGTCCAATATTAAGTAAATAGTCTTACATTTATGACTTAAATTAAGGTATAGACAAAGGTGCTTAATCTATAGCACATTACAAAATAAATACTTGTTCATATTAATTATTTAATATTTAACATCTTCCTCCACTCAATTCACATTTCACATATGTCAATAAAATTAAGAATAATTAATTACATTGTTTAATTCATTACTTCAACTTAGAAAACTATACAATAATTCTTTTTAAAATATACTTTAATTACATAGTTTAATTATTTTTTTTTTTTCAAAAAGAAACGTTACCATAATTATTTTTTTTTTTTTTTTTTTGATTTAGTTTTGGTTTATTAATTGTTAAACATTTTTTAACTTTTGCTTTTCTAAATTTTTAATTCGACTAGAACGACGTTCTTCGTTATCATTTAATTTTGGTGTTCTTTTCCTTTTCAAAACAGGAGCAGAAAAAGACTTTATTTTCTTCGATGTCTGCAATGTAGGTTACTTAACTTACTATTTTTAAAACTTTAACAGGAATCCATTTTATCATATTCACATAATGATTTCTATACAATATATCTTGTCCCACTTTAAATTTGGATCTAACTACTTTTCCAACAATTTCTGTTTCAACATTTTTCGTGTCCATTTTATTTTCTTTAGCTTTAAAATTGTTGTTCTCAAATCCTTTAAGCACATTATATTCTTTTTCATTTTCTACCTTAGGCATTATATTACTTAACAAAATTCTAGGTTTATAACTAAATAACAATTCCGAAGGAGATCTGGAGGTTACTGTCACAAGCACAATTTTTTCTAATTTCATCGAATTTCTCGGTGATATTAATAGGACAACTCTTCCGTTAAGAAAAGAAGAACCTGCAAGTAAAACTTCACAAAATCCTACTGCAAATAAAAAGTGCTTATCAACACAAATCTAGACCGCAACAAACAAATTCAAATCATCAATATTTTTCAAATTCAAATGCAAGTTCGAAAAGCCAACAACAAGTATATCTTAACAATCTGAATCAACAAAAATCATTTCAAAACTTCAACAATTCACAACATCCAAACAACAATAGTCAAAATCAGAAATCTTTTCAAAATCCGAACCTGGCATATTAACAGCAACAGTTTGATAGTGGTGCAAAACAGTTACAATCTCAATCGAGCCAAAACCTGTTTCCACAACAACAGCCATTACAAAACCTTCAATTTCAACAACCCAACAATAATTTCGTACAACAATTTCAAAATCCCTATTCAAAACCGTATCAACGAGCTTGTCCTCTATGAAACAACAACAACAATTTCCTCAAAATTGGTTTTACCCACAACAACAACAAAACGTAAGTCAAATACCGGCGATTTCACAAACATCATTTGCTTTCTAGCCTATACAAGGGATTATACCAAATTCTGAAACGTAATCTCAAGTTCAATTTCCATTACGATATCCCAAAACAGGAAATCCGAACGGTTTCTAACAAAGTCCTTCAAATTTCAAAATAGTCCCAAGTAATAACTATAATCGAAGTTATAAGGAGCAAATAAAAATTGATAAATGGAATTTGAAATTTGATGGTACACCCGAGAACTTGTCTGTTGAAGATTTAAACTTTAGACTTGAAACTTTGCAAAAACAATATAGTTGTCCGTGGTCCGCTTACTCGCTATGCCGCAACTTGGTATTATGAATTTCATAAAACGAATTTCCTAACTAAATATTTTCTCTTGATTAACTTAGGTTTGTGTGTAAGGAAGCCGAAAATACTTTCCCTATACACAATCCTAATGTAAATCGGCAATGCAGATCAGCTCCGAGAATACATGCACACGAAATACAATACTTTGATAATAATGATCAGGTTGAATTTGAAGATCAAATTGCAGCATATATTAATAATAATAGTGCAAGACCACAAAATAAAGTTCTAATTTGAAACTGTAAGGTTACAGGACATTTATATTGTCAATGTCCATCTCCGAAGATAAACATCTTCTGTTTTAAGTGTGGAGAAGAAAATTTCATTGTGTCAAACTGTCCGAAATGTAAACAGAAAAACGGACAGAAGAACGTGATTCCAACGGGGGAATCGCGTTCGAAACAACCACCCGAATCGTCGAACCCTTAAAATCAATAGAAAATAAACTAATTGAACATATTGGTGAAAAGAACATCACGATTTTGAAAAGAAATACAAATGTTTCAGATAAAAATAACAGTTTTAAGAAAAATAATGTTAAATATAGTTATGTAAAACCAAACTTACTTATTAGGATTAAGGAATATAACGAAGCTAAGGAAAGAATTTTCACTGGTAAAGTTAAAAATAAAATACTTAAAACTAGAAATAGATACAAACTAAGAAAACAAGTAAAGCGTAATCAATTATCTACTATAATAGACGTTTCTGTAGATCCTAATCCATATGCGAAAGTAAACATAGCCAATACTTTTTATGTTAACTGGAGAGTGGCGCAAGTGTTAGTATACTTGGAAAAGGATGCAAAAATTTAGTTAGTGAACTTAACGTTCAAGTAATACCATTTAGGTCTCACGTTAAGACTGCAGATGGCAAGCCTCAACCCATAATTGGTAAAATTGACTTAGGATATAAAAAATTAAATCGTATAATAACTTTTTACCTAGTACCCAGTTTAGACCAGGAACTTATTCTCGGCGTAGACTTCTGGAGAGTATCTATATAATCTATAATCTTGCACCTGGAATTATAAGCGAAATTTCGAGAACAGATGCTATTAGAGTTGAGCTAAGTCGTGAAATTTAGTGCACAGGTATAATAGTGATTGCGATTTGAAATTCACTGCGATTTTAAACAGTGAACGTGAATTGTGATTTTTCACAAAAGAAAGACTTGCCATAACCAAAGTGCGACAGTGCGACACGAACTTTTATATAAAAAACGCTGTGCGCTACTTCGCGTTTGGTGTGGGTACTTCCATTTGACGCTGTGTAAATAAATGTATCCGCACTGTCGCACTTTGGTTTGGGCAACCCATCAAACGAAAAAGTTCCAATTGAAGAACTTTTTGCATATGCTTTTTTAAATAAGAAGTACTTGTCTTGAACGATATTTTTGCTTTACATAGTTTGCACTTGGCATATTTTTCGTCAAACACAGTGAAAAAGTTCCACAAAAAACTGGTTTTGTTTCTTGATTGCATATTTTTATTCCTTTTAACAAATGCAATAATTAAATTATTTTTAACTAATTATAAAAAACAGGACGATCATAAAACGTATGGGCTTTCTCTTTTCGTATTCACAAAGCAACTGATTAAATCGTTATATTTAAATTTCTAACCCCAAGATTCATCGGACAAAAAACACATCAAACCTTAATAAATCTTAAATCGCTCCCACTCAAACGTAAACAATAACAAAAAAAATAAATATCAAATTCAAAACAACACAGATACACACTTACTTCAAAGTTCGAACCTCACTCAATCCTAAAAAAAAACCAAAAGAACACGATTCTTTCACACGGTCATATCATAAACCGAACCGTTGAAAAAAAAACTAAAAACGAAACTGGTTCTGCTTCCTTCCTTCTCACTCCCAAACAAAAAGCAAAGAAAAGAAAAATAACCCAACCAAAACATAGCCGCACGCAGATTATATACACACTTGCACTTGCGCATTTGTTTATTTTATTCATCCCTTCGATTTCATTTAATCTCGTCATCGTCATCATCATCGTCTTCGTCGTCATCGTTGTCATCATCGTCACCGTCATCGTCGCTCTCGTCCTCATCTTCACTCTTTCAATTTTTTTCCCAGTTTGCAGTTTATTTCACAATCCACCCCTTTCTTGTTTAAAGTCACAACTTAGAAATCATGCATCATATTCATACCCAACAACTTCACTCTTCACTTGTTTTTTCACAATTCGGATGAGTTGTGCCTTTTTCTTGTCGTTCTTCTTTCTCTCATTGGCTTGGTGGTTGATTTCAAATCGTGAAATATTTGAAATCGTGAAATACGCGAAACCGCGATTTGTGCGAAATCGTGAAATGTGCGAAACCGTGATTTCACATATTATTTTGAAAAACTTCACAGATCGTGAACGTGACTTTTTAGTCACAGGTATGAAATCGCAGGTATACATTTTTCGCTCTTCACTAGATGCTATGGATACTTCAGATACTCACCAGTTGTCTCCGGAACAAGAAACCAGAGTGGATGCAGTCAGACGTGAGTTCCGGTGTTATACCAAATTCGGTCTTGGAAAAATGACCCTGTGAGAAATCTGTCGTTTTTACTACCACCTTCTAAAACTCTTGAGCTTCGCTCGTAGTGTAGGTTGAAAATCACTCTGCCTAATTTTTTGATTGGTTGCTCAGTTTTTTATAACATCACTGGTGACTGAATTTTTACTGAATTTCTATGTGTGTATGGTATGAGTTAAAACAGTTTGAGAAACTATGATTGGGTAGAGCTCTGTAGAACCTATGTTAACAACATAAAGAACACAAATTAAAGAAGTGTTGCACATGTTTAGGAGCAAAGCTAAGCTTAATTTGATATTGGGTAGAGTTATTAAAAATCTATACAAAATCCAATAGATATTCTACACTTTCACCAAAGCTGTTTAAGATCGTTTTTTTAGAGTTATTTTGTATAGATATAAAAAAAAAGTATAGAATGAAAAATTTCGAAAAAAATATATATAAAAAAAAGAAAATAAGAAAAAAAAGGATTGGCGCTTGATTCGAACCAGATGCATCAAACATAGGTTCGGCGTCTTTAACCATCGCACCACGAGACACCTAGAACAACATGTAGCAAAAGCTGAAGTTATTGTAAGTTTGTATAAGAAAATTTTGGAAAACATCAAATGAAACACAATGTTTTTCAAGGACAAATTTATTTAAGAGAGTTTTCGAAAATATAAATCTGTATGTCGAAAAATTCACATTTACCTACATACAAAATAAAAATTAAAAATACTTAAAAATCATTGGATTTTGACTGAAGTAATTCTATAATAAAACACCTATTTTTCAAAAATTCCAAGATTAATTTTGAGGTATAATTTGTATTTTTGTGGTCAAAATCCATAGAGAAAACTAAGAATCGGAAATACAAAAATTTCGTCCATGATGGTTTTTTTTTTGAGTGTATGTGTGAGAAAACTTTTAGCCTTGAAAAAGGGTATAAATATTTGCGTCAAAGGCAAAATCTTTCTTTTTTTGGTGTTTTTTCTTCGAACAAATAAGACGTGATAGTGACGAGCAAAATTACAAAATTATAAGTTTTTTTCCAAGTTCTTTTTTTTCAAGTTTTTTTTTTGAAAAGTTTTTTTGAAGTGAAAGAAAAAAAAGTAGTTGAAGCATTGTCAAATATTTTGTGCATAAATATATGTATACATATTTTGAACAGAAATAAAAAGGTGAGAATTTCTTCAAAATTGATTAAACATCCTTTTCCTTACACCGTGAATTTTTCTACCAGGTGCTCAAGATGGAGAAATTCCAAACTGTCTAAATTTTACAATAGGTACTCACTACCCACAATAGTTGATAGTGAAATCGATTTAATTACAGTAAGTTCTTGATTAACGCAACTCTTGATTCACGCAACTCCTCGATTTTCGCAACAGCTGAAGTTTTAACATTGTTGACGCAGTAATCGCAACTCTCCTCCAAAATTTACTCGATAAGTGCAACTTTTATTCTTATAATCATATCTCTAGAATTAAACTTATGTATATTTATGACCTTATATCTCAATGAATTAACTAATTTTTGCTTTGTTTTTTATTATTTATAAGTTTTTGAATAAAAAATTGTTGCAATTATATTATATGAGTGCTGGTTTTCTGATTTTTACTTTAGATCTCAAATTGAGCCTAAAATTTTTTTACTCGGTTGTTGCAACAACCTCGGTCAGTGCAACCACCCTTGTTTTAATTAGTTGCGATAATCGAGAACGTACTGTATTTCGAAATCAATCAATTAAAATCAGACTTTTTAAAGTCTTAAACAACCGGCGATCTACGAAATCTATAAAACGCTATAGGTACGACACTGTGCTTTATCACACCACGATCTTGATAAAATCATTAAGATTTCTCCAAGCGCTACAAGAAGAGAAAAAAAACACCCTCAAACTCTTCATCTTGGCACCTTACATTATATCATATTTTTGTGATTTTTTCTAAAAAACCCTTACCATAAAAAAAGAGCAAAATCTACAAAAAACATCACACATACCAACAAACAACCATACATACATGCAAAAACAACCATACATGCAAAATCATCCATACAATCAAAATACATCCTGGAAGCATCCAGGAACATCAAACAAAAAACTTACAACCCAGCAATTCACCTGTGCTAAAAAGCTTCATTCGAAGACCCAACAAATACATTCATACATGCATCATCTCATCATGCATACACATATATATATATGTATATATAAAAAAAAGCTAAGTACTTCTTTCTTTCTTTTCTAAAACATAAAAAAAAAAAGTTAATTTTTATTATTAAATCATATAATTATTTGGCCTTGTAAATTCAAATCGTTCAAATTTCTGTTTTAATTTTAATAAGTTTTTTGTTTAGCACAAAGGTTACAAAAGTAACAAACAAAACAACAACAAAGTTCAATCCTGCGATGCTGTGCACACCATCAGGAGGAATTGGCCAACTACAAATTATAAGAACAAACAACAAAAATACACTAAGTATGCAAATGCAATTTATGCGGTGAGTGATTTTTATTATATTACCTAATACATATTAATTTGAACGAGTGAATATTTGATTATTGGATTTTATTCTATTTTTTGTTTTTACTTAAACCATTATTATTATTAATAAAAACAAACGAAAGAATTTTAAAAAACAAGAAAGAAAAGAAAGAACAAGCTTAAGCCTAAAACAAACAAAAAGAAAATAGAAACCTACTTAACTAAAAGTTAGATCTTTCTCGTTGGTGATACATACTATTGTAAGCAAGATATCATAGTGCTTAGTGATTTATTTCAATTGCTTTACTTTGTGTGACGTTTGTGATTTGATATTTCATTAGAAATCTACTTTCATAACTTTAAGTCATTGAAAGTAGACAATTTAAGATTTTGATTAATAGTTTCTGATTTTACGTTTCATTGTACAAGAAAACTATTATAATTTTTTTTATAATTAAGGTGTTATTATAATATGTTTATTTAGTTCTTAATTTGATTTTTTTAAATAAAATTTTGTTTGTATCTATATACAATTTTTGAAACGACATCTTTTTAATTGATTCTATACGGATGGGTTCAGTTTACACTTTATAGGTTATAGATATTAATATATATCTTTCTCTTTAAATGTTTGAGATCAATCTGAGGATCTTTATCTTCGAATTTTGAAGTTTAATTTAAAAACCATGGTAATGGTTTAGATTTTTACTTTTTGGTGAATGTGGCTTGGACGAGAATGAGCTCAGGCGACGCGGAAGACGACGCAATGAAAACATAATTTGTGTTTTCATTTTCTTTTGGGGTTACCATACATTTAGAGGCCATGGTAACCAGGTTGGTCGCATGGTCATGCTCATAGAGTAGGATCGTGTGGCACTGGGGTGGGATAGTCCTCAGAGGGCATTACAGCTAGCTCTCCTCACTTTCACAAAGACTCAGATTCATATCTTTACAAAAGTAAGACATTTTCCAGCTTCACGAATTTTTGTACGATTTTAACGGCATGAAAAACGTAACGGCCGTCTAGTTTCCTGCTCAAGAATCCCCCTTCCGACGAGCTAACCTTTGGCTATGCAAGCATGCCGCGCAGTGGGAAAACTAGACATCCATCCACTTTTGCTGCCAGGACAGTTTTAGAGTCCCTGTTAGCTCTGAAGCCTTCTGGTAGTGTAGCGAGTGGGTGGTTTAAGGGGTTGAGAATTTTAATTTTCATCCCTCACTCGACAACATCTCGAGAGTACGTTACAACCCTTGTCGAACATCTCATCGAAACCGGGGAGGCGGTTCCAGTGAAGCAGCGTCACTACCCTGTCTCTCCAGCGATACAAGCCCTGATGTATGCCGAGATAGACAGCACTATATAAAGTCGTCTTCGTGATACTATTTGTATAAGTAGTATCGATCTCAAAGACGCATTTTGGCAAATACCTCTGGATGAGCAGAGTAGAGAAAAAACTGCTTTCACAATTCCAGGACGGCCCTTGTACCATTTTACCGTCATGCCCTTCGGTCTGTGCAATGCAACCCAAAGGTTGTCAGTTTATGGACAAGGCCATTCCCTCAAGGTTACGGGATCGTGTCTTCGTTTATCTCGATGATCTGCTCGTCTTCGCTCCTGATTTCGAGACGAAGTTGCTGCGTGCCTCAACAAAGCTGGTCTCACCATCAATGAATGTATCGAAGTCAAAATTTTGCTTCAAATAACTGAAGTACTTCGGCTTCATAGTTGGTGGTGGGAACATCAAGACAGACCCTGCTAAAGTTGAGGCGATCGAGAATTTTCCGATCCCTAAAACGGCAAAACAGGTTCGCAGACTGCTTGGTTTAGCATGGTGGTACCGTAGGTTCATACGGGAATTTTCAACCCTGACGGCTCAGATCACGGATACGCTGAAAAAGAGTAACACTAAATTTAAAATGACACATGAAGCTCTGGAGGCATTTGGTTAGTTGAAGAAAGCATTAGCATCGGCACCGGCTTAAACACACCATAATTTCGAGAAACGCTTTTATATTCAATGCGATGCATCGAACAAAGGTGTAGGGGCGGTACTATTCCAGAAGAACGACGCCGATGAAAAAACACCCCTTTCGCTCCCTATAGCACCACCCCTATAGCGTCACTGAGAAAGAATGTCTGACTGCGGTACTGGCTATACAAAAACACAGACCTTCCGTCGAAGAAATGACATTTATTGTGATCACTGACCATTCTAGCCTTAAATGGCTCATGACTCTAAAAGACCTTAGTGGTAGACTTACGAGATGAAGTTTGCAACTTCAAGCGTTTTCGTTCGATATCGAACATCGTAAAGATAGTTTTGTGATGCTTTTTATCAAAGGCTGAGGTAAGCTCGCCGGTTTCCAGGATCCTTCCCAAAGAAGCAACAAACTTGGGCTTGAAGGACAAAGTCTCCGATAAATGTAAACACTTGTTGGTTTCAAAGTTTTGATTTTCAATTTCAGCTTTTATTCACTTTTCTTAGTTTCTATAATTTTTACACTTTTTGACAATGTTTCGGTTTAAAAAGAATAATAAAGTATTTCATATACTTGTCCAAAGAGCCCCTTGAAGAGGAACCCCGAGGAACGGCCTTTGGGGATCGTTACGGAAACCCTTAATGTCTCTGGACAATACCCAGAGAAGAACCTTTCGGAACTCACAGATGTCCAAAGAGACCTCGAAGAGGAACTCTAAGGAAAGTTCTTTGGGAATCTTGGCGAAACCCTGAATGTCTCTGACAAAATCCAGAGAAGAACCTTTCGGAACTCACCTTAAGTGTTCTCGGCACACAAACCAGAAAAAGAACCTTGCGGAACTCACAGATGTCCAATGAGACCTCGAAGAGGAACTCAAAGGAAAGTTCTTTGGGAATCTCGGCGAATCCCTGAATGTCTCTGACAAAATCCAGAGAAGAACCTTTCGGAACTCACCGTATATGTCCAAAGAGCACATCGGAAGGCAGTCTGAGGAAAGTTCTTTGGGAATCTGAAAGAAACCCTGAATGTCTGTGGAAAACCAAAGAAGAACCTTGCGGAACTCACACTTGTGTCCAAAGATCACCTCGGAAGGCAGTCTAAGGAAAGTTCTTTGGGAATCTGAAAGAAACCCTGAATGTCTCTGGAGAACCAAAGAAGAACCTTGCGGAACTCACACTTGTGTCCAAAGATCACCTCGGAAGGCAGTCTAAGGAAAGGTCTTTGGGAATCTGAATGAGAAACCCTGAATGTCTCTGGAGAACCAAAGAAGAACCTTGCGGAACTCACACTTGTGTCCAAAGATCACCTCGGAAGGCAGTCTAAGGAAAGTTCTTTGGGAATCTGAAAGAAACCCTGAATGTCTCTGGAGAACCAAAGAAGAACCTTGCGGAACTCACACTTGTGTCCAAAGATCACCTCGGAAGGCAGTCTAAGGAAAGGTCTTTGGGAATCTGAAAGAAACCCTGAATGTTAGTTATATGAAATATAAGGCTTACAATACCTAATAATACGGTCTACTATATATTTTCTACTTTTTTTTTTTTTTTTTCTTGCGGTGGAAGAAGGTTTGGCGGCGGTGGAGGTAAAAAAAAACTAAACTTCAGGAACGGCGGTCGATCTGCATGTGCATATGTGTTAAGTTTAGCAGCGAGTATGGCGGTGGCGGTGACAGGTATGATTTTGGAAACGGCGGCGGTGTGATTTTTAACGGAATCGGCGGCGATAGAGGGGTTTATTTTGATTTCGGCGGCGGTAGGTTTATCTTTGAGCTCCTTGTCGGCATCAGGTATAGGATAGTGAACGGTAGAGAATATATCGGGATTGGGGGTTATAACATTTTTTGTTTTTAAAATGTCGGCGGCGGTAGCAGGTCTGGAATCGTGAACGGCGGATTCAAGTCTTGTCTCAGAGATGTTGGCAGTTGATCGGACATCAAGGGCTTGCTTCTAGGCTAGGCAATTTTTTGTCTTCTACAATATTTGCCTTTTCAAGATTTGGGTTGAGAGAAGATTCCATGCTGTTTCTTAGTAGCGTGTGAGGTTGTAAGGCGCTGGGCGTTCTTTGTCCCTCTTGTCGCAGCTCATATGCAGCATTTGTTTGCTTCTCTGACTTCATAAGTTCTTCTCTGCTTAAATCAGCAAGGCTTTCTTTGGCTGGTGGCAGCGAGCTTTCTTTTAGGAACGCCTGTGCGTCATGCGCATTGCAGGTATTTGGCTGCGGCCTTATCTCCAGCATGAAAGGTACTTCGTACTTGTTCGCGTGTGGTTTCTTCTGTCGATTGCTAGTACACGGAGCTGGCTGGTCTAAACATCGGGTTGCCTGGTGACTTAAAACCATGCATTGTGATTTGCTTTCAAATTCATTCGGTAAATTTCGGGTGTGGGTTTCCATGAACTTGCCCAAAATTGCGGTGGACACCTGGTGGCATCGGCAATTTTTAGATAAAATTCCTTCGGTCCCACAGAAAGAGCAAAACAACTTATACGGTCGGCGGCAGTGCTCCTTACGGTGTCCCCTCTGCTTACACTGCCAACAATGCGTTGCACGATTATATGGAACAGAAGTTGCATATGATCTGTGTACCAAAGCTGAGGCCGGTTCGGTGCATGCGGGTACAGGTCGGTAATTTTGTTCGTCACTAATGGTCAGAACGGCGGCTGCGGGTGGTCTTTGTATCGGGGCTGATTGTCTGGGGCCGGGTGCAGGTCGGTCGGTCGTTTTGTATTGCTTCGAACTCCTCTGCTAATATCATTAATTCGTCTAACGTGCTGAAGTCTCTGCGTCGAACGTAGTAACGATATTCTGGTCGGAGTTTTTCGTAGATATGTTCAATGTTGTCCTGAACGGTCATATGTGGATGCCAGCGGATAAGATATTGCACGGCCATGATGTATTCTTTTGCTTTTTCTCGGGGGCCTTGACGCCTGGTAGGAAGTGCTGCAATAATAGTTGTCGAAATTCTTCCCAGGATGAAAAATGATCTCTTTTAATTCGGAGCCATTCCAGTGCGGTACCTCTGAATATTTCGGGTAGAGGTCTCAGCATGTCACTCAGAGATATATTGTAGCAATTGGCCAATTCTTCTATCCGCTCTAAAAATTCTAGCGGGTTTCCAGATGAATCAAATCTTAAGCCCCATTTACGGACGGTATTCATAACTTCAGCCTCGTAGCTGAGAGTTAGGCGAGAGGCTATTTGCTGCATGCGTAGGTCAGGTGGAAACTGCGAACCCGGCTGGGAACGTCGAGAATGTATGGGCGCTGACTGTTCGATTAGACCAGGTGGTTGATTGGCTTGCGTGAATGTCGGTTGATATGTTACTGTCGGTTTTCTTAAATCGGGAACCGACAAATATAATGGTGTTCTGGGCGGAGACGGCGGAGGAGGAATATCAATATTAACTTGGCTTTTGAACGGTTGTTTGTTGACGGATGGAGCTTCATCGGTGAGTTCGGTATTGTTTCTTTTCTCTACAAAACCCTCCCATTCTTCGCATAAGTTCTGGGTTGACTTGTGAGCTCGAAGTTCCTTAAAATTTTGGCTTAATCGTTTTCGGAGCGTTTTGATATTGCCACTGGTTTCTAAATTTCTAGTTGACAATACTTCGATAAGCTTTGCCTTTTTGAGGAAGTAGATAAATTCTAGATTTTTGTACGGGTTATATTCGCTCACTGGTGGTTCACTTTCTGAGTCGGAGGACATGTTGAAGCTGATACGGATCTGGTTCTGGACGGCTTAATTAGTAATCTGGAAGTTCGGTAGAACTTTCTGAAGGCTCTCGGTAAATTAAAATAGACGGGATGCGGGTGAATCTTTAAACGGCTTATGGGGTAAATCGGTAAATGGCGGTCGGTGTTGCCTTTAAAGATTCCAGGTCGGTCGGCGGTCGGAGTGCGGTTGATCCTTCATATACTTGTCCAAAGAGCCCCTTGAAGAGGAACCCCGAGGAACGGCCTTTGGGGATCGTTACGGAAACCCATAATGTCTCTGGACAATACCCAGAGAAGAACCTTTCGGAACTCACAGATGTCCAAAGAGACCTCGAAGAGGAACTCTAAGGAAAGTTCTTTGGGAATCTTGGCGAAACCCTGAATGTCTCTGACAAAATTCAGAGAAGAACCTTTCGGAACTCACCTTAAGTGTCCTCGGCACACAAACCAGAGGAAGAACCTTGCGGAACTCACAGATGTCCAATGAGACCTCGAAGAGGAACTCAAAGGAAAGTTCTTTGGGAATCTCGGCGAATCCCTGAATGTCTCTGACAAAATCCAGAGAAGAACCTTTCGGAACTCACCGTATATGTCCAAAGAGCACATCGGAAGGCAGTCTGAGGAAAGTTCTTTGGGAATCTGAAAGAAACCCTGAATGTCTCTGGAAAACCAAAGAAGAACCTTGCGGAACTCACACTTGTATCCAAAGATCACCTCGGAAGGCAGTCTAAGGAAAGTTCTTTGGGAATCTGAAAGAAACCCTGAATGTCTCTGGAGAACCAAAGAAGAACCTTGCGGAACTCACACTTGTGTCCAAAGATCACCTCGGAAGGCAGTCTAAGGAAAGTTCTTTGGGAATCTGAATGAGAAACCCTGAATGTCTCTGGAGAACCAAAGAAGAACCTTGCGGAACTCACACTTGTGTCCAAAGATCACCTCGGAAGGCAGTCTAAGGAAAGTTCTTTGGGAATCTGAAAGAAACCCTGAATGTCTCTGGAGAACCAAAGAAGAACCTTGCGGAACTCACACTTGTGTCCAAAGATCACCTCGGAAGGCAGTCTAAGGAAAGGTCTTTGGGAATCTGAAAGAAACCCTGAATGTTAGTTATATGAAACATAAGGCTTACAATACCTAATAATACGTCTACTATATATTTTCTACTTTAAATATAAACTACGACTATCATTTCAAAAAAAGTTCAGAATGGCTTCTTTTCTAGAGCGGACTCTTAAAGCTTGCTTTGTTCTGGGCCAATGATTGTCGGTACTCGAGATGAGTACGTTCACTATGACGGAATCAAAAGACAATTTCATCACACTTTTTGCCTCCTCTTACGCATTTGTGAGACAACACTGCATGTGAACTGAATCGAACAAATGTTAAAGTTACAAATCACATACGCCCGTCAAGAGATCATGTGTATCTGGCATGACGTAATCTGTTGTGTGTGTTGTTTGTTTTTCTTTTTCCCTTTCTGTTTTGCTGTTGTTCGTTCGGCTCGCTATACTACCATCGCAGTCGTATGCGGCTGCGGATAATCATATTAAATAAAATAATGAGGAAGTGTGACGCTTCGTCACAGTTTAAATGTTGTTCCTGATGTGTTGTCTAGAATGTATATGGATGTAGAGAGTATAGACTTTGAAAATATAGCGCCACTAATAGATTTTCAATCAGAAGATTTTAAATCTGAAGAATATTTGTCTTTAATTAAAACCGTACAAGAACGATTACCGGATCTGAAAATCGAAGACAATTTTGTTTACAAGCGAGCTTTTCCATCAACTGAAGATCCTTCTACCGTAGAACATAATTGGCGATTATGAGTACCGTCCGGAATCACTAACGAGATTATCGTAAGTGCTTATAATCCACCACAAGTGACTCATGGTGGAGTAAGAAAAACGCTTCAAAGAATCCGAGAATACTTTTACTGGCCCAACATGACAGTTCAAATACGTCAATACATTGCAAAATGTGACATTTGTACACAGTGTAAGCCGTCAAATCAAGTCTTACGTCCACCTATGTTTAGCGCATTTACCGTCGACCATCCGTTTCAGATATTGTATTGTAATGTTTTCTGGGTTCTAAATAAAATTTATTTCACTTTTTACTATACACTTTTTATTTACTTTCCAAATTAACAAACATTTTTATCTATAACAAACTGCTTCACTATTACTCTTTACAATTTACAAGAATTAACACTTCCAAATTACACTTTCACAATCACTTATCTTTATCACTGTCAAAATTAAACTGTGTCGATCTCCTTTTCCCACCTCGTATTTATACTCCTCTCATTTCTTCTCGAAGGATCCAGAGTTCTCCAGTTTCGTCAAGCAAAAGAGACAAATACATACAGACAGATAGAGACAGACATAGACAGATTTCGTTCCGTTCGAAGTTCGGATGAAAGCGTTCAGAGTTTTAGTCATTCATCATAACCAAAGACCTACATGTGTCATTTCGTCTGGGTGTGTTCGCTCCTACATTCGTAACAGTATATAGACTTTTTAGGTCCATATCCTCGTTCTAAGTCTGGTAATTGTTTCGTCTTTTTAAAGTCCATGAAGAATGCCAACTCTTCAAATGTTATAAAATTTATGCAAGAAAATGCCTTTCACATATTTGGTGTACCTCATGTTGCCCATTCCGACAACGGAAAACAGTTTTTGTCAAAGGACTTTCAACATTTTATGACGTCCTATGGAATACGACACTTTTATACGGCGTATTATTCTCCACAGTCGAAGGCATCTGAGAGAGTGAATCGCACTCTTCTTGCTGCCATTCGATCTTATCTGAAAGATGATCAACGAGAATAGGAACTGCATTTGAGCGAAATAGCTTGTGCTCTTAGAAGTGCTGTTCACACTTCAACCGGTGTGACACAGTATTTCGCACTGTTCGGTGTCAACATGATGACTCATGGTAGTTGTTATGAGCTAGCACAAAAACTGAATTCCGTCAAAGATGGAGAAAATATGACCCTTTCGAGACAAGCTAGGTTACAAAGTTTACGAAATAAGATCAAAGAGAATATAGCTAAGGCAGGAGAAAAAAGTGCACAAAAATATAACACCCGTACGCGCGAGGTACGATTCGTACCAGGTCATTAAGTGTTCCGAAGGAATTTTGTCCTCAGTGACAGCTCCAAATATTTAAGTGCCAAACTTTGTCCTTAATTTGTTAAGTGTAGAATAGTTAAATTTGTTGGTAAAAACTTGTACCTACGAATTAGAAAATTTATCCAGTAAATCTATCGGTATCTTTCACGCAAAAGATATCAAACAGTGAAACATATGATAACTTTCCTTTTACTTGACTTACAAGATAAGTAAGCTAACTTTAGCTAAGTTCATGCATACTCTATGTATAAATGATAATTTATTGTTTATACTACCTTTCATACTTAGGTCTATAACTTCTCAAAATCTGCTATCTGTTATTTATTTATCCTTCTATTATTTATTTATTTATTCCTAAATAACTTTTTTCTTGTAAATTTATTTATCAAGACAGTGAAGTCCCTCAGACCCTGTGATATGAATGTTATTTATTATAGTATAAGTTTGCAATATTAGGATTAGGACATAGATATAGTAGAGATTATTTGTTACTTAATTTATTTAATTATTTATTCATTTATTTATTAATCAATTTATTTATTCATTCATTCATTAGTTTATTTATTCATTTATTTATTAACCCTTGTTCCTATTTGTTAATTTATTCTTCTTGTTAACTTATTCATTCATGTTCTCATTAACTTTCTTAATTATCGTCTCTTTAATCGACCTTTTTGTTTTTCTTTACCTAGTCAAGTAGCTTATTTAATTTATATCTATTCAATTTTTTTTTCCATCATTTGTTAATTTATTTACTGGTTAAATTATTTTTTTTGTTAATTTATTCATAAAGGGTTTTCCAATAAGAGGTGTTATTTTGATATTCATTTTTGGAGATAAATGATCGGATGTTTATTTCATTATAAAGAGGAAGGTATGCCGTTAATAATGGAACATAACATCAGCCAAATGGCCGCCAAGACCACGCTTACAGGACCATATCCTTTTCATGAAATTTTCCATAACCAAATCGCAAAGTGGCTGCCCTATGTCCTCGATAGCCTCACGAATTTCATCTTTGAGGTCTTGAATCGACGCTGGGCTGTTGGCGTAACCTTATCTTTCACGTGGCCCCAAAGGAAGAAGTCGCAAGGTGTTAAATCACAAGATCTCGGTGGCCAATTGTGATCACCTCTTCGAGAGATAACACGGTCCGGAAACTTTTCCCGTAAAAGATCGATGTACGTGCTTGAGTGGCACGTAGCGCCGTCTTGTTGAAAGTAAACGTTGTCCAGATCAATACCATCCAATTCAGGCCATAAAAAAATCATTAATCATCTCTCGATAGCGCAATCCATTGACCGTAACTGTTGCTCCAGCCTCATTTTCGAAAAAGTAAGGTCCAATGACCCCGCGGGACCATAAACCGCACCAAACAGTCACGCGTTGAGGATGGAGAGGCTTTTCAACAATAACTCTTGGGTTTTCCGAGCCCCAGATGCGACAGTTTTGCTTGTTGACGTAGCCTCCGAGGTGGAAATGGGCCTCATCAGTCAAGATGATTTTTCGATGAAATTCCGGTTCATTTTCATGCATTTCAAGGACCCAATCAGCAAAGACACGACGTTGTTGATGATCAGCCGGCTTGAGTTCTTGTGTTAACTGAACTTTATAAGCCTTAAGACCCAAGTCTTTATGCAAAATACGGTGTAATGACGTTTGTGGAATGCCTAATTCCAAAGAACGACCAGGAATGGACAAACCTGGGTTTTCTTCAACACTTTGGGCTACAACAGCAATATTCTCAGTTGTTCTTGAGCGACGTTCACGGGTTTTATTCTTCACATCACTTACTTGTCCAAACAGCTCGAATTTGTCCACCAATTTCTGTATTGCGGTCCGACAAGGTGCTTCACGACGACCCAAAAATGTTTTAGTTTTACGAACCGTCTCTGCCAAATTTTCACCATTTTTATAGTGAATTTTAATAATTTCAATGCGGTGTTGAAGCGTGTATCGTTCCATTTTTATTAATAGCGTAGTTTCGACTTGTCAAATGTCAAAAAATGACAGCTTCAAAAGTGACAGCTACCGAAATAGCGGGCTATTCAAAATAACACCTCTTATTGGAAAACCCTTTATGTTTATTTATTTATTTAATTTATTCATTTATATGTTAATTTATTCATTTGTTGATCTATTTATTTGTTAGTTTTTTTATTAATTTATTTAATTTATTCATTTACTTGTTAATTTATTAGTTCATTTGTTGAATTATTTATTTGCTTAACCAATTACCGTTCCACTGTTTGAAGTCGTAATCAAAATTTCAAGAAAAAGTCACTGATACGAGCAAAAAAAAAAAAATAAATTCATGCCCGGCTTCGTGGGTTTCTTCACCACGTTCAAGAAATCCTAAATAGTCAATAGTCAATTGCACAATTTAACTCAAGAACCCACCAAAAAAACAATACGCGATATAAAATAATAAAAATATTTGTTATTGTTATATTGTTACTTTTTTTAAGCATACAATGTTAGTAATAAAATTAAATCTAGGTAACTTCGAAAATACAACTCACATAATTTACGAGTAAATTAACTTAAAAGTACCTGATGAAGAACAGCATCATGTACTTGTGTCCTTCCTTCCACAGTGCCTGACGTCGTCAATGCCTCGTCATGCCCAGAGTTTTGTTGTGTACACCTGAAATAAAATTAAAAAAATGTTGTTGATTGTTGATTGGAAATCACTTACCAAGTTTGTCCTTGGACACAAAAATAGAGAACCATATCGCCAATGTCTTTTCTCGTGGCAAAGACATGGGAGGTTCACGACGACGTGAAAAAAAAACCATCTTATCCGTCTTATTGTCTTTGCTCGTGGTTTCACAAAAAAAGAAAAAAAGGAATAATTAAACTAATTGAAATGCAAAAAAAAAATTCCATAACTAACCCAGAAAAAAAGTATCCACTTGTCTGTATTCCGCCACCTTCTTGATGTTGATTGTTGTAGTTTCCTGAAAAAAAATGAGATATTAATATGATTGTATGAAACATGAACATGCAATATAAATAATATAAATAGTTTATTCTAAAATTTTATTAAAGAATAAAAAAAAGTTTGTTTTCCTTTTATTTTTGACGTTTCCAAATTATATGATTGGCCTCGTCTTTCTTGTACAGTGGTCGGCATAACTATTTTGACAGATGTACATCTCTCGCTCTCGTGATAATAATTTATAACGGTTAAAGTTTGAAGAGAGTAAATCGATTACAAGTTAATAAGTATGTTATAATAGATCACGTGATGGTCAAACTCAGTCATTTGGATGGTGTTCTGCTGCAAGGCTGCTCTTTTTGTATTTAAAGTGCTATTTTCTGAGTGACAAAACTATTTTGACGGATGTTCTTCTGTATGCTTGGTAAGTTAAAATAATTTTTTTTACAAATTTAAAGCATATATCAAAAAGTTGAATTCATTAAGGCTCCGATTTGTGCAAAAATGGTTAAAACGGCAGAACTAAGTATTGAGGTTAGAGCATCTATTGTCGCAAGATTTAATTCCGGCGTGTCTATTAAACAAATAAGCAGAGAACTGAATTTATCCAGACAAACCGTACACTACCAAATAAACAAACATAAAAGAACGAATTCTGTACAAAATCTACCACGGAAGGGTAGAAAACGAAAAACTACTCTAAAAGAAGACAGGCACATTTTGAGAGAATTCACCAAAAATCCTGCATTGACCCCTAAAAGCTTGGAGCTTGAAATGCAATCCCTCCAAAAAAGTTCCGTTAGTGAAAGAACAATTCGCAGACGTCTCAAAGAATATAATTTTGGGACGTATACCGTAAGAAAGATACCATTTATAACTCCTAATAACAAATTAAAAAGATTAAAATTCGCAAGGGAATATGTAAATAAGCCTCTTAGCTTCTGGAACAACGTTTTATGGACTGATGAAAGTTCCTTTGAGTTTCATGGATCACCTAGAAAGAAATCTGTTCGAATGCGGAAAGAAATGCATAAAAAGATTGCTCCAGTTTTGCAGACCATGTCCCATGGTGGTGGATCAGTAATGTTTTGGGGTTGCATTTCTGCAAGCGGTCATGGGGACCTAGTCTCAATCGATGGCACGATGAACCAAAGCAAGTATTTAGATGTGTTAAATGAAAACGCATTTCCATCTGGCGATAGACTCATAGGAAACTCTTTCGTTTTTCAACAAGATAATGCCCCTTGTCACAAAAGCAAAATGATCACCAAGTTTCTGAATGACATTGGGTTGGAAACCCTCAACTGGCCACCCCAAAGCCCTGATTTAAATGTAATAGAAAATGTATGGGCTTATATAAAAGGAAAGAGGAATTCATCATTAAGTCGCAGGAGGGATGAGACCATTTTTGAGGTGAAAACCCTCTGGGAAGAAATACCTCAAGAAATGCTCCGGAAACTTGTAGAATCTGTTCCAAGACGACTTCAAAAAGTCATAGATGCTAAAGGAGGCTTCATTTTCTACTAATTCATCAATAATTAAGTTTTAAGTTCTACAAATTGTGTTTTTTCAAGTTAAAATAAAACTGTCAAAATAATTATGCCATAACGAAAAGAGGTTTTTTTATTTTTATTCACTAATTAATCTAATTATAATAAAATAACTGTACCATAAAATCATCCATTTTTTGCCTAAGATCCAATTCCTATTTCAGTTTTGCCAAAAAAATCTTTAAAATATCAAAATAACAAGATATTCACTCTGTCAAAATAGTTATGCCGACCACTGTATATATTTGTGCAACTAACCCTAAATCCATGATGGCAAACCTAGTTCTACAACTCACAAATAGATGGCCAGTGTTGGTTGCGTTTGTGGCGTTCACATTTCATACTTACCACAAATCCACAGCCAGATAGCGCATTCAAGAATTTCAAAAATGCGTCTCAACGATTATTTCATTCTAATTCGATTCTTCAGATGCTTCACATCAGTCTCAGATAATTTATCTCTTGCCAAGTAATTTTCATGTGTAATAAAGTTTATTTAAACCTGTGTAGATAAAATCGAGTTTTTCTTTATTGTGGAATTAGATATTTACTAAACGTCAAATAGTAATCCCCACAAATTGGTGACCCCGACGTGTGAACGCGGTAAGAGTTAAAAATCCCACCTTTCTGGCGTGAAAACCCGTCGCTGTGGTTCATGCAGGTGGAAGCCGCGTTTGCAATTTCTCGAATTACTACAGACAGCACAAAGTACCACTATGTACTAGTGAATCTGGACTCCTCCACTCTGCCATTCGTTTCTGACATTCTCGCATCACCACCAGACATTAATAGATTCGACGCTATTAAAGAACGACTCATCAGTTCATTCGACGAGACCAGCGAATCCAAACTTTGACGACTCCTCCGCGGCCGGCACCGAGATTAGAGAAGAAAGATCATCGAACCTCCTCCAGCGTCTGAGGAATTTGGCGGGAAGCCAATTTCCAGAAAACGTTCTTCGGTCTCTCTTTCTGGAACAACTACCAGAACAAATTCGCGGCATCTTAGCGATAAGCGAAGTCACCGAATTGTCGAAACTGGCCACTCAAGCCTACAAAATAAGTGACCTTTCACGCCCGTCCATCTTGGCTGTCGAAACAAAATCACCTCTTTCACGGCCACCGGATCGTTCATCAGGATTAGAAGCAAAAGTCAGCGCACTATCGGAGGAGATTGAGGATCTATGCTCAAAACTGAATAGCAACAGCCGTTCCAGATCCTCCAGTCGTCCACAAGATAACAAAAAACAATCTTATTGTTATTTTCACAACAGATTCGGAGACAAGGCAAGAAATTGCAGAGAGCAATGCGATTTTCAATCCACAAAAACATCTTTAAACCACTAAACCCTTCAGAAAACCACGCAGGCGCACCTGGAGGTGTTTTAACGACACGCCTGCAAGTCACCGACCTAACGAGCGGTTTAAAATTTTTGGTGGACACCGGAGCGGACATTTCTGTTATTCCTAACCGACAGAAAAAAGGTGAGCATAACAATAATATGTCATTAACAAGTTCCAAACTATTCGCAGCGAACGGATCCACCATCAACACCTACGGCACAACAACCATTTCGCTCAACCTTGGTCTCCAACGTTCATATCTTTGGACCTTTACCATCGCTGAAGTTACACAACCAATTCTTGGTGCTGATTTTATTAAACATCGCGGCCTGCTCCTCGATCTTCGTCGCCGAAGATTGATTGATGCTGAAACGAATCTTTTTTCTCCAACAAAACTCATGCATACTTCGCAGCCAACGATTCAACGTGATGACCTTCGGTCTGTGCAACGCCGCACAGTCATTTCAGCGTCTGATGGATTCTATTTTGCAAGAGCTCGATTTCTGCAACGTCTACATAGATGATATCTTAATCGCATCGAAGATCCTTGAAGAACACGACCAGCATTTACGAATTGTTCTTGAGAAGCTCCAACAACACGGATTGTCAATTAACGTATCCAAGTGCGTATTTGGTCAACCGACTGTCGACTATCTTGGCTACACAATTAACGAATCCGGTATGAAACCACCCGAAGAGAAAGCTATAGCCCAACGCTACGTCTGGCCTTCTATGAATCGTGACATCGCCAACTGGACACGAATGTGTCTGCCGTGTCAGCGGAGTAAAGTACATCGTCATGTGAAGAACATCCCGCAGCATATTGAGATACCCAGTGAGCGTTTCAAACACATCCACATTGACATCATCATCATGCCACCGTCCGAGGGTTATTGCTACTGTTTGACTTTCATCGATCGCTTCACTCGCTGGCCAGAAGCAGTCCCATTACGAGATATAACAGCGGACACCGTCGTAAACGCATTCTTCTCTGGGTGGATAAGCCGATTTGGTGCACCATTAACAATAACAAGTGATAGAGGTTCACAACTTGAATCACGCTTATTTGAAGCTTTAACAAAGCTCATCGGATGTACTCGAAACAGATCGACTACGTACCACCCTGCCTCCAATCTTATGGTTGAACGATGGCACCGGTCATTGAAAGCACCAATCATGGGCCACAACACGAACAACTGGACCTTTATTCATGCACACACGTTTTCATCCGAGTTGACAGTGTCAAGAAACCATTGGAACATCCATATCGTGAACCCTACAAGGTAATTGAACGTTTATCAGATTATTTTTTTAAAATAAACATCGATGGAAATCCGGCTACGGTGTCAACAGAGAGATTGAAACCAGCCTTCATAGAAAATAATTCAGTCATCGCCGTCATATCAACACAAACACCAGATACATCCACGCCGTTCACACAAACCAAGAAAAAACGAAACAGAGTTAATTTCGTGAACCTCGCTCCACACTCTTCCCACTCCCGACGGGCTCATGTGGCGTTCACATTTCATACTTAGTCCGGTATTACACGTCACGTGAGTTTAACGCGCAACTCTTGGTTATTTTCTTTTGAACATTCATTCCGTGACGCGCTCGTTATTATACGAAGCCTTTTTCTCATTTCATTATTGGGCGTTAATTTGACATTTATTTTTGCATTCAAGAAAAAAAAAAAAAAATTGATACCTATTAAAAATTAAAAAAAAATTAAAAATATTGAAAATGGAAGGCGAAGATTTAACAAATTTCCTAGACACGGCGATAAATATTGTTAATTGCATGGATTTGAATTCTTCAGTCATTTTAATTCATCATTCATTCATAAGTCCGGTATTACACGGCGCGTGTTTGGTCTCGCGTCAATGAAGTGTAAAAGAGAAAGCAAGAACGAAAGAACGAGACAGAAATGAATCTGTCTGGACACGCGCGGGTAGAAATTTTCTTGCGTGTTTTTGACGTTTCTCTTTGTACTCCTTCTTTTTTTCTTGAATTTGTTTCATTTCATGTTGTTATGTTATGAATGAATGATGAATTAAAATGACTGAAGAATTCAAATGGAGCAAAGATTTAACATCTGTTAAATCTTCGCCTTCCATTTTCAATATTTTTAATTTTTTTTTAATTTTTAATATGTATCAATTTTTTTTTTTTTTCTTGAATGCAAAAATAAATGTCAAATTAACGCGCAATAATGAAATGAGAAAAAGGCTTCGTATAATAACGAGCGCGTCACGGAATGAATATTCAAAAGAAAATAACCAAGAGTTGCGCTTTAAACTCACGCGACGTGTAATACCGGACTAACATAAACAACATGAAATAAAACAAATTCAAGAAAAAAAGAAGGAGTACAAAGAGAAACGTCAAAAACACGCAAGAAAATTTCTACCCGCGCGTGTCCAGACAGATTCATTTCTGTCTCGTTCTTTCGTTCTTGCTTTCTCTTTTACACTTCATTGACGCGAGACCAAACACGCGCCGTGTAATACCGGACTTACCACAAATCCACAACCAGATAGCGCATTCAAGAATTTCAAAAATGCGTCTCAACGATTATTTTATTCTAATTCGATTCTTCAGATGCTTCACATCAGTCTCAGATAATTTATCTCTTGCCAAGTAATTTTCATGTGTAATAAAGTTTATTCAAACCTATGTAAATAAAATCGAGTTTTTCTTTATTTAGGAATTATATATTTACTAAACGTCAAATAGTAATCCCCACACGTATAGTAGTTCTGTAGATCTGCAGCAATCAAGGTACGGAAAGGAGATTTTTTTGGATGTTTTAGAGGGAATTTATATAAATGGTATAATTTAATCGCGTATAAAGTACCTTTTTGATTATTATTCCTTCTAAAACAGCCCGATAATATCCCTTTTTGGTTGAACAGCTGTTTGTGAATTGTTCAAAAA
This sequence comes from Meliscaeva auricollis, assembly GCA_948107695.1. Lineage (NCBI taxonomy): Eukaryota > Metazoa > Arthropoda > Insecta > Diptera > Syrphidae > Meliscaeva > Meliscaeva auricollis. The sequence continues at coordinate 50,738,767 of OX403617.1, read as the reverse complement.
ACAACAACACTTACAAACTTGGAAGGTTAGGTAAGCTTTTTGAACTCATGCAATACAAGATTAGTTGAACTGGAGTTATATAAAAGCTTATATACTTCGGTGATTGGGAGTTACATATAGGATGATTTTACTGCTTTGGCTAAAGAACGGAACTTGGGAAAGAAGATAAAGGGGAAAATTGGAAAAGATAAAAAAAAAAATTCTCTAATCATATTGCACAAACCCACGGAACGTATACCATACATATTTCCGCTCCCGGTTGTAATTTAATTTTGAATACAAATTTAATATTGCAGAAAAAACATAGAAAGTACCTACTTAAAATAATTTGAAAATAAAAATTAAAGCTGTGTGATAAAGGATCATACCAATAAATTAATAAATCTATTATTGAATCCTAAAAGGTAAATTAAAATGGTGGTGGAAAATTAAGATTAATTCATGGTTTTAAACAAAAAATGTATATGTGTACATATAGGTATACCTCACTGAGAGAAGTGCGCGACGGCGACAGCGAGCCATTTAATTACAGGATTAAAATACAAAATCGTTTTGCTTAAATAACCAACTTTTGGAAGTTTTTCGTGGGCGATGACCATATATACTTACCTACATACATACGTAGTAGGGGTGGTCACCGCAACTATTTTAGTTTGTATACATTAACTTCATCAAAAATCTATAATTTGACTTATGCTAAAGGGGTCCTTCGAAGAAAATTGGATGAATGGAAAATTTAATAGCCAGAAGAATTACCTGCATACGTATATATTGAGCCATATTTGGTGCGATATATTGTAATTTTTCTTTCGGGTTATTTAAACTTAACCTTGCTTAATTTTTGTTAATATATTTTTTCTTAAAAGCCTAGTAAAAAGGAATCGTCAATCGCGTTTTTGGTACCAGTTTTTTTTGGTTCTTGTAAAGTGTCGTTTGGTGAGACTCCTAATTTATTTCTTTTTTGTTTCATGTGATATTTTCTGTGGGACTCGGGTTAGGATATAGACTCACTACCCTAATTGAGCTCAATCCAGGTCGGGTTGCCAATATCTTCCCTTTGAGTGCTCCCCTTAACTTTTTGATTTTTTTTTGCTGAATTTGATTCAAGGTCGAATCAAGGTTATAAAGGGAAGCAATATACAGGGTGATTTGCATAAGGTGTGACAAAAAGATAGGGTATGTAGGTTGGACTTAGACAAGCAAAAAATCGTGTGAGAGGGGGGGGTCCATTTTCCCCCGTTTAGGCGGGAGGGGCAATTTAAGAAAAAAATCACTTAAAACGGAAAAAATATTATTTAAAAATAACGGTTATACCTACAGAGTTGTGCTATAGCATTTTGAAAAGCCAAAAACCTATACATTAATTTAAATTTTAAAGTAAGTTGTTCAAATGAATAGTTTTTGAAATATTAATTTTCAAAGTCAAAATTTTGAGAAGAAAACATAAATTTTTGTATTTAAACCATTTTTTTTCAAAATTTTACGTTATTAAGTAGTATTATGTCGAAGTCGGATAGCAACCTTTCGTTCGAGAAGCTGCTTGGACGGCAGAATTATTGCAATTGGAAAATTGCAATGCAAGCTTTTCTCGATCTTGATAATTTGTGGTCCGGAGTCATGGAATATGACTTGGACGAAAACGGACAGCCTAAAACTGCTATAGACGTGGACAAAGACAGAAGGGCAAGAAGCAAAATTACCCTTGCGATTGACTCAATTTGCTTCATCCATATTCAGAACACCACGTCAGCGAAAGATATGTGGCAGAAGTTGGCGGATGCCTATGAAGACAATGGTCTGACGCGTCGTGTTGGTTTACTTCGAAAATTGATAACCACTTCTTTGTCAAACTGCGGTTCGATGGATCGCTATGTCAACGAAATTATATCGTCTTCACAGGCGTTGAACGGTATTGGTTTCCCAATCAACGAAGAGTGGGTAGGTACGCTACTTTTGGCGGGCTTATCAGAAGAATATCGCCCGATGATTATGGCGCTTGAAAACTCTGGCACCAGCATTACAGGTGACGCCATCAAAACGAAACTTCTTCAAGAGATGCAGCCCGGAGAAAGTGATAATGCAGCGCTTTTCTCGTCGAAACACCACAGGTGGCAACCCAACAACAAACAAAAGCGAAAAAAACAACTTCGGGCATATAGCAAAGAATTGCCAAGTCAATTCTAGCGAGATGGTAAGAAATATAATGCATTTGGTGTGGCGCTTTCCACAATTGGCCCTGGAAGTCGTGATGAATGGTTCTTCGACTCGGGGGCAACATCACACATGACGTCGTTGCCCGATGTTCTTCTAAATTCAAAAAGAACGACAGGCACAGTCATCGTGGCAAATGGATGTGAAATGAAAATTGAATCAACCGGCAAAATTTTAATGAGAACTGGCAAAAGCAATGACGATTTTGTTGAGGTTAGGGATGTGCAGCACATCCCCGATTTAACCACAAATTTATTGTCTGTTAGTCGCATTGTAAAGCGAGGTCACACCGTTGTATTTCAGAGCAAAGGGGTTGAAGTGCTTGATCAAAATAAAAAGGTAATTGCAACTGGTACTCTAACAAATGATTTATTTCGATTAGACACAGCACAACCGAACAAAACACTAACTTGTGGCTTAACAACAACCCGAGAACTCTGGCACAGAAGAATTGGCCACCTTAATTACGACATCCTGAACAAATTAAATAACGGCTTAGCCAATGGAATAAATTTCTCCAACAAAGTCGAAAAGGATTGCAAAATTTGTCCTATCGGCAAACAAATAAGACTACCCTTCAAAAAGCAAGGTAAGAGAGCTAATGAAATTTTAGAAATTGTGCATTCGGACATCTGTGGTCCAATGGAACATGAGTCTTTCGGGGGCAATCGTTATTTTTTATCATTCATTGACGACTTTACGAGAAAAATTTTTGTATATGTTTTAAAAACGAAGTCAGCACACGAAGTGTGCGAAAAATTTCAAGAATTTATAAGTTTTGTTGAAACCCAAAGTGGTAAGAAAATAAAAAAGATCCGTACAGACAACGGAAAAGAGTTCTTAAACTCGAAATTTCAAAACATAACTAAAAGAAAGGGTATCCACCACCAGACAACAAACGTTCATACGCCAGAGCAGAACGAGCTAGCCGAAAGAAACAACAGATCGATAGTAGAGAAGGCCAGATGCATGCTTGCAGATGCCAACTTGTCGAAGTCGTTTTGGGCGGAGGCCGTAGCATATTCTGTATACCTGTTAAATCGATCCCCTTCCAAAGGCACAGGCATTACTCCTGAAGAGGCATGGACTGCATTCAAACCAGATTTATCACTCATAAAAGTGTTCGGCACAACAGTCATGTCACACATCCCTAAGATAACTCGACAAAAGTTCGACCCGAAAGCACATGAATGCATACTTTGTTGTGGACGCCTGGCTGCGGTAGGAAAGTCCTACCTCAAGAGGTTTTCGAGGAAACGGCAAGCATCCATGAGTCGTCTGAATCTCTATTGCCCAAGAGGCACAAACACCATAATCTGAAAAAAAGAAATAAGAAAACAATATACGACCGTTAGAAAAATTAAAACAAAATATACCTCGTTCGAAAATCATCCCGCTTGGTCATCTTTGTCGATATCGCTAGCCATCTAAAAATAAGGGAAACAGATAATATTAGGTTTTTTACTTTCAACGAATAAAATAATGTAAATAAGTTACAGGTAGCTCAATAATAGAAAAATATAGTTTCATACCAATCCAATTTGCTGCTGTTGACATTTTGATTGTTTAATATTTTGATGTTGTTGTTTGATTCCATTTCCATTGACTCTAAACATATAGATCAGGGACTATCAATTGTAAGAGGGTTCCACACTATACGTTATGTTGGATGGCATACAATACGAGTATACCACACATAACCGTGTAACAGTTGACATCCTATCAACAAAAAAAAGTAAAAGGGCATAAAAAGTTAGTCGAGCGACTTAAAAATAGATAAAGCGCAACAAAAGTGTACGAGCATACAATGTTAGTTGACACCCTATTTTTAAAATTTAACCATTGTGTTTATTGATGGGAAAACACACTCGCCGTGTAAATCTACTGTGAGTGGAGGTTCTTAATGTTAGTTATCCTTGTTCTGATTGTAATCTAAAAATGCCACTCGGGGGAATGGAGAGTCAAACCTCCAAGAGAGAACTCAACCAATTCATGGGTTTATGTATTTGATCGGAAAACGGATTCGGTATAAATGCATATTCTAGCGTATTGGCAGAGTAGGTGTATAGATCGGATGATGTTTTTGCAGTTATTGGAGGGGAACATATTTATCTATTCTCTCAATAATGTTTTTTTTTTGCAACATCATTCCATTCGACAGCATCTATCCTTGTCATATCTCTTTCTTCGTGATATTCGAGTTAGAGTATTATGGTAGTTTTTTTTATGGCAGTGTGGAGAAGTTCGAAGAAGATTTGAAATGTCTTCTTAATTCAAATTAAACACTGAAACTACGTGGTGTGCACGTGCCGCTGGTCCACCCACATAAATTAACTATTGGGTAGATATCAATGGAAAAGTGATTTTTATGGTGCGTTTTTTCATTATATTTTTTTGTTTTTTCTGTAATATAACAGTTAAAAGAATGTAATGTGTTCTTTTTAAATTTAGAAATGAAAGTAAAGTAATGCGATTGGGTAGTGAAAATAAATACTTCCTTTTTTTTTAATTAATAAAATATGTTTCAATTGGTGAGTTGCTAAGATAATTGTTTCTGTGTTATGAAGTGGCTGAAAGGGTTGTACATTGGTCCCGGATTGCCAGCAGACGACTGGGCCGCCGCATCAATTTTGTATAAGCCACAAGTTTTACTTGCAAGGCATTTTGTCCAAGCCATAACTCAATTGCAACAAATAAGTTATGTACGGAAGAGTAAAATCTGGTCCGCCACCTGGCCGCCAGTGCCCCGTGACCATACCCCGGTAGCCAGTAGGCCGGAGCACTCTTTACCACTACACCATTCTTATGCCGTCATTTGACGGGGGCTGAAGGAAAAAAACAAAGAATGGATACAAAAGGAAACAGGTTTTTAACAACAAAAATTAATCCAAAGAAAAAAACAACAACAAAAAAATATATACGTACAAAAACAAAATAATAATAATAATATTAATAATAAGTGAATGTGTGTTTGTGATTGTCCATTATTTATTATACTTAATTTATTTTCCATTTAATTATATATTAAAAATTCGAAGGCGTTAGTTACATAATTGTAAGTGAACGGGAATCGGTTTCAAAAGGGGTCCACGCGATTTAGGTTCTTTGTGTGTCCTTGATTATTGACTACCTCCAAAGAGCTCTATAGGGGTAGGGAAATCAGGGCTGTGTCGTTTTTTTTATGTTTTTGTTTACTTTCAAATTAAATACCGAAAAGGGTATATTACTGTTTGTTAGTTTTTTTTTTGTAAGACTCCGAAAGGAACCGTTTTTGGTTTGCGTTTTTTTTGTTCCAATATTTTTTTTTGTAACTTATTGAAATTGTTGATTACTTCATTTTTGTAAAATTAACTTAATTTCTGTTCGAGATATGTTAAAATAAACTTCGGAAGACGCCTAATGTTAATGAAAGCTAAAAGTGTGTTTTCTGTTTTACTTAAGTGAAAGATCTACATTTGAAGACCTTTTTTTTAGGGGTGCTGATGGTGGCTGAGTTTCGGTGAAGATGGTATGATCTGAAACCGATCATACGCCTTCATTTGGGGGAATCCAAAATGGCCGGATTCCTATGGTAGGGTGGGTAATGGCCTCACTGCAACAACATCGCAGTGCCCTTGGTGTGACAATAGTCCGTCCGAAGTCCGTCTAGTCCGATATTATTTTTGTTCTAGTTTTCTTGGCCTGATATGTGTTTTTGTTTGCAGGCGAGGTTAGGTTTCGGGGGCAAGATCCCCCCCACCCGACGAGCTAATGCCGTGCATATGCAAGCAGGCCGCGTCCCCGGAACTTAACATTCCACCTACCCTTTCCAAACACTTCCTTTCCCAAATCCCTACCTTATCCTTTTTCCTACCTATTCCTCTTACCGACACCTCCTCCGCTCCTCTTGCTCGCAACAACTTACCGGATTTGACGAAAATACTAAAGGTTATCGTCTTTACGATCCCATTAAAAATATCATTTTCAAGAGCCGCAATGTAACCTTCATCAATAAAGATATTTGCGATTATGAATCTTCACGAAAATGTCCGATGGTAAAGCAATGCAGTGAAAACAGTGCTCCTAAAACTCCGAGATTTGTTGAAGTGAATTTATTCAACGAAGTCGCCAATAATCTCCAAGAAGACGTTGAACTCAACAACTCGATGTCTTGTAAGGATGGTTTAAGCCTAGACGAAGGTGACAACTCCCACTCAGATGCATTCAATCCAATTGTGAATGATCCAGATGTGGCAATCCCCAATTCCAATGCCCAGCAACCTAACTCAAAGTTAACAAAATTAAGGCGCAGCGAAAGGGAGCGCCATATACCAGAAAAATATAAAGATTATATCACAGGCGAAAACAGTAGTTCTTCTTCTGACAATGACGATCTCTATGATGACTGCGAACCCGAGATGAACCAGCATGTTACAGCAGATGACGAACTCGAATCTGGACTTGTGGCGCCTCAATCGTATCCCAATAGACTTTCTTCGGTTGAAAACCAACTAGTGCTTGCAGAGAAGAGAATAAAGAAGAGAGAAGTCGTGTTGATCTTCAGTATGATTTTATTTTAACTAACTATTACAGAAATGAAGTAAAGAAATAAAGCAAAGTAATAAATGAATTAGAGTTGCCATATAAACATTTTTCTAACAAACTCCATCTCAACAAGAATTCATATTAGTTATTTAATAATTTCATTTTAAATTGTATGTGTTTAATCTTATTCAAACATTTTGTAAATATATCGGCTACGTTATCATTACTTGGAATATATTTAATAAGTATTTCATTACGTGAACATTTATCTTTTAAATAATGATATTTAATATCGATATGTTTACTACGTTTATGTGTTATAGCATTTGTAGCAAAGAAACTAGCACCTTGGTTGTCGCAATATAGAGTAGTTGGTTTCTCTGGTTCACTCATAAGCCCCATCTCTTGAAGCAAACTTCGCTGAAACACAATTTCCTTTGTACCTTGACACATCGCGATGTATTCGGCTTCCATCGTGCTTAGTGCAATAACGTTCTGCTTTTTGGATTCCCAGGCTATTGGACCGCCACCAAAGTAAACAACATAACCACTGTATGACTTTCGATCAGTGACGTCAGAACCCCAATCAGCATCCGTGTAACAAACCAAAACATTTTTATTATTATTATAAGTCAAACAAACCTCTACATCGTTTCTAAGATAACGAAGAATATGTTTAGCTGCCAGAAAATGTTCAGAATGTGGATGTGAACTGAACTGTGATAACTTCGACACAACATGTCTGATGTCAGGTCTGGATATAGTTGCCAAGTAGTTAAGTCCACCCATTAGTGATTGGTATTCCTTGGTTTTCGTTGCAACACAATCAGGCTTATTAAAGCAGAAACACAATCACGCTTTGCCGTCGATTTTGACAACTGCGAAAAGTTCAACTATAGGAAATCTGTGTAACCTCACACAATGACGCTTTTCTTGCGTACGCTTTTTTTGACAAACGTAAGAAAACGTAAGAAAACGTAATAAAGCCACCATCGGTCAAAAAAAAGTTCAACTTGGTTGAACTTTTGCGCGCTTTCTGACGTTTCTCATTCATAAATAATTTCATTTGAATTTCAATTTTCAAAAAATCTGTTTCTGTGTTTCTAAGTTGTGTTTTAATTTGTAATCGGTGCTTTTTAATTCGTAAAATGGAAAATTTAAATGTGGTAAGAAAAATATATTAATTGGTAACAAATTATAATAAATAAGCGACACAGCTTAATTTGGCTATCTTAATAATTTTTTTCCATTTTATTTATTTATTTTATTTTCCTCTTTTTAATTCTTTGAAATTTATTAGGCTTTTTACGCATTTGTCTTTGTCGCTTCTCTTTTACACAAAAATAAAAAAAAAAAGAAAACGGTAAATCTTGTTCGAAGAATGTAAACAAACAACGCATACCATATTCAGTATTTTTGCAAAAAAGTGTATATTTTTTTTATATTATGTATTATTATGTTAATTTTTAGTTGAAAGCTAACTGATTAAGCACTAAATATTCATTAATATCTATTTGTAAGCTACTGACTTTCTTCGAACTAGAGAGCTGCCATTTTTTTTTTTGTCATCATTTTTTTTTTATTTTTGCGTGACGTCTGGGGTAAAAGCCCAATTGAATGTTTTTTTTGACAACAGATAGAATATTTTTGTCATTCTGACAGAAGTGCGCTTTGAGGATTTCTCAACGTAACGCAACGAAGCGTCTCCCTAAAGCGTGATTGTGTTTCAGCTTTTACACTTTTCCAAAACAGTTCCACAGGCAAGCGGCGTAAATGCAGGCTTGCAGTTTTGCATTCCCCAATGAGACAGCAAATCTTTAATATATCCTTTTTGATGAATTGTTATATTCTCTTTCGATTTCCAATCCTAGATAGAATTTTATCGGACCACGATTAATAGCCTTCACATGCATATTCAATTTTTTCACAACACTTTCCATAGTATTTTCAGATGAACATGCTATGATTAAGTCATCGACATATAATCCAATTATGTTTATGTCACTTTTGTGTTTGAAGATAAATACACAATTATCTGTTTTACATCTAGTAAATCCAATGGCTATTAATATCTCGTTTATTTTTGTATTCCAGTCTCTTCCAGCCTGCTTGAGTCCATATAGGGATTTTTTAAGTCTGCATACTTTTTCCGGTTGATCCTGGTCCACAAAAATATCTGGCTGTCGCATAAACACCTCCTCTTCTAATTGCCCATTGAGATAAGCAGCAGCAATATCAATGTGGTTAATAAGAAGTTGGATGGTTGGATGCCTGACAACTGGTGCGTACGTCTCAAAAAAATCTTCGTTTTGTTTCTATAAACAACCTTGAGCTACTAAACGCGCCTCATTACTCGGTTTACAGACAAGATCCCAAGTGTTGTTTGCGACCAAAGAATTATATTCTTTTCGCATGGCTTCCTTCCATTTCGCAGCATTATAATCCTGCAAAGCTTCTTGGACGGTAACTGGATCTCGATTAATTGAAAGAAGTTTATTAGCAACTTCTCGACCACCAGAAGAGGCAGAGACTTTTCTCGGTCGTCCGGGATTACCTGTCCGTAAAATTCTTGGTCTTCCTCCTACCTTCTTATTGGCCTTACCCACTGTCGGTTCCTCTTCACCTACATCACTCGATTCTCCCTCAGCAACGTCTTCAATATCAACACTCTCCGCAGCAACGTCTTCAGCAACAACATTCTCGGCAGCAACATCTTCAGCATGTTGTTGCTCGGCAGCAACATCCACAGCATCAGCAAAAACATCCTCGACTTCATCTTCGTCGGCATCAGCAGCAGAATCTTCAGCAATCCCTTTTTCAGCTCCAACACTTCTTAAATCGAATGCATCAAAGAAGTCACTTTGTGATCTATCTAGCGAACCACTAGCATCACAATCGGTTTCTGAAAATTTATTTTCAAAAAATATTACATCCCTAGATAAAGTAATAGATTTTGCATGCTGATCATAGAGCCTATATCCCTTTGTATTGTTTGCATAACCTACGAACGATAACATTTTACCCTTTGGATGTAATTTGGACCCACCGGGCTGTTTATTTAACGCAATAACATCGCACCCAAACGTTCTCATATGATGCACAGATGGCTTATTTCCAAACCAACATTCATAAGGAGTCTTGTCTTTCAACACTTTAGTCGGTGAACGATTTCGTATATAAGTGGCTGTATTTATAGCCTCTGACCATAGGTATTTTGGCATTTTGGATTCCTCTAACATGCATCGCGACATCTCGACGAGGGTTCTGTTCATCCTTTCAGCAACACCATTTTGCTGTGGTGTGTAGGGTACAGACCTTTGATGAACAATTCCTTTCGATTTTAAATAATTTTCGAACTCGCCACTAGTATACTCCCGGCCATTATCGCTACGCAGACATTTCAAATTTTTCCCAGTTTGATTTTCTGAGATTGCTACGAACTCCTTGAATACCTTGAGAGCTTCGGATTTTCTCTTTAGGAAGTAGGTAGTCGTAAAATCGAGAAATCATCTATGAAGGTGATGAAGTAGACTGACCCACTTTGAGACGACACTCTCATGGGGCCACACATGTCAGTATGTATGACGTCAAGCACACTAGAAGTAAATAATGCATTATAGTTACTGAAAGGTTTAGTACATATTTTACATAATGTACAAGTGACGCATGCAAAGTCTTTTGTCTTACAGACACTCATATCGCGAACCATTTCCATCTGGGATAACTTAAGCAAATCATTCATATTGATGTGTCCAAAACGCCTATGCCAAGTGGTCGATGCAGCTTCTTGAGATGCGTTCAGAACCATTTGCTTCTCGACTTTCATCTCCGTAAGGTAAATTCCATCCTGCAAATAAGCTTTTAAAATCAGGTTATTTTCCTTAGTATTAACAAATGCTTTATTATCAGTAAACTGGACAGAATTTCCATTTTTTATTATTTTGCTGACCGATAAGAAATTAGAATTAAGCTCAGGTACGTACAGAACATTGCTTAAAGTAATGTTAGAATAATCTGATACCAAGGTTACTTCACCTATTCCATGAGCTTCTACGTTGTCGCCTGAAGCCATAAAAACCTTTTGAACATGCTTTCGCAACACATGTGCGACGATGCACCGCTATCAAGAATCCAATGCTTTATACTTTCGTAATTTTTGTGAGAACTTGCGCTCAGAACTACCGCGTACGTTTGGCTAGAGTTTTTATTTCGGCATTGAGATTTTATATGCCCTCTCATACCACAACCGTAGCACTTGACATTTTTTCGTACACGTTTATCACTGCTTTCCCACATGCCTTTACCAATATGCTGATTTTTGTTCTTCTGCTCTCTATGCTTAGCTGCAAATACCTTTTGCTGTTCACTGTATTCACTTCTGTCCCCGCGACGATGCTCCTCCTCCAAGATCTTCATCTTCAACTGACTCACCGATGGCAAATCATCGCGACTCTCTATAGCCACAACGAAGCTCTCCATTTCATCCGGCAAACTACACAGCAGTAAAATGCTTATAAGATCATTAGGAATCTGTACCTCAATTTCATTCAAGGCATCGACTATCGAACAAAACTCATTAATTTGGCCAGTGAACTTTTGCCCTAATTTAAAATGAAACCGAACCAACTGCTTAAATAATTTTACCTTCCGCGCAGGTCCATTCCCATTGTAAGATGCATTTAATTTCTCCCAAGCATCCTTAGAAGTCCTACATCCTTTTAGATGTATCAACTCCGAAGGTTTAACACACAAGGTGATCATTGCCAACGCTTTGGCATCAGCTCTATCCCAAATAGCCTTTTCAGCAGCATCCATAGCTTCGGTCTTATAGTTTTCGATTACATTCCAGTAATCCAGAGTGATCAGCAGACTCCTCATCTGGACAGACCAAGATGTGAAATTTTCACCGTCGAGCTTATCGATTTGCATCGCCGAACCAGACATAATTTTTGTTTTCAATTAAATTAATTTAACGTCCCGACGTATCTGTTAAAGTATTGAACAGATTATTTTATGGCTATTTTTTGGTGTGTAGCCTTGAAAACGAAAAAAAAATTCGCGTTACAATTTATATTATAAAAACGGCATGGACTGGGCCCATAACCTATGTTAAGCAGAGAAGAGAATATAGAAGAGAGAAGTCGTGTTGATCTTCAGTATGATTTTATTTGAACTAACTATTACAGAAATGAAATAAAGAAATAAAGTAAAGTAATAAATGAATTAGAGTTGCCATATAAACATTTTTCTAACAGTGCTAAACTCTCACGATTCGAGGCGCATACCCCAAGGCAAGTATCCTAAAATAAATTCTTTTGAAAATCAAAATACTGCTAAGAATTTCTTACAGCAAAACATGGAAGACCCAACGACGCCTGAAGAAGCCTTATCGAGACCAGATGCAGGCCGATGGAAGTTGGCCATGGAGGAAGAGTTCCAGTCATTGATGGCAAACAACACTTGGTCATTGGTGGATCTACCAAATCATCGTAAGCCAATAAAATGTAAATGGGTTTACCGAACCAAACGGGACGTCACAGGTCAAATTGACCGACACAAGGCAAGACTTGTGATCAAAGGATACTCGCAGCGGAAAGGGGTGGATTTTGACGAAACCTACTCACCAGTTGTACGTCACAGTTCCCTGCGGTATCTCTTTGCACTCGCCGCCCAACTTGACCTTCAAATAGAGCAGATGGATGCCATCACCGCCTTTTTGCAAGGTGAATTATCAGAAGCCATCTATATGGAGCAACCCCCATTATTTGTGGACCAAGCAAATAAATCAAAAGTCTGTATGCTTAACAAAGCGCTATACGGACTCAAACAATCCAGTCGCGTATGGAACATGGAACTGGACCAAGCCCTAAAAGCGTCCGTATTACTGCAATCTAGTTTTGATCCATGCGTCTACTACAGGATTAATAAAAACCATGATAAACAGAAAACAAGGTATGCTTATTATGAGCGCCATGTCGCCATATTGGAAAACTGATGACGTAGTAGTCATCTCTGATGCTGACAATCGAGTTTTTTCAGTTTCATTGTTGTTGTTTTCAATTAAAAAAAATGTTTTCTCAAAATCCATAATTGACGTTCGCGCGAACTGCCCATGAGAAAGATGACTATGACGTCACAGAAAAGCTGCCAAAAATCTAATGAGCATACCTTGTTTTCTGTTTATCATGAATAAAAACGATGTCCTCATACTAGCTGTATATGTGGACGACATTTTACTGTTTTCCAACAGCACTGAATGGCTAACAAAAATGAAAAGCAACCTGCATCAACAATTTAAGATGAAGGAACTTGGACCAGCGACACATATTCTAGGAATGCGTATCACCAAGGGTCAAAATTCATACGCTTTGGACCAAGAGCAGTACATTGAATCAATTCTACTTTAATTTGGAATGACGGAATCTAAACCAGTGAAGACACCGATGAATGCCAGTCTAAAGTTGTCAGCCCAAAATGGTGAATTGGAAAACATCCCGTACCAGGAGGCAATCGGATGCCTCATGTATCTGTCCCAATGCACCCGACCTGATATAAGCTTCACCGTCAACACTTTAAGTCGTTTTAATTCGAAACCAGGACGAGAACACTGGCTAGCTGTAAAACATCTGTTTCGTTATCTACGTGGAACATCATCGTTAAAGCTGACATTCCAAAAAGATGAAAGTCCTGACGTCATTGGATTCACGGATGCAGATTGGGCAGCCAACATAGAAGACAGAAAGTCTACGACAGGTTTTGTGTTTTTAGCTCAAGGAGGAGCTATATCGTGGTGCTCCAAAAGGCAACATACTGTTGCATTATCATCATGCGAAGCGGAGTACATGTCGTTATCAACAGCAGTACAAGAAGCCATCTGGTGGAATGGCCTTCGAAATGAAATTACGCAATAGCTATCTCAAAGAATAATGGGTTTCACCCTCGAACGAAGCACATTGAAATTCGTCACCATTTTGTCAAAGACGTTCTCGCTAAAGGCGAAATTCAAGTCAACTATATATGTTCACAAGAACAAATCGCAGATGTCCTAACGAAACTTTCCGGACGGCTATGGGAATAAAATAGATGACTCTTAAGGAGGAGTATTGGAAATATGCGGCGTTGAAGACTTTCATCAATCAATGTAATCGTTTAGTAAGAGTCCCTATATATGTATGTGTTCTGAACATGTTCATTGTAAATGAAACTTCATTTTGTTTTACTGAATAAACCTTCTTCTTGTTTTAACCTTCTTTCAGTAAGTACACGCGTTTTCTTTTTGCTTTGCAATTAGACAAATCGTACCAATATGGTAGAATTACGCCTTTTTATTTAAGCGCATAGCTTGATGTTGTGCTAAGTTTTTTTGTTTCAGGGGATGCTGATGGTGACGTCATGATCCAGTGGAAAAGGTGAAGAGTACTGAAATGGTGAGTTCTGCGTAAGAAGGGGGGTCGAAAATCGGCCAACGACTCCCAAGATGACTTAGAATAAGAGCGTTTTTCAACCCTCCGAAAACCACAGAAGGCTGAAAAATAAAACTGCCAGACTCTCAAATTTGAAATCAGGATGCGTATACCTATAAAACTGCATACTCATTTTTTGGTTATACCTCCACTCCCAAAATTTGCTAACGGCTCTTAAACTAATAGCTTCGAAGTAAAATCTCACCATGAAATATAAAATGAGCATCAAGTTAGCGAAACACCCATCACGGATCGAAACGGGACTAGGTGGATAATTTGCCGCTATTTTGTCGCTAATTAGTTGTGATAATTTTGATTTTGTCTCTCATAGTTTTATAAAAAAAATTTGATGTTTCGCTAACTTGATATCAAATTAGCGAAACACCACCTTAAAAAGTAGTTTATTCAATTTCTAAGTATGCCATAATTTGCATAAAAGCGTGTAAAAAATTCTAGTGAATTCAAAAGAAGGTGATATGGTAAATTCTGTGGACGCAAGCACAGAGTAGAGGCTTAACTACAATGGCCACTTTTGCAAAAGTGCAAAAGTAAAATAATTTTAGGTGTGTTTTTGTGTACGCCCGGGCAAAAAACGCTCTCGGGGCTAAGCACTTTACATGTTAAATACAACAACACCTAAGCCCCTCGAGCTTAGGAGCTAAGTCCCGAGAATTCTCGGGCCTAAACTCTTTGAAGGGGTTAAAATCTGTGCTACCAACTCATTTTTCTGTTAAATAATCGATAAGTATGAAAACCTCAAAATTAATTTTTTCTTATGTCATTTCATTCGCAATGCTGCCAAGTGTTTTCGTTAAGTCCCGAGGCGTTTTTTTCGTTCAAATTAGCCCGGCCGTACAAAAAAACATGCCTTTTATTTTCTTTATAGGTCCATTTCTTTAATCCAAAATCGAAGGTTTTTGACACTTTTTGTCAAATAGTCAGTTAAATAGTCAGAAAATTGAATTTCAAATTTTACCTTTGTACTTTTATGTAAAAAGTGGCCGTTATAGTTGAGCCTTAACTCTTAATTCCATATAATTATGTCTAAAACATACACAGCTCATTTCATTCGCAATGCTCCCAAGTGTTTTCGTTAAGCCCCGAGGCGTTTTTTTCGTTCAAATTAGCCCGGGCGTACAAAAAAAACATGCCTTTTATTTTCTTTATAGGTCCATTTCTTTAATCCAAAATTTAAGGTTTTTGACACTTTTTTGTCAAATAGTCAGTTAAATAGTCAGAAAATTGAATTTCAAATTTTAACTTTTGTACTTTTATGTAAAAAGTGGCCGTTATAGTTGAGCCTTAACTTACAATTCCATTTAATTATGTCTAAAACATACACAGCTCATTTCACTCTCATACTTAACAAAATTTGCAATAAACGCTTCAATAACTTAAGAATTATTGCAATTTTTTGGACTTAAAGCCTAATTTACAGTCCAGCGCAAAAACAAAAAAATAAATTTACAAAACTGTTTTCTGTCATTTGTATCCATCATTTTTATTATATAAAAAAGCAAACTTGTTTGCCATTCCCTAAATAACACTAGGATACTTTTTTTTCTGTAACCAATCAAAACAAAGGGCTAAGAATGCAATTTGTTGTGTCAAAACGATTTTTATGGTTTTTGGTCAGAAACACTCACCTGATTTGAAACTTGAAATTTAATAAAAGTTTGCAAATGCAACCCTTAAAAGTATTTTGTAGATGCACAAGAATAACATTTCCAAAATATTTAAAATTAAATCAAAAATCTGTTAAAAATTACATAACGCGGCGCCAACAAGTTGCAGCGCCTTACCAAAATCAAACAAAAATTAGTGCGCCCCTGAACCTGAAATTCGTAATTCGACATGTTAATATCTAAAATGTGATTGGTTGATTCGATGAAAAAGTATACTTTTATTTTGAAGAAAAATATTATTTTGGTTGTTTATACTTATAAGAAAACAATTTTAAATGGTTCTAAGATATTTACTTTATGTTTTTAACATCACTTTGCATAACTTAATATTGCAAATAAAACAGTACGGAACTGTGGAAAATATAGTTAATTGTGCACTCGGGAAAAAGGCATCTTAATATCTAATTTTGACAGCCAACCCAAACCATGATAAACAGAAAACAAGGTATGCTTGCTATAAACGCCATATCGCCATTTTGAAAAACTGATGACGTAGTAGTCATCTCCGATGCTGACAATCGAGTTTTTTCAGTTTCATTGTTGTTGTTTTCAAGAAAAAAAATTTTTTTTCCAAATCCATATCTGACTGCACAGAAAACCTGCCAAAAATCTAATGAGCATACCTTGTTTTCTGTTTATCATGACCCAAACAAATTGATGCCGCAGTGCTATACACTGTAGATGTGATATACACCCATTCCTTATCTTCTTATTCTTTGTTTATTATATAGTTCAATGTAAATGCATATCTCATTATTTATGTCACCAGAAATTTCAGAACTTTTGAGCGTTCAGTGGAAAAAATTTCTCAAATTTTAGATTTTGTGCGATGAACCCGGCCATTACCTTGTATTTTGTATATCTCGGAACGCTTCCATTAATGTATCACATCTGAATAATTATGTTTATGTAAAACAAAAGTAATGTCAATGAGCTGAACAGAATGTATCGCTTGTCGCTCAGCGACGTCGCTGACATTTATGTCAGATTCGTCGCGTGAAAAATTTAAAAACATTTGAACTTATGGGCGAATCGCTGAGCGATGAGCGACGTCACTCTGTTGCCGATTGGCGATGTCCATACAAATTTCATCTGTCAGCGACGAGCGATGCATTCTGTTAAGCTCCATACAGCTGCTGTGATTCTTAAAAAATATACCCCAAGTGTGATTTATTGAGGTTTGTTATGAAATTTAATTTGTATTTAAGTAATTCGGACTTAGGAGATTTTTTATTTCGACAGATAAAATACCTCTCACAAAAGAAAGACAAATGTCCAAGCTAATTTCCAAAAATATTCAAAATCTTACATCAGTGGCTCTTACACAGTCATCGAAAATTCATACAACCGCAGGATGCAATGAAATTCGTAAACTTGCCAGATTGCGTGTAGTTGACAATAGCGATATTGGGAAGCGGGCCATGGCCGAGGGTAAACCTCCTCGGTGCATCCATGTCTACAACAAACGTGGAGTAGGCCTAATTGGTGACAAGGTGCTTGTTGCTATTAAGGGTCAAATGAAAAAAGGAATTCTCGTTGGCTTGAAACAGAATCAAAAACCTAAAACTCCTAAATTCGATAGCAATAATCTGGTGCTAATAGACGACAACGGTACTCCACTTGGAACAAGGATACACGTACCAATTCCAACTGTATTGCGAACTATTCTCAAAGAAAAGACTTTTTCCAAAGGAGCAGATTACACTAAAGTCTTGGCAATAGCAAGTCGTTACCTATAAAGTTGTAAAACGAAATAAATACATGCTTTTATAACTTCATGCCCTTTTTATTATGTTGATGATTTTTTGCTAATCCTTTGGGGTGAATTATCTTCCTCAGTGAGAAGAGCACGCCTCCGCTTTTTACCGTGTTCCTGAACCATTCCCGAAATGCAAATATGTCTAGACTTCATTTGCAGCCAATTAATATACTAAAAATAAAAAAAAAAATGTTTGAACAGACAAATTTGTTTGGTATTGGAAGCCTATCTTACAGTTCAAAACGCAAAAAAAATCTAGTTTCATCTTTTTTCCTTTCTTTTGTTAGATAGAGAATTAACTTCTTTTACTTCCCCCAGCTTATAAGTTTTTGGTTTTTTTAATCAAAAATAATTGTATACATCAGCACTTACTATATAGGAAAAAAATCCCTCTATAAATAGAGATCAGTGAATGTGGTAAATTTATGATGCACAGAATTGAAGAAACTATACTTTAAATTTTTGTTTTTGCAGCCTGAACTGTGAGCTAGGCTCAAACTTACACAAGTGTTCGTTTTTACTCCCATTTCATACAATTTATTTTCGATGTTATCCAACCTACGCTCTGGATACCCATCTTCGTTGGTATTTTTGGATATGTCCAACAAGTGCCGAACTCTTTGTCTCATTGTTTCGAAAACAATTTTCCCAACAATGTTATTTTTATCATACGGCATTAGATACCTTCCATATTCATAAAAAAATGGATGAAGTTTCCCTAACTCAATATGTGTCGTCTCCGCTTCACACACAGCTTTATGAACGCTTTTATATATCAATGGGACATCAATTCTGTAAACAAATTATTTAACACAAAAGCTCTAAGGGAATGGAATACATATATGTATAGATGACGTATATTATAACTCACGAAAAATAAGGATTGCTGACTTTCAATTCCTTTATGTACCAAAGAGGCAGATTGACAATTTTTCCAGGGTTAAGGTCATCAGTTTCCGCACCGGGATCAAGAAAACCTAAAACAATAATTACAAGCTGATCATTGCATTTGCATTTTATTTGTATCATAATCACCCATTTGAGGAAGTTTAGTATTTATTTTACATTCGACCTTCTCTTGCGTTACGAAAATATCTTCTATTGAAAAATAATTAGGAAAATAGCTATGTGAATTCATATTAAAATATATTATGGTTTCTTAAAACTGTTTGATGGAAGGCAAGTTTAAATGGTTGTGTGGGAAAACTTGTTTTCTGTTTTGATAAGACAAGAGATAAATTAGGCCAGTCCCACAGCTGAAAAATCTCGTCGTTTCCCAATCACAACATTGGCCGCGTTCACATTCGCATAGGGTAGCCTATCCAAGATATCTTCGCTACGAGTATTTTGTCGAATATTTAGGAGTCAGCTGTTAGTTAACATAGGATTACAACAACAGAAAGGTATCTGAATAGCTTTAGATTTTTATGTAAACGCGGCAATTATTATAAACAGAAAACAAGGTATGCTATTACAAATTTGGCAGGTTTTCTCATGATAAACAGAAAACAAGGTATGCTCATTTGATTTTTGGCAGGTTTTCTGTGACGTCATAGTCATCTTTCTCATCGGCAGTACGCCCGAACGTCAGTTATGGATTTGGACAAAACATTTTTTTGTATTGAAAACAACAACAATGAAACTGAAAAAAACTCGATTGTCAGCATCAGATATGACTACTACGTCATCAGATTTCCAAAATGGCGACATGGCGTTCATAATAAGCATACCTTGTTTTCTGTTTATCATGGGTTTTCTGTGACGTCAAGTCACCTTTCTAAAAGCAGAAACACAATCACGCTTTGCCGTCGATTTTGACAACTGCGAAAAGTTCATGATAAACAGAAAACAAGGTATGCTCATTAGATTTTTGGCAGGCTTTCTGTGACGTCATAGTCATCTTTCTCATCGGCAGTTCGCCCGAACGTCAGTTATGGGTTTGGACAAAACATTTTTTTGTATTAAAAACAACAACAATGAAACTGAAAAAACTCGATTGTCAGCATCGGAGATGACTACTACGTCATCAGATTTCCAAAATGGCGACATGGCGTTCATAATAAGCATACCTTGTTTTCTGTTTATCATGGGTTTTCTGTGACGTCAAGTCACCTTTCTAAAAGCAGAAACACAATCACGCTTTGCCGTCGATTTTGACAACTGCGAAAAGTTCATGATAAACAGAAAACAAGGTATGCTCATTAGATTTTTGGCAGGCTTTCTGTGACGTCATAGTCATCTTTCTCATCGGCAGTTCGCCCGAACGTCAGTTATGGGTTTGGACAAAACATTTTTTTGTATTAAAAACAACAACAATGAAACTGAAAAAACTCGATTGTCAGCATCGGAGATGACTACTACGTCATCAGATTTCCAAAATGGCGACATGCCGTTCATAATAAGCATACCTTGTTTTCTGTTTATCATGCGAAAAGTTCAACTATAGGAAATCTGTGTAACCTCACACAATGACGCTTTTCTTACGTACGCTTTTTTTGACAAACGTAAGGAAACGTAAGAAAACGTAATAAAGCCACCATCGGTCAAAAAAAAGTTCAACTTGGTTGAACTTTTGCGTGCTTTCTGACGTTTCTCATTCATAATTTCATTTGAATTTCAATTTTCAAAAAGTCTGTTTCTGTGTTTCTGTGTTTCTAATTTGTGTTTTAATTTGTAATCGGTGCTTTTTAATTTGTAAAATGGAAAATTTAAATGTGGTAAAAAAATATATTAACAGCTTAATTTGACTATCTTAATAATTTTGTCCGCTTTTTCAATACTATTTTCCATTTTATTTATTTATTTTATTTTCCTCTTTTTAATTCTTTGAAATTTATTGAATGTTTTTTTTGACAACAGATAGAATATTTCAATCAGCTGTTTGTCATTCTGACAGAAGCGCGCTTTGAGGATTTCTCAACGTAACGCAACGAAGCGTCTCCCTAAAGCGTGATTGTGTTTCAGCTTTAATGGGCAGTTCGCCCTAACGTCAATTATGGATTTGGAGAAAACATTTTTTTTCATTAGGTGTGTTTTTTTTATCTTCTATCTGAATCAGGATTTGGATTTAATACACGTAAACAAAAATAATTTTTAAAAATTTCCCATTATTTTGTTTTTGTTTCACATGTTAAATTGATCTAGGTACAGATGATATCCATTATAGATAATAAAACACATATTGAAAAAGACAACAATTTGCCCGTTTACATGCAGGTTTGAAACCAGGTTGAACTATACTTCAACTACATTGTAAAGCTAGATCAAGTTTAAATGGGTTTGATTCGACTTGATCCTACCTTTGTATATAAGGCATAGATAAACCAATACCAAAATATGAAACCCATGATAAACAGAAAACAAGGTATGCTTATTATGAGTGCCATGTCGCCATATTGGAAAACTGATGACGTAGTAGTCATCTTCGATGCTGACAATCGAGTTTTTTTCAGTTTCATTGTTGTTGTTTTCAATTAAAAAATTTTTTTCTCAAAATCCATAACTGACGTTCGCGCGAACTGCCCATGAGAAAGATGACTATGACGTCACAGAAAACCTGCCAAAAATCTAATGAGCATACCTTGTTTTCTGTTTATCATGTATGAAACCAAGCTGTCAAATGAATTTTGCCACCAAGCTGAAAAACAGATGATTTGCCATCAAAAACAGATGATTTGCTACAAGGTTTTCTATGGGTTGCGTGTTTTTCGCACACATATAAACTCCCCGCAGCAAATCAGCTGTTTCTCTCCTTATAATTTTGTTGTTGGTTTTCACATTTATTCACCGACACAAAATCGAATTACAAATACAACAATGTAAGCAATCGGGTTTTGGTGGGTGAAACGTATGAAGTTTTCGTATCTTGGTATTGGTTTATCTATGATATAAGGTGTGTTTTTTTTGTATGCCCTGGCTAGGTTGGAGGAAAAACAAACCTCGGGGTTATATATACAAAAAATTAAATTGTTTATTTTTCTTAGGCTTACGACAATCAAAGAGTGAATGCAAAAAGGGAAAAAGTCAAAGGTACACACATACGCTGGTTTTTAGGGGGGCAGTTATAGCTATCATTGAAATTCATCATTGAAACAAATCAGTGGATTGGATTTTGACAAGACAGTTATGACCATGATAAACAGAAAACAAGGTATGCTCATTAGATTTTTGGCAGGTTTTCTGTGACGTCATAGTCGGCTTTCTCATAGGCAGTTCGCCCGAATGTCAGCTATGGATTTTGAGAAAACTTTTTTTTTAATTGAAAACAACAACAATGAAACTGATAAAAACTCGATTGTCAGCATCGGAGATGACTACTACGTCATCACTTTTCCAAAATGGCAAAATTCCAATCAATGAACAATTCAAAAACCAAATCTTTTTACGCATTCGTCTTTGTCGCTTCTCTTTCACACAAAAATAGAAAAAAAAGAGAACGTGTTGTGGACGCCAAAACTACATGAATATACTTACTCGCTGGACTTAAACAATTTATTCAATCTTTAGTTTTCTATAATGAGAACCGAGCCTTAAGATTTTTAGCGAATCGTAGCGCCCTCTATCAAACAAGTTAAACTGAAGAACTGTTGCGTAGTGACCTTTAGTGGTCGGATTGGAAGTACAAAAATGAAAACATTATTTTTATTTTTGGAATGTCAATCTACGTCATAAACATGGAGGGAGAAAAAGGTGTACTACTACAATGAAATTTGAATAGGAATTTTGGATGATGGATCGATGCATAGGAAAAGGGTAGGGGATCAAAATACACATAAGAAAGGTGGCATGATTCCTCTGCAAATCATTCAAATTCAATTTCATTTTTGATACTTGATGGCCCTTGATATTGAAATAAGTTATTTCAAATCCATAAACCATAGTGTACGTTGGTCCTAAGAGTTCTTTTGTGTAAAATTTAAGACGAAAATACTTACTGGTTCAAAGTTTTACTTTTTCCATTTTTTTTTTACATCAATTTTCTTTGCTAGGATTTCTAAGTGTCTATATCCATAATCTACATACAAGTTACTTTAAACTCAGCGTTATTGCCTGAATATCCAAAATAAAGATTTGATTATATATATATATTTAAACAACAATATTGGGTGAGTTTTTAAGTGATTTTTATTTAAGTATCTGTGCTAAGAGGAAATTTTTATATAGGTTACTTTAACCTCGCGTAAGTGATTTTCTGGCGGACCCAGTTGACTGCAGCGGGCTGGGCCGCCACATCATTTATTGCTTCCTGCTTTTATTGACTCCATTTATTGATTCCTGTTGTTATCGATTCCTGATTTATTGAGACATCTTTTTGATCTCCTTTGACTGGAGAACCGGCCATATACCAGCCAACCGTGAAGTCCAAGGACTCGAAGCAAGGTATCAAAGCAAATATACGTAATACTATAGTCAACGTGAGTACCTGAAAAATATAAAATAAAGAGAATCTTTAAGTCAAGAGGTCCAAAAAGTAACATACATATACATACAGAGGCATAAAGCTTTCATCCATTAAATATAGTAGGAGTTAAACCAAGATACTTTCACCTTATTTACTTTTTTAAATTTACTGAAAAGTATATTAAACTCCACTTAGTACTAAGAAGAAAATACAAATATTTCCTGAAATAACTTCCAGTAGATGGATATTAAAATTTTTGTTTGTTAACTTACTTGTTTTATGATTCACATCCTATTTTTTTAAATTTTGATGAGCGTTGAAGTGTTATCTATGTATATATTTTTTTATTTACATTAATAATCTTAAATAACGATTTGTAAGTGAACTAGGTAATATTTTTTGCTTTCGTCTGTCGTCGCGATAAGTTTTAAAATTTGTACCAATTACAACCACCTTCAAGGAGCCCCATGCAGGCAGGGATTTAACACCGCATTCCTCATTTTTTTCTTAGCACCAAAAAAGGTGTTCTAAACAGTATTTTGATAGTCTCGTTAGGAAATATCTCACATTTATATATTTTTTTTTTAGTTTTTGTTACATTTTTGTTTTATGTCATATTAATCTTATAGATAAAGATAAATTTAAATTAATTTTGGTTATGTTTTTGAGCTATATAGTTTTCATTTTTACCTTTTTGCCATTTATATATTCATGGTTTCAATAAAACAAAATTTCACGCCATCTTGGTTAAAATGTTGATGTTTGTCTTGATTTCAATAACGAAATCATGAATTTTTGAAGACCACTTTTCAGGGGTGTGGATGGTAGCCCAGTCCTCTTGGTGACAATGAAGTGACCGGAACGTGGTGTCGACCATATTGGGGAAATCTTAAATTTGCCATAGATTTCTAGGATGGGTGGGTATGGCATCACTGCACTTTCACCAGGAGTGCCCTTGAAGTTTTTGATGGTCCGTCCGCAGTCATTTTGTTAAGATTCTTTCAGGCCTGATTTGTGTTTTGTTGCAGGTGAGGTTGAGTTTCGAGAGCAAGATCAACCCCATTCCGGCGAGCTACATGCCGAGCTTCGCAAGCAGGCCGCGTCCCTCGGAACTTGACACTCTTTCCTCCCTTTCCAATCATCCTACCTTATCCTTCTTCCTTTCCTACCTCATTACCGACTCTCCATACACCTCCTCTTGCTGTGCAACAAATGGCGCCCAACGTTCTGCCAAAGTCTTAGCTTTTAGCTAAGATTTTTTGTAGGTCTTGTTTTTCGTGAAAGTCAAACCAAACTTACTGTGGATTTTCAAAACTCGTATGTCTGCGTCAGGAAAGTCTCAGACGTTCCTAGACGTATCGCGACGAGATTTTGAAAAAACACAGTGACTGCGGTTAGTATGTGTTTTTCGTATTTTTGTTTTTTTATAAAAAGTTCTGGTGAATTTTCAGGATTCATAAGTCTTCATTAAGAAGGTCTCTGACGAACTTTTTGAATTGCGATGAATTCCTGGAAATTCACTGCAATGGCGGTTAAGAATTGCATTTTTTTTCCTTTTCTAAGCTTTACTTGCTGTAAAATTTTTGGATTCATAAGTCTTCACTAGGAAGGTCAACGACGTGCTTCGGTGAATTGTGACGGGTTTGCAACAACAACAGTCCTGTGTCGTTTTACCCTCATTCCGAATCCCAATATTTTTGATTTTCAATCAAAATTTTCATTTCACTTCCTATTTCGTCTAGTCAAGTTAGGGTTCGATTTGGACTAAGTGACCATGTTTGACGCGTTGTCAAACATCGAGGCACCGTTCAACTTATTTCTTTGATTTTTCTATTGTTTTGTTCACCGTTCAAGTCTTCTAGCAAAGTCCTTAGAGACTGACTTGAATCGCGGAACGGTGAGAAAACAAAAACACATCATTTTTGTTCATTAGTTTCGCTACTTTTTGTAATTCCTCAATTCTCATCTTTTCAAGGGATGTATATTTTGTCCGTCTGCAGTCCTATATTTCAAAGACACCACAAGTAAGGTCACAACATGACGCAAAAGAAACCACTAAGGATGCTACCTGAAGCACCCCGTATGCTAATGAAAAAAACAAACAAACTAAACCCGTTGATAGTTTCATTCAGAAAAATAGAAGTTTTTCACAATTAATTCATCTGTGTGAAAAAATTCACAAGCTCATTAAACAAGTAAATACTTATAATAACAAACAAACAGTTTTTTTGGTTAAGTTCTTTAATACTTTTCTTTATTATTAATAATAAATTTTCTACGTTTACTTTTTGTTCATAATCTTTATATTTTTGTATATAATATTTATTTATTTTCGTTTTGTACAAAAAAATTATTCATTTTCTACTTCGAAAGTAAGTGAAATAGCCATATATTATAATAAACAATAGCTTTTCCGAAGAAAACTCACTTGGTAAGGGTTTTGTATTTGATATAGTTAAAATTTTTTTTCTTGAGTCAATCTGGCTACGTTAAACACTTTAAAAATGTATCCTACCGGTACAGACGAAGAAGACCAAATTAATCGGATGATTAGAGAATCTAATTTAGACAATAATGTCCGACTAACAAGATCAGTAAGCCAGAATTTGGACAGTACTGAGAGGCAGCGGGTAATGCATTCTCCTCTCATTTCTGATAGACACGTCCGATCCACATCCAATTTACCCACTTCTTCTACTCTTCCACAAAATATAATCAACCACATGATAATGATCCACCAGTTAGCTCTGTCGATTCAGTTTCTCCTCCATCTTTTAGTAACCTAAGTGGTTCAGGCGCACAGGCGTTACCAACTTAAGGTGAAATTTTCGGTAATAACAATGAAACAGTTTTACAAAATACAGGCGGGAGATCTTTTTCCAGACCAGCTAGTGCAAATTGGCGCAATGATAGTGGTTGTAGGGATATCCTGGAGACCATAGCTCAAAGACCTCCTCCCACCCAAAGAACCGAAATGGTTTAGCGGCACGACCAAATCAACGCGAAAGTTTAGGTAATCCCCCTATCCAAAGAACCGAAAAGAGAATTGTTTCAGAAGATCTTAAAGCCTTTATTAATTTAGCTATAGTAAATGCTATGTCCTCCTACGAAAATTCAGTACAGACCGAAGTTACGAAAACTCTCAAGAATAAGATCCAACATCAACTCGGGGGATTCCTCCGAGAATTGAATCTGGGACGCCCTACTTCGACTGGTAGGGAACCACCAATAAACAATTTTCGACCTGCAGCCCAGCCACCAACCTTGCAGCGACCCCAGTCTGATCCGAGACGAAGTGCGTTTGGTCTTCCTGGACAGCATTGTATTGTATATTATAAACTATATAAAGAGAGAATCTCAGAACAAGTAGGCTATAAAAAATATGAGACAGGAATAGAAAAGTATGTATCTTTTGAGAGAAGGGGTAAAGTTTTGTTTTTGTTTATGTTCCAGCTGAGGTTGTAAGTGTGGGTTGGTAGAATTTGCGATACGAAAAACAAAATGAAATACAAAATGCAGCCATAGTTACTACTTGCGAAAATTAATTAATGGAAATATTTTTATTGCGAGAATGTTTTTTTATAATTTTATTGGTTACCTATTCAGATACATGTTGTGTAATAATGGACTATATGCAATTTTAAAATGTGGACATCTTCTTAATACGGTAAGCTGTAAAAGGTAATTGAGATACTATTTAATGTGTACATTTATAATTCATAAGATTCAAAAATATTTTTAAGAATTTTTTTTTAAAGATATTATTGAATTTGAATTAACAATAAAAATTTTCATATTTGAATGAATAAAACTTGTGTTCATTATTTAAGAAAAATGTCGATAGAATAATGCAAATAAATTAAATTTAGGTGACGAAAAAGTATTCAAAAAATATTCAAGATCATGAAATTGTATTTGTAAAGCTTTAAAATTAATTTTGTAATGCATTTTTGCTGTCAATTAAGATAAATTTTTCAAATAAAAAAAAAAATTAACCTGCAAACTGGCAAAAATTTTACCAACGTGGCAATAATGTTCACCAGGATGATTTTTTCCTTGGAACATAAAACGGTATTTTCCGTTATTATATTAGTTTTTTTTGTATTCTTGCTTAATGCAATAACATATATGTGTATAGTGGGACAATATTAAAAGAAAACAATACTATGGAATAATTTTGCGCGCCTTTTAAGCTTATTGGTTGTATTCTTTCTTAATACAATAAGATATAGATGTATAGTGGGACAGTATACGAAAACCATACTATGGAATAACTTTTCGCGCTTTTTTTAATCAGTGGAAGTGTAAATGATTTTAAAATCAGAAAACCTATGATTTCATTGGAGTGCGGTTGATTTTAATTGTGACAAATAAAGTAATTGTGCTTTATGTTGTGGAGTTTCTATTAATATACAATAATATAGGCTTGCAAGACGCACTCAAAAAATGCAAAAACTCAACTAATTGCGTCAGCAAGATAAATCGTCTTTGCAACTATAGAAAGGAGGAGAGACTCATTACAAAAATAAGGTCCTTTTCATGCATTAAAAAAAATGCAAAACATCGATTTTTGAAAAAATTGTGATCTCAAGATAATTCTTTTGTCCTATGATAGAGAGGTCTCTCTTTATTAGAAGAACAAGACTTTTAACATAAGTCATTCTACCTGCAAGATGCACTCCAAAAAATTCAAAAAACTTTTTTTTGGAAATTTTCGAAATAATAAAGTATCTAGTGGTGAGTTAAACGCTCTGCAGCTCAGGACTGCCGCATGCCACTCAGGGTTTACGTGGTCGCTCCCATACAATTTCATGTTTTAATTTTATTTTGTCAAAAATCTAATTTGTCATTTGTCTAAGATCGATGGATTCGACAGATCCAATCGATAACCTACAAAAACTTCCAAATTTTTAGGAAAAGTAAAAATTCTTTTGCCTACCTTCGATTAGAAATGGGTACCTTACCTATACCTACCTACCTACCTATACAAAAATATGTACCTATCTACGCACAATTCACATTTTTGTTGGCCCATAATGCGATCTCAATGCAAATTGAGGGAAACCCACACACAAATATGAACCTATTTAAGTAAAAGACCTTTCCAACATTGTTACCTAGTTACCTAAGGGGGTGGTTATAGCGATCAGGAAAACGAATGAGGAAAAAATTTCTAATGATTTGTTTATGTTATTTTCACGCGTTTTAAAACACAAATACAACATAAATCGATGACAAATGATTCAAAGAAGCTTTTGCGAAAAGAAATTTTGCAATTGACTATGTAGTTTTTGTTAAAAACGTATTTATTTATTTTCCTGATACGAATTAATTTTTCCCGGCAGAAAAATAAATAAATAGGTACCTACCTACATTTGTAAATTTTTCACAAAAACTACCCAAATTTTCAATTGTAAAATTTCTTTTCACAAAATCTTCTTTGAGTCATTGGTCATCGATAAATATTGTAGGTATTTCGTTTTGCTAATCGCTATAACCTTAATGACAAGAAATAGAACCCTAATTCTCCTTTGTGCTGTAAGTTTATCATTATATTTATTTAGGTAGGTATGTATGTACATAATTAGTAATTATGCATGATTTGTAAAAGGCCGACCGTAATAATATATCTACTTATCTAACTACCTGCCTATTTAATCATTTATGTTAAGGAACCTACCATTTCTATTTAAATCTAAAATCTTTCATCACACTTCTGTTCTTATCATTAAGAAAAATAAATATTAAATTGATTCCTCGTTTGAACCCTCTTAAGTAACAATTTTTTTTATTGATTTTTTTTAGAACCAAAACAAAAAAAAAACAACCCTATTATACGCGAAGCTAACCTGCATAAATTTTTTTATTTCTCTCCTTGCTATTCTTTAAATTCTCATTCATAACATTCAACTCCTTAAAATATATCCAAAAAAAAGCGTGTCTGTGAATAGATGTGAAAAGCAACAACAATGTAATGAGGTGAAATTTTTGATTTGACAGCTTGTTGTTTTTTTTTTTTATTCCGATTTTAGTAAACAATTATTAATTGTTCTTTTTTTACACAAAATCGACTAAAATACTATATTAAAATGTTTTAAAATATTATAACACCATCCCAAAAAGCCGTAGAGAACATAAACCACAATAAATTCTCTTTATCAAAAGCACAGTCACAAATCAAAACCATCACGCATCATCACAATCGCAACCACACAGGCAAACTCAAGAAAACAACCAAAAACGATGGCAAAATAAATAAAACTCATTCTTTTTGGAACAAAAATATATTTTTATTTATATTTTCTTTTTATTTTATAATTTTCACTGCATAATTTACTTTTTAAAAGAACTTTAATCAACGATAAATAAAAACACTTGGAATTACTCCGAAAAAGTTTGACTTTTGATATTTTTGATTTGACATTTGTGTGGTGGATTTTTTTGTGACGTGGGGTGAGCTAGTGAACGTTCCAGAGTTGAGAAATTCCGAGAAATTGTGTTTTCGATTAAAGGCTTGCCCAAACCTAAATGCGACATTGCATCACGACAGTGCGACAAGAATTTTTGTATGAAAAACGCATAGTGCTTTGTCGCATTTGGTATGGGTACTCTCATTACGCTGTACATTTATTTACGCTGTGTAAATAAATTTTGCCGTTGTCGTGTCACAGTGTCGCACTTTGGTTCGGGCAAGCCTTAATTCTTTTCGGGAACTTCTGAAAATCAAGATCAAATGCAACAAATTACTCACATTATTTAAATGTGTCTGTGAACGCAAGAAGAAAATCATTTTCTTTTAATTAATGTAGGTGAGCGAAGTTACCTTAAAAGGAGCAAAACGCATAATTTATCTTTTTCAAAGTTCACTCTATTCAGTTTAAAATGTCATTGATCAATTCATAACTGCAGAAAGATGAACGTACATTTCAAGTAAGTACACAAGTAAGGCTTGCCCAAACCAAACTCCGACACTGCAACACAACAGTGCGGCAAAATTTATTTACACAGCGTCATATGCGGCAAAGCGCAAAGCGTTTTTCATATTAAAGTTCTTGAACTGTCGTGTCGCAGTGTCACAGGTTCGGCAAGCCTTAAAACTAAACGTAAACTGAAAAAGAGTTATAACCTGTTTCGACTAGAAATAAATGGGCGAAGTTTTAAAACATTTAAAAGCTACTCTTAAAACTTATAAGAGTCGATTCTAAAAAAATAATTTTAGATTAAAGGCTTTCCCAAACCAAAGTGCGACAGTGAGGTACGACAGTGCATGTTGCGAGCAAGAGGAGCGGAGGAGGTGTCGGTAAGAGGAATGGGTAGGAAAAAGGATAAGGTAGGAATTTGGGTAAGGAAGTGTTTGGAAAGGGTAGGTGGAATGTTAAGTTCCGGGGACGCGGCCTGCTTGCATATGCACGGCATTAGCTCGTCGGATGGGGGGGATCTTGCCCCCGAAACCTAACCTCGCCTGCAAACAAAAACACATATCAGGCCAAGAAAACTAGAACAACAAAATTTCCGACTAGAAGGACTTCGGACGGACTATTGTCACACCAAGGGCACTGCGATGTTGTTGCAGTGAGGCCATTACCCACCCTACCATAGGAATCCGGCCATTTTGGATTCCCCCAAATGAAGGCGTATGATCGGTTTCAGATCATACCATCTTCACCGAAATTCAGCCACCATCAGCACCCCTGAAAAAGGTCTTCAAATAACCATTGTTTCACTTACGCGAAACAACAAAAAAAATAAGCTTCAATTTTTTTAACCATTAGGGCGTTTCTTGAAGTTTATTCACATCCTTTATCAAAAATTATTCAAAAACAAAAAGAATTTTCTCCAATTTGGCAAAAAAAAAAACAATTAAACAATGATTTTAATAGATAACAACAACAACAAAATGAAACTAAAAGCAAAAACAATCGCGAACAAAAACGGTTCCTTGTGGAGTCAGACAATTACCAAAAAAAACATATACCCTTTGTGGTATTTATAAAAAAACAACAAGACGCAAAGGCCCTAGTTTCCCTACCCCTAGAGAGCTCTTTGGAGGTAACAAACACTTAAGGACACAAACAAATCTTACTATTCGCGGCAACCCCTTCGAAACAGCGTTCTTTTCACTTACAAAAATTTTAAATTTAAGAAAATTATTATTTTTAATAAAGATTTATATAATAAATTAATTTAAACTTCAACGCCTATGAATTATAATAATTAAATGTTAAATAAATAAGGACAATCACAAACACAAAATTTCCAGTATATATATATGTATGTATATGGCTATCGTTTTCTAAATTTCGTTTCGTTTCTTTGTTTTCTGTATCTTCTTACAGTCTATGACTCACGGACTTTTACTTTTGGTGGCGGAGCACCCTTCGTATTCGGTCGGGCTCCCGTGCTTGGGTAGCAAAAGCGTATGGTGGACAATCTTGGTCCCACTGTACAACCACAGGGCTTAAATTCGTTTAAATCCGGAAACACTTTCAAGTTCGGGAACAATAAAGCCGGAGCAATTTCCAAACAGGATGAATTTATAAAGATGACAAATAAAACGAAAACTGGATGAAAAAAACGTGCGGCGGCCCAGTCCTGGAATGCTTATCTGGGACCGCCGAAAACGTACCTAAAAGTTTATGTATCTTTTACCACTTTTCAATAAATCATTTTTGGCTATAACTCACCACTTGGTATTTATTTAATTTAAATATGTCTTTTAATTTTAATTTTAATGTCACTGGTTTTTATCACTTCCTTCAAGAGTAATATTATGGTCTTTATCAGATTTCACTTTAATATTTTCTGCGGGTAAGTAGGTGTATGGGTCGAACCAGTTGTCTTTTCGATTTCTCTTCATATCAAGGGAACTGTCAAAAATCAAACGCCACGCTCAGCTCCACATGAGACATGACCTATTATGAAGAAGAACGCACAGGTAAGAAAGAGATAGTCCTATGGCACTCTGAAGAAAATACCTCATAATGCAAAAAAACTAAGTCAGATGACTCCCATCTAACTGAAAAACAACATCCGATTCACATCTTTTTTGTATATCTACATAGTTTTGGCTAGGTATATGTGGGTTTTTATCACTACCATATAAGGGTGTTAGAGTTGTGGAACCCATTCGCGCAGTTGTACTTCAAGGATGTGTTCACCAATCGACGCATTCTTGATATTATGCTGACGTCATGAGGCATCGAGTATGGCTAATAGGATTTTTATTTTGGTTTATTTAGAAAACATTTTATTAATTTAAAATGGGTGAAGTAAAGTTTTTTTTCTCAAACATAAACAGAATTGAAACGATATATGACGAATAACATCAACCTAGACTAGAAAATACACGAAACGCAAGCAATTACCAAAACGACGCGTGTAAACATGAAATATTGTCGCGTGTGAACACCAAACAAAATCTATTTGGCATTTTTGGTATGTAAGGGGGAGGTGTATTCACCCTAACACATTCGATTTTCACTCGGAATATTACTTCCGAATAAATGCATTTAATTTTCACCAGGCGACTTCTCTAATGCCGGTATTCGTATTCGTTTCCTATTTCAAATTTATTTGAATATAGTTTTAATTAACTAAAAGGCATGATGAATACTTGGTGAATACGTTTCTTAGCACCTCAAAGAATACCGCCTAAAAAGATGCAACACCTTTCACCGAGTTCTGTTTCGACCTTTAACTACCCACAGTTATCAAACAGATCTTTTTTTTTTTTCATGTTTTCTTCTGTCATTTTCATTTCATTTTACTTCCATCGACAACAGCAGCAACAGGACAACATGGTAAGTATTCAATTCTTTATTTTTTTTTCTATTTCTTCCTATTTCAGGTCGTATTTCTTATTAGATTAACTAAAAAAATACTAATAACTATTTTCTATTCATTTCAGATGGCTGTAAACTGGATTTCTACCAAATAAAGGTAAGTGTTGTTTTATGAAATTTGGTATCCAATCCCTCATGTTTTTTTTTTCTTTTTCTTTGAAATATTACAGGTCCCGTTCACACAGATGATCAGAGCCGGCGTCCGCAACATGCACCACTAACTTTTATATGAAAAACGCTTTGCGGCTTGCCGCATTTGGTGTGGGTACTTCCATATGACCTCACGTAAATAAATTTTGCCGCACTGTAGCACTTTGGTTTGAGCAAGCCTTTAATCTAAAATTATTTTTTTAGAGTCGACTCTTATAAGTTTTAGAGTAGCTTTTAAATGTTTTAAAACTTCGCCCATTTATTTCTAGTCGAAACAGGTTATAACTGTTTTTCAGTTTACGTTGCCCAAACCAAAGTGTGACACTGTGACACTACAGTGCGACAAAAACTACGCCTAAGCCAAAGTGTCACAAAGCCACGTGACAGTGCGACAAGGATTTTCATAAGAAACACTCTTTGTCGCGTTTCATGTTACTCACTTATGATGCTGTTTAAATAAATTTTGTTGTGGTGTTACGTTGTCGTTTGGGTAAGCCTTTATGAAAGCCCTTGTGGCAATGTTACAGTGTGACTCTTTGGTTTGGGCAATCCTTAACACAAAAAAATATTAAATTGAAATTACATTTCGTGACAAAACTGCATACATTACTACTTTATTTAGTTTTTCAAACTAATAAAAGAATACAAGAATACTTTTGCACCCAGAATTTGCATCTATTTTAGCTATTTATATGCAGTAAAGGCTTGCCCAAACCAAAGTGCGACACGACAGTGCGTCATGACAACGCCAAAATTTATTTACACAGCGTCATATGAGAGTACCCACACCAAATGCGATTAAGCGCAAAACATTTTTCATATAAAAATCGTGTCGCACATGTCGTGACGCACGGTCGCAAATTATTTTCAAGTATTTCGAAACTCACCAAAAATTATCGACAACTGGAACGAACATATTGCAACCCATACATATTTTCAAATTAACTGCCAATTTTAAATTTAACTGCCAAATTAAGTCACCAAAGTGGTGAATTGACGGTTTCGGCTAAGTATGCGTGTTTTTACGCATACTTAGCCGAAACCGTCAATTTGAGCTTGTAGGCAAATCTGTGTGACGTCAGAAGTTTCCTATCTCCTTATACGTATCTCTGTCCACTTCTTCCACCCTATTTCTTTTACTTCTTAACGTTTGTCATTACATCTCCCTTACTCTCATCTCACCTATGAAAAAAAAACCCTCTTTTTCCAACTAATGCTGAGAATATCTGCAAAATTAAAATGTTGTCGATCGCAGCGCCTCCAAAGTATGGAACCACACGTCACAAATAACTCGCTCATGAGAATACTATAAGGTGTGTTTTTTTGTACGCCCGGGCTAAGTTGGACGAAAAAAACGCTGTCGGGGCTAAGCAATTTACGTGTAAAATACAACAACAACTTAGCCCGAGGGGCTTAGCTGCTAAGCCCCGAGAATTCTCGGGGCTAAACTCTTTGAAGGGGCTAAAATCTGTGCTGCCAATTCATTTTCTGTTAAATCATCGATAAGTTGTATGAAAACACCAAAATTATCGATGAATTGTATGAACAAAAAAACACAAAGATGGCGTTTGGTGTAGAAAAAAAAAAATTAAATTATTTATTTTTCTTAACTCTTACAAATTATTTCATTCAAATTTTAAAGTATGTGCATTTAATGCTCGGAAATTTGTTTATAAATTTGTTATTGAATTTATTAAAACACTAAATTCAAACAATTTAACAAAACAGAAAAAGATTTTTGTTATTCATTTTTTGTTTATTTCATTTTGTATATTGGAAACTTTGTTTTCATTTTTTTTGTGTCAATTCATTTGCAATGCTGCCAAGTGTTTTCGTTAAGCCCCGAGGCGTTTTTTTCGTCCAACTTAGCCCGGGCGTACAAAAAAACACACCTATAGTGTTTATATACAATGATAGTACTATAAAGTGTGTTTTTTTGTACGCCTGGGCTAAGTTGCAAGAAAAAACGCCTAGGGGCTTAACGAAAACACTTGGCAGCATTGCGAATGAAATGACATCATTGTACTTAAGTGTTTTTTTGTACGCCCGGGCTAAGTTGGACGAAAAAAACGCTGTCGGGGCTAAGCAATTTACGTGTCAAATACAACAACAACTTAGCCCGTTTTACGTTTACTTTTTGTTCATAATCTTTATATTTTTGTATATAATATTTATTTATTTTCGTTTTGTACAAAAAAATTATTCATTTTCTACTTCGAAAGTAAGTGAAATAGCCATATATTATAATAAACAATAGCTTTTCCGAAGAAAACTCACTTGGTAAGGGTTTTGTATTTGATAGTTAAAATTTTTTTTCTTGAGTCAATCTGGCTACGTTAAACACTTTAAAAATGTATCCTACCGGTACAGACGAAGAAGACCAAATTAATTGGATGATTAGAGAATCTAATTTAGACAATAATGTCCGACTAACAAGATCAGTAAGCCAGAATTTGGACAGTACTGAGAGGCAGCGGGTAATGCATTCTCCTCTCATTTCTGATAGACACGTCCGATCCACATCCAATTTACCCACTTCTTCTACTCTTCCACAAAATATAATCAACCACATGATAATGATCCACCAGTTAGCTCTGTCGATTCAGTTTCTCCTCCATCTTTTAGTAACCTAAGTGGTTCAGGCGCACAGGCGTTACCAACTTAAGGTGAAATTTTCGGTAATAACAATGAAACAGTTTTACAAAATACAGGCGGGAGATCTTTTTCCAGACCAGCTAGCGCAAATTGGCGCAATGATAGTGGTTGGAGGGATATCCTGGAGACCATAGCTCAAAGACCTCCTCCCATCCAAAGAACCGAAATGGTTTAGCGGCACGACCAAATCAACGCGAAAGAACCGAAAAGAGAATTGTTTCAGAAGATCTTAAAGCCTTTATTAATTTAGCTATAGTAAATGCTATGTCCTCCTACGAAAATTCAGTACAGACCGAAGTTACGAAAACTCTCAAGAATAAGATCCAACATCAACTCGGGGGATTCCTCCGAGAATTGAATCTGGGACGCCCTACTTCGACTGGTAGGGAACCACCAATAAACAATTTTCGACCTGCAGCCCAGCCACCAACCTTGCAGCGACCCCAGTCTGATCCGAGACGAAGTGCGTTTGGTCTTCCTGGACAGCATTGTATTGTATATTATAAACTATATAAAGAGAGAATCTCAGAACAAGTAGGCTATACAAAATATGAGACAGGAATAGAAAAGTATGTATCTTTTGAGAGAAGGGGTAAAGTTTTGTTTTTGTTTATGTTCCAGCTGAGGTTGTAAGTGTGGGTTGGTAGAATTTGCGATACGAAAAACAAAATGAAATACAAAATGCAGCCATAGTTACTACTTGCGAAAATTAATTAATGGAAATATTTTTATTGCGAGAATGTTTTTTTATAATACCTATTCAGATACATGTTGTGTAATAATGGACTATATGCAATTTATATAAATGTGGACATCTTCTTAATACGGTAAGCTGTAAAAGGTAATTGAGATACTATTTAATGTGTACATTTATAATTCATAAGATTCAAAAATATTTTTAAGAATTTTTTTTAAAGATATTATTGAATTTGAA
This sequence comes from Meliscaeva auricollis, assembly GCA_948107695.1. Lineage (NCBI taxonomy): Eukaryota > Metazoa > Arthropoda > Insecta > Diptera > Syrphidae > Meliscaeva > Meliscaeva auricollis. Next base: position 50,702,143 of record OX403617.1, on the reverse strand, counting down.
TTAACAATAAAAATTTTCATATTTGAATGAATAAAACTTGTGTTCATTATTTAAGAAAAATGTCGATAGAATAATGCAAATAAATTCAATTAAAAATATTCAAGATCATGAAATTGTATTTGTTAAGCTTTAAAATTAATTTTGTAATGCATTTTTGCTGTCAATTAAGCTAAATTTTTCAAATAAAAAAAAAATTAACCTGCAAACTTGCAAAAATTTTACCAAAGTGGCAATAATGTTCACCAGGATGATTTTTTCCTTGGAACATAAAACGGTATTTTCCGTTATTATATTAGTTTTTTTTGTATTCTTGCATAATGCAATAACATATATGTGTATAGTGGGACAATATTAAAAGAAAACAATACTATGGAATAATTTTGCGCGCCTTTTAAGCTTATTGGTTGTATTCTTTCTTAATACAATAAGATATAGATGTATAGTGGGACAGTATACGAAAACCATACTATGGAATAACTTTTCGCGCTTTTTTTAATCAGTGGAAGTGTAAATGATTTTAAAATCAGAAAACCTATGATTTCATTGGAGTGCGGTTGATTTTAATTGTGACAAATAAAGTAATTGTGCTTTATGTTGTGGAGTTTCTATTAATATAAAATAATATAGGCTTGCAAGACGCACTCAAAAAATGCAAAAACTCAACTAATTGCGTCAGCAAGATAAATCGTCTTTGCAACTATAGAAAGGAGGAGAGACTCATTACAAAAATAAGGTCCTTTTCATGCATTAAAAAAAATGCAAAACATCGATTTTTGAAAAAATTGTGATCTCAAGATAATTCTTTTGTCCTATGATAGAGAGGTCTCTCTTTATTAGAAGAACAAGACTTTTAACATAAGTCATTCTACCTGCAAGATGCACTCCAAAAAATTCAAAAAACTTTTTTTTTGAAATTTTCGAAATAATAAAGTATCTAGTGGTGAGTTAAACGCTCTGCAGCTCAGGACTGCCGCATGCCACTCAGGGTTTACGTGGTCGCTCCCATACAATTTCATGTTTTAATTTTATTTTGTCAAAAATCTAATTTGTCATTTGTCTAAGATCGATGGATTCGACAGATCCAATCGATAACCTACAAAAACTTCCAAATTTTTAGGAAAAGTAAAAATTCTTTTGCCTACCTTCGATTAGAAATGGGTACCTTACCTATACCTACCTACCTACCTATACAAAAATATGTACCTATCTACGCACAATTCACATTTTTGTTGGCCCATAATGCGATCTCAATGCAAATTGAGGGAAACCCACACACAAATATGAACCTATTTAAGTAAAAGACCTTTCCAACATTGTTACCTAGTTACCTAAGGGGGTGGTTATAGCGATCAGGAAAACGAATGAGGAAAAAATTTCTAATGATTTGTTTATGTTATTTTCACGCGTTTTAAAACACAAATACAACATAAATCGATGACAAATGATTCAAAGAAGCTTTTGCGAAAAGAAATTTTGCAATTGACTATGTAGTTTTTGTTAAAAACGTATTTATTTATTTTCCTGATACGAATTAATTTTTCCCGGCAGAAAAATAAATAAATAGGTACCTACCTACATTTGAAAATTTTTCACAAAAACTACCCAAATTTTCAATTGCAAAAATTTCTTTTCACAAAATCTTCTTTGAGTCATTGGTCATCGATAAATATTGTAGGTATTTCGTTTTGCTAATCGCTATAACCTTAATGACAAGAAATAGAACCCTAATTCTCCTTTGTGCTGTAAGTTTATCATTATATTTATTTAGGTAGGTATGTATGTACATAATTAGTAATTATGCATGATTTGTAAAAGGCCGACCGTAATAATATATCTACTTATCTACCTACCTGCCTATTTAATCATTTATGTTAAGGAACCTACCATTTCTATTTAAATCTAAAATCTTTCATCACACTTCTGTTCTTATCATTAAGAAAAATAAATATTAAATTGATTCCTCGTTTGAACCCTCTTAAGTAACAATTTTTTTTATTGATTTTTTTTAGAACCAAAACAAAAAAAAAACAACCCTATTATACGCGAAGCTAACCTGCATAAATTTTTTTATTTCTCTCCTTGCTATTCTTTAAATTCTCATTCATAACATTCAACTCCTTAAAATATATCCAAAAAAAAGCGTGTCTGTGAATAGATGTGAAAAGCAACAACAATGTAATGAGGTGAAATTTTTGATTTGACAGCTTGTTGTTTTTTTTTTTTATTCCGATTTTAGTAAACAATTATTAATTGTTCTTTTTTACACAAAATCGACTAAAATACTATATTAAAATGTTTTAAAATATTATAACACCATCCCAAAAAGCCGTAGAGAACATAAACCACAATAAATTCTCTTTATCAAAAGCACAGTCACAAATCAAAACCATCACGCATCATCACAATCGCAACCACACAGGCAAACTCAAGAAAACAACCAAAAACGATGGCAAAATAAATAAAACTCATTCTTTTTGGAACAAAAATATATTTTTATTTATATTTTCTTTTTATTTTATAATTTTCACTGCATAATTTACTTTTTAAAAGAACTTTAATCAACGATAAATAAAAACACTTGGAATTACTCCGAAAAAGTTTGACTTTTGATATTTTTGATTTGACATTTGTGTGGTGGATTTTTTTGTGACGTGGGGTGAGCTAGTGAACGTTCCAGAGTTGAGAAATTCCGAGAAATTGTGTTTTCGATTAAAGGCTTGCCCAAACCTAAATGCGACATTGCATCACGACAGTGCGACAAGAATTTTTGTATGAAAAACGCATAGTGCTTTGTCGCATTTGGTATGGGTACTCTCATTACGCTGTACATTTATTTACGCTGTGTAAATAAATTTTGCCGTTGTCGTGTCACAGTGTCGCACTTTGGTTCGGGCAAGCCTTAATTCTTTTCGGGAACTTCTGAAAATCAAGATCAAATGCAACAAATTACTCACATTATTTAAATGTGTCTGTGAACGCAAGAAGAAAATCATTTTCTTTTAATTAATGTAGGTGAGCGAAGTTACCTTAAAAGGAGCAAAACGCATAATTTATCTTTTTCAAAGTTCACTCTATTCAGTTTAAAATGTCATTGATCAATTCATAACTGCAGAAAGATGAACGTACATTTCAAGTAAGTACACAAGTAAGGCTTGCCCAAACCAAACTCCGACACTGCAACACAACAGTGCGGCAAAATTTATTTACACAGCGTCATATGGAAGTAACCACACCAAATGCGGCAAAGCGCAAAGCGTTTTTCATATTAAAGTTCTTGAACTGTCGTGTCGCAGTGTCACAGGTTCGGCAAGCCTTAAAACTAAACGTAAACTGAAAAAGAGTTATAACCTGTTTCGACTAGAAATAAATGGGCGAAGTTTTAAAACATTTAAAAGCTACTCTTAAAACTTATAAGAGTCGATTCTAAAAAAATAATTTTAGATTAAAGGCTTTCCCAAACCAAAGTGCGACAGTGAGGTACGACAGTGCATGTTGCGAGCAAGAGGAGCGGAGGAGGTGTCGGTAAGAGGAATGGGTAGGAAAAAGGATAAGGTAGGAATTTGGGTAAGGAAGTGTTTGGAAAGGGTAGGTGGAATGTTAAGTTCCGGGGACGCGGCCTGCTCGTCGGATGGGGGGGATCTTGCCCCCGAAACCTAACCTCGCCTGCAAACAAAAACACATATCAGGCCAAGAAAACTAGAACAAAAAAATTTCCGACTAGAAGGACTTCGGACGGACTATTGTCACACCAAGGGCACTGCGATGTTGTTGCAGTGAGGCCATTACCCACCCTACCATAGGAATCCGGCCATTTTGGATTCCCCCAAATGAAGGCGTATGATCGGTTTCAGATCATACCATCTTCACCGAAATTCAGCCACCATCAGCACCCCTGAAAAAGGTCTTCAAATAACCATTGTTTCACTTACGCGAAACAACAAAAAAAATAAGCTTCAATTTTTTTAACCATTAGGGCGTTTCTTGAAGTTTATTCACATCCTTTATCAAAAATTATTCAAAAACAAAAAGAATTTTCTCCAATTTGGCAAAAAAAAAAAACAATTAAACAATGATTTTAATAGATAACAACAACAACAAAATGAAACTAAAAGCAAAAACAATCGCGAACAAAAACGGTTCCTTGTGGAGTCAGACAATTACCAAAAAAAACATATACCCTTTGTGGTATTTATAAAAAAACAACAAGACGCAAAGGCCCTAGTTTCCCTACCCCTAGAGAGCTCTTTGGAGGTAACAAACACTTAAGGACACAAACAAATCTTACTATTCGCGGCAACCCCTTCGAAACAGCGTTCTTTTCACTTACAAAAATTTTAAATTTAAGAAAATTATTATTTTTAATAAAGATTTATATAATAAATTAATTTAAACTTCAACGCCTATGAATTATAATAATTAAATGTTAAATAAATAAGGACAATCACAAACACAAAATTTCCAGTATATATATATGTATGTATATGGCTATCGTTTTCTAAATTTCGTTTCGTTTCTTTGTTTTCTGTATCTTCTTACAGTCTATGACTCACGGACTTTTACTTTTGGTGGCGGAGCACCCTTCGTATTCGGTCGGGCTCCCGTGCTTGGGTAGCAAAAGCGTATGGTGGACAATCTTGGTCCCACTGTACAACCACAGGGCTTAAATTCGTTTAAATCCGGAAACACTTTCAAGTTCGGGAACAATAAAGCCGGAGCAATTTCCAAACAGGATGAATTTATAAAGATGACAAATAAAACGAAAACTGGATGAAAAAAACGTGCGGCGGCCCAGTCCTGGAATGCTTATCTGGGACCGCCGAAAACGTACCTAAAAGTTTATGTATCTTTTACCACTTTTCAATAAATCATTTTTGGCTATAACTCACCACTTGGTATTTATTTAATTTAAATATGTCTTTTAATTTTAATTTTAATGTCACTGGTTTTTATCACTTCCTTCAAGAGTAATATTATGGTCTTTATCAGATTTCACTTTAATATTTTCTGCGGGTAAGTAGGTGTATGGGTCGAACCAGTTGTCTTTTCGATTTCTCTTCAAATCAAGGGAACTGTCAAAAATCAAACGCCACGCTCAGCTCCACATGAGACATGACCTATTATGAAGAAGAACGCACAGGTAAGAAAGAGATAGTCCTATGGCACTCTGAAGAAAATACCTCATAATGCAAAAAAACTAAGTCAGATGACTCCCATCTAACTGAAAAACAACATCCGATTCACATCTTTTTTGTATATCTACATAGTTTTGGCTAGGTATATGTGGGTTTTTATCACTACCATATAAGGGTGTTAGAGTTGTGGAACCCATTCGCGCAGTTGTACTTCAAGGATGTGTTCACCAATCGACGCATTCTTGATATTATGCTGACGTCATGAGGCATCGAGTATGGCTAATAGGATTTTTATTTTGGTTTATTTAGAAAACATTTTATTAATTTAAAATGGGTGAAGTAAAGTTTTTTTTCTCAAACATAAACAGAATTGAAACGATATATGACGAATAACATCAACCTAGACTAGAAAATACACGAAACGCAAGCAATTACCAAAACGACGCGTGTAAACATGAAATATTGTCGCGTGTGAACACCAAACAAAATCTATTTGGCATTTTTGGTATGTAAGGGGGAGGTGTATTCACCCTAACACATTCGATTTTCACTCGGAATATTACTTCCGAATAAATGCATTTAATTTTCACCAGGCGACTTCTCTAATGCCGGTATTCGTATTCGTTTCCTATTTCAAATTTATTTGAATATAGTTTTAATTAACTAAAAGGCATGATGAATACTTGGTGAATACGTTTCTTAGCACCTCAAAGAATACCGCCTAAAAAGATGCAACACCTTTCACCGAGTTCTGTTTCGACCTTTAACTACCCACAGTTATCAAACAGATCTTTTTTTTTTTCATGTTTTCTTCTGTCATTTTCATTTCATTTTACTTCCATCGACAACAGCAGCAACAGGACAACATGGTAAGTATTCAATTCTTTATTTTTTTTTCTATTTCTTCCTATTTCAGGTCGTATTTCTTATTAGATTAACTAAAAAAATACTAATAACTATTTTCTATTCATTTCAGATGGCTGTAAACTGGATTTCTACCAAATAAAGGTAAGTGTTGTTTTATGAAATTTGGTATCCAATCCCTCATGTTTTTTTTTTCTTTTTCTTTGAAATATTACAGGTCCCGTTCACACAGATGATCAGAGCCGGCGTCCGCAACATGCACCACTAACTTTTATATGAAAAACGCTTTGCGGCTTGCCGCATTTGGTGTGGGTACTTCCATATGACCTCACGTAAATAAATTTTGCCGCACTGTAGCACTTTGGTTTGAGCAAGCCTTTAATCTAAAATTATTTTTTTAGAGTCGACTCTTATAAGTTTTAGAGTAGCTTTTAAATGTTTTAAAACTTCGCCCATTTATTTCTAGTCGAAACAGGTTATAACTGTTTTTCAGTTTACGTTGCCCAAACCAAAGTGTGACACTGTGACACTACAGTGCGACAAAAACTACGCCTAAGCCAAAGTGTCACAAAGCCACGTGACAGTGCGACAAGGATTTTCATAAGAAACACTTTGTCGCGTTTCATGTTACTCACTTATGATGCTGTTTAAATAAATTTTGTTGTGGTGTTACGTTGTCGTTTGGGTAAGCCTTTATGAAAGCCCTTGTGGCAATGTTACAGTGTGACTCTTTGGTTTGGGCAATCCTTAACACAAAAAAATATTAAATTGAAATTACATTTCGTGACAAAACTGCATACATTACTACTTTATTTAGTTTTTCAAACTAATAAAAGAATACAAGAATACTTTTGCACCCAGAATTTGCATCTATTTTAGCTATTTATATGCAGTAAAGGCTTGCCCAAACCAAAGTGCGACACGACAGTGCGTCATGACAACGCCAAAATTTATTTACACAGCGTCATATGAGAGTACCCACACCAAATGCGATTAAGCGCAAAACATTTTTCATATAAAAATCGTGTCGCACATGTCGTGACGCACGGTCGCAAATTATTTTCAAGTATTTCGAAACTCACCAAAAATTATCGACAACTGGAACGAACATATTGCAACCCATACATATTTTCAAATTAACTGCCAATTTTAAATTTAACTGCCAAATTAAGTCACCAAAGTGGTGAATTGACGGTTTCGGCTAAGTATGCGTGTTTTTACGCATACTTAGCCGAAACCGTCAATTTGAGCTTGTAGGCAAATCTGTGTGACGTCAGAAGTTTCCTATCTCCTTATACGTATCTCTGTCCACTTCTTCCACCCTATTTCTTTTACTTCTTAACGTTTGTCATTACATCTCCCTTACTCTCATCTCACCTATGAAAAAAAAAAACCCTCTTTTTCCAACTAATGCTGAGAATAACTGCAAAATTAAAATGTTGTCGATCGCAGCGCCTCCAAAGTATGGAACCGCACGTCACAAATAACTCGCTCATGAGAATACTATAAGGTGTGTTTTTTTGTACGCCCGGGCTAAGTTGGACGAAAAAAACGCTGTCGGGGCTAAGCAATTTACGTGTCAAATACAACAACAACTTAGCCCGAGGGGCTTAGCTGCTAAGCCCCGAGAATTCTCGGGGCTAAACTCTTTGAAGGGGCTAAAATCTGTGCTGCCAATTCATTTTCTGTTAAATCATCGATAAGTTGTATGAAAACACCAAAATTATCGATGAATTGTATGAACAAAAAAACACAAAGATGGCGTTTGGTGTAGAAAAAAAAAATTAAATTATTTATTTTTCTTAACTCTTACAAATTATTTCATTCAAATTTTAAAGTATGTGCATGCACGTGCCGTAACTATTCGGGACTGGTGGAAGTGTGATCATAGCCTCTCCGCGGCGGCCGCTAGAAACAAGCCTTTTTAAAAAAAGGTTTGGCTAATATGATCAGGCTGCTTCCACAGGTTGGCGACAGGTTAATTCCCTGTCCCGTAAAACTAAAAGAATTACGAGACCGACAACAAGCCTCGGAAACGGACGGATTTTACGACGACAACCCATGCAACGAAAACGGCAAAACGATTTACGAATTTTCTTATGGAACGTACGATCGCTCTATAGAGCTCGAGCTGCTCAGCAGCTAGCCGATGCCCTGTCAAAATATAAAGCTGACATAACAGCGCTTCAAGAAATAAGATGGACAGGGAATGGTGTTTTACAGAAGAAAGAATATGACTTATATTACAGCTGTCATACAAAACACCATGTGCTCGGGGTAGGCTTCCTAGTCAGCGAAAAAATGAAGTCTACCATCATCGGCTTTAACGCTATAAGCGAAAGGCTATGCACCCTTCGCGTGCGAGGCAAATTTACAAACATCAGCCTCATTAACGTTCACGGACCTACGGAGGAGTCCTCAGACGAAGAAAAAGAGACTTACTACGAACAAGTCGAGAGGGCCCTCAATGCCTGCCCAAGGTATGACGTCAAAATCATCCTTGGGGATTTGAACGCAAAAATAGGTCGGGAGCCGGTATTCAGGCATTACGCAGGCACCCATAGTTTGCATGAGAACACTAATGACAATGGACTTCGAGTCTTAGAATTGGCAGCATCGAAAAACATGGTCGTTGCGAGTACCAGGTTCCCGCGTAAAGATATCTACAAAGCCACCTGGGTATCACCTGATGGAGTCACTCGTAACCAAATAGACCACGTGTTGATAGATCGTCGCCACTACTCGAACTTGATGACGGTACGAACGTGCCGAGGTGCCAATATCGACTCGGATCACTATCTTGTTGGTATGGTTTTCCGAGGGCGGATTGCCTTGCGGAGACGCATTGCATCCGCCGATCAGGTTCGAATCAACACGGCTGCCCTACGCAACGAAAACACCAGTAACACCTTTGGTAATGCGTTAGGACTCGCCCTAGAATCACTTGATTTAGGGAGAGTAAGTCCTGGAGCCAGTATGCTGGGCGTAAATGAGAAGTGGACACGCCTTAAGAACACTGTCATTAGTACTGCCAACTCCATCTTAGGCAGCAGTCGTAGAAATCGGAACGACTGGTTTGATGATGAATGCAAGCTAGCGACTGAACGTAAGAATGTTGCGTACCGAGCAATGCAACAATCTCATAGAACGCGGGCACGCGAAGAGGAATATAAAGAGCTCAGAAGAATAGAAAAACGGCTTCACAGACAGAAAAAATCAGCCTGGGAGAAGAACCTAATCTGTGAAATAGAGAGCAGCCGAGAGCGAGGTCCGCACCAGGCGCGGAAGTTCTACCAATCCGTCCGAAACATGACGCAGTACACACCACGCTGCACATACTGCAAGGACGGAGAGGGAAATCTGATCACCGATCCACAAAGCATACTGGAGCGATGGGAAGTGTACTTTAATGAATTGCTAAATGGTCAGCTCACAGCAGAAGTGGAGGCTCCACTACTTCAAGATGAACACCCTATGCTACCGCCACCAAGCATAGAAGACGTTGAGAAGGCTATAGGACGGCTCAAGAAAAACAAAGCCCCGGGAGCCGATGGCATACCAGCCGAATTATTCCACCACGGCGGGCCAGCCTTACGACAAGCAATTCATGACATCATAGTGCACGTATGGGAGCATGAAGAAATGCCAGAAGATTGGCGAAAAGGTATTATATGCCCCATACATAAGAAGGGAGATGTCACAACGTGCAGCAATTATAGAGGTATCACGTTGTTGAGTACCGCCTATAAGATACTCTCCTCTATCCTACAAGACCGGATAGCCCCATACGCTAAAACCATCATCGGAAACTATCAGTGTGGTTTCATTCCAGGCAAATCAACAACTGATCAGATTTTTACCCTTAGGCAGGCGATGGAAAAATGTCTAGAATTTAACATCCCAACATACCATCTATTTATAGACTTTAAAGCCGCCTATGATAGCATAGCCAGGGTAGAACTTTACAAAGCCATGAGAGAATTCGGCATCCCAAATAAATTGACACGACTATGTAGGTTGACCATGACCAACGTAACAAGCCAAGTTAAAATAGCCGGATTGCTATCCAGACCAATCAACATCTTTAATGGACTCCGACAAGGGGATGGTTTGGCCTGCCTCCTCTTCAACCTGGCGTTGGAGAAAGCAATCCGTGACTCTGGCACGGCAACAAGAGGGACCATCGTCAACAGGTCCAGCCAGATACTGGCTTACGCAGACGACATCGACATCATCGGAAGAACCGAACAAGCTGTACACGATTCCTTCATCCAGATCGAACAGGCGGCACAAAATCTGGGGCTGCACATTAGTGAAGGTAAAACAAAGTACATGGTGGCGTCGAATGCGAGAAGAACAGTTGGTCAAACAATCAAGGTAGCGGAGCACGAATTTGAAGTGGTGCAATCCTTTAAATACCTTGGGTCAACAGTAGCGGCCGATAACAACATAGAAGAAGAAATACGCGGGCGGCTTCTCAAATCCAACAGAGCCTACTACAGTCTGTCAAAGCTATTCAAATCCAGAAATCTAACCATAACTTCAAAACTGCTGCTGTACAGGACCATGGTCCTGCCAGTACTCATGTATGGATCCGAGACTTGGGTGCTTAGCAAAAGGCACTGTGACCTCTTAGCCGCGTTCGAGAGAAAAGTCTTACGGAGAATTGTTGGCCCCATATGTGAGGAAGGACGATTCCGGAGACGGTACAATCATGAGTTGTACGCAATCTACCTTGAAGCAGACATAGTGACAAAAATTAAGCTCGGTAGACTCCGGTGGGGAGGGCACCTAGCTCGTATGAGCGAAGAGGAACCTGCTCGGAAAGTCTTTTGCGGTACATTCTATGGTAGACGGCAGCGTGGTAGACCATGCTTGCGCTGGAGAGATGGCGTAGACCAGGACGCCCAAAGCCTTGGGGTGCGCAACTGGATGGCGTTGGCTCGAGACCGGGATAGGTGGAGAGACTTGTTGAAAGAGGCCAGGACCGGACCCCGGTTGTCGAGCCGATGATGATGTGCATTTAATGCTCGGAAATTTGTTTATAAATTTGTTATTGAATTTATTAAAACACTAAATTCAAACAATTTAACAAAACAGAAAAAGATTTTTGTTATTCATTTTTTGTTTATTTCATTTTGTATATTGGAAACTTTGTTTTCATTTTTTTTGTGTCAATTCATTCGCAATGCTGCCAAGTGTTTTCGTTAAGCCCCGAGGCGTTTTTTTCGTCCAACTTAGCCCGGGCGTACAAAAAAACACACCTATAGTGTTTATATACAATGATAGTACTATAAAGTGTGTTTTTTTGTACGCCTGGGCTAAGTTGCAAGAAAAAACGCCTAGGGGCTTAACGAAAACACTTGGCAGCATTGCGAATGAAATGACATCATTGTACTTAGGTGTGTTTTTTTGTACGCCCGGGCTAAGTTGGACGAAAAAAACGCTGTCGGGGCTAAGCAATTTACGTGTCAAATACAACAACAACTTAGCCCGAGGGGCTTAGCTGCTAAGCCCCGACAATTCTCGGGGCTAAACTCTTTGAAGGGGCTAATATCTGTGCTGCCAATTCATTTTCTGTTCAACCATCGATAAGTTGTATGAAAACACCAAAATTATCGATGAATTGTATGAACATAAAAACACAAAGATGGCGTTTGGTGTAGGAAAAAAAAATTAATTTATTTATTTTTCTTAACTCTTACAAATTATTTCATTTAAATTTTAAAGTATGTGCATTTAATGCTCGGAAATTTGTTTATAAATTTGTTATTGAATTTATTAAAACACTAAATTCAAACAATTTAACAAAACAGAAAAAGATTTTTGTTATTCATTTTTTGTTTATTTCATTTTGTATATTGGAAACTTTGTTTTCATTTTTTTTGTGTCGATTCATTCGCAATGCTGTCAAGTGTTTTCGTTAAGCCCCGAGGCGTTTTTTTCGTCCAACTTAGCCCGGGAGTACAAAAAAACACACCTTATATAACCTATAGTACTATCAAAACACACGATTTAATAAGGCCACCTCGGTTTTGTAGAGTGCGCTGGCATAGCTTTTTCCATTCGGAAGAGTAAAATTAGGAATAAAAATACGTGTGTTAGAAGAGAAAATTAGATTTCACAAAGTAGGTGTGTTTTTTGTACGCCCGGGCTTAGTTGGACCATTGTATATAAACACTATAGTATTCTCATATCTCATGAGCGAGTTATTTGTGACGTGCGGTTCCATAGTTTGGAGGCGCTGCGATCGGCAACATTTTAATTTTGCAGATATTATCAGCATTAGTTGGAAAAAGAGGTTTCTTTTTTCATAGGTGAGATGAGAGTAAGGGAGATGTAATGACTAACAAACTTTAAGAAGTAAAAGAAATAGGGGGGAAGAAGTAATGGGAGTAAAGGAAAGATCCGAAAACGGATGTTTGCATTTTGACAGACCAGAACTAAGGCGGGAGTAATTAGTTGTTTGTTTTGCAATACAATTTTTTTGTTTGATGTTAGTGAGGTATACAAATAAACACACACACATGAAGGTTTATTGTATACTGCCGAATCAGATATTTTTATTTTGAAAACTTGAATAGATTTTTGTTTTGTAAAATGTGTAATTAAAAGGATTGTTGCCAGTTTTATATTTTAATTTTTTCAGTTCTTTTTATATCTACCTAGTTTTTAGGTATAATTAGAAATAAACTAGGTATTTTGTAAGGGGTGATTGTTTTAAAAAATAAATACTATGTAATAAGTACCTACTGTTTTTGTTTTCAATATGCAATGTAGGTGCATATTATGTATTTATCAATTTATTAAAACACAAAAAATTATTAAAACAAATGATTCATGATAAAATATAAAGTAAAAAAAATCGTAAAGACCTAACTACAACGGCATTAAATACGCATATCACTTAAACCTACCCAAAACCTACGAAAATTCTGAATTTGTTGAAAGAACTTTTAAATTTGGCAACCTAATAGACTGCCTTTTTCTGTCATGATTACCACTTTGGTAAATTTCTGGAAAGTTTTCTGCTAAAAGAGTTTGATAGATGTTCAATAGCCAACAATATTTATAAATTGAATTAAAACAATCTGCTTCTCGTGCACCCGCTGCAATTTAATTTTATTGATTATTTTGAATGAACATCATTTTTTCGAGTTTTTTTCGATTTACAAGGTCTTCATTCTTACTGACTAACTTTTAACCTATAAATTTTTTTAAAAATGTGTCAAAAACCTTAGATTTTGGGTTTTAAAACAATTGGCGTATTTATCCGCACAAAAATGGACACAGTAAGAAAAAAAATAATTTTACTTTTGCAGTTTTGCAAAAAATGGCCAGTTAAGCCTTTATTCTCCTTAAAAGTAAATACTATTTAATAAAATTAACACCAAAAAATATTGCTCACAATAGTATTTCATAATATAAAGTTATTTATGTTACTTATTAATTTTTATGGGCAACCATTGCTTCGGTTTTATTTTTTCGTATACCCATATTCTGAAAAAAATTACTCATATCACCAAACATATCCATTGTGTATATACAAATATAAAATATTAAATTATAATTCTTTCATTTCTTTATATCAATCTATCCATCTTTCTCTATCCACAGAGCTAAATAGTCACGTTGTAAAAAATAAAACAAAAAAACACATATCAAAGATCAAACTGGCAGTTGTCTTCCAACTCCCATGGATTTTGTATAGTTTGTTCTCTTTTTACTATTATTACTCATTCCTCCATTACCTGAATATTCATATCAAAAATCAAACCGGCAGTTCTCTTCCAACTCCCATGGATTTTGTATAGTTTGTTCTCTTTTTACTATTATTACTTATTCCTCCATTACCTGAATATTCCCCTCCCCCACCCCAGTTCTAAGCTCTCACAAAAACTACAAAAAAATAGCACAGCTCCGGTAAACTCAGGTGGCGCTACCATAGTTTTGCGTCTTGATAGTACCATTGTATATAAACACTATAGTATTCTCATATCTCATGAGCGAGTTATTTGTGACGTGCGGTTCCATAGTTTGGAGGCGCTGCTATCGGCAACATTTTAATTTTGCAGATATTATCAGCATTAGTTGGAAAAAGAGGTTTTTTTTTCATAGGTGAGATGAGAGTAAGGGAGATGTAATGACTAACAAACTTTAAGAAGTAAAAGAAATAGGGGGAAGAAGTGGAAAAGGATTCTGTTTTATCATATCCGCACACTTGTTTCTTCTTTGTTTCTTATTCTTATACCTACCTAACTGGTTTGATGAGTAGAGAAGAAGAATGTTTTTTTTTTTTTTGATATATTTTAAGGAGTTGAATGTTATGAATGAGAATAGCAAGGAGAGAAATAAAAAAATGTATGCAGGTTAGCTTCGCGTATAATAGGGTTGTTTTTTTTTTGTTTTGGTTCTAAAAAAATGCATAAAAAAATTGTTACTTAAGAGGGTTCAAACGAGGAATCAATTTAATATTTATTTTTCTTAATGATAAGAACAGAAGTGTGATGAAAGATTTTAGATTTAAATAGAAATGATAGGTTCCTTAACATAAATGATTAAGGGTTTGTTTATATGCATCGTCGTAAACTTTTCTTGAATTAAATAGGCAGGTCGGCAGACAAGTAGATATATTATTACGGGCGGCCTTTTACAAATCATGCATAATTACTAATTATGTACGTACATACCTACCTAAATAAATGTAATGATAAACTTACAGCACAAAGGAGAATTAGGGTTCTATTTCTTGTCATTAAGGTTATAGCGATTAGCAAAACGAAATACCTACAATATTTATCGATGACCAACGACTCAAAGAAGATTTTGTGAAAAGAAATTTAGGTAGTTTTTGTGAACAATTTACATAATGTAGGTACCTATTTATTTATTTTTCTGCCGGGAAAAATTAATTCGTATCAGGAAAATAAATAAATACGTTTTTAACAAAAACTACATAGTCAAATGCAAAATTTTTTTTCGCAAAAGCTTCTTTGAATCATTTGTCATCGATTTATGTTGTATTTGTGTTTTAAAACGCGTGAAAATAACATAAAAAAATCATTAGAAATTTTTTCCTCATTCGTTTTCCTGATCGCTATAACCACCCCCTTAGGTAACTAGGTAACAATGTTGGAATATTTGTGTGTGGGTTTCCCTCAATTTGCATTGAGATCGTATTATGGGCCAACAAAAATGTGAATTGTGCGTAGATAGGTACATATTTTTGTATAGGTAGGTAGGTAGGTATAGGTAAGGTACCCATTTCTAATCGATAGGTAGGTAGGCAAAAGAATTTTTATTTTTCCTAAAAATTTGGAAGTTTTTGTAGGTTATCGATTGGATCTGTCGAATCCATCGATCTTAGACAAATGACACATTAGATTTTTGACGCAATAAAATTAAAACATGAAATTGTATGGGAGTGACCACGTAAAACCTGAGTGGCATGCGGCAGTCCTGAGCTGCAGAGCGTTTAACTCACCACTAGATACTTTATTATTTCGAATAATTTCAAAACTCCAGTTTTTGAATTTTTTGGAGTGCATCTTGCAGGTAGAATGACTTATGTTAAAAGTCTTGTTCTTCTAATAAAGAGAGACCTCTCATATCATAGGACAAAAGAATTATCTTGAGATCACAATTTGCATTTTTTTAATGCATGAAAAAGGACCTTATTTTTGTAATGAGGAGAGACCTTTCTATAGTTGCAAAGACGATTTATCTTGCTGACGCAATTAGTTGAGTTTTTGCATTTTTTGAGTGCGTCGAACCCATATTATTTTATGTTAATCTTACATGAGTCTTTTTTCTGTGTGATATTACCTAAAGAATGAAAGGTGCATCGCTGGCCACATTAACAT
Organism: Meliscaeva auricollis; assembly: GCA_948107695.1. Classification (NCBI taxonomy): domain Eukaryota; kingdom Metazoa; phylum Arthropoda; class Insecta; order Diptera; family Syrphidae; genus Meliscaeva; species Meliscaeva auricollis. Next base: position 50,686,284 of record OX403617.1, on the reverse strand, counting down.
TACCGAATTACTATTATATGTAATTGTTGACATGCCTCTAGTAAAAAGCTTTATATAAAATTGATGATCCATAAGAATTAGAATATAAGATAGGTATATAAATTTTGATTGATGCAGTTTCATTATTTATGATGGCAGTTGTTGATAAATCACTTGTCAGTGATGATGGGATTCGAACCCAGAACCTCGAGCGTGATAGTCGAATACTCCACAATTTTTCTGATTTTTAAATGGCAGCTCAGGTTCGCCGCTGAGGACGTGGTCACCTTGCCGCTCAATGCGTGGCCGTACCCTTAGAATTTTTTTTTTTAGAAAAATATTTTCATTCAAGTGGAATTTCAAAATATGTATCTTAGCGGAAGCTTACACTATATACCTGCTATATTTTAGTGCATTTAGTTTTTGTCCATCACTTACAGCATATATCCTGTATACAATCATTTATGAATGAATCAGTAAAAAATAAAATGCACGACTGAGTACATACTTGCTCTTATAGCTTGTTGCATATTGTTAAGACTTTTTAATTAATGTTTTGTGATTGCAATCTTAGAAAAAAATTTCTGAAACTTCAAAATTAACTTCTATAGATATCAGTATCAGTGCGACAACTCATAACAAACAAATATCTACATAAAGGTAGGTACAATTGAAAATATAGGTAGGTAGGTAGGTAGATAGGAACCTACTTGCCTTAACACATTATACTGAAGCGGCCTATGCATAGAATATACATACCTACCTACTAACCCTCACTAATGTATTTCCATACACCGGCATAAGCTTTTTATCAAGTGTGCTATTTATAAGCCAAAATCATATAGGTATCGTGTTATGAATATCATGATTTTGTCATATTTATCAAAAAAAAAAGAACTCAAAAATTACCTACCCCTTCATCCTACCCCAAAATCCTCACAAAGAAAAAACACAAAAAAACCGCACATTTTCATCCATTGACCAAACCCCCACATAAGAAAAACCTACCCTACACCAGATTTATTTTTTTTTCTTCCAATGTATTCCTTCATGTCTACACTAAAAACAAGAAAAACAAAAATACCTACATAACTACTTTGTGACTTTCATCACTTTTTCATCCAAAATACCTACCCTACACCAGATTTGTTTTTTTATTCAAACTTATTTTTTCATGTCTTCAAAAAAATAAAGCAACAAAACAGAAAAAAAAATAACCAAAACAAAATAGAAAATGTGTATCCTCGCCTTTGAAAAAATGTATGTACCTCTAGATGTCTGCAAATTGTAAAACCATTGAATTATTGCACAACGTGAATTATTGCACAACGATAGCTCAGAAGAAAAACATAAAAAAAAATCTTGCAAGGACAATGGATATGACATACGGCAAAGGAGCGCAAGAAAAAAAATGAAAAGTAAAAACAGAAACCACCACGCAAAAATGCATCCCTTCTAACCAATTAAAATTTTTAAACAGCGTTTCTTTTCTGCGTATGCTTATTTTTTTCATCATGTATTCTGCGAGCTGCAATGTTGTTAACGAAGCTTAACATTCGCATCACTACACGTCGCCTCGATCGGCGGCTGTCATGAGAATACTATAGTGTTTATATACAATGGTACTATCATCGAACGAGATTTTCAGCTTGTCTTGCAGACCACTCGAGATTGTCAGCTTGTCTCCCACACCCAAAGAATAAGAAGATAAGGAATAGGTGTATATCACATCTACAGTGTATAGCAGTGAGGCATCAATATGTTTGGGTTGGCTGTCAAAATTAGATATTAAGATGCCCTTTTGCCGAGTACACAATTAACTATATTTTTCACAGTTCCGTACTGTTTCATTTGCAATATTAAGCTATGCTAAGTGATGTTAAAAATATATAGTAAATATTTAAGAACCAATTAAAATTGTTTTCTTATAAGTATTAACAACAAAAATAATATTTTTCCTCAAAATAAAAGTCTACTTTTTCATCGAATCAACCAATCACATTTTAGATATTAACATTTCAAATTACGAATTTCAGGTTCAGGGGCGCACTTATTTTTGTTTGGTGGTGGTAAGGCGCTGGAACTTGTTAGCGCCGAGTTATGTAATTTTTATCAGTTTTTTGACTTAATTTTAAAGTTTTTGGGAATGTTATTCTTGTGCATCTACAAAATACTTTTAAGAATGTCCAATAACATATTTCCACCAAATGACCGGAATGTCTCCAACACTGAGATCGACGGATACCTCCAACAAATGGACGACACAATCCAACGAACGATGAACAGTTCGATACCGAAATACTAAGAGCGTGACCATAACAACATTTACCGAAATGCGACCATTAACGCACTACACAGACAAAAAAGTGGACTACTGACAAGACTCAAACTTTTGTACCGACGATTTACTGACACACGTGATCTGGAAATTGGGAAACTGAAGTCATCAACAAAAAACATCAACCAATTGATCAAAGAAAATTATAGGTTGTCTATTAATTTGTATTGGGACAAGAAAATTCGGGCTGTTAATTCTAGCGACCCGAGTATGTTCCCGCAAATTAATAAGATTCTTAGGAAAAATGATCAAAATGACCTTCCGTGTCTTAAGCTTCAGAGAACGACAGAAAACAGAGACGTACTTCTAAACGCCGACATAGATCCAGATGAGGCCGTCTTGGACAACGACCTCTTTATAATCGAAGATCCGCAAGAGAAAGTGGAGGTGGTGGGTGCTGCTTTCCAGCAAGTGTACAAGGTGAATGCAAGCATTCGCCCGAATCATGACCTGGAAAACAGGACCCTTCTTCACCACTTCTATCTTCGTAATGATATTACGCAATGGCGATCGGAGGACCTTGGTTTTAACGGGTTTAATGAAGATCACTTGGCAAATGCCATCATCGCCGAGCCAAATGGGGATAACTCCCTGCTAGTTACGAAGGTGGAGCTCCAGTTCATCTTCGATTCATTAAAAAAAAGAAGTCAGCAGGTGTCAATGGTATATCCAATATTGTACTACGACATTTACCGAAGGAAACACTTGACATTTATACAACACTGTTTAACAACGCGCTGAATAATGCATATTATCCAGTGCGGTGGAAGACAGCTGTGCTACATCCTCTCCCGAAAAAGGGTAAGGATAACTCCAATTCGGCAAATCTCCGGTCGATAAGTCTTCTTCCGAGTATCAGCAAAGTTTTTAAAAGGTTATCAATAGGGCTCTGTTGAAGTGGGCGGAGGACAACAATATAATACCAGATAATCAGTTCGGGTTAAAGACGGGGCATGACACAATTCATGCCGCGTCTAAGCTCGTTTCTGATGTCCAATGGAACAAATCTAAAAAACAATGCACGGGTGCTTGTCTGGTTGACTTGAAGAAAGCTTTCGACACCGTATGTTTAGAGGGTCTCTATCAAAAGCTTACCAGACTGGGCATAAGCTAACCACTTTTGTATACTCTTTATGATATTCCGCAACCTTTGATATTAAAAATGGTCCTCAGCAGGGAGCGGTGAACTCGAATTTATTCAGCATTTACACCAGCGATCTGATAAGTAGTCTAGCTCAGGCAATTGCGTATGCCGATGATCTAATCGTGTACAGATCAGGTCCAACAGTTGAGGTCATCAGAATTCTTCTGCAGCGTGACTTCGACAAAATTCAGCGATATTGTGATGACTGGAAGTTGAAAATCAGCTTTCAGAAATCAGAAACAATTCTGTTTAGGACCCCTTTGGCTAGGGTCTCAAGGGATACGAGAAAGAACTGGCGCAAGCTGGTGATCGTAGGGCCATATGGGCAGCCACTGACGAGTAAAAGTGTAGTAAAGTACCTTGGCATCTGGAAGGATCAGTATTTGTATTTCGATAGACATATAAATGCTGCTTAGCCAGGGCTAGGGGAGCTTTTGCAATGACGAAACGGTTGTTTTATAGCAGCCGGCTTGACAACAGGGTATAGGTGATTTGCTTCATGGCCCTTATCAGGCCAATGATTGTCTATGGGTGCCCGGTATGGTTCAACGTTGCCAAATCTCAAATGCAAAAGATTAGGGTGTTTGAGAGGTAGTGTCTTAGACGCTGCCTTGGATTGCACAGAACACCAGAGTCGGAGTAAACACACTATTATTCCAACCAGTTTCTATACAACGGGGCCAACATAAACAGAATTGATAATTTTTTGGTAATGCTGATTCGGGGTCACATTGCAAGAGCGATGTCATCAGCCAACAGCTTGATCTTCGGGGCTTACTACCCTAACGACGAATACTTCGAGAGTGTGCGTTTGAGCGGCTTTACCCCGCCCGAGGCATTTCTCTATTTTGATAGTCGGGGGCTCGTACAGGATAGATTGGCGGTACCGCTAATCTACCACGTCGGGCGAAGAACCGTGGATAGGCGCTATTGTATGACAGGGACGTCGTCGCACAAGGCGGAGCCGATCGTCTTCGGTTCAGTAGGACTGTGTCCGATCGGGACCGAAGAGATAGGGTGAAGCAAGAGAATCAGTTTTGGTGGTTAAATAATGCTTAAATGAAAAGGATAATATGGTAGTTGCTTTGGTATGTCTTGGCCGTCTTACACAGTTTTAGGTGTTAGTTTCAAGTAGGGCAGTTATGGTGGCACAAAAAAAAAATACACAACAAAAATAAGAAAAAAAAAAATAAAATCAAACAAAAATGCTTGCTATTGCTGTTCTAGTTATTAAGTAGTTTTAAGTAGTTTTAATCAATTATAAGTACTTTTAATTAGTTTTAAGTTTTATATAAAAAAATTTAAAAAAAGATATTAATACCAAGTTTTTTGTCATTATTTCTTGGTGAAAAACAAAACCATATTAAAAAGAGTTTTAAGACCGAAAAGCATTAGTATTAAGATAGTGGAAATATTTAGAGCGCCCGTATAGGGCCAGTAAGTTAGGTATAAGTTATGAAAAAGTAGGCTAGTTTTTTTTGTCTAGCTTTAAGATAGTTATAAGATGAAGAAAAATAAAAATGAATTTACAAAAAAAAAAAGGTATCGGCCTCTTAACCAGCATGTCTCAGGTTCAACTCCCAGATTTTCATCAGCAAGTAAGTGTTTTTTTCTCTTAAATTTAATAATTGCATCAATAATTTCACAACAAAATCCTTTACTTGGACGATTAACAGAAGAAAATCATAAAATAAAAATAAGTTTGAAAATAAATTTATTTTTCTTGTTTGTCTTTGGGTGATACTTCGACAAGACTTTTATAAGGCCTAAGTGACCAAAAAAGCCCGATTCAACATAAACATTAATAGTTCAAATAATTGCTCAAATTATCATTAATTCAATTTATATTCTCAGAGGGCCTGCCGATTAAACACATTTTTATTAAATCTCAATACAATGAAACAATTCTTCAACCACATTAAAATCAAATACGACATAGAAACATGTATAACATTAAAATACTACAGCAAACAAACAGAAAGACTGATGAAACAGAAAGAAAGACTAAAATTCTTACTCTCTTGTAGAGAATACTGAATTTTACCAAAACATATCACCAATACTACTTCTAATATCAAAAATAATATCACAACAACTACCATACAACAGAAACTGCAAAAAATAGAATACAAATTTCATAAACAAATATTAAATTTAGAAATAAAACAAACTAACACAAACATTAACTTAGTTAAGAAAAATCTTTTTCACATCGATATTAAAATAAAATCAGCTCTTAATGTATCCAAACAAAAATATAGGTATAACCAAATCAGTCAAGGTATCAAACAAACACATTCATCATAAATACAGAAATTAAAAGACACACAGCTAGAAAAATTGGGAAAAGTTCACAATCCCAGTAACACGCGAGAATTTCTCACCTATACATGTAATTGCAGATATAGAGCAAAGCATAAGAACGTTTGAAGATGAAAGAGAAAAAGAAATAGCCAGATCCAGGGTTACCAACCGCATTTTACAACACAATAGAAGAATAAAAAATACAACAATAGAAAAATTTATACTTAAAATACATAAAGACACACAAAAACTTCTCAGACAGTACAAAAATGAAATAGTTGTGACCAAGGCCGATAAAGGCAATAAAACTGTTATTATGTACAAATCAGACTACTCAAATAAAATGTCAAAACTACTCGAAGATAAAAATATTTACAAAACAATAAGAACTGATCCAACACCAAAACTGCAAAAAACCAATAATACAGGGTGCGACAGAGAAACTTACTTATTTGAAAAAATTCCCGCGCGGTGAGTTGGGCGGTTAGAGGGGCGAGAGGGGGCGTATCTGGAGGGGGCAGTTCCCAAGTTTTTTTCTCCTTCCAGTCAGTTGCCATCATGCTGTGGACTAGAGAGCAGCGGGCCTTCGCAGTCGAGAGCTTCTTTTCGAACGGTCGCTCACTTGTTGCTACGCAACGTGCTTTCCGCGCGCTTTGAAATTCCTCCTCACAGACTCGTTCCTGGCCGTAATTCGATTCTGTCGTGGGTTAACTCATTTCGGGAGTGTGGAAGTGTCGCTAAACCCAGAAATGGACTTCAACGGACCATCAGAACCCCGGAAAATATCGAAAGAGTGAGGCAGTCAGTTGTGCGTTCTCCCCGACGTTCAGCTCGCAAACACGCAGCTGCTATGGGAATTTCTGACACCACTGTTCGACGAATTCTGCATGAAGACCTTCAATTTCATCCCTACAAACTGGTTGTTGTGCAAGAATTAACTGAACGCGATTTTGTTGCCCGTCAAAATGCATGTGAAATGCTGATTGACAACCTGCCTGAAGACGCGGTCGTTTTTTTCAGTGACGAGGCTCACTTCCTCATTTCCGGCTGCGTCAACAAGCAAAACATGCGTTATTGGTGTGGAGTAAATCCGCGTGAGCTTCACCAGAAGCCACTTAATTGTGAGCGAGTTACTGTCTGGTGTGCGATGTCGGTAATGGGAATAATTGGTCCTTATTTTTTTTGAAGAAAACGAACGCGCAGTTACCGTGAATGGATCTCGTTACAGGAACATGATCGAGGAATTTTTTCTTCCAAGACTCGAAGAAATGAACGTTAGGAACGTGTGGTTTCAGCAAGATGGAGTCACAGCACACACAGCACGAGACACAATGAATTTGTTGCGACAACATTTCCCCGACCGCCTCATCTCTCTCAGAGGCGATCTCCAATGGCCGGCACGCTCTACAGATTTGACTCCATGCGATTTATTTTTATGGGGTTATTTGAAATCCCTGGTTTATGTCGATCGGACCATAGCACACCTCAAGAACAACATTCGCGACGCCATTGCCAACATACCGATTGATATGCTGCAAAGAGTGGATACGAATTTCAAAAATCGACTTCATCAGTGTATGCGCAATGAAGGTCGCCATTTATCCGATGTCATTTTCAAGACTACATGAAAAAAGAATTGGGATATTGTATTCAAAAATAAAAAAATTAAAAAAAATAACTGAAGTACTTTTGTTTTTATTGACCTTTCAAATAAGTAAGTTTCTCTGGCGCACCCTGTACCTTAGTAAATAAACTCTTTAAAAATAAATACATCAACCAATGGCAAAAGAATAAAATGTACTCTTCATCGTCAACAGCACCGAGACTATACGGCTTGCCAAAAATACATAAGCCAGATCTTCCATTGAGACCTATCTCCTCTTCGACAAACGTTCCATGCTATCAACTTTCAAAACACATAGGACAAATCTTTAAAAAATAAAAAAAATTGTTGTTCAAACATTCAATGAAATTGACGGAATAAAGAATGGTCAAGTCTAATAAGCTGACATTCTAGTACGAATAGTACAATAATAACAATAATAATAACTTAATAGACTGGTTTGTTACCGATCTTCCAACCTCTCCCCCTTTGATACGTACTACGAATTGTAGTCTATCGAAATAAGGTATGGAGAAAAATGGAGGCGGAACAAGACAGCATACTTAAAGGCGCTAATAAAAATGCTGTGACTCCAAATGCATTGGATAAACAAGAAACACATCTCGACCTGTGACGTCAGTGGTCTAAAGTGGTGGAGTGCGTAGTGCACACGACTTCTAAGACTGAGCTAAGATCTGATAGCGTGGGTTCGATTCCCATGGTGTGCATAGAAAGTTTTTCATAATAAAATTGGATTAAAGCTCAGCACCACAAAAAGGAGACTGATGAGTGCATAAGTGGCAAAGCACGAAATAGCTATATCTCCAGCCAAACAAGAGTGGTAGCGCCTTTAAGTTGTTGTTGTTGTTCAAACATTCAATGAAATTGGCGGAATAAAGAATGGTCAAGTCTAATAAGCTGATATTCTAGTACGAATAGTACAATAATAACAATAATAATTAAAAAAATATAGTTAATGAAAATTACAACATTAAGAACTCAATCCAACTTAAAACGCAGTTAGAAGTTATTGTTTTAGAAGAAGATGATTTTTTAGTTTCTTTTGACGCTGTTTCACTTTTCACCAACATCCCGACGTATTTAGCCATTAAAATAATAATGAAGAAGTGGGACATAATAAAGAATTTTACAAAAATACCAAAAGCCCAATTCTTGAAAATACTAGAATTTTGTCGAAAAGAAAACAATTACTTCAAATATGATAATAAATTATACAACCAGACTTTTGGTATGCCAATGGGAAATCCTCTCTCCCCCACAATAGCGGACATCATTTTGGATGATTTGCTAGAAAAAACCATAGAAGAACAAATTCATAAAAAAGTATGTAGACGACGTATTTGCTATAATTAAGGAAAAAGATAAAGACGCGATCTTGGAATTCTTGAACCATTACCATACTAAACTCAAATTTACTGTTGAAACTGAGCAAAACCAAAGCTTACCCTACCTAGATATCAGAATCTTCAGAACAAAAAACAAAATCAAATTTAACTGGTATTCAAAAACAACAGCATCTGGTAGAATGATAAATTTCCTCTCACTCAACCCTTACAACAAAAAATCAACACGGCGAACAATTTTATAAATAAAATAATACAAATAAGCGATATAGAATTTAAAGAAGAAAATATAAAAACAATAAAAACAATACTACACATGAACAATTTTCCAAACTACTTAATACAAAATCTAATCAACAAAAACATCAATAAAACTAATCAAAATAAAAATTCTCAACAAAATCCAGACGTTGGCAATACTATGCGATACTATGGTATTTCATACATTCCAAACTCAACGGACAAGAGAAACTTAAATAAAATAATAAATAAAGAGAATGCGACATTCGCTCACAAATCAAACACAACAATAAAACAATTATTCACCAACACAAAAAGCAAAATAGAAAAAGAACAACATGACATAATTTATAAAATTGGGTGCAGTGGCAAAGAGGGGGAGTCGTGCAATCTGATCTACATTAGGACAACAAAGAGATCATTGGAGACGAGACTAATCGAACACAAAGCGGAACACAACATATAATAGAAACTGGCCACTCTGCAGACTTCGATAATAAATACAACAATACAACAAGGAAAAGAGAACAAATAAGAGATACACACTTGAAAGTCTACGTATACAACAAAATATAGAGAAAACAATGAATACTCAAGAAGATAGAGACAAAAAATAGCAAGTTATTCTTTGGCATTAAGAGCGGTGTAATTTTCTGTTATAATTCAAATTGTTTTTCATTTAGTTTTTCTAAAGTGCTGTGATGTATGTTTTTATTTTTGATTTTAACTTTTATTTATTAAATGTAAATAATTTATATTTTTATTTTAGAAAATTCAAAAGTTTTTAATTATTAATTATCTGTCAACCAATAAATGTAACAAAATAATATTTTCATGTAAGTTTAAACAATTTTTGTAATAGTGTAAAAAGTTTTCAATATAATATTTAACAGATTTAATAAAATACCCCTGAAGAAGTCGAGAAATTACGACGAAACGTAGGGAGAAAGTATGAAATAAAGATTTTTATTTGCATATAAAAGGAAGTGACCAAAAAAGCCCGATTCAACATAAACGCCTAGTACGAGTGTTGTGATGTTTGCCCAGGAGCCTCCTTATGCAAATATTAACCTGCATTAGGAACTTGCAAATAGTTTTTCTGAAAAAGTTATGAAAGTTGTTGGCTTCTATAAGGCCTACAAGAAATACAATCTTTTTATCTACTTAGCCTGTAATTATCTGTTTAAAAGTTTCACAAGCTTTCCAGATGTGCCAAATGTATTTTTGTTAGGTCTTATAGAATCAATTTTGCTGAATTGAAAATAGCTTCGATTTACCCTTATAGAAGTTAAATTGTTAGTTGGGATAGTTACTGTAAGAAATGCTTCCAACATTTAAAAAAATCTAACTTTCATACCAACTAGTTTTTTACACTGTAACTGTTTATACTGTAACATCCCTGGCATGCATTTGATTCGGCAAACCATTGTAACCAATATTGGCACTTGATGATTGTTGTGTTGGGGGCTGAAAGAAATAATAAAAATATTTACTTGTTGTAGGCAAAATGTGTTGAATTAATAGTATAACGTATCTTATCAATGTTCTTAATCTCATATTTGCCTTTATTTTCCGTCAAAAATGAGAGTTGTGGAAATTTTGCTGCTATCGAGCTGAAAACACAAAACAATTTTCAATTCGCAATGTCAAATGTCAATATGCTGACATCATTGTATATAAAACCTATAGTAATATCAAAACACATGATTTAATAATTTAGCTCCCGTTGGTAAGGGGGCGCTGCCATAGCAATTTTCACTCGGAAGAGTAAAATGAAGGAATAAAAATGTGTGTTAGAACCAAAGAATAAGAAGATAAGGAATAGGTTTATATCACATCTACAGTGTAGTGTGTGCGGCATCAATTTGTTTGGGTAACTATATTTTTCACAGTTCCGTACTGTTTTATTTGCAATATTAAGCTATGCAAAGTTTTTGGGAATGTTATTCTTGTGCATCTACAAAATACTTTTAAGGGTTGCATTTGTAAACTTTTATTAAATTTCAAGATTCAAATCAGGTGAGTGTTTCTGACAAAAACCATAAAAATCGTTTTGACACGGAGTGGGCGCATTTCGTGAAAATACGCGAACTTATCAAAAAGAGAATTGAGAGAGGTCGAACGTATAATAAACATGTTAAGTTAAAACAAAATAAAATGAATCTTGGAGCCTTGCGAGTTGCCATACAACTGCACTCTGGCCCTGTGTAAATGCATTTGTGTTTGTGCAACTCACACTACTTTGTGAAGTGCCGCACTTTGTTCGCCAAACACCCGTTCCTGTATTTCTTATTCTTAGATCGTATATCATTATAAACACAATGTCAAAAGTGTGAGATGAAAGTCATGTTTAATAATTTCTATATTTGATTTTCTTCTCACATTTTTGACATTATGTTTATATTTACCTACCTATTTTGTGAGATAGTGTGAAGACACATTCATTATTTTTTCATTCCTTACATAAAAAAATACCTACCCTACACCAGATTTGTTTTTTTCTTCCATCTTATTCCTTTATGTCTTCAAAAAAAAATAAAAGAACAAATAAAAAAAATAACTAAAACAAAAAATAGAAAATGTGTATCCTCTCCGAACAAAATAAAAAACAACCATAACAAAATAAAAAATGTGTATGTACTGTCGACGTGGAAAACGAAAAAAATATACCTCTAGATGTGTGCAAATTGTAAAACTCTTGACCTGCGATTTTCTCTCTCCAATTGTCTCCGACAGAAAAATGCTGCTGAACAAATTTCCGCAAAAATAAAATAGAATACAAAAAATATAAAAAAAAAAACAAAAAAAAAAAACACTTAAAGAACTAAAATGCAGATTTGGTTTCCTGTAAACAAAAAAAAATAGTTTATTATATTTTGACAAATATTTAATGTGAAATACGCGCGTCGGCATGCGGCTATATTTTTGTTCCGATGCGGATACCATGAATAAAATAAACCTTCCGATCTAAACTTATCTCCAATGGAAGACTTCTCCAAACGGATACGATGATAGGGCTGACTATTCCATACAGTTCTACTGTTAAGAACTTAGGGTTCGTGTTTAACAAAACTCTTACATGGGATCACATCTAAATTAAAAATCATTTAAAAAAAAAATTTTAGGCAGGAATTACTCAATTTTAATTATTTAATAGTATAATTATAATTAAAATTTAATTTAAATTTTATTTGTATACAAACTAAATATCATTATTTATTTAAATTATTATTTTATTCCTTCACATTAAAAAAGTTATTTGTGGTGTTTGTGGCGGACTCCTGCGGTTGTGGAGGATTTCGTTTTATAAACCCCAGGCAACACGATTGATCCCTCTGTGTGCAAGGTCAGGGATACAAAAGTATTAGAAAAATCAAGCAAACTTAAAATAGATACCTACTTTGTCTGCATTCATAGCTATTCGAATATCATCTTGTACTTTCAGAACAGCAGAAATTCAACTGTGCTGTACGAAAACCGGATTGAAGTGATGACAATAGATTGTGAGAATCAACGAATTCAGAAAGTTGTTTAAATATATTTTTTTCCAAGCAGGGCAGAATGCACTGAAAATGGGATTTTACATAAAAAGGACTATTATATCTATTTGGAAAGTGGTATAACATTGGTTTTTATCACAATATGTTTAGCATTTCAACAAGCTTAAATGATCAACCAAGGACCATTTATTCAATATACATATTATATGGCTAATCCTAAAATTGCAATATTGATTAAGTTTTTTTTAGCAAGCTTTTTGCCACCAATAAAAAGGCTAAAAAGCATTTTGTTTGGGTCGAAACCTCATTGTCCCGAGCCCCCGAGCTAATATGTTTATTGTGGTTAAAAAAAAACATTTTTTTCTAAGTTGTTTCCTTTAAGATTACAATTTTATTTTTAAATAAATATCATGAAAATTAAAAAAAAAACTTTAACTTACACACATTTCCATACCTGTTAAATAACATTACGTACAATATTCATCATTTGCACACATGTTGCATAATAATAAGTATTTAAGTCAAAACATATTGAAACTACAATTAAAAACACTTAACAAATACAACTAAGTGTAATCATATAGTTATAATACTCTATTTTTGTCTTAAAAAATATTAAATCAACTCTATATGATAATATATATAAAACGATTGGCACCAAACAATTAGTATTCACGCTTCGACTTATAAAACATAAATAAATACTATTACAGAAACTATATATTTTCGTATAAAAGTTAGAAATAAGATTTCCAATCTTACCTTTAAATGAACGGAGGGCGGGAGTTCTTAAATCTTATTTTGTACTAAAGTGATTTTTATTAGCCTGGAAATGTTTTTAAGTTCTGATTAGTGTTACCTCAAAGAATATTGTTAAAGACAATGTATCCAAAACGTTAACCCAACAAAGTCCCTGTTTTTGGCGTTTTAATTCTCAATGATTCTACCTCCTCCAGAATAAAAACAAAAACTGAGATTGCTGATAAGCTATAATTATTTTGTTTTTATCGGGCCATACGCTTTCGAACACGGTTTCTGGTCTGCATTGTTGTTTTTCCTGCTCCCCATCCACTGTTTCTTAAGCTCGATCGCTTAGCAAATGAAATAGAAACTTGCTGTTGTAAATGATGAGAACTAGATGGCAAGGTGTCATTAATTCCAGGCAATTTTCGAAGTGCAGCCGAAGTAATACAGTCATTTTTATTTCTTGTTGTTAGCGATTCCTTAGTTGAATCAGAGTTATCACAGAAAGAGTTAAACTTTGACTCTCGTTTTTGCTTTTGGCTGGAAGAAGACGGCGGTGTAGAAACAGCATTCGATTCTGACCAAGTTCCACACTTGGATATAATTTCTCTTGATCTAAGCGTCAAACTTTTTTTACTGATCAGTGACGAGGAGTTTTCTGCGTTTGAAGAAGATTGTATGGTTTTTGCGAACTTATTTTGCACTATAGTCGACCTTCGAAGATTCGTACTAGGAGTATTTTTTGATTTCAAGTCTTTGGAAAGAATGTTTCGAGAGCGAAGAGTTCGTTTACTATAATCAACTGTCATACTGCGAAGCATTCGCTTTTCAAAGGTTCTCGGGTATTGATGTATGGATGTACAACGTGTCATTCGATGATTTTCGTTAGGCACGTTTGGATAGAGAACCATATTTTGTACAGGGTGCTTGTTTAGGAGTGTGAAGTCAACACATTCATGGGAAGCAGTCGAAGATTGTTCTTCAATTGTCTTTGAAACAGGTTCAGTGCAAGACTCCGGTGGGTCTGGCGGTGAAGGAGGAACTTCAACAACACTAGACGAAATCTCATTGATTTGAATGTTTTCATCAGAATTGGTCTTGTCAATCTCTACATCCATTAACGTTTCTGTCTCGGCTTCAATCACTGTGTTTTCATTGGTAGACCGTTCGGAAGAATCAAAATTAAGTCCCTCAAATGGCAAATTATCTAATCTTTCAATACACAAAGAAGTAGCTCTTAGAGCATTCTCCATAAACAAAGATGAAAGCTCTTTACATCTGGTAACGTTCAAATTCGGTTCATAGCATCTTGCATTATCTTCGCAGCTGCACAAGAAGTTCGAATTCGAACAATCGCTGCCATTGTATCCCTTGTGGAACTTACTTGAAATTCTGTTGTATTGACTACTGATTTCTTTCTCTGTTTCAATCGGTCCTCCACCGAAAATTTGGAACGATTGCACACTTGTCAAGGGGTCTGTCTGAACATTAGTGTTTCCTCGAAGTTGTTGTTCCACACGAGTTTCAAGTTTTGTCAAGGAATAACCCTCTTCCGCAGACATACATTGCTCTTGGTAAAGCTGTTGTTCTATTTGATATTCATTATTAGGAAAGTGATGTTGTACTCGATCGTGCCCAGCTAACCCTGTGTGATGAAGGCTGTTATAGCTGTGGTATTCACTCAGATCACTTTCATTACTCTCGTCGGTGATGCTCGCAGCAATGCTGCCATTCGAATAACTGTTGTCGTCTCGCTCCAAACTCGAGATTAGTAATGAATTATAAGACTCTGCAAAACTTTTTACAAAGTTGTTGCTTGCTTGATCATCGTAGCACAGGTATCGATTGTTATCACAATTTATTTGATAGTTTTTGGCATAGTCGAAGTCATTGCGGCCGAAATAGCTTTGCACATACCCATTCAGACTTGGCAACTGCTCATGCATAATAAAAGATGGAGCAATGGTTTCATGAGGTAGTTGATGGGTTTGATCAAGAATATCTGTATCGTAGTGTCGGTATTGAAGTTTGCAATCCGCAGATGGAATGTATTTCTGTGTACAGTTTTGCGAATAACCATCAACTGGATTTATGTCTGCATTCGTTTGAATATACTCCAATACATTCGAAATATTATCTACCGAGTGGGATTCTGGTGTTGAAGATCCAGAAGGATAAAGAATCACAGTTACAACTGAGGTGTTATCAGCACGCATCTTCTTCGAACTCCAAGTTTTTAGAGCTCTATCTACAAGACCTTTACTAGGATTACACCAAGTGTTGTTTTCACCCCGCAAAGAACTAATGTGTTCGTTGATAATTTCTTTTTCGTGGACAGTATCTACTGCTTCTTCTGGTGTCACAACATTCCATAAGCCATCAGTACCAAAAATTAAACACCTTAAGACGAAATATATTTGTACTCATATTGGTTAAGACTTTTGTATGAAACTTACCTGAAAGAATTGGGATTGATTTTGATAACTTTAACATCTGGATCAGGACTAACTATAAACTCATTTAGAGCTGAATTATAGCTCCAAAGGTCTCCTAGACTTCTGGCTACAGCTAGGAAAGGAATCTCATCAATTGGTGTACTACGTCGAACTGGACCTTTATGACCTAAAAATTTAGACAAAAATTTTAATTTACACAGAAATAATAATAATTATTAACATTTCTTACCACTTCTGGGCCGATTCCATACTACTCGTGGAACTCCACTTTTAGATACAACTTTTCCGCCTGAATTCACTATCCTTGCCTTTTCAACAACACTTTCTGGTTTATGGTCTAATGTTAACTGCTTGGCGCGCCAAAAACCTTCATCTGAATTTTGGTAACCAAGCACAATCCCAGAATCTCCAACATGACCAATATAGATTTTTTCATGGCGAATAAATGCAATTGTTGCAGTTGTTCCAGCGGTACTTGGCAAACCAGTCGCAGTTTTTGGCCATTTTTCTAAAAAAAAAATGTAAAAAAATATAAAATCTAATTTATTTATTTTTAATTGAGGATGTCATATATTTCAAAAAAGTTAATAAATTTCTTGTTAAAGCTCAGTACGCGGCTCAACTTTCCTTTAAGGAATTTTTACACGCGGATACTTTTATTCGGTTGATTAGCACTTGTATTGACGAATATCACAATTTTAAAGTGCGGAAACAATTATAACTATTTTTAATAAATTTTTGAAGTTATTAAATTTGCATACAAAATGCTCACAAACATGGCTGCATTCTCACTCAGGATTTAACTCCCTCTTTAAAAATTTAAAGAAAACAAGAAGGCTCAGAAACTTCCCTATATTAAACAAAATAATTCCCATACAAAATCAACAAAAAAAAGACATAATTTACAAAAAATACCCAACAATGACTATACTGGTAGCACTTATAAAAGAGAAATGCCAAAATAAACAAGAACAAATGCAGTCATATTTGTGAGCATTTTGTATGCAAATGTAGGAACTTCAAAAATTAATTAAAAATAGTTATAATTGTTTCCTCACTTTAAAATTGTGATATTCGTTAATAAAAGTGCTAATCTACCGAATGAAAGTATCCGCGTGTGATAATTTGTGCTTTCTTAAAGACAGCTGAGGCATAAAAAGTGCTGATCTACCGAATAAAAGTATCCGCATGTGGAAATTCGTGCTTCCTTGAGCCAAAGCACCCCCTACAGTGATGGTACATAAATAAAATTGAATTCACTACACCACATACAAAAATCCATACCGAGTGCGAAAATTCAATACAAACTCTATAGCATACAGAAAAGGCGATTAAATTCAATCCAATCCGATATATTGCTATGTAAAATTGTCTTTCGGACTCGAAAAGAAATTTAAAGGAAATTTAAAAAAATACTCAAATTATATTATATTATATTATTATATCTCCATAATTTTTTGGATCAAGTTTTATCACTCTGGAAAATTCATTGTAATCTAGCGAAAACCAACTCAGTTTAATTTCAAAAGTGAAAGTTTTTTCGTAAAAATTACATATAGGTTTGTTTTGTTAAAAATTTGATTGATAAATTATGTTCTGAATTTGAGTTCTTAACCGGCGAAAAATTAATTTTTTAGGTGATTTCGTATCTGGGTGTTTGAATAAAATCCAATTCTCACTTGCCCTTGAAAAGAAACTCTTGAAGGTATCTACATACTTAGAACCAGGGAAAGCATCCTAGAATTTTGTTTTTGAAACTTTTCAGAAGAGCGGAAGTTAATTTGGTGTATCAAATATCAGAAAACCAAATATCATTATGTACAGATCTTGATCATTGGGTGGTATGCATTTTACTGAGGATTTTTTAAGTAAATACTTAATTTGGTATGCATAAAAATTAAGTAAATACTAGAAGTTCAGTATTTACTTCAAGTAAAAGTATTTACTTTTTCGGATCAATTTTTGCAGTAAATACTTTTTTGGAATGCATAAAAAATAGTATGTATTTACTTTTTCTCTGCAGTAAATACTGCAAATTTTTCAAGCTGCTAACGACCAACTAAAAGATTTGATAGCATCTACTTTTGCTTGCATTTGGTAGTTTTGTAAGGTGCAAAACTAAGAGACTTTAGTTACAGAAGAACGAGTAAGGTCGTAAAATATTTCAAATTAATAAGGAAAATTTATATTTTAATAACAATGGCAGAACATGCGAGTTAACTCCACAAAAATATATAAAGAAGATCGGGGACTGGTTCGAATTTCAAGCAACTTTATCGCTTTGAACGAGAAAATGTAGAATGGTTAAGTGAACATTTTATTGGTAAGACATAAAAATTAAATTAATAATTTGATTTAATTTAATACTGAAAATCGGACCTATTACTTAAAGTATAGTATTTACTTAAACTTTTTACTTGAATTAAATACTTTGTTTTTATGCATACCACCCATTTTGTTCAGCAGAGTTTAGACTAAAAATAATTTATCGCATGATAACTATTTTAGTAAGATATTTAGAAAAAATAACGATTTGTTCTTAAAATCCCTACGCTTGGAGTAAAAATTCTTTCCTGATAAAAATCTGTCCTTTTTCGCCTACGGTGCCATTTCCAAATTGAAAATCCCGGCATGTAGGGATTTTTCGGCTCAACTTTCCTTTAAGGAAGCACGAATTTCCACATGCGGATACTTTTATTCGGTAGATTAGCACTTCTTATTGACAAATATCACAATTTTACAGTGAGGAAACAATTATAATTATTTTTAATTAATTTTTGAAGTTCTTAAATTTGCATACAAAATGCTCACAAACATGGTTTCATTTCACTGAACATTTTTTTTCTTATATTTTGAGATTTTTTTTTTATAATTGATACTATAGTAGGTAATTTTTATAAATTATCGTTTTTTTTTTGTTGATTTTGTAGGGAATTATTTTGTTTACCTACTATAGGGAAGTTTCTAAACCTTCTTGTTTTCTTTAAGTTTTTAAAGAGAGAGTTAAATCCTGAGTGAGAACCCTCGAATAATGATTTTCTACTTTGAAACCCTCCTGGATTATCGCACAAACCACCTAATTGCTCGTGCTTCTGCATGTACGCAAACGTTTAATTGAAATTTTGAAAAATAGAAAAATTTGGGTTAAAACCGAAGAAGAAAATATTTTTTTTCACATTTAACGGTGTTTACTCACTTTAATATTTTAATCCTGTTCTATTGAGTAGGTAGGGCTACCTTTAAAAAAAAATCGACTCTAAATTCATGCTTCCTTAGGAAAGTCGCCCCCCTCAAATTAACCCAAAAAATCCTTTAAGCCAAAAATAGAGAAATAGAGAAATATTTTAAATCGGTATATCTGCCAGTGCTGTTTTTTGTTCTTTTCCAATAATATCCTAATAAAATTTCATAACCTATTTTGTCTTGACATTTTCATATATTTCATATACATGCAAACAAGCTTGCCATACACACACACAATAAATGTTCATTTATACATTATTTATCGATTCGACGAACTGCGCAGTTTGGGAACTTCTGTGAATTATATCTAAACAAAATTTTCAACAATTATATATACCCGTTCCACTCTGACTCATTTCGATTTCATGTAAGAGACCAGTAAATATATATTTAACCTTCTCCCCCTGTGAATCCAAAAAAAAAAAAATACTAGAAGAACGTTTGCTTACTCATTTCTTCCTATTCATACCCACCATTTTTTTTATACGAAAAAAAATATAAACACACCAGTGAAATGTGGCAAATATAAAAATATTGAAGCACAAACCACGAAACAAAATTAAATAAGAAAAAACCAAATCAACACACCTTGTTCTCTCCACATAGCGTAGTGTGTAGCAATGTAACCTTCACGTATAGCCCTCAATACATCCTGATCAGAGTCTGACCAAAACAACTTTTGATTAATAATTTCCATCATCAGATGATCCTTCGCGAACGTGGCTGCTTCACTTCCGCCATGTCCGTCATACATGCCAACGAAAGCATATTCCAAATCCTTGGTATTATCCGATTCATGATAAGCCACTGAGAAAAAATCTTCCATGTACTTTCGCCCACCTTGGCTGCAGTGTCCAGTCACTCTTAAATTTACACCAATCGATGATGCTGGTGGCGGCTGCGTTTGCCCAATATTTTTTTCGATTCCAAAAACGTCTCGATGCATAGTTGAATACAAAATAATAACAAATAAGATTTGCAACCGCGCGCTCACACGAGCTGGTGAAATACAACTATTAATAATGTCAAAAGCGTTTAATGTCAACAATAACCAAAGAAAGACACTTAAAATAACTTTCTTCACTTCAAACACTTGGTATTTACAATTTATTTTCTGTACCCGTATACACAACAAACTAAAAAGAAATAAACCAACGCATCACGATGAAAATACTGTTGAACAAAGTGCTGGTTTCAGCTCTGTCGAATTCATGGTAAAAATGGTTGAGTAATGATTTTTTTCATTTTTCACCCTGCATCTGGTTTGTGGTATATAATTTCTTTTTTGTTCGTTCGCCTTTTACATGCACGAAGCGAAATATATACATAGGTAGGAATAGTTGAACACACTCAAACCGCTAGTGATTATTTTCATATATATAATTTGTAGCAAGTTTTTATTTTTCTTTTCGAATTAATGTTTTAAATTTCATGTTGTTGGAAAATATAGGAAAACGTTTTTCAAGTTATGACAAATCTCAACTCCCAAGCGAGGTCTGAGGGGCGACATCAACATTGACTTTGGAACGACGGCGAAATGATACACGTCAATAAAAAGTACACAGTACATCTTATATTAAAATTTGGTTTATGCTTGTCTGACACATGACTTTTTTATTTAAAGTGGTAATTTTGACACATGAATTAATGTGAAAATAGCGCCTCTATGACTCCGAATACTTGTTCTGGTACGGGTCGGTTTATCTATATTGCGGCGTCTGTGAATTTGTATTCCAAATGGATATACTCGTATAATTATATACACCAAGCACCAAGAGCTATGCATGTATACGATTTTTTGTTCAATGAAACAAATACTATTGCAGTATAATACATAGAATTTTACTGCTAGTGTATTGTGCAACCAGAACGTGGTTAAAAAGGGGTGATTGGGAAACGGGTTTCCCCTTTGAATAAGAAGTCAAGTATCGGTCATGATAAACGAAAACAAGAGGTCCGTTTCGTTTCGAAGTGTACTTCAGTGCGGAATTTTTAAATAAATTAAATACATTAATTATTAATTGCGAAAAGTTTTTGGAACTTTTTCAGCAATTCTGTTACTCCCTGATGGTTTGCAGCAAGATGTTCCATCAGGGTTTCTGTTACTACCTGATGATTTGCAGCACGATCTTTACATTTAAGTATTAAAAATTAATTTTACCTCGTCAACATATTCTATGTAAATAACAAACAGCTGGTTGAAACATCCTTGAGGAACAATTTTAAAAGTTCCGTCCATAAAGATGTTTCTTTTGGTCGTTGGAATGTTCTTTTAAATCAGTTTAATTGTTTTATGGGATGAAAACAAACAATACGTATATTGTGTCCTTGTTGCAGGGAAATTCTGCAGAACACAATGCAAGTATTTGTGTGACAGTTTGGGGTGATGTTTCATTTTTTGAAATAAAATTAATTCTGAAAAAAAGATAAATTGGGGTTTTATTTCATTTTTACCAAAAAAAGTCAAAACAAGTTGGGGTCTTGTTTCATTTATTTTTGGGGCATTTTTTCATTTTGTTGGGGCCTTATTTCATTGGGGCATAATTTCATTATGAAATAATTCCCCAATTTGGGGTCTTATTTAATTTTTTCTTTTGGGGCCTTATTTCCTGGGGCCTTATTTCGCGGAAGCCAAGAGTGAATATTTGAAACTCAATTTTCTGACTATTTAACGTCAGAAAGAGTTAAAAAATGTGTCAAACACCTTAGATTTTGGATTTTAGAACAAATGGAAAACAAAAATTTTACTTTTGCACTTTTGCAAAAAGTTACCATTGTAGTTTAGCCTTAATTCATAGTTTTCCAGCGATGTCTAATGTTTAGAAAATCTTTTAAAAAAATGTATTTACGAGGTTCACGCAGAAACGGGACGGTTTGGGCAACTTTTTGGACGTCAATTTTTTTAAGAGTGGGGATAAAATTCTCTCAACAACCTAAGCCCGGTACGCTGCTGGAGCAAAACGAAAAATCCTACGCAAAAGTCACAACGAAATCGTAAACGAAAAATTTTGTTGTTGCTTTTCTTGTTTCGCATCAGCAGCGTACTAGGCTTTACGGTTGAAACTGCTCATATACTCGGGAGCACGATGATCTCAAATATCTAACACTTTTTTTTTATTTATAAAATCATTCACTTTTTGATTGTATTTTATTATTTTGTTAATTGATTTTAAATTCCCGACATTCAAAAATATTTTCATATTTTTTTTTCATTTCCAATTTGTTTTTGTTTCAAATGATTTTGACAGAATTCATATTTAAGCCGCAAGAAATTCTTTGAGCAGAAATTTTCAAAGGGGAAATGATTCTCTCTGTCATTATGTGCGCTCTCTTTTGCCAGGACTTTGTCTCAAAAATAGTAGAAATTGGGCTTTTTACGCATTTGTCTTTGTCGCTTCTCTTTCACACAACGCATGCCAAATTCAGTATTTTTGCAAAAAAGTGTATATTTTCTTTATAATAACAGTTTAAGTTTATTATTATGTTAATTTTTAGTTGAAAGCCAACTGGTTTAGCACTAAATATTCTTAAATTTCAATTTTTAAGCTACTAAATTTCTTCTTACTAGAGAGCTGGCATTTTTTTTTTGCCATCAATTTTTTTTTATTTTTCCCTGACGTCTGGGGTAGAAGCCCAATTGACTTATTATATATATATATAAAGCATGTTGTGTAAGAAATATCCATATTTTGTTATTTTTCTTTTGTGTTCATTCATTCAAAATTTCATCGCGTCACAGTTGCTTTCTAATTTTGATCTGTAGAAGAACAAAAAGTTCAAAGTATTCATTCTTTAACAAAAGTATAAATTTATCGCCAAATAAAGCCCAGTACGCTGCTGAAGCGAAACGAAAATCCTACACAAAAATCACACAGCGAAATCGTAAACATTTTAAGGGTATTCATAACCCCTTGATGTGCGCGTTAATTATAAAAAAAAAAAAAAAAAATTTTGTTTTTGCTTTTTTTGGTGGAGAAAAAAATCGCTCATCGTTCAGCGACGTCGCTGACATTTATGTCGGATTCGTAGTGCAAAAAAGTTAAAAACATTTGAACTTATGGGCGAATCGCTAAGCGATGAGCGGTGCATTCTGTTCAGCTCTTTATGGGCATACATTTGTTAATATTTAAATGAATTTAAAGCTATCGCTTTCCCGTCAGCTTGATTGAAATACGTATAAAACTAGTGAATTATACAGGGTGATTTGCATAAGGTGTGACAAGAAGATAGGGTGTGTAGGTTGAACAAGCAAAAAATCTTATGGGAGGGGGGGTCCATTTTCCCCCGTTTAGGCGGGAGGGGCAATTTAAGAAAAAAATCACTTAAAACGGAAAAAATATTATTTAAAAATAACGGTTATACCTACAGAGTCGTGCTATAGCATTTTCAAAGTCAAAATTTTGAGAAAAAAACATAATTTTTTTTATTTAAACCATTTTTTTTTTTTCAAAATTTTACGTTATTAAGTAGTATTTTTCTGGCTTATTTTCAATGCTCTTATTTATTTTTGATCAAACACAAAAAACCGAATGTCAAAATAACCTGTAGTTTTTGAGAAAATCAAAAATTACAGAAACTACTTTTTTCAATTTTTTTTTTTCGTTATTTCGAATTCACGAAATAAAGGATGAATTTTCTCTTTCCTTTTTTTGTTGAGAACACCTGCAGAACTAAGGGTTATAATTAGCTTGTGATTGTTTTTTTAATCATGCAACACCACGCGCTACCTAGCCAGTGGAAGAAAAATGCAATTGCGAAATAAGAAAGCCTTAATCTTGAAATCAATCCAAATTGAAATACTTGCATATTCAGATAAAAATACTAAGTTACTATTTATTATAATATTTTTATCTAAAGCTTATTATAAAAAAAATTCCATATGATCCCCATTTTGAAGAAGGCAAAGACTATAGCGCCTTCTTATTGCTGCACATAAATTTATACCTGATAAATTTTCTTGTAATTTGACTGCAGCCGTTTCAATCCGTTGTTTCAGTTCAGCCAAATATTCTATTTCCTTTTCGTAAACATAGCCCTTCATGAATCCCCAAGCATAAAAAAAAAGATTTGGTTTGTTTCTTGTTATGCGGATTGCTGCTACTCCAGTGATGTAAATTGTGGAAATTTGTTACTCCGTCTCTGGTAAATTGAGCTTCATCCGTCCAGAATATCCTTCGAAAGTAATTGTGGTCAGTTTCATATCTTAGCAATAATGTTCGGCAAAATTCAGCTCTTAATATCTTGTCGTTAGCAGTTAGCTCCTGAACTGGTGTAGTGTGCTACGGGTGCAACTTGTCGGTATGAATCACTTCCCATACTCTAGTTTGGGGCAAATGAAGCATAGTAGCTAAGGGAGGGATTTCGTCGGACCAATCCAAAAACTCTTTCCTCTGTGTGCACGTCTGCGGAAGATGCACTCTCTCGCCCTCGTTGCTCCAGTACTCCACGTTCTCGAAGACGTTGATGAATTCTTGAAAATATCGTATGGCTGGGATGCCTCCTTCTCGACCTCGACCATGAGCCATACCGTAGCAGTAATGCATATCAGTTAATTCGACCCGAGAGTAATTTGACATCGTGATATGTTGACGACTTGACATTCAAATTAGAATTAAATTGTTCAACAAAACATTCTTGCATTTTATATGTCCTTAGGTTAGACATATTTTTATTTTAGTGTACAAAAAAACGCGACGTTTTGTCCTTGAACTCAACAGGCAGACCTCGCTCGCCAAACCGACCCCACCGCAATAAAAACAAGTTGGCAGGTCAATGTCAATTCAATGCTCTCACGCAGGTTTTTTCATTGAAAAAAGGGTGAAATATGGTTAATCCACAAACCCCAACAAAGACTGATAGTAAAAAAATAGAAAGTTAATCCTTTCTTTCATAAATTAACTAGGTTAGGTTAGGTTAAAGTGGCTGTCATTAAAGCTATCTGACACACTTAGACCAATAGAGGTCCATTGTGATACCACGAACTATAGTGAACAAAAAAGTTCCCTACTGGTTAAAACCATTTAGAGTTTCTAATGAAGCGAGTGAATCTACTAATGTCTGTGTTTGAGAGATCGCTAGGTTCGTAGTCTCCTAAATGAAGTTTGCGTCTATAGGAGAGAGCAGGGCATGTACAGAGAAGATGTGAAATTGTTTCTTCCTCTTCTTCGTCTAAACAGCTCCTGCAGAAATCATTTGATAGTACACCGAGTTGTGCCGCGTGTCTACCAATAAGACAGTGTCCCGTTATGACACCTATTACAGAGCTGATTTGAGATCTGCTGAGGGACAGAAGGCAATTTGACCGTTTCAAATCTAGTTTGGGCCAGATTCGATTGGTCGCTGTACACGTGGTAGTATTAAGCCATCTTGTATTTGATTGTTCCAAAGCGGTTCGTTTCAGCAGTAGTTTAATTGTAGCTATGGGAATACCTATATTTGCCTTGTTGGGCAGGATAGGCATTTCCGTTCTAATTCTGGCGAGTTCATCGGCTTTGCAATTCCCCGGAATGTCCCGGTGTCCCGGCACCCAGATAAGGTGAATATCAAACTGTTTGGCCATCTCCGTTAGAGACGATCGACAGTCTTGGGCTGTGATGGAGTTTGAGGAGACTGATACAAGGGATTTCAAAGCAGCCTGACTATCAGAGAAGATGCGGATATCCGAGCTGGATATTACGTTTTCTTTAAGCCAGGACAAGACTTCCTTTATCGCCAGAATTTCCGCTTGGAAAAACAAGGCCCATTCCTCCCAAGCTGACCTTGTGGGAATGGTGACTTCAAAGTTTTTGTCGAAAGCTAGAGTAGGAGTGATGTAGTCGGAGTGACTTGGGAATGTTCCGAACAAGTTCAGAATTATGGTGTGGCCAATAGAGTTATTGGTCCATTGAGAGATGGCTTTGAGGCGGAAGGCTGTGTTCGCGGCCACTTGTATATATGGCAAGGGGTGTAAGGTTGAGGAGTATGTCTAACGCAGCGGAAGGTGTCGAGCGTAGGGCTCCACTGATGCACATGCATGCTGAACGCTGCATCTTGCATAGTTTATCACGATTGGTCGCTTTGTCTAAGGCAGTCCACCAAACAGTCACCCCATAAGTGAGTATCGGTCTAATAACCGCAGTATATAGCCAGTGAGTGATTTGTGGAGACAGGCCCCATTTATTCCCTACAGCTTTTTTGCAAGAAAAGAGAGCTACTCTTTACTCTTTCCTGTATGTTAGGTTTTCAACTTAACATTTTATCTAAAATAAGACCTAGGTATTTTGATTCATTTGAAAAAGTTAGTGGAACACCGTTAATCATTGGAGGGTCTAGTTGTGGAATTGTGTATTTCCTTGTAAAGAGGACTAGATCAGTCTTGTGGGGGTTAACTCCCAGCCCACACCGATCTGCCCATTTGAGAAGCTTGTTTAGAGCGGTTTTTAAGAGTTCTATTAGAATTTGGGGATGTTTCCCAGACACGGCAATGGCAATGTCGTCAGCGTATGCAATGACTTTGAATCCCTCTTCCTCCAGGTTTACTAGCAGCTCATTGACTACCAAGTTCCATAGAAGTGGGGATAGGACTCTACCTTGTGGAGTGCCTCTGCTGACTGACCTTCTTGCAGTAAAGCTACCTAGTTCCGCATTTATAATTCTGCTTTTCAGCATGAAATTTATCAGGTCTCTAAGTGAGCTATCTACATTGAGATTCTGCAGTGCCTTTGCTATTGCGGCGCTGTCGACATTGTTAAAGGCGCCTTCTATGTCTAGGAATGCAACTAAAGTGTACTCTTTGTGATTTAGGGAGTATTCGATGGTGCGTACCAAGGTATGTAGCGCAGTTTCTACCGATTTTAGCTTACAGTATGCGTGTTCTGATGTTGAGATAAGATTTGGCTCTATCGCACTACGCAGGTGAATATCAATCAGTCGTTCCAAAGTTTTGAGAAGGAAGGACGATAGACTGATTGGTCTAAGATCCTTGGGGGTAACATGGGAACATTTGCCGGCTTTGGGTATGAATACGACTTTAACTTCTCTCCATATTAAGGGAATGTGAACCAGATTTATACAGCTGCTCAGTATTATCTCAAGAGTGGGTAAGATTATATCCGAAGCAAACTGTAGTTCAGCTGATATTATGCCATCTGGTCCTGCAGATTTGTATGGATCAAAGCTATTAATTGCCCATTTCAGTTTTTCCCTTGTTATTAACCCTTGGATATTTAATAGTTTGTTGTTTGACTCAATTGAGTACATGTAACAAACGTTTTGCGAGCTTCCTGGAAAGTGAGTATCAAGTAGCAGATTGAGTGATTCTTCACACGAGTTTGTCCAGGAGCCATTTGATGTTTTTAATGAACTTGGCATGACTGGATTAGTTGAAAGAATTTTTCTTAATCTAGATGCTTCAGAAGTGTCTTCTATTTTATCACAGAAGTTCTTCCATGAGGATCTTTTACTTATCCTCAGTTGTTTCTTATCTTAAGGGATTCTTTATATAAATCCCAATCTGAGGATTCCTTTGTATATTTAGCTCAATTGAACAGCTTTCTACAGCTTTTTCTGAGCGTTTCTAATCCTGAATTCCACCAATGAGGTTTCTTATTTCCTCTTATTTGGATAAGAGGGCAGGAAATGCTCACTGCGTGATTGAGGATTGATGTGAGATCCTTGACTTTGTTGTCAAGGTCGGAAGTATTAGAGGGGATATCTCGAAATTCGGGTTTAAATGATCTCTTAAGAATGTCCCTATACAGTTGCCAGTTAGTTTTCCGATAATTGCGGAAAGCTGGCGGTTTGGTTGGTTCATCATTTAAACTGAATTGTATGTATCTATGGTCAGAGAATGAATGTTCTTCTGATACCTTCCAATTCGATACTATTTGATGAATGGTGTCAGAGACAAGAGTGATATCTAGCACTTCTTGTCTGTTTCTGGTAACGAAGGTGGGTTCGTTGCCTATGTTACTTACTATTAGGTTAGTACTTAGAATAAAATCAAAAAGGGACTCACCTCTATCATTTATATCTGTACTGCCCCATACAGTATGATGGGCGTTTGCGTCACACCCAATAAGAAGGCTTATTTTTTGCCGTTTTGCTTCCTATGATCCTCTTTAGCTTTTCGCCAGGAGGGCCAGGGTCGTCGTGGCCAAGATATGCCGACACTATCCAGTACGTCCCATTTTTGGTATGTATCCTGGCGGCGGTAATATCACGATCAGGGAGTAGATATACATTAGAACTACTTTTGGCTAATATGCAGGATCTTGGTTCACCTTTATCCAACGCATACAGCAAGTAGTAGCCAGGAGTCCTGAGTCCTTGAATGGTGGATTTGGCAATCCAGGGTTCTTGGATCAGGACTATTTCTTCCCGGTTTTTATGTAGCCGGAGAAGAAGGGAGGTCGAGGCCTTAATTGAGTGTTGGAGATTAATCTGGAGGAACTGCAGCATCTTGACTACAATCACTCAGACCAATCCCCAACACTGTCAGATTGAGGTCTTCTGATTCAGAAGAGGAATCCAGTAACTCGGCTTCGGAAGCAGAGCCAATGGATTCCTCTTCGCTAAGAAGAGCCTTCTCCCGGAGTCTTCATCTTCCTTTTCGGAGAGACTGTCGACGGTTGGAGCCTTTTCGGCAGTATGTTTGGTCCTCTCTTCAGACTCAGAAGTGCTAGAGGCATCAATTTCCATTGCTGGATCGATGTCCCTAACAGATTCTGCGCCTGTGGAGGTACCGGGTGGTTGTGGAGGATCTTCGTTGATTCCCTCATCTTTTTTGTATATCTTCAGTGTAATAGATGAGAAACCATATCCAATCACACCTTTGGTCGCCAGTAGAGGAGCCAGGGACTCTTTATTCACCACAATGATTGCAGATCTTGAAGCGCCCTTTGGCTCATCCACTTTCGCGACTTTCCAGTTGTGAGTGGGCAGGTCCGGATTACTACACTGAATGATCTGGAGGATGACATCCAGCTGAGAGGGTTCCTCTGGGATCCAGGCGCGAGCCCGAGGCCTGTTAGGGATTTGCTCTCTAGCAACGACCTCAAGTTTCCCACCTGGCCAGATTTCTCCTATCAAGCTTATAAAGATCGCAGGATCTCTGTTCTCCACAAGAGCTAAGCTTTACTTGGCCTCGGTGCCAGCCATAGTCTCTAATAACCGGGGTGTTCCTGGGTTTTCTTTCATGATATTCAGGAAGAGTATCGAGAGTTCTCTTATTACCACCGCCCAGCGATCTGGAGAAATCCTGCCATCGATATCGCTTCTGTCGATGACTGCCACAATTATTTTGTTCTGAAGCGCTTCGCTGAAAGAGAGATCTTCCCTACAGATAGCAGATGGAGTGCTAGTCTGCTGCATTTTTGGGCGCTTGGGTTCCGAAATGGTTCCCTCCATGGACCGTTGTCGCTTTGAAGTAAAATCGCCGCCGGTCCCAGCATCTTTATTTTTCGCAATGATGCCTTTGGCCCATGCTAGGGTTACTTCCTGCTTCGGGTCACCATTAGTGTCTAGTTTTTCACCTAGTCTTTTGATGATTCTCCTAGCATTCCATAAGTCTCGAGCGCGTTTGATTCTTTTCGGGGGAGAAAGAGGTCTTTTAGTGGTTACAGCTTTGCCTTTTTTCAAGGGTGCCTTACCACTAAAATGGGGTTTAGAGGGAGAGAGAGGTTCTCTCGTGGTGGTTGCAGCGGACCCTTATTTCAAGGGTGCCTTACCACTGAAGTGGGGTTTATTGGTAGTATATTGGATTGTTTAGGAACAGATCCCGTACTACCAATGGCGCCTAGCTTGCTCGCCTCGCTACAGCCTGCGGACTCATTGGCAGATGTTCCACAGACTGTGTTAGACTTGCTGGCCGTTCCGCCACTCGAAGCTATCGGTGTCACTGGCGACTTCTCCTCATTAGAGGCAAAGCCCGTGCCGGCAGTCGCGACTTCTGCCGACATTTGAGCGGATATCCCCGCTCGAGTTTTATTTTTTGTAGCTTGCATTTGTCATGGTTTTCATGGGGTTTGAATTTTGTTGGTTGTCTCTGCTACCGCAACTGGATTGTTGGAGCAGAGGACGTAAGCCTTCCCACCGCGTCAAGGTCAAATTCGAGGGAAGGAAAATTAACCAAGAATTGAATAATGTAAAAACCCCACCGTAATAAAAACAAGTTGGCAGGTCAATTTCAACCCAATGCTCTCACCCAGGTGTTCTCAATGAAAAAATGTGTGAAATGTGGTTAATTGAGTACTTTGTCACTTTATTGTATGTTTTGAAGACTAATAATAAAAAAATGAAAAAGATCGTAAGTTCATCTAATTATCCAATAACGTAAAAACTAAAAGAAAAGGTTTTTCTCAGAAAAAAGTAGTTTTGGTCATTTTTGGTTTTCTCAAAAACTACACGTTATTTTGACATCCGGTTTTTTTATCAAAAATAAATAAGAGCATTGAAAATAAGCCAGAAAAAATACTACTTAATAACGTACAATTTTGAAAAAAATGGTTTAAGTAAAAAAATTTATGTTTTTTTCTCAAAATTTTGACTTTGAAAATTAATATTTCAAAAACTATTCATTTGAAAAACTTACTTTAAAATTTAAATTAATGTATAGGTTTTTGGCTTTACAAAATGCTATAGCACGACTCTGTAGGTATAACCGTTATTTTTAAATAATATTTTTTCCGTTTTAAGTGATTTTTTTCTTAAATTGCCCCTCCCGCCTAAACGGGGGAAAATGGACCCCCCCCCTCCCATACGATTTTTTGCTTGTCTAAGTCCAACCTACATACCCTATATTTTTGTCACACCTTATGCAAATCACCCTGTATAATACAGATAGCTACAAGAAATTTCTGTAGCTAGTTGTTGCAAGAGACGCATTGCATCCGCCGATCAGGTTCGAATCAATACGGCTGCCCTACGCAACGAAAACACCAGTAGCACCTTTGGTAATACGTTAGGGCTCGCCCTAGAATCACTTGATTCAGGGAGAGTAAGTCCTGGAGCCAGTATACTGGGCGTAAATGAGAAGTGGACACGCCTTAAGAATACTGTCATTAGTACTGCCAACTCCATCTAAGGCAGCAGTCGTAGAAATCGGAACGACTGGTTTGATGATGAATGCAAGCTAGCGACTGAACGTAAGAATGTTGCGTACCGAGCAATGCAACAATCTCATAGAACGCGGGCACGCGAAGAGGAATATAAAGAGCTCAGAAGAATAGAAAAACGGCTTTACAGACAGAAAAAATCAGCCTGGGAGAAGAACCTAATCTGTGAAATAGAGAACAGCCGAGAGCGAGGTCCGCACCAGGCGCGGAAGTTCTACCAATCCGTCCGAAACATGACGCAGTACACACCACGCTGCACATACTGCAAGGACGGAGAGGGAAATCTGATCACCGATCCACAAAGCATACTGGAGCGAAGGGAAGTGTACTTTAATGAATTGCTAAATGGTCAGCTCACAGCAGAAGTGGAGGCTCCACTACTTCAAGATGAACACCCTATGCTACCGCCACCAAGCATAGAAGACGTTGAGAAGGCTATAGGACGGCTCAAGAAAAACAAAGCTCCGGGAGCCGATGGCATACCAGCCGAATTATTCCACCACGGCGGGCCAGCCTTACGTCAAGCAATTCATGATATCATAGTGCACGTATGGGAGCATGAAGAAATGCCAGAAGATTGGCGAAAAGGTATCATATGCCCCATACAACGTGCAGCAATTATAGAGGTATCACGTTGTTGAGTACCGCCTGTATAGGTTTTTGGCTTTACAAAATGCTATAGCACGACTCTGTAGGTATAACCGTTATTTTTAAATAATATTTTTTCCGTTTTAAGTGATTTTTTTCTTAAATTGCCCCTCCCGCCTAAACGGGGGAAAATGGACCCCCCCCCCTCCCATACGATTTTTTGCTTGTCTGAGTCCAACCTACATACCCTATCTTTTTGTCACACCTTATGCAAATCACCCTGTATAATACAGATAGCTACAAGAAATTTCTGTAGCTAGTTGTTGCAAGAGACGCATTGCATCCGCCGATCAGGTTCGAATCAATACGGCTGCCCTACGCAACGAAAACACCAGTAGCACCTTTGGTAATACGTTAGGGCTCGCCCTAGAATCACTTGATTCAGGGAGAGTAAGTCCTGGAGCCAGTATACTGGGCGTAAATGAGAAGTGGACACGCCTTAAGAATACTGTCATTAGTACTGCCAACTCCATCTAAGGCAGCAGTCGTAGAAATCGGAACGACTGGTTTGATGATGAATGCAAGCTAGCGACTGAACGTAAGAATGTTGCGTACCGAGCAATGCAACAATCTCATAGAACACGGGCACGCGAAGAGGAATATAAAGAGCTCAGAAGAATAGAAAAACGGTTTACAGACAGAAAAAATCAGCCTGGGAGAAGAACCTAATCTGTGAAATAGAGAACAGCCGAGAGCGAGGTCCGCACCAGGCGCGGAAGTTCTACCAATCCGTCCGAAACATGACGCAGTACACAACACGCTGCACATACTGCAAGGACGGAGAGGAAAATCTGATCACCGATCCACAAAGCATACTGGAGCGAAGGGAAGTGTACTTTAATGAATTGCTAAATGGTCAGCTCACAGCAGAAGTGGAGGCTCCACTACTTCAAGATGAACACCCTATGCTACCGCCACCAAGCATAGAAGACGTTGAGAAGGCTATAGGACGGCTCAAGAAAAACAAAGCTCCAGGAGCCGATGGCATACCAGCCGAATTATTCCACCACGGCGGGCCAGTCTTACGTCAAGCAATTCATGATATCATAGTGCACGTATGGGAGCATGAAGAAATGCCAGAAGATTGGCGAAAAGATATCATATGCCCCATACAACGTGCAGCAATTATAGAGGTATCACGTTGTTGAGTACCGCCTGTATAGGTTTTTGGCTTTACAAAATGCTATAGCACGACTCTGTAGGTATAACCGTTATTTTTAAATAATATTTTTTCCGTTTTAAGTGATTTTTTTCTTAAATTGCCCCTCCCGCCCAAAAGGGGGGAAAATGGACCCCCCCCTCCCATACGATTTTTTGCTTGTCTAAGTCCAACCTACATACCCTATCTTTTTGTCACACCTTATGCAAATCACCCTGTATAATACAGATAGCTACAAGAAATTTCTGTAGCTAGTTGTTGCAAGAGACGCATTGCATCCGCCGATCAGGTTCGAATCAATACGGCTTCCCTACGCAACGAAAACACCAGTAGCACCTTTGGTAATACGTTAGGGCTCGCCCTAGAATCACTTGATTCAGGGAGAGTAAGTCCTGGAGCCAGTATACTGGGCGTAAATGAGAAGTGGACACGCCTTAAGAATACTGTCATTAGTACTGCCAACTCCATCTAAGGCAGCAGTCCTAGAAATCGGAACGACTGGTTTGATGATGAATGCAAGCTAGCGACTGAACGTAAGAATGTTGCGTACCGAGCAATGCAACAATCTCATAGAACGCGGGCACGCGAAGAGGAATATAAAGAGCTCAGAAGAATAGAAAAACGGTTTACAGACAGAAAAAATCAGCCTGAGAGAAGAACCTAATCTGTGAAATAGAGAACAGCCGAGAGCGAGGTCCGCACCAGGCGCGGAAGTTCTACCAATCCGTCCGAAACATGACGCAGTACACACCACGCTGCACATACTGCAAGGACGGAGAGGGAAATCTGATCACCGATCCACAAAGCATACTGGAGCGAAGGGAAGTGTACTTTAATGAATTGCTAAATGGTCAGCTCACAGCAGAAGTGGAGGCTCCACTACTTCAAGATGAACACCCTATGCTACCGCCACCAAGCATAGAAGACGTTGAGAAGGCTATAGGACGGCTCAAGAAAAACAAAGCTCCGGGAGCCGATGGCATACCAGCCGAATTATTCCACCACGGCGGGCCAGCCTTACGTCAAGCAATTCATGATATCATAGTGCACGTATGGGAGCATGAAGAAATGCCAGAAGATTGGCGAAAAGATATCATATGCCCCATACAACGTGCAGCAATTATAGAGGTATCACGTTGTTGAGTACAGCCTATAAGATACTCTCTTCTATCCTACGGACACTATCAGTGTGGTTTCATTCCAGGCAAATCAACAACTGATCAGATTTTTACCCTGAGGCAGGCGATGGAAAAATGTCTAGAATTTAACATCCCAACATACCATCTGTTTATAGACTTTAAAGCCACCTATGAAAGCATAGCCAGGGTAGAACTTTACAAAGCCATGAGAGAATACGGCATCCCAAATAAATTGACACGACTATGTAGGTTGACCATAACCAACGTAACAAGCCAAGTTAAAATAGCCGGATTGCTATCCAGACCAATCAACATCTTTAATGAACTCCGACAAGGGGATGGTTTGGCCTGCCTCCTTTTCAACCTGGCGTTGGAGAAAGCAATCCATGACTCTGGCACGGCAACAAGAGGGACCATCGTTAACAGGTCCAGCCAGATACTGGCTTACGAAGACGACATTGACATAATCGGAAGAACTGAACAAGCTGTAAACGATTCCTTCATCCAGATCGAGCAGGCGGCACAAAATCTGGGGCTGCACATTAGTGAAGGTAAAACAAATAACATGGTGGCGTCGAATGCGAGAAGAACAGTTGGTCAAACAATCAAGCTAGCGGAGCACGAATTTGAAGTGGTGCAATCCTTTAAATACCTTGGATCAACAGTAGCAGCCGATAACAACATAGAAGAAGAAATACGCCGGCGGCTTCTCAAATCCAACAGAGCCTACTACAGTCTGTCAAAGCTATTCAAATCCAGAAATCTAACCATAACTTTAAAACTGCTGCTGTACAGGACCTTGGTCCTGCCAGTACTCATGTATGGATCCGAGACTTGGGTGCTTAGCAAAAGGCACTGTGACCTCTTAGCCGCGTTCGAGAGAAAAGTCTTACAAAGAATTGTTGGCCCCATATGTGAGGAAGGACGATTCCGGAGTCGGTACAATCATGAGTTGTACGCAATCTACCTTGAAGCAGACATAGTGACAAAAATTAAGCTCGGTAGACTCCGGTGGGCAGGGCACCTAGCTCGTATGAGCGAAGAGGAACCTGCTCGGAAAGTCTTTTGTGGTACATTCTATGGTAGACGGCAGCGTGGTAGACCATGCTTGCGCTGGAGATATGGCGTAGACCAAGACGCCCGAAGCCCTTGGGTGCGCAACTGGATGGCATCGGCTCCAGACTGGGATAGGTGGAGAGACTTGTTGCAAGAGGCCAGGACCGGACCCCGGTTGTCGAGCCGATGATGATGATGAATTACTTTTAAAAAGAATAAATTCTTAATTACAATGGGCCTCTTTACACGAGACTAGTTCTTCTGTTCGACTTCACAAGGGATGAACTATGCCGAAAGAAATTCAGAACCCTATAAAAAAAGTTGTGCATGTATTAGTTTTGTTCTTCCGTTCTTCCACTTGAAACTTGCAAGATGATTTTTCGCGGTCCCGCTCGCACATTCCGTATGCCATCTCTCTCCCACCAATTTAAAAAAATACTTTTTCCCCAGGAAGAATTAGTCTCGTGTGAAGAGGCCCAATGGCCACTTTTCAAAGGTAAAATAAATGTTTTTCTTGCTAGGTCCATTTTTTTGCGGAAAAATATGTACGCCAATTGTTTTAAAATCTAAAATTTAAGGTTTTTGACACATTTTTGAAAATGTTGCTTAGTTAAATAGGTAGGCAGGAAAAATGAGGACCTTGATGGAAAAAAACTCGAAAAAAAGATATTCAATCCAAATAATCATTAAAATTAAAAAAAATATAGATAAATACCTATATTGGGCTCAAATTTCCTTTAAGCCTAATTCACAGTTCAGCGTAAAAACAAAAAAATAAATTTACAAAACTGTTTTCTGTCTTTTCTGTCCATCGTTTTGTTTTTTATAGAAAAGCATAGGGCATTTGTAGCCTCTGGTACCAATTGATATAGGAAAAAAGAGTAATTTATGTATTGGTTACGGTGATCTGAAAATATAAGCATCAAAATATGGTACAAAATTATGCCCA
Organism: Meliscaeva auricollis; assembly: GCA_948107695.1. NCBI lineage: Eukaryota > Metazoa > Arthropoda > Insecta > Diptera > Syrphidae > Meliscaeva > Meliscaeva auricollis. Next base: position 50,650,326 of record OX403617.1, on the reverse strand, counting down.
ACTAGACTAAAATTTGCTTTGAATTTTTGTTTTTTTGTTTTTGCACTCTGAACTGTAAACTAGCCTTTATGGACAAATATCAACATTATATTCGTGCTTCCACATGAAGAGATGTCCATTGTGCCGAATATGCTTTGAGAGCCGGACTTTTGTCAGAGAGGTCACTCCATTCCGGTTTCTCTTCATGTTCCTTCCAAGCCAGAATGGGTTCGATGTCTGGATCTTTTTGCTGGGCGTTTCTCAGTTCTTCTCTGCTCCAACCACTAATAGGATCAGCCCTAACGCGCTGGACGACAACAACCTCTTTCTCCTCTTGGCGCAAACAGTGCCTGCAGTCAGGTTTACATGGTCGCCTTGACAGGGTGTCTGCGTTTGAGTGAAGCCTTCCCTTCCGGTGCTGAATTTCGTAGTCATACGTCTGTAGCCTCTCGATCCATCTTGCAACTTGGCCTTCTGGATTTTTAAAATTCAAGAGCCAGTTCAGCGCGCCATGGTCTGTTCGTAGCACGAACTTCTGTCCATAGATGTATTTATGGAAATGCTTGGTTGCCAATATTAAAGCGAGAAGTTGCCTTCTGGTCACGCAATAGTTCCTTTCTGACTTCGAGAGCACCTTGCTGTAGTAGGCTACTACCGACAGTACTGCACCAATTCCGACATTACTTGCATCAGCATCTATGATGAAAGACTTTCCTGGTGTGGGATAGGCACCGGGGCATTGCAAAGTCGCTGCTTGAATTCCTGAAAGCTTTTCTCACACTCACCTGACCACTTGAACTGCCTTCCCTTTTCAGTTAGTTGATGCAGACTTTTGGCAATTCCCGCAAAATCCTTCACAAATCGGCTGTAATATGTGGCTAAACCAAGGAAGCTGCGGAGTTGATTTATTAGTTTTTTATTGGGCTTTTTTGGTCAATTTTAATATATTTATGTAAATAAAAATTACAACATAAATGTTTATCCCGACGTTTCGCTGGAGTTTCTCAGCATCTTCAGAGTTGATGTTTGTCCTGAGGTGTTGGCCAATTCTTCACGGTGTCAACTTTCTCCGGATCAGTCGTTACTCCTTGGGATGAGATATGTCCCAGGTATTTCACTTCGCTATTGAAAAGCGCACATTTGTCGGCATTCAACTTGAGATTAGCCTCGCGAAGTCTCTGGGAGACAGCTTTTAGATTTACACAGTGCTGGTTAAAGGTCTTTCCGTAAACGATTACGTCATCCAAGTATACAAGACAAGATTTCCATGTTAGCCCTTGTAACACGTACTCCATCAAACGCTCAAATGTTGGCGGGGGCGCTGCAGAGTCCGAAAGGCATCCCGATCTTCGTGATGGATTTCAACTTGCCAGTAGCCACTTTTCAAGTCCAACGTGGAGAACCATTGAGCTCCTTCCATGGCGTCTAAAGGATCGCTGATTCTGGGCAAAGGGTTGTAAGGTCGCCAGGTCGAAACACTCAATAAAACACTTATCAATATTTCACTTCGCAAGAAGCTTCAGTCAAAAATCGAGTAGCATTTCAATTTTTGTTTTTTTTCCTAGGCAACAAAAAGAAGAATTGAAAATTTTCGTTGAAAATTCTCATTCTGTTTTGAATATTCTTGGTGTTCACAAGTTTGATCAAATTTTTTTTATATATTCATCGAAAAAAAAAGAAAATATACCTATCCGGAAAAGAAAACTGAATATACAGTTCAGAAATGTCTTGTGTTACTTTTCGTGTTGCCCATTGAAGTGCAGATTTTCTTTGGTGTTTTAAAACAGATTAAATTAAATAATTTTTGTGTGGTCTTTGTTGTTGTGTGTAATAAAATTCTAATCCGAATTCCAAATTGAATCCTCCATTGCTAAATGTGCGCAATCCAAATACCTATAATAAATCATAAAAATATAGCAACAAGAAAAAAAATACAGAAAAAGCCCCAAAACCCATAAAAAAATAAAAATAAAAAATAAAAAAATAAATAAAGAAAAAGAAAAGAAAAAGCCCTAAATCAAAATTAACAAATACATACATACATATATAATATATCCTTTGTGAATGTAAATAAAAAAATATCTAAAGTCATACATACCTACCTGAGTGTATAATTACACATACATTAATGTACTTCTATAGCAATCCTGCTATACCTACCTACCAAGTTTCCTGCTCATCAACAAAATATCTACTTATGTACTAACATCATCTAATCTCAAGAACGTGTCGTAAAGAAACCATGCATCGCCAATCTTTAATAAAATAGTTTTATGTGTTTAATTTTTATCTTATCATTGAAAATATTTAATTGTTAATTTCTACTATACATTTTTTCTTACGTGCATATCGCATATACTTGCATATATATAATTCTCAAGTTTCATTTATTATAATTTTTTTTTTGTGTTGCTACAAACCAAGTAGCTATAGTTTGGTGTTCTTTAGTTTTTCGTCCATTCTACCTGTTCTTAATTGTTTTTGCTGTGTTCCTAGTTTTTTTTTGTTAAAATTTCCAATCATTGTGTTGTTTTTGTAAGTTCATCGTCGTTGTATTCGTAATTTTTTTTTGTTCCTTGTCTCTCATTTTTACTACAGGTCAACTGAATCCTCTACGTGTGCGCACAGGTATACGGATGCAGAAGAATAAAGGTATGTGAATGTGTTCTTATTCTTTTTGTTTTGATTCCTCTTTCTTATTATTTTTTTTTACTACTCAAAATACAAACCCGAGTGCATTAACCTCTGGCCTTGAACTTGAATATTTTTCAAATTCAAATAAGTGATGCCGTTATATTTATTGATGTTTGGGCTTAAATGATCAGTTTTGTGGATGCAATTAATCAAATAAAAAAATTAATTCATATTTTTCCCAACGTTTCGCTAGTATTTTCCAGCTTCTTCAGGGGTTAATATTTATTATCTTTAAAAACAAATTATAAAAGTTGTGGTTTTAGTACTATGTCTATTGTTATACAATCAATTGAAAAAAAATTTTATATTTTAAATATTTAAATTATTAATTATTTGGTCTATTGCACTCACTTTTTTGAATGGATTTTGAAATTTACATTATTTTAAATAAATTAACATTTAATAAACAACACATTAATAAATTAACACTTATTGGACAACAAAACTTAAGCCTAATATCACTTCTTATCACAGATCAATTGTTGTTACTTATGGCAACACTATATATAGAGCTGATATTGTCTAGGTCTTCTTTATGATTCATTGTTGTTGTTGATTTTTGTTGTATTCGCAGACTTTCCAATGTATAGCGGGTGGTGGTGCGGCTCTCTTTATCTAATATTGTTACATTATCAAAGTCTGCGAGATGATCATTATCTACCATATGCTGCGAGAGTGCTGTAGCTGATCTCTTCTTTCTTATGTCAGCTTCATGTTCTGATAGTCTTATTGCAAGCTTACGTTTTGTTGTACCTATATATACTATGTTGCACATGTTGTTGTTGTTGTTGCCTTTGCATGGTATTTGATACTTAAATACTAGCGAAACGTTGGGAAAAATATGAATTAATTTTTTTATTTGATTAATTGCATCCACAAAACTGATCATTTAAGCCCAAACATCAATAAATATAACGTATAATATATGATCAAATAAATAAACTAAGTGATGCCGTTGTTGATATTGTAAAATCAGCTGTTTAGTTTAAAATAAATTTAATACCTTTTTAATACTTTTTGTTTAATATAATTTATAATTTATAATTCTCTATGGGTTCATACTTGCTTAATTTAAAATAGATTAATTAAATATTCTTGTACCATATGTTTTATTATAATATTCCTATATATATAGAGTTACACAAATTAGTAATTTAAGTTCTTGTTAATAAATTTTAAGAGATTTAAAATGAAATTGGTGTCTTGAGAAATTTATTTAACAGATCTTTGAGATATGAGAAGCTAAATTTCTTTTTCAGTGGGGTGACTGATGGCTGTTGAACTATGAGGTTCTTTTGGTGAGTTTCCGCAGGCGAGGCATAAGGCCTTGTTTAAGGGCTGTCGCAATATCTGAGCACGCGTCAGCCAAGGTGCCTTCTCTGTAATGAGATAGGCTGTGGGAGGGTTGCTCAAGGGTACCAATAAAGGTACCCGTGTAGTGGAAGGAAAAGTAAGTTATTCAGTTCAGAAATTCTTCGTTTACTTCCCACATCCTTAAATCTATTTTTTTTATGTAACTTACTTTAAATTTTATTGTTCTCTTGTCCGTCAGTTTTAATATAGTTTTCTGTCCTAGTCTATTTCAATTTTGTCATTTCTTTGTTGTTGTTTTGTTTAGTAATTTTTCTTAAGAAACAGGCATGATAATCATACGGTAGTCCGGTCAGGCTGGCCAAAGAACCCACCCCACAAACCGACGAGCTCAGCAAAGCAAGCAAGCATGCCTGGCCTGGTCCTAGCCTACCGGACACCCTTCCATCTAAGGTTTTACGTAGGAACTGTACCTGCAGGATGGAAGGGTTAGTTTTTATACCGTTAACAGTTACTTTCTTGGTCACATCGTTGAGCCTGCGTTAGTCTACACAAAATCGAGTGCTTCCGTCTTTCTTCTTCACAAGAACCACTGGTGACGCCTAAGGACTTTTAGAATTTTCGATCAAACCATCTTGCTTCATACTCGTTACATTTCCTCAACCTCTCCTTGTTTGGCCGGTGGAAGACGTCTTACTGTTTAACGAATTGGTCTTGCGTCTCCTGTATCGATTCGGCGTTGGACGAGTTGTCTTCGACCATATTGCCCGTTTGGTGAAGAGAATATGTCAGCATATTCCTGAAGAAGACTACTAGCCATCCTAAGTTGATGTTCACTTAAGTTAGATGACTCGAGGATATTGGCCCTTATGGGGATCAGTTTCTGAGACATAACCTCTTTCTGTGAGCTAGCATCATTGATTTTCGTTATTGCTGACACAGATTCGCATTGCCCGCCAATTTCTCCCTTATTCAGCTTGACTTCGTACGGTTTGATGTTAAGAATTCGTATAGCGACCATGTTGTTAACTGGTGCCACAAGTGTCTTCAAAACGATGATGTTTTGGGAAGACTGTTCAGAGTCTGGTTCCACCATGAGGTATCGATGGCTTCCAATGGTGCCCTTCAATTTTGTCCAAATAAATACCTCTGAAGAAGGAGGCAAGGTCACGTCTTCTTTGATGACAGTCCTGATAGCGGATGCATTTTCATTGCCATAAACCATTAGAATCTCCACATTTCGGTATTTCAGAACTTGGTTACCGATATCCAGTATCACACCATGGCTTTTCATGAAGTCGATTCCAACGATGCACTCGTCACATATATCTGCTACCAGAAATGGATTTGAAAACTCCAGTTCTGCCAATCGGATCTTATTGTTATTGTTACTCTGTTCTGCGGAAGCCTTCCTGCTTCCACAATGTTGACATGGAGCTCTTCTGGGTGGTAATCTGCATTGGCGCTGGAGATGTCCGGTCTTGTTGCAGTTCCAGCATGGTGCAGATCCATCTCGCTGGTTTCTTCGGAAATCAACTCTCTGACATAAGCATTCTTCAACTTCAACCTCGCTTGTTCTGCTGCTTCCATTGTCAAAGCGAATGCTAATGCTGCTGGAAGCGTTCGTTTTCCAGCCGTTCGGATTGTTCTTGAGGTTGATGTCCGATACAGCACGAACCAAATTCTTCAGTTGCGAACTGATTGATTATTTCCTCTCCAGCCGTTGGATATGCCAGATGAGCGAGCCGTTTGATGTCTGCTTGGAGTAAGTTGGACTCGGAAGACCTCTTGCATATGGCTATCTCCAACACGTTTGTCAATTGCCTGAACAAGAGCATTAAAATCACCATTTTTATCTGGTTTGTAATAACTCAGCAGCAGGACCACTCAAAGTAAGCGTCAGTGCTATGAACTTATCTTTGTCTTCCCAGCCATTTGTTATTGCAGCTGCCTCAAATTGCCTCTTGTAGATTGACCAAGAAGTTTGTCTTTAGCCATAATATGGAACTTATCTTCGTGTTTTTCAACACTTTCTACGCGCTCGTCAAGAACATTGAACTTCTTCTCGAACTCAATAAGCTTTCCTTCTTAAAGAGTTTCCTGTTCTTCCAGAAGGTTCTTTTGCTCATTGTGTTGCTCTTCATATTTCTCTTCCAGTTTTTCGAGAACGTTCTTTTGTTCGTCCTTTTGTTCCTTTCGTTGTTCTTCCAGTCGTTCGAGAACGTTGTTTTGTTCGTCTTTTTGTTCCTTTCGTTGTTCTTCCAGTCGTTCGAGAACTTTCTTTTGTTCGTCCTTTTGTTAATTTCGTTGTTCTTCGGGAAGCTTCTTTTGATCTCCAAGCTGGGCCATGAGAAGGGCCATCATATTGGTCATACCATTATCATTGGTACTTACTTGATCATCCACCATTTCAATCTCGAACTGGAATGTGTCCAGATTCTCGTGGTGCTGCTCTAGATGTTCTTGGAGACGAGTAATGAGGTAATTTTTTGATCCAGCAGTAGGAAGACCTCGCTTCTTTAACTCCGCCTTAAGCTCAACACAATTTAAATCATTTAAGTTCTTACCCATTTTCAATTAATTAAAGCACAAAACTTTCACTTTTTTTCACAATTTTATCTGTAGTCACAGATTGAATAAGATTTATTTCACTTCTGACACCAATGTAATGTTTTTCTGGGTTCAAACAAAACTTATTTCCACTTTTATTTATTTTCAAATTAACAAACACTTTTATCTATTACAAACTGTTTCACTATTACTCTTTACAATTTACAAGAATTAACACTTCCAAATTACACTTTCACAATCACTTATCTTTATCACTGTCAAAATTAAACTGTGTCGATCTCTTTCTCCGACCTCGTATTTCTTCTCGAAGGATCCAGAGATCTCCAGTTTCGTTAAGCAAAAGAGACGAATACACACAGACAGATAGAGACAGACATAGACAGATTTTGTTCCGTTTCATTTCGTTCCGTTCGAAAGTTTCGAAGTTGGGATGAAAGCGTTCAGAGTTTTAGTCATTCATCATAACCAAAGACCTACATGTGTCATTTCGTCTGGGTGTGTTCGCTCCTACATTCGTAACAATATATAAGTTGTTAAAACCCAATTATTTTCATTGTTTTAGACTTTTATGTATTATTGCAACAATAGAAACCCCAAAAATTTAAATCTACAGACAATTGCAACAAATGCAACTGTATAACAAAAAAAAGTAATGAATTTGGCTGTGCAAAACACTTGCAACTGACGACCATGATCACTGTTGATAACAGTTAAATTGATTCATTTTGAAACCTGTACATTTGTTTATGTAGATTGGTGCGTTGAGTAAGTGTTAGCCGCGAGTTTGATAAGGGCAAGGCTTTTTTAGGATACAAAAACAAACAAAAAGGAATTTTCATTAAAATAGCCGGAAACAAGTATTCTTCCGAAATAAAATCAATTATTTTGAGTGACTTCTAAAAATAAATATTCCAGAAGAAAAATTTAGTAAAGTATTCCATACAAAAATCTACTATTTGTTATTTGTAGAAAGATAGTATCATATCATAAATGACGAAGACTACATACATTATGTCATAGCAAAAGTTGACAGGAAAATTATTAATTTATTTCGAAAAAAATCACCAGCAACTTCTTGGGAAGCCAAAGTTCAACTACAGTAACACATTGACTCATAAAAAATAATATGCCGAGAATTGTAGGCCTGGTTGTTTGATTTCCAATATTGAAAAGCCATTTATTTCCACAAAAAACATTAAAATCCCGTTTGAATTTCGCACAAACTCATCCCAATTAGAATTTCTAGAATCTACAGTCATAACTTGTTATATTAAAAAAGTTTTCAAAATTGTACTGCTGTTTGCTTTTTTAACCATTTTTTTGAAAAAAGAGCTCTGATAGTTAAAGTTGCAAATGTTTCACACAGCACTGTATGCTTATTATAAACGTCACGTCACCATTTTGGAAAATTGATGACGTAGTAGTCACTAAGAATAAGAAATACAGGAACGGGTGTTTGGCGAACAAAGTGAGGCACTTCACAAAGTAGTGTGAGTTGCACAAACACAAATGCATTTACACAGGGCCGGAGTGCAGTTGTATGGCAACTCGCAAGGCTCCAAGATTCATTTTATTTTGTTTTAACTTTACATGTTTATGACACGTTCGATCCCTCTCAATTCTCTTTTTGATAAGTTCGCGTATTTTCACGAAATGTAAACACTCAGTGTCGAAACGATTTTTATGGTTTTTGTCAGGAACACTCACCTGATTTGAATCTCGAAATTTAATAAAAGTTTGCAAATGCAACCCTTAAAAGTATTTTATAGATGCACAAGAATAACATTCCCAAAATATTTAAAATTAAATCAAAAATCTGTTAAAAATTACATAACTCGGAGCCAACAAGTTGCAGCGCCTTACCAAAACCAAACAAAAATTAGTGCGCCCCTGAACCTGAAATTCGTAATTTGACATGTTAATATCTAAAATGTGATTGGTTGATTCGATGAAAAAGTATACTTTTATTTTGAAGAAAAACATTATTTTGGTTGTTAATACTCATAAGAAAACAATTTTAAATGGTTCTAAGATATTTACTTTATGTTCTTAACATCACTTTGCATAACTTAATATTGCAAATAAAACAGTACGCAACCGTGGAAAATATAGTTAATTGTGCACTCAGCAAAAAGGCATCTTAATATCTAATTTTGACAGCCAACCCAAACAAATTGATGCCTCACTGCTATACACTGTAGATGTGATATACACCCATTCCTTATCTTCTTATTCTTTGAGTAGTCATCTCCGATGCTGACAATCGAGTTTTTTTCAGTTTCATTGTTGTTGTTTTCAATAAAAAAATTTTTTTTGTTCAAATCCATGACGTTCGGGCGAACTGCCGATGAGAAAGATGACTATGACGTCACAGAAAACCTGCCAAAAATCTATTGGGCATACCTTGTTTTCTGTTTATCATGTGTATATAAAATAACCCTCACTCCACCTTTACAACCTATACCCAAATTCGCTTAAAAGAGAACTGAAAGAACTTTTAAATTTGGCAACCTAAAGACTTGCTTTTACTCTCGAGGTTACAACATTGGTAACAGATTTTAAAAACCAACAATATTTATAAATTTAATGGGGCGACTTTCCTAAGGAAGCACGAATATAATGTTGATATTTGTCCATAAAGGCTAGTTTACAGTTCAGAGTGCAAAAACAAAAAAAACAAAAATTCAAAGCAAATTTTAGTCTAGTTGGGCATAATTTTGTACCATATTTTGATGCTTATATTTTCAAATCACCGTAACCAATACATAAATTACTCTTTTTTCCTATATCAATTGGTACCAGAGGCTACAAATGCCCTATGCTTTTCTATAAAAAACAAAACGATGGACAGAAAAGACAGAAAACAGTTTTGTAAATTTATTTTTTTATTTTTACGCTGAACTGTGAATTAGGCTTAAAGGAAATTTGAGCCCAATATAGGTACATATTTATCTATATTTTTTTTAATTTTAATGATTATTTGGATTGAACATCTTTTTTTCGAGTTTTTTTCCATCAAGGTCCTCATTTTTCCTGCCTACCTATTTAACTAAGCAACATTTTCAAAAATGTGTCAAAAACCTTAAATTTTAGATTTTAAAACAATTGGCGTACATATTTTTCCGCAAAAAAATGGACCTAACAACAAAAACATTTATTTTACCTTTGAAAAGTGGCCATTGGGCCTCTTCACACGAGACTAATTCTTCCTGGGGAAAAAGTATTTTTTAAATTGGTGGGAGAGAGATGGCATACGGAATGTGCGAGCGGGACCGCGAAAAATCATCTTGCAAGTTTCAAGTGGAAGAACGGAAGAACAAAACTAATACATGCACAACTTTTTTTATAGGGTTCTGAATTTCTTTCGGCATAGTTCATCCCGTGTGAAGTCGAACAGAAGAACTAGTCTCGTGTAAAGAGGCCCATTGTAATTAAGAATTTATTCTTTTTAAAAGTAATTCATCATCTTCATCGGCTCGACAACCGGGGTCCGGTCCTGGCCTCTTGCAACAAGTCTCTCCACCTATCCCAGTCTGGAGCCGACGCCATCCAGTTGCGCACCCCAGGGCTTCGGGCGTCTTGGTCTACGCCATATATCCAGCGCAAGCATTGTCTACCACGCTGCCATAGAATGTACCACAAAAGACTTTCCGAGCAGGTTCCTCTTCGCTCATACGAGCTAGGTGCCCTGCCCACCGGAGTCTACCGAGCTTACATATGGGGCCAACAATTCTTTGTAAGACTTTTCTCTCGAACGCGGCTAAGAGGTCACAGTGCCTTTTGCTAAGCACCCAAGTCTCGGATCCATACATGAGTACTGGCAGGACCATGGTCCTGTACAGCAGCAGTTTTGAAGTTATGGTTAGATTTCTGGATTTGAATAGCTTTGACAGACTGTAGTAGGCTCTGTTGGATTTGAGAAGCCGCCACCGTTTTTCTTCTTCTATGTTGTTATCGGCTGCTACTGTTGACCCAAGGTATTTAAAGGATTGCACCACTTCAAATTCGTGCTCCGCTACCTTGATTGTTTGACCAACTGTTCTTCTCGCATTCGACGCCACCATGTACTTTGTTTTACCTTCACTAATGTGCAGCCCCAGATTTTGTGCCGCCTGCTCGATCTGGATGAAGGAATCGTTTACAGCTTGTTCAGTTCTTCCGATTATGTCAATGTCGTCTGCGTAAGCCAGTATCTGGCTGGACCTGTTAACGATGGTCCCTCTTGTTGCCGTGCCAGAGTCATGGATTGCTTTCTCCAACGCCAGGTTGAAGAGGAGGCAGGCCAAACCATCCCCTTGTCGGAGTTCATTAAAGATGTTTTGATTGGTCTGGATAGCAATTCGGCTATTTTAACTTGGCTTGTTACGTTGGTTATGGTCAACCTACATAGTCGTGTCAATTTATTTGGGATGCCGTATTCTGTCCTGGCTTTGTAAAGTTCTACCCTGGCTATGCTTTCATAGGTGGCTTTAAAGTCTATAAACAGATGGTATGTTGGCATGTTAAGTTCTAGACATTTTTCCATCGCCTGCCGAAGGGTATCTGATCTGATCAGTTGTTGATTTGCCTGGAATGAAACCACACTGATAGTGTCCGATGATGGTTTAGCGTATGGGGTTATCCGGTTTGTAGGATAGAGGAGAGTGTCTTATAGGCGGTACTCAACAACGTTGTTGACGTCAGTTATTATTTATGTATGTACATTCAAATTGTTGTTTAAAATTGTATTGCCTTTTTTTAGGTGTAAGCATTAACGTAACGTTTATTAAGTTATTAATTGTTTATTATAATGAATGTGAGAGTAAAATAATGTGTATACTCTCTATTTTGCATATTCACCTCTATGTAAACTAAGTTTATGGTTTTCTTTTCACCACCGAGGTAGTCGGTTTGACTAAGCCATTCGTGTCTTAGTTATAATTTTATTATTAGTTAGTAATTTAAATTAGTGGACGTTTTAATAAATTCGAAGTAACAAAGGTAAAAAATTGGTTGTTTCGTTTTTTTATTGATATATGGTACTGCAAAGTTTTTTCTTATTACAGCACATATGTACATATATGTAAGTGATTCAGTGGGATTCATGTTAGGAGGAATTCCCCCAACATTTTTTGATCCAGTCGAGCCGAATTCTGGTATATTGAAGAGAATATAAATTATAGAAAAACAACTCATTACCCTTGGAGTTATTTGGAGACGATAAATTGATACAAATCTTGATTATTGTAATCTTTTGGAATTTTGAGACAGAGATTTGTTTCATGCGTATTGTGCACCCCGATTGGAAATCCCATATCCCTTTATCCAAGGTAGGTTCGGTGCATTATAATTTGGTGATGATTTTTAGTAAAAAGTAATTTGAGCTATACAAATTTAAAATTAATTTGATTTATAATTATTTGATCGTGATAAAAAAAAAATAGAAGACAAATTTGCATAGCTCATGTGCAAATTTAATGATATACTTTTAATTCATAAATATATTTGATTGAAATTTAATTAAAGTGGTATACACATTTTTTTGAAGTGGGCATATACAGGGTGATTTGCATAAGGTGTGACAAAAAGATAGGGTATGTAGGTTGGACTTAGACAAGCAAAAAATCGTATGGGACGGGGGGGTCCATTTTCCCCCGTTTAGGCGGGATGGGCAATTTAAGAAAAAAATCACTTAAAACGGAAAAAATATTATTTAAAAATAACGGTTATACCTACAGAGTCGTCCTATAGCATTTTGAAAAGCCAAAAACCTATACATTAATTTAAGTTTTAAAGTAAGTTGTTTAAATGAATAGTTTTTGAAATATTAATTTTCAAAGTCAAAATTTTGAGAAAAAAACATAATTTTTTTTCATTTAAACCATTTTTTTTTCAAAATTTTACGTTATTAAGTAGTATTTTTCTGGCTTATTTTCTTTTTCTTTTGATCAAACACTTATTATGTTTGATCAAACACAAAAAACCGGATGTCATAATAACCTGTAGTTTTTGAGAAAACCAAAAATGACCAAAACTACTTTTTTCTGAGAAAAACCCTTTCGTTTAGTTTTTACGTTATTGGATAATTAGATGAACTTACGAAAGAAAGGATTAACTTTATCTTTTTCATTTTTTTATTATTAGTCTTCAAAACATACAATAAAGTGACAAAGTACTCAATTAACCACATTTCACAATTTTTTTCATTGAGAACATCTGCGTGAGAGCATTGGGTTGAAATTGACCTGCCAACTTGTTTTTATTACGGTGGGGTTTTTACATTATTTAATTCTTGGTTAATTTATGAAAGAAAGGATTAACTTTTTATTTTTTTACTATCAGTCTTTGTTGGGGTTTGTGGACTAACCATATTTCACCCTTTTTTCAATGAAAAAACCTGCGTGAGAGCATTGAATTGACATTGACCTGCCAACTTGTTTTTATTGCGGTGGGGTCGGTTTGGCGAGCTCCCGTGATTTAATACAGTTTAATTACGGTGTTTTGAAATCCTGTTAATGATTATCGAGTCTTTTATTTTAAAAGATTTTTCCGGGGTTTTTCTTGGTGAACATACCATACAGTGTTTTGAGGTAATATTCAGAATTATCGATTATTTTATTTAAAGGATTTTCGGTTTTTTTTAAATTAAAAATTGTTTGGAAATTGAATTATTTCTATATTTTGTAAAGTTTATCGCATTTTTGTGCACCTTTTTTCTTCGTTTGAGAACAAATTAATTTTCGTTTTTCATCGTTTCTTAAAACGGCTGCTTGTAAAGATTTTTATCTGAGCGATAAGCAAATTAATGAAACTATTGAAAGTTTTCGGGATGTACCAAGTAAGGAAATGATATATGTTTAAAGTATGGAAAAAGGAATTCGAAGATTTATGGGATAGTTTTCGCTCAATGTATCCAAGATGTTTAAGAAACAAGGATAAAACTTTAGACGATAAATAATTATCGACAATCAAAGCTAAATACAAATCAGTTTCACTGAATTATTTCAGTGCAGTGGGATGTATAATCGATACAATTGAGATGGATGCAAGTAAAATCAATGACATGAAAGAAAGTGTAAAACATTCAGAAGTATCTGGGCTCCCTAAGCCAGATTTTGGAATTAAAGTTCCACCTTGCGACGTAGAATGTTTTGAGGGTGACTACAAATCCTGGCCTACCTTTCGTGACATGTTCACGTCCATTTATGCTAACCACCCCCGTTTAAGTGATGTAGAAAAGCTATATCATCTACGCTTAAAAACCAAAAAGGAAGCCCATGATATTGTCGACAAGTTTTCACTCACTGCAGATAATTTTACTCTTGCGTGGGGAGCTTTAAAATCTCAGTACAAAAATAAGAGAATCTTAACTTAAAACACTTTATTAAATTTCATCCATCACTACTGAAAGTGGATCAGCCTTAAGAAAATTGCACAGAACCGTGCGCGATTGCTTATGAATTCTTTCAAGCTTTAGTGCTAATACGGTACTAACGAAGCAATAAGTTCTCTAAAGTCATACTTTAACTCTTACAGTCGTCCTAAATTTATAGTTTCCGATAGAGGCAGTGCATTTACCTCAAATGAGTTTAAATCATTTTTGGAGAAAATGGTGTCAAGCATATATTGGTTGCAACTGGTTCACCACATGCCAACAGCCAGGTTGAAAGGGTAAACAGAAGTCTTGTTGGCAAAGATGGCTAGTGCGGATAATGAAATGTCTTTGGATAAAGTCTTACCTGAGATAGAGCACGTGATGAATAATACCGTGCACAGAAGTGCTGGGATGACACCATTGTATATAAAACCTATAGTAATATCAAAACACACGATTTAATAATTTAGCTCCCGTTGGTAAGGGGGCGCTGCCATAGCAATTTTCACTCGGAAGAATAAAATGAAGGAATAAAAATGTGTGTGTTAGAACAGAAAATATATTTAGCACAGTAATGGGAGTAAGGAAAAGATCCGAAAACGGATGTTTGCATTTTGATAGACCAGAACTAAGGCGGGAGAAATTACAAAAACAAAATAGTTGTTTGTTTTGCAATACGATTTTTTTGTTTGATGTTAGTGAGGTATACAAATAAACACACACACATGAAGGTTTCTTGTATGCTGCCGAATCAAATATTTTTATTTTGAAAACTTGAATTGATTTTTGTTTTGGAACTTTTCTGTAAAATGTATAATTAAAGGATTGTTGCCAGTTTTATATTTTGATTTTTTCAGTAGTTTTTATATCTACCTACTTATTAGGTATACTTAATTAGAAATAAACTAGGTATTTTGTAAGGGGTGATTTAAAAAAAAATATATACTATGTAATAAGTACCTGCTGTTTCTGTTTTTAATATGAAATGTAGGTATATATTATGTATTTATCAATTTTTATTAAAACACAAAAAATTATTAAAACAAATGATTCAACATAAAATATAAAGTAAAAAAATTGAAAAGACCTTACTATAACGGCATTAACAACGCATATCACTCAAACCTACCCAAAACCAACGAAAATTCTGAATTTGTTGAAAGAACTTTTAAATTTGGCAACCTAATAGACTTCCTTTTTCTCTCATGATTACCACTTTGGTAAATTTATGGAAAGTTTTCTCCTAAAAGAGTTTGATAGATTTTCAATAGCCAACAATATTTATAAATTGAATTAAAACAATCTGCTTATCGTGTACCCGCTGCAATTTAATTTTATTGATTATTTTGAATGAACATCATTTTTTCGAGTTTTTTTTTTATTTACAAGGTCTTCATTCCTACTGACTAATTTTTAACCTATAAAAATTTTCAAAAATGCGTCAAAACCTTGGATTTTGGATTTTAAAACAATTGGCGTATTTTTCGGCACAAAAATGGACCTAGTGAGAAAAAAAAATTATTTTACTTTTGCAGTTTTGCAAAAAGTGGCCAGTTAAGCCTTTATTCTCTTTAAATTAAAAGTAAATGCTATATAATAAAATTAACAACAAAAAATATTACTCACAATAGTATTTCATAATATAAAATTATTATATTACTTATTAATTTTTACTTATGGGCAACCATGGCTTCGGTTTTATTTTTTCGTATACCCATATTCTGAAAAAAATTACTCATATCACCAAACATATCCATTGTGTATATTCATATATAAAATATTATAATTATAATTCTTCCATTTCTTTATATCAATCTACCCATCTTTCTCTATCCACAGAGCTAAATAGTCATAAAAAAACACATATCAAAAATCAAACTGGCAGTTGTCTTCCAACTCCCATGGATTTTGTATAGTTTGTTCTCTTTTTACTATTATTACTTATTCCTCCATTACCTGAATATTCATATCAAAAATCAAACCGGCAGTTCTCTTCCAACTCCCATGGATTTTGTATAGTTTGTTCTCTTTTTACCAGAGATACGTATAAGGAGATGGGAAACTTTCGTACGTCTCACCCCCCAAAACCCATTTGTTTACGTTGTTGTTTTTGTAATTTCATTTCGTGTCTGTGAATAGATGTGAAAAGCAACAACAATGTAATGAGGTGAAATTTTTGATTTGACAGCTTGTTTTTTTTTTTTATTCCGATTTTAGTAAACAATTATTAATTGTTCTTTTTTTACACAAAATCGACTAAAATACTATATTAAAATATTTTAAAATATTTTAACACCATCCCAAAAAGCCGTAGAGAACATAAAGCACAATAAATTCTCTTTATCAAAAGCACAGTCACAAATCAAAACCATCACGCATCATCACAATCACAACCACACAGGCAAACTCAAGAAAACAACCAAAAACGATTTCAAATTAAATAAAACTCATTCGTTTTGGAACAAAAATATATTTTTATTTATATTTTCTTTTTATTTTATAATTTTCACTGAATGATTTACTTTTTAAAAGAACTTTAATCAACGATAAATAAAAACACTTGGAATTACTTAGGAAAAGTTTGACTTTTGATATTTTTGATTTGACATTTGTGTGGTGGATTTTTTTGTGACGTGGGGTGAGCTAGTGAACGTTCCAGAGTTGAGAAATTCCGAGAAATTGTGTTTTCGATTAAAGGCTTGCCCAAACCTAAATGCGACAGTGCATCACGACAGTGCGACAAGAATTTTTGTATGAAAAACGCATAGCGCTTTGTCGCATTTGGTATGGGTACTCTCATATGACGCTGTGTAAATAAATTTTGCCATTGTCGTGTCACAGTGTCTCACTTTGGTTCGGGCCAGCCTTAATTCTTTGGGGGAACTTCTGAAAATTAAGATCAAACCCAAAAAATTACTCACATTATTTAAATGTGTCGGTGAACGCAAGAAGAAAATCATTTTCTTTTAATTAATGTAGGTGAGCGAAGTTACTTTCGATGTTTGGTTAATTTATCTTTTTCAAAGTTCACTCTATTCAGTTTATATGTCATTGATCAATTCATAACTGCAGAAAGATGAACGTACATTTCAAGTAAGTACACAAGTAAAGGCTTGCCCAAACCAAACTCCGACACTGCGACACAACAGTGCGCCAAAATTTATTTACACAGCGTCATAGAAGTAACAAATGCGACAAAGCGCAAAGCGTTTTTCATATAAAAGTTCTTGAACTGTAGTGTCGCAGTGTCGCACTTTGGTTTCGGCAAGCCTTAAAACTAAACGTAAACTGAAAAAGAGTTATAACCTGTTTCGACTAGAGATAAATGTCGCAAGTCTTAAAACATTTAAAAGCTACTCTTAAAACTTATAAGAGTCGACTCTAAATAAATAATTTTAGATTAAAGGCTTTCCCAAACCAAAGTGCGACAGTGAGACACGACAGTGCACCACGAACTTTTATATGAAAAACGCTTTGCGGTTTGCCGCATTTGTTGTGGGTACTTCCATATGACCTTACGTAAATAAATTTTGCCGCACTGTAGCACTTTGGTTTGAGCAAGCCTTTAATCTAAAATTATTTTTTTAGAGTCGACCCTTATAAGTTTTAAGAGTAGCTTTTAAATGTTTTAAAACTTCTCCCATTTATTTCTGGTCGAAAAAGGTTATAACTCTTTTTCAGTTTACGTTGCCCAAACCAAAGTGCGACACTGTGACACTTCAGTGCGACAAAAACTAAGCCTAAGCCAAAGTGTCACAAAACCACGTGACAGTGCGACAAGGATTTTCATAAGAAACACTCTTTGTCGCGTTTGATGTTACATACTTATGATGCTGTTTAAATAAATTTTGTTGTGGTGTACGTTGTCGTTTGGGTAAGCCTTTATGAAAGTCCTTGTCGCAATATTACAGTGTGACTCTCAGTGTGACTAGATTATTAAGTTTTTCAAACTAATAAAAGAATACAAGAATACTTTTGCACCCAGAATTTGCATCTATTTTAGCTATTTATATGCAGTAAAGGCTTGCCCAAACCAAAGTGCGTCATGACAACGCCAAAATTTATTTACACAGCGTCATATGAGAGTACCCACACCAAATACTATTAAGCGCAAAACATTTTTCATATAAAAATTGTGTCGCACAAGGCGTGACGCACTGTCGCAAATTATTTTCAAGTATTTCGAAACTCACCAAAAATTATCGACACCTGGAACGAACATATTGCAACCCATACATATTTTCAAATTAACTGCCAATTTTAAATTTAACCGCCAAATTAAGTCACCAAAGTGGTGAATTGACGGTTTCGGCTAAGTATGCGTGTTTTTACGCATACTTAGCCGAAACGGTCAATTTGAGCTTGTAGGCAAATCTGTGTGACGTCAGAAGTTTCCTATCTCCTTATGCGATAAGAACCATTAATAATTGTTTACTAAAATCGGAATAAAAAAAAAAAACAAGCTGTCAAATCAAAAATTTCACCTCATTACATTGTTGTTGCTTTTCACATCTATTCACAGACACGAAATGTAATTACAAAAACAACAATGTAAACAAATGGGTTTTGGGGGGTGAGACGTACGAAAGTTTCCCATCTCCTTATACGTATCTCTGCCTAGTGAGTTACTTTTTGGGATAAGTCAGCGAGGAATAATGGAAGGTCCGTTAAGGGAGAGGTTAAAGAAAAATTTTAAATAAGGAAAAGGATAGGGATTTGGAAGATATAAGAATGAGAGCAGCCGCGAAGATAAAGAGATGTCAAGATTACAATAAAAAAATTAAAGATAGAAGTAGAATTCTAAAGAGTTATAAAGAGTTATATTATCAGTCAGCCAGGAGCGTACAGAAAATAGCTCCGAGATACCTCTTGAAAGATGTGACAGGGTTTCCAAATTCCTTACGAGGGGGTATGGGAAGTGGCTTATATGAAACCGTGGAGGATAAATAATAAAGGCGAAATCGGGACGATTGCTTGTCAGGATGGCCGAACTGTGGTAGGACCCCAAGAATTGTTAAAATATAGTTGTAATGTGGCCTCACCACAAAGTTTTATTGTATTTCTTGAAGAGGGCAGGTGTCTAAAACTAAAACGAAATATTTTCTTCTCTATTTTTTGTTTGAAAGTTTCCTATCTCCTTATATGTATCTCTGGACAGAACCAAAGTAGAGTTGTAGTTTGTAGCGACCACCAAACTCTTTATAAGTGCCAAAATCAGTGCGTATCCGTTTCTTGTTGGTTTTTATTTTATACATTTTGGTTAAAATTTCAAGTTCAAGTTCAAAAGAGCTTAGGGAATATTAAAATTTAAAATAGTGTTACGAATGTAGGAGCGAACACAACCAGACGAAATCACACATGTAGGTCTTTGTCTTTGTCTATTTGTCTCTTTTGCTTAACGAAACTGGAAATCTCTGGAACCTTCGAGAAGAAATGAGAGGAGTATAAATACGAGGTCGGAGAAGGGATCGGGACAGTTAAATTTTGACAGTGATAAGAATAAGTGTTTGTGAAATTGTAATTTGGAAGTGTTATTTCATGTAAATTGTAAAGAGTGATAGTAAAACAGTTTGTTATAGATAAAAGTATTTGTTGAATAGAGAGTAAATAAAAGTGTATAGTAAAAAGTGGAAATAAGTTTTATTTTTAACCCAGAAAAAAACGTTACAATAGAGTAGATTCCGGTGAAGTTTAATTGCATAAAGTGTTCAAAATAGGTAATAGACGATAAATAACAAAATAAAGATAAATAAAAAAAATTAATTATGCTATTAATTCAGTGGTTCTGCATACATTGAGCATACATACCTATATGTGCATATACTTACATCTTCGGGATTTTTAAATTTTGCATTTGTTTTGCGTAAGGTGAGTGAGAAAAGATTCAACTGTTATATATTTTTTTGGACAGTTATCCATATGAATACTTTGTTTTCATAATTTATAAATAAATATTTGTTATTAGGATTTTTTGTGCTGTGTGCATGGCGATCACTGACTGTACTAACTAAAGTAGTCGTGATCGCCCTAGTTTTTTTGAAATCAAATTACAAAAACCCGATTGTTTGAAGACACCAAAACCAAGATTCAAGATTTTAAATTTCCAGAACTCAAGAATCCAAGAAATCCAGAACTCAAGAAATCAGGAAGAAGTCCCAAATAACAACAGGGTGTTGCGAAATTAAATTGTTTTCGTTATTATTTTTTTTTACAAAAAAAAAAAGATCAATACTACAAATACGCTTCGAGTACATATCTAATAATTAAATTTATATATGCAAAATTGTATGATGTACATAGAAGTACGGTTGCTGTTAAATGTAACTTAAGTTTTTGTTTCATTGATGGTACGATAATTTTGTTTTTTACAAATATTTGGTAATAAGAATTTAAGAAATTTTCATAAAAAAAATAAAATAAAAAAAACTTCAAGAAAATGTCCCTCAAATTTTAATAGATGCGGCAGCATCGACATCCTCATCAAAGCCATCAGATTTTGATCCCGATTCTGCTCTTGCCTTGAGCATTCAAGCTAAATTAACCAAAGAGCAGTATGAGACCATTTGAAAAGCTACGAAATAAATCGGACATATTTTTCCGTCTTATAACAAAATAACAGAAGCAAAAACTTCTGCATATGTCCCTTTGCAGAACCTTCTAGACCATACGTGTGAAAGAATTTTTCAAACGTTAAAATGAAGCGAATATCGTCCTTTAAGAACCTCATCTTACTCTGCACACCAAATGGGGTTTATGATGGTGCAAGTGGACAAAGCCAATATATGCAAAAGTTTTCAGTGCTAGAGGAAGGTGTTTCCGAAGAATATTTGTTTTTAACTTCACTTGTGCCCTTAAAACTCCTTGGAGAAGAAAATGATGAAAACATTTGGACAAATCCGCGACCATCATCAACCCGCTATTGCCGCGCTCTTAACTTTATATTTTCAAAAGAAACTCCGGAAGAGGTTCGAACAGAAAAAAATCGCGTGGAAAATGAAATTCAGCATTTGCGAAAGACAGAAATTGAGCACAATGGATATATCGTTAAAATAAATCATGAAATGCATTTTACAATGATCGACGGCAAAACGATAGTAACAAATACGTCGTCAGCAGCAATTGTACAATCTGTGGAGCCAGGCCATTCGAAATGAATAACATTTCTAAAATGCAGTGCAAACAATCAAATTTATTAAGTTCAAGTAAGTTGAGAATGTCATCCTTGCACAAGAATACGGTTTATGGAATATGTCTTATACTTAGGGTATAACTTATTTTTCAAGTTTTGGAGAACCCCACTGACTACAAAACCAGTTTCGAGAGAAATTGGTTTCTTCTTGTTAACATCGTTAAGCAAGGAACTGGAACAACAAACAGTGGCAACACCTCAAGACGTTTCTTTGAAAATCCTGCTGTGACTGCAGAAATAACAAAAATTGAAGAAAATTTAATAAGGCGTCTATCAATTATTTTATAAGTTATCTGCTGCAATCATTATATCGATCCAGAAAAGTTCGAAGACTATGCCCTCCAGACTGCTAAAATGGGTATTGAGTTGTACCCGTGGTACTATTTACCAAGATTCTTATGCACGGCAAAAAAAATAATAGAGTCTTGCGCACTTCCAATTGGCTCTCTATTGGAGGAAGACCAGGAGAGCAGGAAGAAGGAATACCGCATAGGTCTAATAATAGTAGGAAAACATCGCAAACTGCCACAAATGATGCTGTCTTGCACATGTTTTTAATTCCATCTGATCCTTTCATATCCTATTCACGCCCCGAACCAAAGTCCAAAAACTTTTTAATGAGGATGAAGCTAAAAACATATTAATGTAATGATGAACAAAGCAGTCAGTAAAAAGCGCCAAGTATCTTAGAAAGATTTCAACCAAAATTAAATAAGAGATACACAACTCAGATTTCAATTCAATAAAAAAAAACATGGAAAATGCTGTTATTTTTTTTTTTCAAAATTCCAACTGCTATTTTTTTTTTTTTCTTTCAAAAACCGATAAAAAATTACTAATTTCGAAATAAAATTGAAAAATTTCAAACATTATTGTGTTTTTCCTTCTTCAATGTTGGATTTAACATAAAACAAGTTTTAATTTTGGTTGAAAATCATTCTTTCTGCTTGTGGACGTGGCAGTGGGTGACAAATCTAGAGTTGATTCTCATTGCTTTTACGAATCTTGTCTCAAAATTTCATGAAAATTAGTTCAGTGGTTAAGGTTTAATGAAGTTTTTTTCCAGTACAAGGTGCGCCACTGACATTGACAAAACAAAATTATCTGACGGACTAACTAATAAACTAACTGACTTCCACGTGGAATGCAATGTAAATCTACCTCCTAGTGGTATATTCTGGGTAACGCAAAATGACTTACTGTATATGACTTACTCTGTATATCAAAAAATTAAAAAAATCTATTAAATACTAGTTTTGTTATTTTCAATTTTCTCAAAAACTAGAAAACTAGATTATGGATTAATAGAAGTGATGAATTTTAAAAGAAAACCTTAGAATATAGGCTCAGAAGTAAGTAAGTAACAATACAAACTTTTTTTTATTTTTTTTTTCCAAAGGGCGATTTGGCAAAAAAAATTTAGCAATAACAGTTAGAAATAAAGTGAAGTATCATACTTCAAGTCAAGTTTATTTAAGTATGTATAGGAAGGTTCAATAGAAAAATTAAATATTTATGAAAGACAGTTTTCTTTTATATTTCCTGCCAAAGATGTCCAGCACTTCATTAGCGTCAATTTTGGCCGCAAGGTCTTGATGGATATTCATTAAAGCCAATCCATTCAAACGCTCTTCTGTCATACTTACTTATGTTACTCACTAAAACTACAGTCTTATGATACAGATATCAATCACGACTAACTAATAACGACTGACTGACAAGCAGCGAATTTTAACGACGTTTTATTTAAGCTTTCATTTTTCAGTGAGATTCCTAGCAGATAAAAACCTTTTTTCTGCTACATCCTACATGTCAAGCTCTATTCCCCAAAATTTTGTTTTGTGTGTTTTTTCTTTTTTATACCAAAAACAAAAAACATTATATATACTTCTCTGGGTGCATGCCGGTCGGTGTGCTCGGATCTATATAATTGGTGATTACTGATTACTTTGAAGAAAGGTATTGATTTATTAGTTTAAGGTGCTTTTCATGGGAAAGGGATGCAACAAACAATAAAATTCGCATTTCCAACCACACTGAACCAAAAAGGTACGTGGAATTAATTAAAATATTCATTGGGACAACGTATGATACATTAATATTTGTCCAATGAACTTGTTTATTAATTTCATGAATGGCCGTTTATAAAAATCAATCATCATTCATAGATTTTATGAACGTACATAATCTCGTTCGTAAAAAATATCTCCGATTTATGTTTATGAACCGTTTATTAAAACAACGAACGAATCTATGAATGCGTTTATTAATCTATGAATCCGATTATTAAAATTAATAAACGCGTTCACTGAATCAATTAACGTATTCATGGAATCAATAAACGCGTTTATTAAAATTAATAAACGCGTTTATTAATTTTAATAAACGCGCTTATTAATTTTAATAAACGCGTTCATTGATTCAATGAACGCGTTTATTAATTTTAATAAACGCGTTCATTGATTTAATGAACGCGTTTATTAATTTTAACAAACGCGCTTATTAATTTTAATAAACGCGTTCATTGATTCAATGAACGCGTTTATTAATTTTAATAATCACGTTTATTAATTTTAATAAACGTGTTCATTGATTCAATGAACGCGTTTATTAATTTTAATACTAAAATTAATAAACGCGTTCATTAAATCAATGAACGCGTTTATTAATTTTAATAAACGCGTTTATTAAAATTAATAAACGCGTTTATTAATTTTAATAAACGCGTTTATTAATTTTAATAAACGCGTTTATTAATTTTAATAAACGCGTTTATTAAAATTAATAATCGCGTTAATTCTGCTAAAATACAAAAGAAGGAATAATTAGTATAAATTTTCTTTTCCATTTCTTACAAACCTGTTGCTCTTTTCTTCTTCTCTTTTCTGAAATTTTAAAGGTTAAATAAAAGAGATTTTTGCATTTATGTTTACTCTTTTATTGATCAGATAAGCCAAATGAATGGCAGGAAAAATTTACATAGTTACATTAATTGATTATCTTCGAAAAATATGTTATTGAAATAAATTACAAAAGTGAAATTAAGTGAAATTTAGTGAAATTTTAAAAAGTTAAATTATGAGATCTCATTAAGCAATACATGAGTCCTTGCACAAACTTTCGTTTTTTTAATTTGAAAAAATTGCGTTTCTATAAAACCCCAAAATGAGGAACATGCGGTTGGATACTCGAGATTGAATAAATAAAAAATTTTAAAGCAGATATCCACAGCTCGGATAAAACTGGTAAACTTAAATTTAACTCCATCAAAATAGAGATATATTTCAGTAAAGTTTATGATTGAATTACCGTGCACAATTATAAAGGGTTGGACGTTCTCAGCCATTTTGTTAAGGAAATTGATATGATCTTCTATTTCCTGTATTGTACTCCCTATCCATACAAATGAGTTCTGTGAGTCCTTGATGGTATATCTGGTAACATGCTTTTTACCGTCTTTGTCCTTTTTGATAGCTTTTTGGAAGGGTACCAAATAACCATGAAGAGCCCAAAGCAATGCTGCATCTTTACAATCTGAAAAAATCCAGGCAAGCAGAACAAAAATTACCTAATTAGTAAAGCTATAAATGTGAAATTTTAAAAACAACTTTATATGTATTTATATAGTATTATATTCATAATTATTATAAAAAATGTGACATTTTATGTTTATGTTAACCTATTTAACTAGGGAAGCATAAATAATAATTATATTAATGTAATTATTAATAATATTTAAATAAAGAACAAACTTTCAGGTGGATCTGTTGATCCGATTTTGTTTAAGATTTCTTTTATGCTTTTTTCTTTTAAATGGTTACCTTGTACCGCAAATGTTAAAGTCAGATGAGAAAAGGATTCTAAAAAAAACTTCAAATAGTTATTTTGAATTGTTTTAAGATAGATTATGACAAAAAAGATAAAAAAAGTTAATTTGTTTAAATGTAATTCATATTCGACTTTGGTTGCGGTAGAGGGTTAATAGAAAAAGAGCTAAAAGTTTTCAAAATGTTTATGAAAATGATTCTAGACAGTGATCCTAGTTTCATTTCTTCGCAATTAGGTATATCAAACACTAAACAATTGAAAAAAAAAAACCAAAAGTGTTCAAGAAAATGATCCTATTAAAATTTTGTTAACCTTGTACCGCAAATGTTAAAGTCAGATGAGAAAAGGATTCTAAAAAAAACTTCAAATAGTTATTTTGAATTGTTTTAAGATAGATTATGACAAAAAAGATAAAAAAGGTTAATTTGTTTAAATGTAATTCTTATTCGACTTTGGTTGCGGTAGAGGGTTAATAGAAAAAGAGCTAAAAGTTTTCAAAATGTTTATGAAAATGATTCTAGACAGTGATCCTAGTTTCATTTCTTCGCAATTAGGTATATCAAACACTAAACAATTGAAAAAAAAAAACCAAAAGTGTTCAAGAAAATGATCCTATTAAAATTTTGTTAACCTTGTACCGCAAATGTTAAAGTCAGATGAGAAAAGGATTCTAAAAAAAACTTCAAATAGTTATTTTGAATTGTTTTAAGATAGATTATGACAAAAAAGATAAAAAAAAGTTAATTTGTTTAAATGTAATTCATATTCGACTTTGGTTGCGGTAGAGGGTTAATAGAAAAAGAGCTAAAAAATTTCAAAATGTTTATGAAAATGATTCTAGACAGTGATTCTAGTCTAATTTTTTTTTGAAATTTTCATTTGTTATATTAAAAATAAATGCAATATAGCTAAATACATAATAATAGGAAAGGTAAAAACCTTGTTTTGTAAGCAGCCAAGTGGTGGTGGTACAAAAATTTTATGGCGGCAAGAATGTGATGGCAGCCAACTGAGGAAGAGCGCACTACGTATAGGTATGTATAAAATAGTTTTTTTTTTTTTTTAGTTAGTTTGAAACAAAATGAAATAATCTCTAAATGCCTCATCAAACAGAACACAGGCATTTCAATGGACCGTCGCTCAAAGGTCTCTGTGAAAAATTACAATTTAAAGATTTGTATTGCCCGGCCCGCCTACCTGTGTACCCTTGGTTCGGTATTTTAATGTTTATTAATTTTAAAATTAACTACTTACATTAAGTTATGGAGGCTGGAGGAGGAGTTCTGGAGGCGGCGGTGTGCGATGGCACATCGGAAAATCCACAAATCTCCTTCGTTGTAGCAGTGGCAGCGCCGGGCGTTTAATTTTTGGGGCAGTGGCAGACAATCGAAGACGGCGGCGATGACGTCGACAACGTGGTGGCAGCGTGGTGAAAGAAAAGCACTAGATACATAAAATGTTATAAGTTTTGAGAAATAAAACAGAATGAAAGTTTATCTAAATGTTTTACTTCATATTGCAAAAAAATCCAGGCAAGCAGAACAAAAATTACCTAATTAGTAAAGCTATAAATGTGAAATTTTAAAAACAACTTTATATGTATTTATATAGTATTATATTCATAATTATTATAAAAAATGTGACATTTTATGTTTATGTTAACCTATTTAACTAGGGAAGCATAAATAATAATTATATTAATGTAATTATTAATAATATTTAAATAAAGAACAAACTTTCAGGTGGATCTGTTGATCCGATTTTGTTTAAGATTTCTTTTATGCTTTTTTCTTTTAAATGGTTACCTTGTACCGCAAATGTTAAAGTCAGATGAGAAAAGGATTCTAAAAAAAACTTCAAATAGTTATTTTGAATTGTTTTAAGATAGATTATGACAAAAAAGATAAAAAAAGTTAATTTGTTTAAATGTAATTCATATTCGACTTTGGTTGCGGTAGAGGGTTAATAGAAAAAGAGCTAAAAGTTTTCAAAATGTTTATGAAAATGATTCTAGACAGTGATCCTAGTTTCATTTCTTCGCAATTAGGTATATCAAACACTAAACAATTGAAAAAAAAAAACCAAAAGTGTTCAAGAAAATGATCCTATTAAAATTTTGTTAACCTTGTACCGCAAATGTTAAAGTCAGATGAGAAAAGGATTCTAAAAAAAACTTCAAATAGTTATTTTGAATTGTTTTAAGATAGATTATGACAAAAAAGATAAAAAAGGTTAATTTGTTTAAATGTAATTCTTATTCGACTTTGGTTGCGGTAGAGGGTTAATAGAAAAAGAGCTAAAAGTTTTCAAAATGTTTATGAAAATGATTCTAGACAGTGATCCTAGTTTCATTTCTTCGCAATTAGGTATATCAAACACTAAACAATTGAAAAAAAAAAACCAAAAGTGTTCAAGAAAATGATCCTATTAAAATTTTGTTAACCTTGTACCGCAAATGTTAAAGTCAGATGAGAAAAGGATTCTAAAAAAAACTTCAAATAGTTATTTTGAATTGTTTTAAGATAGATTATGACAAAAAAGATAAAAAAAAGTTAATTTGTTTAAATGTAATTCATATTCGACTTTGGTTGCGGTAGAGGGTTAATAGAAAAAGAGCTAAAAAATTTCAAAATGTTTATGAAAATGATTCTAGACAGTGATTCTAGTCTAATTTTTTTTTGAAATTTTCATTTGTTATATTAAAAATAAATGCAATATAGCTAAATACATAATAATAGGAAAGGTAAAAACCTTGTTTTGTAAGCAGCCAAGTGGTGGTGGTACAAAAATTTTATGGCGGCAAGAATGTGATGGCAGCCAACTGAGGAAGAGCGCACTACGTATAGGTATGTATAAAATAGTTTTTTTTTTTTTTTAGTTAGTTTGAAACAAAATGAAATAATCTCTAAATGCCTCATCAAACAGAACACAGGCATTTCAATGGACCGTCGCTCAAAGGTCTCTGTGAAAAATTACAATTTAAAGATTTGTATTGCCCGGCCCGCCTACCTGTGTACCCTTGGTTCGGTATTTTAATGTTTATTAATTTTAAAATTAACTACTTACATTAAGTTATGGAGGCTGGAGGAGGAGTTCTGGAGGCGGCGGTGTGCGATGGCACATCGGAAAATCCACAAATCTCCTTCGTTGTAGCAGTGGCAGCGCCGGGCGTTTAATTTTTGGGGCAGTGGCAGACAATCGAAGACGGCGGCGATGACGTCGACAACGTGGTGGCAGCGTGGTGAAAGAAAAGCACTAGATACATAAAATGTTATAAGTTTTGAGAAATAAAACAGAATGAAAGTTTATCTAAATGTTTT
The DNA here is from genome assembly GCA_948107695.1 of Meliscaeva auricollis. NCBI lineage: Eukaryota > Metazoa > Arthropoda > Insecta > Diptera > Syrphidae > Meliscaeva > Meliscaeva auricollis. The sequence goes on along the minus strand of OX403617.1, from coordinate 50,622,080 downwards.
ACTTCATATTGCAAATAAATTTTAGGGGTACTCACATAATGTTCTGGAGACACGATACGACGTGATGGCGGCTGCGGCGGCGTGGCGGTGGCAAATGAATAAATGTTCTGAATGCCCCCATGCATTGATCAGAAACGTAGGCAGCAGCATAAACAAAATTAAAATCAATTAAAAACCTTTTTTTTAATAACTTTAAATCGAATTTAATACTTACATTTTATTTCTGCAGTAGTATGTTCAGGGATACTTCTTAACACTTTCACTTTTTAACTTCGAATGGCTTGGCGTGCTTTTGCCGGCTACATCATTTAACGAAAAATTTTTTTTAGTTCAACGAAGGAAATAAAGTGTTCCCACTTTATTTTCAGTATTGTTATGAAACCTTAAACCAATTCTTGTAGAAAAATTACAAAAATCAAGCTCTTTTTGATTATTTCCAACTTAATTTTTTTTGCCTTTAGCTGACTCATATACATGTATTTAATTTATTGAAAATTATGCACGTATTATTGAAGAGAATCGATAATTGACGCAATTTTATGAAAAGACCGCGAACATGTATAAACTTCCAACTTCAAATTTCAGAAATGTCAATTTTTCTGTGTGTGGTGCACTTTTATTGGAAGAAAGCACTTTTAAAAGCATTTTTTCTTAAGGAATATGTTTAGCAGAAAAAAAGTATACACGAATTCTCTTTTCCCTTTTTGAGTCACTTAACAGCATCGGATTTTAATAAATTTGGTTTTATTTGAAAGGAAATAAGATTGTTTTTGATCTTAGACCGGTATTCATGGAGCGCGCATAATTTAAGAGCACTCATAAACCTATTCACCAAGGAATGTTAGTGACTTATGAGTGGTGTCGACCACTCTTAAGCGCTCGGTGAATACCGGTCTCAGAAAATATTTTTATAACAATGAGCCGTATGCATAAATGGTAGTAAATGCAAAAAAGAAATAGAAAAGGCTGCTAGTATTTACTTCACTTTTTATGCATATGCCCCAATGAAGACCACGTGAAATTTTAAAGGGCTGCTTACCAAGTTTTTATGTATTGAGTGTTTGTGTGAGCGAGAAAAGTTTGCAAATGAGAACGAAAAACAACAAAATATTTGATTTTTTTTAATAATAAAGAAACAATAAAATATGTCAAGAATTAATTTAGAAAAAAATATTTCAGGTACAGTATATTTTACCCAAAGTGGAACAGCGCCCTCTATCAAAATAACATCTTTTAACTTCCGTAGTGAATACAATTTTGGGAATTTCACGCATTTGTCTCATTTTTGTTCTTCTAATGTTCTCATAATGTAGTTTTTTTTTATTTTTCAATTCAGATTTTGATCAACAAATAGATTTCTCGTGACAAATAATAAAAGAATTAATTCAATGCTTTTATTTTATCATACCTATTGTCAGATGTATCCGTGTTTTTCTGTCTGTAAAATAAATTGGCAATTCCTCGAAAAAATAATTCTTTTCTGACGCATCGAAAATAATTTCAATTGAGTTATTTCCTTACATCGAACAAGTAATTGATATAAAAACCTTGTTTAGTTTATTAATGGTTTGATACAGTCTCTTTTTAAAGTGTGATCACTGCAGCACGCAAGTTGAATCTAAAAAATGGCGCAAATTTAACCCTTCGATAAATTTTTATGAACCATACATTGAATTAATGAACCGTTTATTAAAATTATGAATGGTTCATTAAATTTATGAATGGTTTATTAATTTCATGAATACGATACATAAAAATATTTTTTCTGTGCATACTTTCGTTAAGTTTATTAACTAACCATACATTGAAATAATGAACTGTTTATTAAATTCATGAACACAATATAAGAAAATACTCTTTCTGTGCATACTTTCGTTGATTTTACTTATTAACCAAACATTGAAATAATAGGGGTATTCATGCAATCTGGTAAACTCTTGGTAAACGTGAAAAAGAGCAAAATCTGGGAAACAAACTTTCATTTCCATACAAATTTTGACATGTTTTCCACATTTAGCAAAGATATGATGAATTTAAGAAAATCACCCTTTGATGTGTTTAACAAAGTGCGATCTAACTTTTAAACAAAAGCGATAATCAAAAAAGTTATTTAACATATCTTATAGAAAATGGGCCGCATTCATAGATGTTATCTAAGCCGTTACTAAGAAAGACTGGGGGTTTATCCTATTAAAATAACATTGGATAAGGACCAGTTTTTCTTAGTAATGGCTTAGACAACATCTATGGATACGGCCCAATAAAATTTTCTTTAAGTTTTTGTCATAGCTCAACAATAAAAGAGTTACGTTAGAAAATCAAATTGACTTTACTCGTGTACTGATTCTATTCCAAATAGAAAAGTCAAAATGCATATCTAAATTCAATGATTTGCATGAATGAATGTTAATAAAAAATAATAAACGTTTATTGATTTTAATAAATGGTATTCATTGTTTTAACGAACAGATTAATAGAATCAATGAATCGTTAATAAAAATAATAATAAAACAAAAAAAAATATGAATATTTGTCTGTAAAAATTAATAAACGGGTTCATAGAATCAATGAATCGTTTATTAAAACTCTAAACAAAATTTATGAATGGCTGTTCATAAAAAATAATAAACGTTTATTGATTTTAATAAATGGTATTCATTGTTTTAACGAACAGATTAATAGAATCAATGAATCGTTAATAAAAATAATAATAAAACAAAAAAAAATATGAATATTTGTCTGTAAAAATTAATAAACGGGTTCAAAGAATCAATGAATCGTTTATTAAAACTCTAAACAAAATTTATGAATGGCTGTTCATAAAAAATAATAAACGTTTATTGATTTTAATAAATGGTATTCATTGTTTTAACGAACAGATTAATAGAATCAATGAATCGTTAGTAAAAATTATAATAAAACAAAAAAAAAATATGAATATTTGTTCGTAAAAATTAATAAACGGGTTCAAAGAATCAATGAATCGTTTATTAAAACTCTAAACAAAATTTATGAATGGCTGTTCATAAAAAATAATAAACGTTTATTGATTTTAATAAATGCTATTCATTGTTTTAACGAACAGATTAATGGAATCAATGAATCGTTAATAAAAATAATAATAATAAAAAAAAAAATGAATTCATAAAAAATAATACAAATTCATTGATTTTAATAAATGTTACTCATTGTTTTAACGAACAGATAAAAAGAATCAATGAATCGTTAATAAAAATTAAAAAAAAAAAAAAAAAATATGAATCGCTGTTCGTAATAATTAATAAACAAATTCATAGAATCAATGAATCGTTTATTAAAAACTCTTAACAAAATTTATGAATGGCTGTTCATAAAAAATAATAAACGTTATTCATTGTTTTTAACGAACAGATTAATATAATCAATGAATCGTTAATAAAAATTAAAAAAAAAAAAATATGAATCTCTGTTCGTAAAAATTAATAAACAGATTCATAGAATCAATGAATCGTTTATTAAAAACTCTAAACAAATTTTATGAATATCTGTTCATAAAAATTAATAAACGTTTATTGATTTGTAAAATCTTTAAATCGTTCACAAAAACGTAGATATAGATTTTAATAAACGAGATTGATGTACGTTCGTAAAAATCGAAATTAATTTTTAATTAACGGTACATTGAATTCATGAATTGTACATTGATTCAATGAATAAGAGGTTAATTAACGCCGTTCGTAGATTTTACGTACAATTTTTGGTTCAGTGCAGAAATAGTCAGTAGTCTGGGGGGGGGACGTACCCCCACCCCCGCCCCTGGATCCGCCCTTAGCCAGATCTCTGGCTTAAAAAAACAACGTATTGTACTTAATTGTTATAGTGCTGCCGTTATTTTTTAATATATTTTTTTTTTAATTGTAGATCATTTTTTTTTAATTTCCCTCCTGACTAAACGGGGGGAGACAGACCCCCCTTCCAAAATTAAAAAAAATGCTTGCATTGAGTCTCTCTTAAGGAATCCGATACTTCTTTGCGGCGCCACATAGTGTTATAATGTTATAGGTATACAGAAAATAGGCATTGTCACTGTTATAAAGTTTGTCAAATGGAGGCAAGGTTTTGTTTGAATACAATATCCATGAAGATACTGTGTTACACCGCGTCTCCACAATAAATAAACCATGGCATTCTATCTGCCATTTTCCATAGAAAGCAATATCTATAGCATACTAAAAAATGTTGGTTGGGCATTTCATATCATACTGTAACGAATGTAGGAACGAACACATCCAGACGAAATGATATGTAGGTCTTTAGCACTGATCTCCATAAAACACTGGATAGTGGATTCCCTTCTAAGTATGACAGTTTTACTGAGTCAAATTTGTACCAAAGCAGAGTTCTATCTCGCTCTATGCAGGTGAAAGAGAGAGAAAAATTGGTTTTGCTTGTCACTTCGACAAATAAAACTGTTCTACAGCTAAAAAATGTTATACTGACAAGGTACCTCAGCAGAGTTCTATCTCTCTCTCTTCTCAAAAAAAAGATGAGATAGACTGATTATAATAGTTTATAACAGTCCTTCAATTGGAGTCATTTTTTTTATATGAATCCACTATCCAGTGTTTCATAGAGATCAGTGGTCTTTAGTTATAATTAATGACTAAGGCTTTCATCCGAACTTCGAACGGAATTTGTCTCTTTTGTTTAACGAAACTGGAGATCTCTGGAACCTTCAAAGAATAAGAAGATTTCTTATTCTTAGGGAACCTTCGAGAAGAAATGAGAGGAGTATAAATACGAGGTCGGGGAAGGAGATCGAGACAGTTTAATTTAAACAGTGGTGATAAGAATAAGTAGTGTTTGTGAAATTGTAATTTGGTAGTGTTATTTCTTGTAAATTGTAAAGAGTAATAGTGAAACTATTTTTTTAGTGTTTGTTGATCTGAAAATAAATAAAAGTATATGGTAAAAAGTGGAAATAAGTTTTATTTTGAACCCAGAAAACATTACAATACATTTGATTCGCCCCAAAACTGGTTATTATAGCTCTACAGACATTACAAATTAAAAATCCATTTAAAGTTATAAGTACATGTACATTGTAAATCTTTTTTTTTACTAGTTGTTTGAGGTAAAAAATACAAAAATTGTTGCAGAGACCTTAGATCTTGCATTCAAAAACGATTTTTGTACTTTTCACGGCAAACAAACGGCACTTATTTTTACAAAAAGTGGTCGTTTTTGCAAAAGTGTAACAGTAACATAGTTTATTTTCATTGTTATTATTGTACTATTCGTACTAGAATGTCAGCTTATTAGACTTGACCATTCTTTATTCCGTCAATTTCATTGAATGTTTGAACAACAACAACAACTTAAAGGCGCTACCACTCTTGTTTGGCTGGAGATATAGCTATTTCGTGCTTTGCCACTTATGCACTCATCAGTCTCCTTTTTGTGGTGCTGAGCTTTAATCCAATTTTATTATGAAAAACTTTCTATGCACACCATGGGAATCGAACCCACGCTATCAGATCTTAGCTCAGTCTTAGAAGTCGTGTGCACTACGCTCCACCACTTTAGACCACGAGATGTGTTTCTTGTTTATCCAATGCATTTGGAGTCACAGCATTTTTATTAGTGCCTTTAAGTATGCTGTCTTGTTCATTTTCTTCTAATTTATTTTCTTTATAGGTTCATTTGTTTGCAGACAAAATTACACCACTTGTTTGAGAATCCAAAATCTAAGGTTTTTGACACAATTTTTCTGAAGTTAAATAGTCAGAATAATGAGTTTTAAATTTTCAGTTTTGCACTTTTTTGCAAAAAGTGGTCGTTGTAGCCAGACCTTAACGCTTGCCCAAACCAAAGTGTCGCACTATTTGGGCAAGCTACTCTTGTCAAAAAGCTAAGAAATATTGCTAGTGGAGACTAGTAGCCTAAGATAATTATTCTTTGCTAGTAGCCAACTTCACGATGATTCTACCGAGAACTATGCGATACTAGCCCTCGAAAGGATAAGAAAGATTAACAGTTTTGATGATTGAGTTTTGCTCGTCCTAATCTAGTTTTTTTTAGTTGTTGTGCGCATCAAACAAAGTATATATATAGTATATATATAGCATATTATAATAAGTCAATGAAGCTATGGATCGAGCAATATATTATATGAAATTTTTAATAGCTACAATAGGTGTGTTTTTTTGTACGCCCGGGCTAAGTTGGACAAAAAAAACGCCTCGGGGCTTAACGAAAACACTTGGCAGCATTGCGAATGAATTGACACAAAAAAAAATGAAAACAAAGTTTCCAATATACAAAATGAAATAAACAAAAAATGAATAGCAAAAATCTTTTTCTGTTTTGTTTAATTGTTTGATTTTGGTGTTTTAATAAATTCAATAACAAATTTATAAACAAATTTCCGAGCATTAAATGCACATACTTTAAAATTTAAATGAAATAATTTGTAAGAATTAAGAAAAATAAATAATTTAATTTTTTTTTTCTACACCAAACGCCATCTTTGTGTTTTTATGTTCATACAATTCATCGATAATTTTGGTCTTTTCATACAACTTATCGATGATTTAACAGAAATTTAATTGGCAGCACAGATTTTAGCCCCTTCAAAGAGTTTAGCCCCGAGAATTCTCGGGGCTTAGCAGCTAAGCCCCTCGGGCTAAGTTGTTGTTGTATTTGACACGTAAATTGCTAAGCCCCGACAGCGTTTTTTTCGTCCAACTTAGCCCGGGCGTACAAAAAAACACACCTAATAAGTGGTCTCCACTCTCCATGGTCTATATCCATAGCATAAAATATATCAAGATAAGAAATGATTGACACTGGGACTCATGATAAACAGAAAACAAGGTATGCTTATTATGAACGCCATGTCGCCATTTTGGAAAATTGATGACGTAGTAGTCATCTCCGATGCTAACAATCGAGTTTTTTTAGTTTCATTGTTGTTGTTTTCAATTAAAAAAAATGTTTTCTCTAAATCCATAACTGACGTTCGGGCGTACTGCCTATGAGAAAGATGACTATGACGTCACAGAAAACCTGCCAAAAATCTAATGAGCATACCTTGTTTTCTGTTTATCATGCTGGGACTCAGACGTCATGTTTTTTTTCGAAATTCAACAAGGGGATTCACATGGGTGAGCATGTTTGAGAGTATGGCTGGACAACATAAGAGGGGTTCACATGAGCGAAAATAATCGCGAGCATGGCTTTTGAAAACATAGTATGTCCTCCATATGAACGGAAAAACATTATGTTGGCTGGAAATCAAAACTTTTTGATTTCTGTCGAGCCGTGCACGTGAGCATGTTGTTGAGCATGATCGCACTGTTAAATTTAGAAGAGAGTCTTGATATAGCTTATCAGTGGTCGTGGCTTTTGAGTCACCGTGTAATAGAAGAACAGCGAAAATTCGACAAAGTTTGGCCAGCAAGAAATTCTGTGCGATGAAATTCGAAAAAAGTCTTGCGTGAAGTATGGATGTGTAGGCTGATGAAATGACAGACAAACAAAATACATCAAATTGTTTCGAAAACTACACTACTACAAATAAAAACCGCTCATGAATCTTTGGCGATAGAAGCTGCATGATAGAAGCTACCTAGATTCTACCAATCCCCATCAACTATTCAATACCTTTATATATACATATAATAAATGAGAATTTTCAGTATCAATTGCATGTGTTGGTGTATTATTTTTTTTCTCTTGAGATTCGAGAATCGAGGTAGAATATACTACTTGTTCTTTTTGTTCACTCCGTTGAAAAACTCGCGTGTACTAGGCGGGCTGTAAGCTGCTAGAAAAAATAATAACTTAAATATATAATATTGTGTTTTTTAAAACAAGAAAAAAAAAAATAGTTTTTAAAAACCTAGTGACCTATGAAAACTAACATTGTAGCAAAAAACAAATTTGAAAACATCAGAATTGGAATAAGTTATTTGCCATATCAGACTGAGCATTTTTATCCTGTCGATTGGCACATTTGGTTTAACTCCTTGAATTCCTTATCCTGAAATATACCTATATATATTTTCGAGTGAGTATTATTTGCATTGTTATTCAGTTGGTTAAATTATAACTGTCCTTTTATTGATCAAACAAAAGCGGTGAAGTTATTAATTTTTTTTTTTATGATTTGTATTTAACCTACTATCATAAGTTATATGGGGCAGGTGCTATGAGGCTGGCGCCTGCCGCTGCTACCATTAACTCTTAAGTTTTATATTAATTTTATTTTCATAGGTTTTCCTCAAATAATTTTTAACAATCATGGGTTGAAGACGGGTGAGAAACAATACATCGATTGTTAACTTTTATATTGACGTAATACTCTTGTGCAGAGCGATGCACTTGTTTCGTTTTTCATTCCAAAACGATTAGAACTTCTTGAATGTTCTATTCAAATACGAAAAAAAGTGTCAAAATATATCAACTAACTGAAAACAGAATTTAAACGAAGGAAGTCCATGTATTTTTTTTTTTCAACGTTAACTCCAGTTAGATAAAATAGTTGTATCTAATTGATTTTTCGAACATCCATCCTTATGACCTCCGCTTAACTGGTTACAAGGTTTTAAAAGTAAGTAACTGATAACATCAATCTTTTCTACTGCGCTTTTTTTTAGGATCTTTGTTGGGATTTCCCTTTCTAGTGAATTCAACATGTGCTTATGGTATTCATGTGTGGACTCAGTGGTGGGCTTCAAAACATGTAGGGGTCTTAAATACCAGAACAAGCGCATTATGTGCGTTACATTTGAAGTAATAATTTTTTTAAATATCCAGTATTTTAGAGTTAATATTAATTTTATTTTGAGAATATCAATGTACACGTATACTGATCCAATGTTTCTTCGACGATTTCCAATTTCTTGCCAACCCTTGAAGCACCATAGATTTCTGTATCGTAATTATATAGGTACCTGCACCGTTTCCGCATTTCGGATTAAGAACATAAAGCCTTATGTGACAGTTTACGCAAAGAAAACAGTAGACCATAAGCGCTTATATTCAACATAAATATTTTAAGTATCGTATCAGTAAACAGCCCTTAGTCCTACCACTACACTTCAAATTGTACATCTGAGGTCTGTTCCAAACTATTTTCAATAACGCTGCTTAGAACAGTTTAGATTATAGTCTAAAAGCCGACAGCAAATTTTGGGAATTTTGAGAAAGACAAATCCACTTCAATTGAAATTTTTAATATTGAAACGGATGTCTTGTCATTTTTCCTAACTTTGGAAACCTCAATCGTGAAAATCTGATGAGTAGAACTCAAGAAAAAAGCTTTTAAAGCCACACATATTAGGTCTTTTATTGGAGAGTTTTAAGATTAAAAAACAAACAGAAAATAAAACAAAAATGTCTCCAAAAATGGTTCGCTTAAATAGCATATATCTTGAGTTCTATTAATCGGATCGTCAAGATTGAGGTACCCAGACTTAGAAAAAATGACAGCATCATTTTCAATTCTAAAAACTTCAATTGCAGTGTATTTATCTACATATATCAGAATTGGAATCATCGCGTTTTTTTAACCCTCCGAAAACCACAGAAGGCTGAAAAATAAACCTACCAGACTTTTGAATTTGAAATCAGGACGCATATACCTACGCTTACTCAGATTTTGGTCTGTTAGGATTTTCTGTATTTGCTTTTTTTTTGGAATTCGTTCTATATTGCTCTAAAGAGTCTCACGTATTTATTCTGAGGCGACTTTTCTAAAGAAGTTATGGGTTAGGATTAAAAAATCAAAGTGAGAAAACACCTCTAAATGTGAAAAAAATGCTTTCCTTTTTGTTTTTCAACCCAACTTTTTACTTGTTCTATATGACAACTATTGGTTTCGTGTCAAAAAAAAAATTGAAGTTTTAATCAAAACTAACATCGTAATGTTGGTTTTGATGGAGAAGACTAAAAAGGTTGGTTTCGTCGCGTCCGTGCGTCAATATGTACACATTTCCACTGCTCAAACGCGTGAACGGTTTTTCTTCAATTGGGCAGGGATGATTTGTATCTAATTATATAACTTTTTTTTTTTAAATATCTGTCTCATCTAGATCGAGTACAACATTAAAATAATTTTTCAAAAAGCGTTCCCGTTTAAAAATAAATATTTAGTTGCCTCATGGGTTCCCAGGATTTTAATCCCCGATTTGCCTGAAGTATACTTATTTCTATTTTGAAACCCTCGTGCATCACAGCACAAATTGCTGGTGCTTCTCCTTGTACGTAAGCGTGGTTAAGAAGTATTTTGTTTAACACATGTATTTAGCAAATATGTATAAGTTAATTGAATTTTTTAAAAACATAATAATTAAAAAATCGCGCCATTTGTGGTAGCTTTTTATTTTAACTGTTTTTTTTTACCTTTGCTTACATCACTATTAAACCGTTGGGTAACTTAAATTAGACAGCTAAAAGTCTTTATATTGCTGCTACAAAAATCCGTTGGTTTGGGAAAGATTGCACAGCTTTGTCTGACACCAACATGATACAAAAATGCAGCGTTTTTCTTATAAAAATGCTGTTGACAGCGAGCGTGAGGTCCACGAAAGACAAAAGGCTTCATATAACTTGAAAAACGAAAGAATTTGTTCTGAAATTGTCGTACAATTTCTTTCGTTTTTGAAAAACGAACGATTGTGTTCGTTTCGTTTTTTAATAGAATCTGGCCCCAGGTTCTGTTCGGAAAAAAGAAACAAACTTGCACTTGTGAATGAAAATATGACCTGAACTCGCTAATTTTTTTCAGTAAAAAAAAATCAACTTAGACGCAGACTCATTTTCATGATTTTTACTTGCGCTATATAGGGTAATTATTGGTTTCGTGTTAAAAAAAATTCGAGGTTTAATCAAAACCAACATAACGATGATGGATAAGTCCAAAAAAGTGGTTTTCGTCAGGCCGTCCGTCGGTCTGTGCATCTGTTCGTCTGTTCGAATGTTCGTTTGTGCGTCCATCTGTACAGAGAGCCATAGGCTAAATTGGTTGACGGATTTGCATGAAATTTGGTACATATTACTTTTTTGTAATTTCCAAGTTTTTTTTTTTTTTTTTGTTTTTTGAATATCTCGTTTAGAACAAATACCTCCCATATAAAGTTTTCGAGTTATTAGATTTTTCTCCAAAACGGCTCTAACGATTTCGATTAATATTTGTGTTTATTATGAAATGAGTGATAAGCGTTTTTAGTTTTTCGAATAACGGAAATATGATGAACACGGTTTTCGAAAAATTATTCATCAATTTTAGTTTTTTCTGTATAATCATTACTGGCTACACTGATTTTGTTTAAAATTTGTCAATAGGTTCTTTTTATGATATTGAAAAGTATTGTGTAGGTACATAATTTTTCAAAAAAAAAATATTGTCAAAAAAAATTGAAAAATTAGATAAAAAAATATTTTTTTGATAATTTTTTTTTTCCAATATGAAAAATACCAAAAAACTGGATTGTTCAATGATTAACAAATATATTACTACTTGAGCTAAAAGAGCAAGTTCGTGGTATCCAGTCGTGAATTTTATTTAAAATGTTTCTAAAGTGCAGCACAGAAACAGATACGAAAATTGTCAGAGATGTTAATCTCTTTAAGGTCCTAGAACTCTAAGAGAAACCTTTAACATATCACAACCTGAAACCAGGTTAAAACGAGCGGCCGTATGAAAACTGCAATTTTTACCGTTGTGTGTCGTAACCACTTCAATTGAAATGTAGATGAAGAGAATTTTGCATTGATTTCACATATGAAAAATACCAAAAACTGGATTGTTCAATGATTAACAAATATATTATTACTTGAGCTAAAATAGCAAGTTCGTGGTATCCAGTCGTGAATTTTATTTAAAATGTTTCTAAAGTGCAGCACAAAAACAGATACGAAAATTGTCATAGATGTTAATCTCTTTAGGTCCTAGAACTCTAAGGGAAACCTTTAACATATCACAACCTGAAACCAGGTTAAAACGAGCGGCCGTATGAAAACTGCAATTTTTACCGTTGTGTGTCGTAACCACTTCATTGAAATGTAGGTGAAGAGAATTTTGCATTGATTTCACATACCTAGGTGCCAGACGTTTTACGTTCAGCTTTCCCCGTACTAGACGCCCCAGAAAAGAGCGAAAAATCAACTTTTGGTTTCATGGTGATGAGTGATATATCAAAACAATAAATAATTCTACTGATTAAAAAATGTATGTGCTAGACGATTTGCTTTTAGCATTCACCCTGCCAGGCGCCCTTAAAATATGCATGCATTTTTTACTAAAAAAAACTTCTTAAAACTCTTTTCTTTTAATACATAACCATACGTTGGTCACACCAAAATAATCTTCACATTTTCCTGGTTTCAAATTTGTAAGTCTCAGACAGATTGTATTCATCCCGACCTTAAAGATCCTGAAATGCAATATAGTATTCTTTGGACGTCTGGCAGAATATTAAAGGTCGTCTACCTGGTTGAGAGCTGATTGCAATTTAATAAAAAAAAAACTCATTAGCATCATCTTGATACATCCATAGTTGTTTCCTCAATTGTCTTAAAATCTTAAATAAAAATTCTCAATGATAGATTTCAATGGAAGCTATAACTCGCCACTTACAAAATAAATTTTGTTCATGGTGAACTTTGTCACCAAGTATGTATATTTGTAGTAAATCAATTTAAATTTTCAAATCTGAGCTAAGAATTTTGTACAACGAGTAGTTACTGGGAACTGGGGTATTGGTGCCTAAAGACAAAAGTAACGTTTTTAAATTTAAAAGTTTTAATTTTGGGTCAATTTTGCTCAGGTACTTTATGTTAATACATAAATTAAATAAAACTAATTAAATTTTTAGTGTTTTCTTTTAATTTAACTGCATTTTGGTGAAGAGGATTTATAATTTATTGAATTCAACATCATTTTAACTTATTTTGCAACTTGCTTTACTAGGACTAAATCTTAAAGATGTAAAATAGTGAATTTTTTCTATCAAAATGATTTTCATTAAATCATTCTCTTCGTGGTGAACGTTTTAAAAACGCCATCTTTGCAAAACCCACATTTTTTTTTATATAATATTTTTAAGTTTGGTTAGGTCTCTATTATCATTTATCAGTTATTACCCGCGGTATTCCTGATGCACTACACTCCCAAAGTTCTGGACAGCTTTATGCTGTAAGGCATCATTTTAAAACACTAATCTTGTAAATAGCAATTTTTAGAACTTGACGAAATAAACGATCTCATACATTGCCGCGATGACGGTTAAACATAGAAGAAAGACAAATTTACAATTAACACTTTTATGGTCATAAAAGTGAAAAATATTCCCAATTGATTTGTTTTTAGCCAAAATAACTTTTGTTCTCATGATAAACAGAAAACAAGGTATGTATACTCATTCCAAGCAACATTTTGCCATGAAGAAGTGATGACTTAGCAATCATCTCTGAATAATACGACAATCGAATCCGTTTTGTTGGAAATTTCTAGTGGATTGTATTATTTTATTTGCTATTTTGGGATGTAATTGTTCCTCAGAAAAAAACTGCCAAAAATCTAATGAGTATACTACATACATAATGTTTATCATGTTTAGTTCTAAGTGATCAAATTACTCATGAATAAATGAATGAATGTATTTTTATTTAACTTCAAAAGCCATTTAGTTAAAATTTGTTTACATTTTTTTCAATAAATAAGAAATTGATTAACCGTCGACGATCGATGTTCGGCAATCGCTGATCGACAATCGTAATAAAATGACTTTATTTATGATATGAGCTGTGAGGCACTTTCGGTAAGTGGCAAAATGGTTTCTTGGTGCGACTTGATCCTGTCGAGTCTTTCACCTGCAAAAAAAAAAAACAAGGTGTCTAGTAGTCAGTGACTTGACCTCTGGTGTAATATTGAATGCATAACCCTTTACGTCAAAGGTGCTACCATGGATCAATATTAAGTCTGTTCTTTTACTCGCCCGCGGGATCCAATGGGAACACGGGGGATCTCAAAACTACTCAAAAAATGTTTTTTCTTTACGTTTTGTGTAGTTAAGAAACAGACCTATTATAGTTTATCCGGCGAATTCACTGATTGAAATTTGATCGAGTTCACTCATTGCGGCTTCGGTAATATGAATGGTTATTTCAAAATTTCTGTGAGTGACATGTATTCAAATATAATATTCTAAAAATGTATGGAAAGATATAAAAACATAATTTTTTTTTAATTTTTCGTTCAGGAAAAATCAGGGGCATGATTCCATAATACATTTTTCTGCCTTCAGGTAACGGTATTGTTCGACCGTTGTCGTTTTAGGCCCCAGGGAAATTTATTTTGAAAAAATAGGTATTCGAACTAGAGTGAATCTAATATTCTAATATTATTTACCTAATGTAAATAGGTAGAAATCTATCCAGGTACAAAGTAATTAATATCAAATATGCTTCAAATTTTGTTTGCATTAATATATTTCGGATTAATATTAATTTTATTTTGTTTCATTCTCTTTGCAGGTAAGAACAAATTAGAGCAAAATGTCTGATCGCAAAGCTGTTATTAAAAATGCCGATATGAGCGAAGAAATGCAACAGGATGCTGTTGATTGTGCGACACAAGCTTTGGAAAAATATAATATTGAAAAGGTACGTTCAACTACAGATGCATTTATTTTGTTTGTACTTATCGACCGTGTAAAGCCTGGTCCACACTATGTTGATCAACACGTTCAACATGCGTTGCAAATCAATTTAATGAATAGTTTAACCTATCCACAGCTCAATCAACGTGTAGGCGTTGATATTACACATACACATCAGTTACGACACTGAAGAACAGTTTTCCTGGTAAAATTTAGTGTATGGAACGTTTGTTGACCGTGTTGACCAACATAGTGTGGATCGGACTAAAATTAAATCTTGAATGTTCCGCAGTTGGTCAATAAGTATTGGTAAAAGACAGAAGGTTTTATAACACGATGTGAAATTTGGTGTATCTAATGAAGTGCGGCTTATTTATAAAGACAAGTATCTCCGAGTGGTCAATTTTCGAGATACTTATACTAAATGCAACAAATAACGAATTACCTTTTCCTTGTTTTTTTTTTTTTTGAGAATCTAAGCTTAAAGTTTAACGCAGTTTAAATTTTATAACAAAAACAGATGTGTCGTATTTATGTTTGTACATTGTTCTTCAGAGAAAGTTAGACTTCTTTATTTTTCAAATATTTGCTTATAAAAGTTTTTTTTCCTAATTGGTCAACTTGAGGCAAACTCTCAAGTTGACAACTTTAGAGTTGACCTCAACTCAAGAGTTGAAACTCAAGTGAACATTTCTTTTTTTTTCACTAATTTGTTTCTCAACTCCCCAGTTGACCAACTTTTGATTTCAAAATTTTCCCTCTAATATTTGTCGAAATAAAATAACAATTGGAGACGATTTTAGACAATTTTCAACTTTTAAATTACAGTATTTGTATATTTCTCGGATGCAAATATTTAAAAGAATATCTAAATTGAAATATAAATCAACTTTATGAGCAAAGGTTTATAATTAAGCATTAAAATTCCAATTTTTCGTGTAAACTAAAACATATCATTGCAAACGAATGACGGAAGCAAAAGTAATACCGACAATTTGATGTTATATAACTAATAACCATGTAGTGACAACATTGACTTATAATGATAATTATAATTACTTTTCATGTTAAATTGACTAAAATCCTTTTTTTTTTATGTGGCTTCCGTGAAAAAAAAAATTATAAATTTGGGATTTTGTTGCACATATATGTATTTCAAGTAAACCTCTAAAACTTTGTAGAAGTTAGAAAATATCCAAGCAGAACTTGTATTAACTTAAATCTGGCGCATGCGGGAAGCTGAACTAAAAAAATATGTTGCACCCGCGATGGCTATTAAAATAAATAGTTTATTGTTTTCTTTTGTTTTCTCAAATTTTGTATGGCGTAATTTTCGATTGATATTTATTTTTCAAAATAGGAACAAATAATATTAAAAATGGTTTACAAATAGCAGACATTTGTGATTTTGTGCAACAATCTGAGAGGGGAGGGCCGATTGTGTTGCACCCGAAATGTCACTTTAATGCTAATTGAGTTTCTATTGAGACATTTAATTCAAAATTCTGAAATGAGTTAGAGAACACACAGGCAACCATGTAGGCCTCCAAAGAAAATCTTCATTAAAAATGTTTATTCTTCTATTAGAAAAAGGCAGCAAATGAGTGAAAATATTGCACCCGCGATAATGGAATCGTCATTTGCTACTGTTTTTTGTTTGTTATTTAACTAAATGCCACTTGAATTTTTAAATTCAGCTTTAAGGTTTCTATTTGATCATTAACTAATTCTGAAAATTACTTTACATTATTTAGTATCCAAACAAAATTTTATTTTGCTTGAATACAGGAAAATAATATTATTACATATATATAATAATATTAAAATTTTAAAAATATCTTCGAATTGCGACATTTTTAATAACTATTTGTAATATTGCAAAATTCGTATAAAAGGTTTGTCAAAGACTTATCAAATCGTTTAAGTTTACTCATAGATAACGCCATAATGACTTCACCAATTTTTTTGTGTACTTAATCTTATAAAATAAAACACGTTAATTTACTTTTTATTTTTTACATTAATACATTTAAGATTACAAGTTACCCACCATTCAGAACATTGAAAAGATATAATTTTATTGGAGTTCTTTCATCGTATTCATCATAGTGTTTTTGTCGTCATTCCTGGATGTACCTGCGTAAATCCATGTCAAAACCAAAAATAGAATTTAATATGTTAAACAAAACAAATAATAGTAACAAGTATAAATTATTTATCTCTAGTACATTATGTACATACTTTCAAATAAATCATTTTAATAATGGAAACAAAAATAATAAGTTTCATTATGTGTTTGGTCTCTACTGCTTTCCTAAAAACAACACCGACACAAGCCAAACAAAAAACAATCAGATAAGGGTTTGTTGTCCATATGACAGATTTTGATTAGCTTCTGGATGTCTTATGGTATATTTAGTTGAATTCATCTTAAAAGATGTGTGTTGTATAATTTTGATGGCTTTCGTAATTGTTTCTTAGATACAAAAGACAATATTAGTCTTCTGAGTATACTCATATACATACTTTTGAAAATATGTTTGCAAACAAACTTATTTTTGTTTACTATGGAAGGGGGCGTCTATAACAATAATGACTTAAAATTAAAAAAAAAAAACTAAAAAAAATATCAAAAACACTTTCGTTTTGTTTTTTAATTTAGTAATATCTAACATTAAAGACTGACCCCAGATCTGTAATTATTTTTTTAACAATACATATTCGTTGAAATATTGCAACATTTAAACTCCATAAAAACAGTTTTGCTATGAAACTAGTTTTGAAATAAGTCAATAATATAGGCGTAAGAAAATTAAATCATTGGTTTATCTTTTTAATTTTTTTTTTAAATTGCCCCCCTGTCCAACTCTCATAGTAAAAAAATGCATGTATTTAGTCCCTCTATTCTATAGGAATCTGTTACTTTTTTGCGGCTACAAAGTAATCATAGTCGTCCTGAGGTTTGTATCAATGCGAAATGAGATAAAACTCATCGAAGTCATTAAGCGGTTCAAATTTTTTTTGCGAAGCCATGATTAATTAAACAGAAAAAAGAAAATTCATTAATATACGTTTTTTGTTTTCTAATCGAATAAATAAATGCTTACAAATATTTATATGAAATAATAATACATACCGAGTTTAATCAATTGTTAAAAAAAAAATTATAAGCGAATAAAACGCATTAGACACCTAAACCTTCATGTGTACATACAGGGTGTGCCAAAAGTCAACCTGTAGGCGGAAACTGATGATAGACAAGGTAAATGTCACCTTACCAGAAAAACAATAAAAATAGAATGGAAGCTCCCGGTACCCGAATACCCAGGAATCTGATTCCGTAAAAATAATGAATGACCCCCCGGCTGCGGGCAGTACCCGAGTACCCGAAATACTCTGGTATATATGTCCTATAAATTTAATCCGTACAAAATTTACATACATGCATGAATTCTCACTAGCAATACCGACACGCATCGACATTTTTTATAGTTAAATAACTGTTAATAGCCGTGAACAATGAGTGTTTCATTTTATTCGCACAACAAAAAATAAATAATTGCTGAGTAGTCTAATTTTATTTTAAACTCGGGTAATTGTGAACCCGGGTAAAATCAAGAGCCCTATTGCGAACCCCCGTTCCACAGTGAACGTTTGGTTTAACTTGTCCGGTTTCACAGTGAAATCTGTACATCAGTTCAGTTGAACTTCGTTTACCTAGAAAAAAACTGACTTCATTGTTAGTTGTTGTTCCATTTTTAGTTGTTTTCCAATTATCTTACCTTGTCTTCGCTTTCACTCTCTGAGGCAAAGAACATGTCAAAACACTTGCCCCACTTGAACCATTCCAAAATTCCTGTGTGAAACACAGGAATAGGTGTAGCTTATAGCGACCAGGAAAACGAATTAAAAAAAAAAATTCGAATGGATTTTTTATGTTGTTTTCACTTGTTTTCAATCACAAATACTACATTCCTCAATGACTAATGGCTCAGAAAAGATTTTGTGAAAATAAATTTTACAGGTCAACAATTAATATTTCTTAAAAAAATTATTTACTGATACGGATTAATTTTTCGTGTCAGGACAAAAGATACATAAATAAATTTTTAACAAAAAACTAATTGTTCAATTGTAAAATTTCATTTTACAAAATATTCTTTGAGTCATTGATTTATGTTGCATTTGTGTTTTAAAACCATGGGAAACAACATACAAAATCCATTCAAATGAGCCCTGTGGGGCGTCTGCCCCACGCTGGAAAACACTGTTCCACACTGAGCCACTGCCATTTGACAGCAGAAAAGGAACCATGATAAACAGAAAACAGGTATGCTTATTATGAACACCCTGTCGCCATTTTGAAAAAATGACGTAGTAGTCATCTTCGATGCTGACAATCGGACTTGTTGTTGCAAATTACAGATGCGTTGTTGTTATTTTCAATGAAAAAAAAGTTTTCTCCAAATCCATAACTAACGTTCGATAGAACTTCTTATGAGAAATTTATGACATCACAGAAAAACTCAAAAATCTAATGAGTCCTGGTTTTCTGTTTATCATGGGAAGAAACATCAAGTCAACCGACTTTAAATAGTAAGATCTTCTTATTTTACATGTAAAATATAACAATACATTTATATTATTTTTTACCTAAGGTTAGGCCCCCTACGAGGCGACAACTCTCAAATTTTACCATATTGTATCATATTATTTGTGAGTTTATCTAAAGGCAAATTTTAAATATTATGTTCAATAAAACAAAATTGAAAATAAATTAAATGTTGATACACAACCAAAGTGGAAGAGAATCTAGATCTAGAACATCATAATTTTGAATTTAATCTTTATTTAATTTTTATTATTTTTTCTTCCCGTTTCGGTTTTTGTACCTAAACCGGCTCGCCATCATAAATAAAAAAAAAAATACGATTTTCTTCAAGTGTTGACAAGCACAATATTTTTTTTTTTACTGAAGAGAATACAATTTGCTTACGTACGTCTACGTACATATTTTAACTGTTATTTGTTATTTCTGTACTTTAAAATTTGCCTGATAAAGCTGATAGTAACGACTATTTCCATCGACTACCACCAACTAGGTGGAACATGTGCTTAGCTCGACTTAAGAAAAAGAAAAGCAAATAACTTATTTTAAACGTCAATTGTTATTTTTTTACTTTTTGTTTTCATTTTGAATAAGATTATTAAAAAAAGAACAACAAATAATTGTAAAATAATAAAATGATAAACTAAAACACATGAAGGGTCCAGGGGAAAAACGGGAGATGCCCACTTTTATCAGAATTAAACTAATGATGAGGTCTCGTAGGATTTATAGAGTACTGTCTGGGAAACCCACTTTAATTCTTTCTTTAAAAATAAAAACAAGATGTGCTTTTAGTAGTAAGTGGACTAATGGCGTTATTCCTCTGGACCCTTCATATGGACAACAATACTAAATTATAGCATTGGGCGATTTCATAGAAAAGCCAACAAAAACAAATTATATGTTTTTAGTTTTGTCATTAACTTTCTTCTTGAACAGTAAATTACATATTTACGTAATTCAGGAGTAATTGGGACAAAAGTTTTTCTAATATTTATAAAGTGTTTTCCATTAAGGGCGGGTCGATTTTAAAATTGAATAAAACAAGTTGTATATGAGATATCAATAAGGTTTTATCTTTATTTGAGAGCCCTATATATGACATATGTGTGAAATATAACATCGTTCAAATGGCCGCCGCAGCTTCGCTGGGTGGCGCGGATTCAAAAGGTCCAGTTTTCGATGACTTTGGCGCATAAATCAAATTGAATTTGGCAGACGGCATCTATTATGTTGTCTTTGAGGGCTGCGGTGGTTTGTGGCTTATTCGCATAGACCTGCGACTTAAGAAAGCGCCACCAGAAAAAATCCAAAGGGGTCCAATCACACGATCTTGGTGGCCAATTGCCGTCTCCTCGGCGCGAGATAAACGTGCCTTGAAACCGCTCGTGCAGAATATCGATTGTGTCTTGAGCTGTGGCATTGTAGCGCCATCCTGTTGAAACCATATGTCTTCGGTGTCCATATCATCCAATTCAGGCCACAAGAAGTTGGTGATCATCGACCTGTAGCGATCGCTGTTGACGGTGATGGCCTCTGCCAGCATCAGTTTCGAAGAAGTACGGACCGATGACGCCTCCAGCCCAAAATCCACACCAAACAATAACTTTATTTGGGTGCATTGGCATCTCGTGAATATCACGTGGATTGGTGTTGTCCCAAATCCGGCAATTTTGCTTATTCACGTACCCATTCTTGCAAAAATGGGCCTCATCGCTAAAGATACTTTTTCGACCAAAATTGGGATCAACTCACAATTTTTTGATAATAAAGTTTTATCATTTGCACGTGTTGCTCGACTCTGTAACTTGCCATGACGATTTGTTTTTAGTAACTGATTAAAAGACGATATTTTGTCAGATAATAAATGAAACAATATGACCGCCACGAGCTGTCAAAACCAACCCGTCCCTATTGGAAAACCATTTACTAGAAAAACTTTGGCCCAATTGCTCCTGAATTTCGTACTCGTTCATTACAACCAAAACGAAAAATGAGTGACACCGAAAACGATTTTATGTTTATTGTTTACATATAACAATAAAAAAGTGCAAGTTTTTGTTATACTTTTTCAGAACTTCTAATGTAAAGTTTTGACTTCCTGTAATAAAAATTATAATTTCGTCAAAGTAATTCCGGAAAAATTGAACAGGCGATTTCGTGTAGCACCCTAAACGCGTCCTTTTTGTATTAATATCTTTTTCAATTTTGTGTCATCGCCTATTAAGGTAACGTTTTGAGAAAATAGTAGAAGATGAATTCTGTTTTACAATCACAAAAGAGTTATGTTTTCTTATAATAAGGTTCCCGCTAATACGCATCAATGGAACCTATTCCCCCATGCAAAGTGCACATTCTCCTGTTTTTAAACAAGATACACACAGACATATTATGTTCTCCATTACTTTATCTTTTTTTCATTTGGCACTAACTTTTTTTAAATTTATTTTGCAGGATATAGCCGCATACATCAAAAAGGAATTTGACAAAAAATACAACCCCACATGGCATTGTATTGTTGGCAGAAATTTCGGTTCATATGTGACACACGAAACTCGCCATTTTATCTATTTTTACTTAGGCCAGGTGGCAATCCTTTTGTTTAAGAGCGGTTAAATTAAAACAATTTTACTATTAACAAATGAATAAAAAAAAATAATTAAATACCTAAAAAATCATTTAACAACCAAGGAGCGACAACTCCTCAAACTCCTGTGTCTCTTTCAGGAAGAAAACTATTCGTCTTTATTTAGTAAAAATGAAGCTTTTGCTTTCCTTTAATTTTGTTTATATTTTGTTTAACAAAATATAAACCCCACAAGAATTTAGAAATAAGACACAAATAAATTTAAATTTTCCATCCACATAAAAAGAATTATAAAGAAAAGAATTTCTAACAAATCAAATTATTAATTATAATAAAACAAAACGTAGAACAAGAAATTTTAATTAATTTCCAAACATTAGTAGAATTTTACTTAAAAATAATAAAAATTATGTAAAGTAAATGAAATTATAATACAAAAAACCGTGCAACAACAGAAAAGGCGGCAAAGAAAGAAATATTTATGTAAATGTAACTAAAAAGAAAAAAAAGATGTCCAAATTAGTTATATAATAAATAAATAAAATATAATTTTTTATCCTTCATAAACAAAAAAGATGTATATGTACATGTAAAATAATACTTTACCTACCTTGTATACGTTTTTAGGTTGAATTTTTGTTTGTTTCTGTGAATTTTCAATATTTTCTGTCAGCCAGCTAATCTAGACAAGAAAAGAACAATGCTAATTGCAAACAAAAATTCTTTAAAAATATATTAAATTATATTTAAAACATAAATAAACTCGTGTTCTTTGTTGTAAAGTGTAAAATCCCTAATCGGACAGCCATATATTATATCCTTTTCATATGTTGCTTCTGGTTACGTTTATTTAACCTGAAAAAAGGTTGTGTTCAATGTCTCACTTTTAGAGACATAGTTACTCTTAAACTATAATACTTTTTAGTTTTTTCACGCAAATTAAAAACAAAAAAAGTTAATAAGTTTTGTTGAAATATTATTTTTATTTATATATATTTTTTTTTAATGTTTCCTCTTATCTGAATTAAATAATAAAAGTACATTGTTTTATTTTGTCAGATTTAAAATTGTCATAAAAAAAAAACTAATAAAAACACTTAGAAAACCTTAACTTTAAGATACAAAATGAAAAAAAATAAATCTTAAGCATAGACAGCTCTGGCAGATTTCTCATTGAAAAAAGTAAGATTTACGCAATAAAAACGGGTATATGGTTCAATCCCGCTGACCAGTTCTGGGTACCAGGTTTGTATTACATATATGCATAATTTGTTAAAATTATTTTAACACATTCAGGGCCTTATTGCAAGCTGTCTATTCAAAGTAGAATGAAAATCAAATAAGAAAAAATCTGTTACCGCCATTGCGACATTCGATTGCTATACACCAAGAAAAAATGGAAGGATACAAAAAATTTAATTTTTTTTGTGATTTTCGAGAGGCTGTAAAAATGGTCGTATTGCGACAAAACAAAAAAAAAACCTCAGATATTCTAATTTTCAGATCTTTTACTGAATTATTTTTAAAAATAACCGCCACGTCATAAGCAAATTTGATACATTTTGTAGCAACTACTAAAACAATTTTTGAATTTTTGTTAGCTTAATCTTTATAATGTTGTCTATTCCAGTTCCTTGTGTAAACAAATTTGATACGTTTTTTTCAATCTATTTATTGGTCTTTGTGTAGAAAATGACGTTTCTATTTTCAAACGTCTCCAGGGAAATTTTGTTTCCCTGGAAATATTTTGCTCTCGGATTTTTTCCAGCGATCGTGAATCTTCCCTGGAATTATTTTCCAAGGAGCAAATAAATGTATGAAATGACAGAAAAATTTCTCTGGAAATTATGTTCCCAGCTTTTAAACGAGGGAAACATTCCCAGGGATTTTTTTTCACGATAGCCCCCAATATCTCAATGAAAAATTGTTTTCAATATTTAAGGGGTTCGAATGGTGGTAGTGGGTATCTTACGATACCCTCGCGATAAAAGAATTTCGCCTTTCTATAGTTTCTTCATCGAGTAAAATCGAAACAACAATATTTTCTACTGGCCCTTCTGAACTTAAAGTGGGCTAAGGGATTCGGAAACAACCAAGTGAGTTGAAATGCTCAGACTCAGAGTGAGCCGAGGGGTTCAGAAGAAACCAAAATGATTTTAAATGCTCAGACTCAGAGTGAGTCGAGGGGTTCAGAAGGAACCAAAAATGAAAAAATAATGGCAAAAGTAAAATTGTACTAATCCATTTTAGACATAGGGGCCCAGGGCCTCATGCTGATAGGGGCCCCGGAAAGATGGTTACCAGGAAGCAGGGTATATTGTTAATAGACTTTTTCCTTGCAAAATAATTTAAACGGTCCCAAATAATATGCCAAAGTTATATACACCTTTTATCATTGGTCAAGTCAAAAAGACAGAGGGTGGCGAAGTACCCAAATATCATATTTGTATGTTGATTCCAAAATTTTAATCAATGCAGTTAACTTTATATGCAAAGTTGTATACATCAAAAAATTATTTCTTTCAAGACCTTTTTTGCCAATTGTTTCCCTGTCTTAGGGCCATTTCACACGCAACCGATGAACGGCCCGGTTATCTAACTGCAACACAACAACTGACACCAAATAATAAAAAAAAAATAAAAAAAACAACCGCTATGACTACAGCAGAAAGCGAGAAAAAAAAACGCCCGGCCCGGAATTCCGCCGACTGTGCTCGCAACAACCCGCTCTTATCTGCGCTTTTTGTTCCGTTTTCGCTTGTAATTTGTTCCTCTGGTATTAAGAATAACCGAAACGTGAAAATGAGGTGACTTTCTCAGACGTTTTTCGATTGAGAGCCCTTTTCCAAAAAAAGAATTCCCGGGAAATTTCGTTCCCGAAAGGGGCGATTATTTCGATTCGATCCAATTGATTTTGCCTTTTCGAAGATAGAATCTTCCAGTTATATCTTAAAATTGAACTGATGTAAAATTTCATTCTGATTAAAATGTAAAAATGATTTTAACCCGAGGGGAAGAAGAATTTGCTCACTGGAATATGCAGATGATGTGGTGGTAATGGCGAAAAATGAAGATGCTAAGATCAAAGACTGGAGAAATACTTCGAGAGGAAAAGTCTGGAAGTAAACGTGGAAAAGACGGAAGTGATGAGGTTCAGGAAAGGAGAAGGGAGAAACACAACAGTTGACTGGAGATGGAAGAAGTGAAAGAATTTAAATACCTAGGCAGGGTTGTAACATAGCTCAAAAGTGAGCTGCGCTCAGCTCACAGCTCAGCTCTTATTTGAGCTAGCTCATTAAGTTGAGCTTGCTTACATTTAAGCTTATGAACCAGCTCAAATTAATCAGCTAGCTCAAATGTGAGCTAGCTCAAATTGGAACTGATCTGTGAGCTGAGCTGCCATTTGAGTTGAGCTATCGTTTGAGCTGAGCTGTCACTTGAGCTGAGCTGTCATTTGAGCTGAGCTATCGTTTGAGCTGAGCTGTTGATTTCAGCTGAGCTGTGGATTTAAGCTGAGCTGAGCTGTAATTTGAGCTGAGCTGTCATTTGGGCTGAGCTGATTTAAGATGAGCTGAAGAGCTGAAGTAAACCGAGCTGAACCGACCCGAAATATTCTGCGTAAAACTGAATTCAGTAAAACTAAATTTTGATATAATAAAGATTAGATATAATGATGATATAATATAATATTATATACATAATTGGGAAGAAAAATGTTTTGGGAGTAGGTATAGTAAGTTAAGTTACTATTTTTACTATTTTTGAAAGTTTCAACATCGCGGCGGAAGAGAGGGCAAGTGAAATATATACCTTCAAAAAAACACCATAAATATTAAAAAAAAAACTTTTCGATGATAGAATTTTTCCAGAAATTGATAATTACCCATTTTGACCGCAAAATAGATTTTCTTAAATAACTTCTTAGGTACTGGGAAGCTTGTTAGTTGTATTGTATAATGTAACAAATTTATGAGGATAATAAAAATATGTTGGGTTACTATCAGTAAGGGAACATTAGGGCAATAAAAGTAAACCGATAGTATATGTATATGAATGGGTCTTGCGATTTCAAAAGTCAGGTAGTTGGGATTTTCTTGAAGTATTTGCAATCAATGGTCATCAGTGGTTTTTCCGATATCCTTTTGGTGAATGAGATATACATTAATGCAAGTTTAGGTAACCTGATTGGTAATGAAAGGGTTGTAATTGAAATAAGAAAACCCAAAATTTTACAATGGGTGATTCTAGTAAACTTGTATAATTTAACCTGTTAGAAAAACAGAATGACTGTATAAATGCATTTTGTAAAATATCAGTCACCAGTTGACGCAAAGTACTAACCGCGTATATCCAATTATAATTGTCCGAGTGTCAGTGACAACTTATTCTCTATCAAAAATAATCTTTTATTATGTTTGCTACGCAATAGTTAACAAATCTACCATACCTACTAGTATTTAACTTCAATATACAAACATGCAATTCATAGGGCAGAAATATGATTTTAGGATCCATCTATAATGTAAAGTAACGACAACACCAGATTATTCAATTTGCAATGTTTTACCACACAAAAAAATTAAATCAACTCTTACCATTGAAGAAATCAACTCAACTGAACTGAATTATCTTAGCTCAGCTTAGATGAGCTTAGCACAACGCAGCTCAGGTCAGCTCAAGTAACAGCTAAGCCCAAGTAACAGCTCAGCTCAACTTACAGCTCAGCTCAAATCACCTAGGGTACACTGACGAAAATAGAAAATTCGTTCGAATTTTCACCCAAATCCTATTTATTTATGTACTCAAAAAATTCATAGCTGTTGACAAAAGAGAGCGCTCTTGAGAGCGTAAATGGCCGGGTCACAAAAAAAATCTTTAGTTAGCCAGATACTGATAGAAAAAGATTCGCAAATATACTGGTATATATATATACTCGTACGAAAATAGGAGCGAACACACTCAGGCGAATAGACACATGTAGGTCTTTGGTTATGATTAATAACTAAAGCTCTGAACGCTTTCATTCGACGTCAAACTTTCGAACTTCGAACGGAACGAAATGGAACCAAAGAATAAGAAGATAAGGAATGGGTGCATATCACATCTACAGTGTATAGCAGTGAGGCATCAATTTGTTTGGGTTGACTGTCAAAATTAGATACTAAGATGCCTTTTTGCCGAGTGCAGAATTAACCATATTTTCCACAGTTCCGTACTGTTTTATTTGCAATATTAGGCTATGCAAAGTGATGTTAAAAATATAAAGTAAATATCTTACAACCATTTAAAATTGTTTTCTTATTAGTATTAACAACAAAAATAATATTTTTCCTTAAACTAAAAGTATACTTTTCCATCGAATCAACCAATCACATTTTAGATATTAACATTTCAAATTACGAATTTCAGGTGCAGGGGCGCACTAATTTTTGTCTGGTTTTGGTAAGGCGCTGCAACTTGTTAGCGCCGAGTTATGTAATTTTTAACAGTTTTTTAATTTAATTTTAAAGATTTTGGGAATGTTATTCTTGTGCATCTTCAAAATACTTTTAATGGTTGCATTTGTAAACTTTTATTAAATTTCAAGATTTTAATCAGGTGAGTGTTTTGACAAAAACCATAAAAATCAGTTTGACAAGGAGTGGGAGAAATACGCGAACTTATCAAAAAGAGAATTGAGAGGGATCGAACGTGTAATAAACATGCAAAGTTAAAATAAAATGAATCTTGGAGCCTTGCGAGTTGCCATACAACTGCACTCGGGCCCTGTGTAAATGCATTTGTGTTTGTTCAACTCACACTACTTTGTGAAGTGCCATACTTTGTTCGCCAAACACCCGTTCCTGTATTTCTTATTCATAGAATGGAACGGAACGAAATCTGTCTATATCTGCCTCTATCTGCCTGTGTGTATTTGTCTCTTTTGCTTAACGAAACTGGAGATCTCTGGATCCTTTGAGAATAAATGAGAGGAGTATAAATACGAGGTCGGAGAAGGAGATCGGGACAGTTTGATTTTGACAGTGATAAAGATAAGTGATTGTGAAAGTGTAATTTGGAGGTGTTAATTCTTGTAAATTGTAAGGAGTAATAGTGAAACAGTTTGTTATAGGATAAAGTGTTTGTTAATTTGAAAAGTAAATAAAAGTGTATAGTAAAAAGTGAAAATAAGTTTTATTAAGAACCTAGAAAACATTACATTGGTGTCAGAAGTGGGATAAGACTTATTTAATCTGTGACTAGAGATACAAATTGTGAAAAAAGTGAAAGTGTTGTGGTGTGTTGTGTTATAATTAATTAAAAAATGGGTAAGATGATTTAAATTGTGTTGACCCCTTAAGGCGGAGTTAAAGAAGCGAGGTCTTCCTACTGCTGGAACAAAAAACGACCTCATTATTCGTCTCCAGGAACATCTAGAGCAGCACAACGAGAATCTGGATACATTCCAGTTCGAGATTGAAATGATAATCATCAAGTAAGTACCAATGATAATGGTATGGTCAACATGATGGCCCTTATCCTAACCTAGATTGGAGATCACAAGAAGCTTCTCGAAGACCAACAACAGAATGTTCTAGAAAAATTCGAAGAACAACGAGCCGAACAAAAGAACGTTCTCGAAAAACTGGAAGAACAGAAAAATCTTTTAGAAGGAAAATTTGTTGATTTTGAGAAAAAGTTTACTGCTCTTGACGAACGTGCCCAAGATAAGTTGTCAGCAATGGACACAAAGTTTGAAGATAAAATCCAAGACATTACTAAAGAGTTGGACAAAATTCGTACAATCAAAGTTCGAGAAAGTTCTAGGGATTGTCCAAAGAAAAAGGAAATGCATCCACCAAACTTTGATGTAAAAACTTCATGGTCAATCTACAAGAAGCAATTTGAAGCAGCAGTGACAACAAATGGCTGGGACGACGAAGACAAATTCATAGCATTGACTCTTGCTTTGAGAGGGCCTGCAGAGCTGTTACAAACTATACCAGCAGATAAAAATGGTGATTTTAATGCTCTTGTTCAGGAAATTGACAAACGTTTTGGAGATAGCCATATGCAAGAGGTCTTCCGAGTCCAAGTTAATACTCGCGTCCAGAAAAGAGGAGAAACTTTTCAGCAACTCCAAGCAGACATCAAACGGCTCGCTCATCTGGCATATCCAACGGCTGGAGAGGAAATAATCAATCAGTTCGCAACTGAAGAATTTGGTTCGTGCTGTATCGGACATCAACCTCAAGAACGATCCGAACGGCTGGAAAACGAACGCTTCCAGAAGCATTAGCGTTCGGTTTGACAATGGAAGCAGCAGAATAAGCTTCTCAAGGAGTTCATCGGATAAGAAAGGTTGAAGTTGAAGAATGCTCGTGCCAGAGAGTTTATTCCATCTTCAGCGTCAGTGTAGATTATCCCCAAGAAGATCTGCATGTCAACATTGTGGAAACAGGAAGGCTTCCTCAGAACAGAGTAACCATAACAGCAATGTTACTTCTCGACCTGTTTCCCAGCCGGTTTCTGATATCGTAGGCTCCAGAACCACCGTCCAGGTCTCCCAAACCAAAAGAGACAACAAAAGTTTGACAGTGGAGGCATTAATAAACGGCAAAAAACATGTGGCTACAATCGACACCGGTGCCACAGCCTTCATTGTGCGTAGAGACATGGTGAAAATGACATGGCTACACAACACCAATAGCTACTGTCTTAGGACTGCAACTGGAGAAGCAGCAACTGGAGAAGCAGCAAGGGTGTACGGAGAAGTCCGTCTGAAGATCCGATTGGCAGAACTGGAGTTTTCACATCTATTTCTGGTAGCAGATATATGTGACGAGTGCATCGTTGGAATCGATTTCATGAAAGGCCATGGTGTGATACTGGATTTCGGTAACCAAGTTCTGAAATATATATATGGCAATGAAAATGCATCCGCTGTCAGGACTGTCATCAAAGAAGACTTCACCTTGCCTCCTTCTTCAGAGGTATTCATTTGGACAAAATTAGAGCGCGACTTTGGAAGCCATCGATACCTCGTGGTAGAACCAGAATCTGAACAATCTTCCCAAAAAATAATCGTTGGGAAGACACTTGTGGCAACAGATAACAACATGGTCCCTATACGATTTCTAAACATCAAACCGTACGAAGTCAAGCTGAAGAAGGGTGAAATTGTCGGGCAATGCGAATCTGTGTCAGCAACAACGAAAATACTAATGCTAGCTCACAGAAAGAGGTTAAGTCTTCGAAACAGATCCCAGTAAAGGCCAATATTAAGATATCTTCTGAACGGATGAAAACCCGATATGACGCACAAGCTACATCGTCTGGATTTCATGAAGGAGATGTTGTTTGGCTCTTTAATCCTCATCGTAAAAGGGGACTATCACCGAGACTGCAACAAAACTGGGAAGGCCCTTACACCGTGGTAAAAAGAATCAATGATGTATACCACATCATTGATTCCGAATCCAGAGGGGAGTCCGAGGGAAACTAAAGGTGGTTCAGAGTGAACTTTTACATTTGAAAGAAGTGATGAAATTGATCGGGACGATCAATCTTAAGAAGGGGGCAATGTTACGAATATAGGAGCGAACACACCCAGGCGAAAAGACACATATAGGTCTTTGGCTAGATTAATAACTAAAACTCTGAACACTTTCATCCGAATGTCAAACTTTCGAACTTTAAATGAAACGAAATGGAACGGAACGAAAGTATTATAAAGGGTTTTCCAATAAGAGGTGATCGGATGTTTATTTCATTATAAAGAGGAAGGTATGCCGTTAATAATGTAACACAACATCAGCCAAATGGCCGCCAAGACCACGATTACAGGACCATATCCTTTTCATGAAATTTTCCATAACTAAATCGCAAAGTGGCTGCCCTATGTCCTCGATAGCCTCACGAATTTCATCTTTGAGGTCTTGAATCGACGCTGGGCTGTTGGCGTAGACCTTATCTTTCACGTGGCCCCAAAGGAAGAAGTCGCAAGGTGTTAAATCACAAGATCTCGGTGGCCAATTGTGATCACCTCTTCGAGAGATAACACGGTCCGGAAACTTTTCCCGTAAAAGATCGATGGTTTCATTGCTTGTGTGGCACGTAGTGCCGTCTTGTTGAAAGTAAACGTTGTCCAGATCAATACCCTCCAATTCAGGCCATAAAAAATCATTAATCATCTCTCGATAGCGCAATCCATTGAACGTAACTGTTGCTCCAGCCTCATTTTCGAAAAAGTAAGGTCCAATGACCCCGCGGGACCATAAACCGCACCAAACAGTCACGCGTTGAGGATGGAGAGGCTTTTCAACAATAACTCTTGGATTTTCCGAGCCCCAGATGCGACAGTTTTGCTTGTTGACGTAGCCTCCGAGGTGGAAATGGGCCTCATCAGTCAAGATGATTTTTCGATGAAATTCCGGTTCATTTTCATTCATTTTAAGGACCCAATCAGCAAAGACACGACGTTGTTGATGATCAGCCGGCTTGAGTTCTTGTGTTAACTGAACTTTATAAGTCTTAAGACCCAAGTCTTTATGCAAAATACGGTGTAATGACGTTTGTGGAATGCCTAATTCCAAAGAACGACGAGGAATGGACAAACCTGGGTTTTCTTCAACACTTTGGGCTACAACAGCAATATTCTCAGTTGTTCTTGAGCGACGTGCACAGGTTTTATTCTTCACATCACTAACTTGTCCCAACAGCTCGAATTTGTCCACCAATTTCTCTATTGCGGTCCGACAAGGTGCTTCACGACGACCCAAAAATGTTTTAGTTTTACGAACCGTCTCTGCCAAATTTTCACCATTTTTATAGTGAATTTTATTAATTTCAATGCGTTGTTGAAGCGTGTATCGTTCCATTTTTATTAATAGCGTAGTTTCTACTTGTCAAATGTCAAAAAATGACAGCTTCAAAAGTGACAGCTACCGAAATAGCGGGCTATTCAATATATTAAGAAAACAAGCGGTTAGTTCAACAGTTCATTTATTACTTAAATTATACAATATCACAAAGTCTTAAAATTAGGAATATATTAAGAGGTATACTAATATCATGATGTTGTCCCGTAATAAAAGAGAACATAATTGTAATGCAATTATTATGTAAGAAGAACTTTACTTCATAATTCTACTTAGTTTAACTAGATACATAACATCACCTCCTTTTTAAAAATTAAGAAAATACTAACAACATTTGAAATAAATTTTCAATAACAAAATTCAAATATAAAGTTAATATATATGTTTAGACTCGTTTGTCTAACTTTAAAAACAATCAAGCACATTAACTTGATTATGTTTTGAGTAGTGAAACAAGCACTTGAACTTGTTCACAAATGGAGAATCAATTAGATCAAACAGAACACTGAGTTACCTTTAATGAAAGAATTTTATTAACAATGATTAAGTCTATTTATACCTATATTTTGCTTACATTACAATTACTTATTTGACATAGAAAATTACAAAATTATTATTATTACAAAACCAAAACCAAAACATAAACAGAAAATGTAAATGAATACAAATAATAATCAACAGCTACGAAGGCATTCTTCAGTGGGTCAACTGCTGATGATGCATAACAACGATTGCTTGTTGTATTACTTTGAATGTTGATATTGTCGGCTTAGACATTCTCCCCCGCGTTGAACGATGGTTCAACTACCTAGGTGACTGTGACGATGAACTCTGATTCTGGTTTCGTATGTCGAGGTGCTGGATTTGGTTTCATAGAGATAACGGATGATCTTCCTGATTTTCGTTTCCATATATGATAGGCGATTATTATAATTATCAATAGCAGGGCTAGATATCCGATTGCAGAGCTATGATAAGTGTGTAGTTGGAGCTTATGAGGTAGTTCGAGAATTTCTTGATCAGCGATTATTTTGTGTAGGTCAGTGAGGTTTTTTAGTTGAATATTGTAATGAGTGCTATTGAAAGTGTGAAGTAATGACTCATGATACATTGGTGTTGATATTTCAGAGATGTTGCCGAAGCTGATGTAGGACGTCTGTAATTTTGTGGAGTATACGTTATGTCCCTCAATGGTAATGTGATTTTGTTTCAATATACATCCTGATTGAAGTGTTAATATTCCAGAACCCTCTAAGTCCATTTGAAAGTTTTTTCTTCCGCAAATCGCAGTAAGTCGAGATGGATATCTTGTGAAGTATAGCCACTGGTTTTTGTGTTGCATTTGGATCCAAGTTGAATTTGTACCTGACCTATTTAAGGAACATGTGGGCTTTGTTTCGTTGTTGAATAAACTCAATTCGCAAGAGCAGACCTCTGATCCCTGGCTGTATCTGGCGTGTAGATTATAACATAAGAACTGTTCTGATCTTAAGTTGGTGCAAGATTCCATGTCCGATGATTGTAGTGGAAAGTATTGGTCGCGATGTGCGCTTACGGCTAGTATTGGAGCACAAAGGTTAATAGCTATTATTGTGTTATTTATAACACTTGGGATGGGAGTCATCTTGAACAATTCGTAGACTTCTTGATCTACTAGTGGCAGTGTGATCCAAAATACCGCTCGCCTGTTTGTCACTCCTCCTTTAACTGTCATTAGTTTGTATAGCTGTATTAGATCTTCTTCATCTGCAGGTAGCTCTAAAAATGATGGTAAATGAGCCTTGATCGTTTTAACTTCGTCTTTGAGTTGGCGTGATGAGATTACTAGTGAGCTTACTTTACCATGGTGTGTGTCTGTTAATACATCAATTAATGTTGCTTGCATTCTTTGAATATTAATCATCATCATAATGAGTTGTGAGGAAAGAGATGTAAAAATCTGGAATATCTTGAGTTGATGACTTTCTTCCCCATTATCACGTATTCTTGATGTTATTTCTCTTAATTGAGTATTGATCTGGTCAAGCCTATGATTGATGATTTCTTCGTTTTGGCTCACAATATTGATTGTTGAATCTATGACTGAAGTTTGGTTTCTTAATAGATGAAGTAAGTGGTTTTCATTTTCCTTTACTTGGTCTATTGTCCTTGTCATTTGATCAGCATACTCAGAGTCCAAAACTCCAAAAAGAGAGTTGGCTATGTTTCCAATAAAGTTAACCGCTGCTCTTTTATTTCTCTTGATTGGTAAAATAGTGTTTTCCGATTTCAGTTCGTTTTGTATGTGTTGAAACTGATTTAATGTGTTGATGCATATACTTCTTTGCTGCATTTGTTGGCACAAGTGATTCAACGTCGATGTTCCGTTTGCAAATGCTGTATATTCTTCTAATAATGGATCTAAGTTATAATGTATTATCAAATTCCATTCACTTGTCGCTATTTTTGCTGTTCCAAGTCCTTCGAAATGTATTCCGAGATTTGGTTTAAATTTGTTGATCTGGATTTCATGACTCATTACTAATGGAATAATTAGGAGAATTGTTAACAATGATGTAATACCCATAGCAGTCGATGTTTTTCTTCTTTTTGTAGGTATCTCATTTTCTGATGATTCAGTGTTGTTTATATCGTCCGCACGAGTTATATCGTCCACTTCCTCCTCGACTGGTAATGGAGCTAATCGGTGGATTGGGCGCTTCCAAACCCCAGATGCTGTTCTTACTTCTACAACTCTTATTGCGCCATCATTACCTTGGAATGTTTTAACGATTCTACCCAGAGGCCACTGAAGTGAAGGAACGTTGTCTTCCTTTATTATGACCATATCTCCTACCTTTATGTTTGAGGAGCACTCCTTCCACTTGTACCGATACTGAAGTTCCTGAAGGTACTCTTGTGACCATCTTTTCCAGAATTCGTTTTTTAGATGGGACACAAGATTCCATCTTGATAGTAATGTCTGTTTCATAGGGATTGCATTCACATCAGTTTTGGCAGTTAAAGGTTCCCCAATGAGGAAGTGTCCTGGAGTTAAGGCAGTAAGATCATTAGGATCGCTTGATAGTGGTGTTAATGGCCTTGAGTTTAAGATCGCTTCAATTCCAACAAGAACAGTTTCCAATTCTTCATATGTTAAGGAAGCTGTAGAGACACTCCTTTTTAAGAGATGTTTTGCAGATTTGACTGCTGCTTCCCACAGTCCTCCGAAATGGGGTGCCCTGGGCGGAATAAAGTTGAATTGTATTGCATGACCACTGCATTCTTTTGTTATGGTTTCACGTGCACCTTCTGAGTAGATTGTATCATATAATTCAGACAGTTGGTTATTTGCTCCAACAAAATTTGTTGCGTTATCACAATATATGTTTTGACAGTGTCCTCTGCGACCGATAAAACGTTTCAGTGCTCCGAGAAACGATTCGGTAGTTAGATCGCTTACAAGTTCTATATGTACTGCCTTTGTGACGAAACAACAGAAAATCGCCACATAAGCCTTTTGATGAATCCAAAATGGTCCACAGTAGTCCACTCCTGAGTTGATGAAGGGTCTTGCCGGTGTGATTCTTGATGCTGGTAGGCTTCCCATTACCTGTTGAATTAATTGTGGCTTAGCTCTTGTGCATTTTACACAGTGATGAACAATTGATCGAGCCATAATTTTTCCCTTTATTGGCCAAAATCTTTGCCTCATCTGAGCAAGTAACGTCTGAGGACCACAGTGTTTATGTTTTTCGTGAACTTCTTGCATCAATAGTTTTGCCAATGGATTGTTGTATGGTAGAAGCATGGGATGTTTGGTATCAAATGGAAGTAATCCGGAGTCTAGTCGACCTCCGACTCGAACGATTCCCTTGTCATCTAGAAATGGAGACAGGCTAGAAAAATGGCTATTCCGCTTGGATTCCTTGTATTTCTGCAGGTCACTGATTTCATCTTTAAAATCGAATGCCTGCATTGCTTGAATTATCACGATTAGTGCGTCTTCTAGTTCTCGAGTAGTTAAATGGATATCGTCTTCTCTTATAACCTCTTTGTTTCTAGCATGTTTGCAGAAACGTAGGATATATGCAGTTATCCGCTGAAGTGTAGTGAATGAATTTCCATGATTGATCTTATAAATCATATTCTGGTCACAATCATAAGTTGCTGCTGCTACAGTTGGTATCTTTCGTTTTCTTTCTGTGTCTTCTGTAACTGCCAGATTTTTGGAGTATTTTGCTGGCCACATATCTTCTTGACCATGTAGGAACAGTGGACCGTAAAACCACAGTGTACATGAAGTAAAATTTTTTGGTTGAAGACCTCTTGAAATCACATCTGCTGGATTATGTTTTGATGAGACATGTCGCCATTGCTCAGGGAGAGTTAGTCTTTGTATACTGGAAACTCGATTAGCCACAAATGTTTGAAATGATGCTGATGGTGAATTAATCCATGCCAGAACGATTTCAGAATCTGTCCATAAGAATGATGGAACGTCTTTAAAATTCAGGTCATTCTTAACTCTAGCTGTTAGTTGAGCACCCAAGACTGCAGCGCATAGTTCTAGGCGTGGCAATGTCTGTCTTTTTAGTGGAGCTACTCGGGATTTTGAACATAATAGCCTTACAATTATTGTTCCATTTTTCAGGATTGCTCGCAGATATACTACTGTACCATATGCCTTTTCAGATGCATCACAGAAGGTATGAATCTGTATTTTTGCTGGTACATCATTGTTAAACATATGGCGTGAGAACTGGAAATTGTTTAACCATTTCAGATCTTCACGAAACTGCATCCATCTTGTATGTAGTTCAGCTGGTAACGATTCATCCCATGAAAGCTTTAATAGCCATAGCTCCTGTACAAATATTTTTGCTGTAACAACTATTGGAGCCATTATACCCAATGGATCGAATAATTTGGCAAGGTCTGAGGTGACAATGCGTTTTGTTATTCGATTTGTAGAATTTAATTTTGTTTTAACACAAAATCTGTCGTTCTTTGGTTGCCATGTTAAACCAAGTGCTTTAATTGTTGCATTGGTTTCATTTCCGAAATCGAGATCAATCTCCTGATCCTCTTTAGCAATGTCTTGAAGAAGTCGGGGATGATTAGCGCACCATTTCCTTAATTTAAATCCTGCATCTTTTAATAATTGAGTAACTTGATCTTGCATTTCCAATGTTGTAACTAGGCTGTTATCACCAGTCAAGCAGTCATCTACATAGAAATCATTGTGTAGGGCCTTAGAGCCTAGGGGAAATCTTTCGCTATTGTCTTTGGCAAGCTGCTGTAGACACTTTGTAGCCAAATATGGTGCTGCTCTTGTACCATACGTAACTGTGTTGAGTTGATAGTAGTTAAGAGGTCCATTTTCGTCAGTTCTCCATACAATGGTTTGATATCTTCTATCTTCTGGATGCATGGTTATTTGACGATACATTTTTTGGATATCAGCGCAAAAGACATATCTTGGTAATCGAAAACGAAGTAATAATGAAAATAGTTCACCTTGTACTGTTGGGCCTGTATACATGATATCGTTCAATGATAACCCTGTTGAGGTTTTTGACGATGCATCAAAAACGACTCGAAGTTTGGTGGTGCTACTGTCTTCTTTAAAAACACAGTGATGAGGTATGAAGTAATTGGGCGTTTGTATGTTATTAACGTCAATTTTGGTCATGTGGCCGAGATCTTCGTACTCTTCCATAAATTGAATGTATTGGTCTTTCACTTCTCTGTTCTTTGCTAACCTTCGTTCAAGTGCTAGGAACCTGTTGACTGCTATGTCCTTGGATTTTCCTAGAGCGTTTGTGTTTCCGTGAAAAGGTAGCTTGACAATGAATCGTCCGTCACTACTTATTTGTGTATTTTGTGCAAAATGAGATTCGCACATCTCTTCGTCTCTTGATAGGTTGCTACATTGTGTTTCTACTTCTTCGATACTCCATAATCGTTCAATCATTTGAAGGAGGTCATCGTCATCATAAGTAGAGATGCCACATGTTGCTGTATTAGACATTTTTTCGGTTACCTTTCCTGCTATCACCCATCCAAGAACTGTATTTTGTAGTGTGGGTAGATCATCTGCTAAACGTATCTGCCCGATGGAAAGTAATTGATGATGGAATTCTGCACCAAGAAGAATATCTATTTTGTCTGGACGATTGAAAAATGGATCGGCCAGTGGCACATTCTTTGGAATTGCCCATGATGAAATGTTGAAATGTTGAGATGGTTGTGGAGATATGATGTGTGGAAGAACAAATGCTTCTAATTGGGTATTGAAACCACTTGTTCTTGATTGCATTTTGACATTTACACGCTGATGGGATTCTTTCTTTCCATTGCCAATGCCTTGAATGCTCATTGATGTTTGTTTCGAATGAAGACCTAGTTTTCTTACAAGGCGTTCTGTTATTAGATTCACTTGTGAACCGGAATCCAATACTGCTCTGCACTCGAATCTCTGTCCATTGTTTGTAATCAGCTCTACAACAGCTGTACTGAGGAATATGTAATGATGCCTGTTTGGATCTTTGGATGCTGATAAGGTCACTGATGAACTTATATTTGTTTGAGATTTTGGATTATTGTCTCCTTCAATATCAGTTGTATGCTTATTAGAGACAGATCCCTTGTTAGGGCCTTCAAGATGTAAGAGCGTATTGTGTTTTAGATTGCATTTTAGGCATCCCCTCGAAATACAATTTTTGGTCCCATGGCCACTCTTTAGGCAATTGAGGCAAATTTTTTGTTTTTGTGCAAGTTGAATTCGTTCTGATGTCTGTAGTTGCAGGAACTTTTTGCAGGCAAATATAGGATGTGTTCCAGATTTACACACAATGCAGGGTCCCTTTCGATTTGATGTTACAGATGCACAAGCTCGAGGAGTTGGATCCTTCTTTTTCTGTCCAACTGATTCCAGCGATTGAAATTGGTTTTCCAGAAATGACAAAAATTCTTTCATGGACTGCAATTCCTTTGGCTTCGTAAGAGATTGCTCGTAAAGAATTCTGGTACCTTGGTCAAGCTTGCTCACCAGTAAGTGTAATAGCATGGGGTCCCAACTTGCGGTATCCACACCTATGTTGCATAAAGCCATTAAACATTCTTGTGTGGTATCGTGAAGATTCTTGATGGCCGATGCTGATGGATGAGGTTGTGTATGATTAGGTTGTCCAATTATCTTTTGCAACAGGGTAGTAGTGAGAACCCTGATGTTGTTGTATCGGTCTTGAAGGCTGGTCCATGCCGTCTTGTAATTGTCTTCGGTCAATGATAGATGACGAATCAAATTCTCAGCTTCTCCGCTAAGATGTGTTTTGAGATACCACATTTTTTGGATATTTGGAATTGATTGTTTATCCACCATTTGGGAGAATAAATCGAAAAATTGTCGCCATTTCATATAATCACCATCAAATTTTGGAATGGTTACCTTCGGCAAGTGGAGGGAATTGTTCTTGATGAGACCCACTTCATGACTGCTACTGGTACTGCCTTGCGGTTGTATTCTCATGGATAATGTTACAAGTGCTTCTTGAACTCTTTGTTCCATATTGATGAAATCGGTCTGGTCATAGCCTTCTACTATTGGGTCATCACTTAGTTCCCATATGGTGTAGTTGACAGATTCAACCTGCTGCCAAAGTTTCTCAATAGAACGAAACTTGATTTCATGGTATTGTGATGACTCGTTAATACTTATGGATAACCCATCTAGCAATCTTTCAAGAGAGCAAATTATTGCTCTCTGTCTTCGAATAGCACTCGTCATTTTTGATGGCTCCAGTACTTCGATGCTTTGTGTTGACGGCTTAGACCGATCTTTTGATTGTTTATCAAAGGCTAATATTCCATCTTCAAAATATTTGATGTACTGCTGAACCAATGCTGCAATCTCCTTGAAGTAATTCTTCGCGAAGTACTCATGGTCCTCGTCAACATGCGACAATCTGTTAATCTTTTGATCGCCTTGTTCGAATTTTTTCCACTGCTCTTGAAGCCGAAGAAGCCTTTCTTCAAAGTAAGCTTTTGAGCTCTTTCGATCGGATGAATCCTTTTTGAAATTAGTGATGATGCGTTGGATTTCTTGCCCACTTGCTATTTGGGCAATCACGCACTCTTGGAATGTTGTCATCGTATATCTATCGGATATGTATATCTTCGACGATAAATTAATTGATATTGATGAATGTGAGCCAGTCAGTTGTAGATATGTATATCAGCCAACGATTGGTAACTTGATGAAGATGAAGATAATTCAAATTGTTCGAATGATCAATTGGATCACGTCGGGGTCACCAAAATGTTTAGACTCGTTTGTCTAACTTTAAAAACAATCAAGCACATTAACTTGATTATGTTTTGAGTAGTGAAACAAGCACTTGAACTTGTTCACAAATGGAGAATCAATTAGATCAAACAGAACACTGAGTTACCTTTAATGAAAGAATTTTATTAACAATGATTAAGTCTATTTATACCTATATTTTGCTTACATTACAATTACTTATTTGACATAGAAAATTACAAAATTATTATTATTACAAAACCAAAACCAAAACATAAACAGAAAATGTAAATGAATACAAATAATAATCAACAGCTACGAAGGCATTCTTCAGTGGGTCAACTGCTGATGATGCATAACAACGATTGCTTGTTGTATTACTTTGAATGTTGATATTGTCGGCTTAGAC
Organism: Meliscaeva auricollis; assembly: GCA_948107695.1. NCBI lineage: Eukaryota > Metazoa > Arthropoda > Insecta > Diptera > Syrphidae > Meliscaeva > Meliscaeva auricollis. Next base: position 50,581,683 of record OX403617.1, on the reverse strand, counting down.
AATATAAATAAATTTAATTCATAATAATACAAAATATGTTTTCAAATAAAGTTAACTTTTAACAGAAAGTTCAAATTCAAAGAATCAGTATATCTACTGAGTAAATCAATTACTTATTCTGTTAAGTATCTACTTCTTATGTTTTTGGCTTCTTAGTTTTTTTCTATATTATTTATCAACAATCCAATTTTTTGCTTTACGGTTTTTCTTTTTTACTTCAACTATCTGTTCTTCTCTTTCGTTTTTTATTGTTACATTTCCATTTTCTCTTAAATCAGGTTTTAATTCTTTTTCAATACATTGTTCATTTTCTGAAGGATTATACAAATCATCTTTATAATCTTTTAATGGATTTCTATGAACAATTTTCGATTGTGTATAATAAATTACTGTTTTTCTTGATTATTACTGCCGGTATATATTTAGCATAGCATTTTTCTGGATTTAAATATAAAACTTTTTGATAAGGTTTAAAAGTTAATGAAGTATTTTTATTCTCCAAAAATTGTTCATAGATTTCCAGTTTCTTTTCTTTATAGTCATTTCGTACAGTTTTAACAATTTTTTATTGCTATCTGAGCTAACATTATGTTAATAAGGTTCTAGGTTTAAACGTAAAAATTATATCACTTGGCGATATTCCTGTTACTGTTGTGGATGTATTTCTATATTTAAAAACGAAATTTAAAACCTTTGCATCGAGAGAAAGTTTTTCAGCTTTAGAATCGTTCAAATATGAAATAAGAGCATTCTTGGAGGTACCCACAGCTCGTTCTGCCAATCCATTACTTTCAGAATGGTACACTGGACTTGGAAAATATTCGATTCCATTAGTCTTTAAAAACATTTTAAACTCGTAGCTAGAAAACTATGGACCGTTATCGCTTACCAGTATCTTACAAAAACCGAATATAGAAAATAGATCTTTTAGTTTTTCAATTACAGCAAACGCGGTCGTCTTATTTAAAATAAAGATTGAAATCCACTTGCTAAAGTCATCTACCGCAATCAAAAAATCTTTTCCACCAAATTGAAAAAGGTCAACATGCATCCGTTCAAAAGGAAAACCTGTTTTGTTCCATGTGAAATTTGGACATTCTCTTTTTCTATTTTGACCTTTTTGGCATGCGCTACATCTCTTAACAAATAGTTCGATTTGTTTATCTATCAACGGCCACCATGCACTGTCCCAACAACTTCATGCGAACTACTCCGACATGCTGATCATGCAAAATGTCAAGTATTTTTTCTTGGTAAACTAATGGTATAACAACCCTGTCTCCATTATATATGCATTGATTATTTAAACTAATCGATTTCCGTACTCTATAAAACGAAGTAATCAATGAGCAAGGCTCCTTCTTAACATTGAAACCTAACCAACCTTCTCTTGTACACTCCATGACAGAAAGTAGTACTTTATCTTCAAGCGTAGCTCTACTTATATCTTGAATGTTAATGGGAATACTGCCTTCATAGCCAAAAAAGTTTAAATTATATTCATCCACACCTGTAGGAAAGACCGTCAGCGTTTTGTCATTTTTACCCTGGTCTATACATAATTTTACAATTATATAATTTTATACAATTATACCCAACAAGCTTTCGAGGGGCTTGTGGTCTGTAAATAATGTAAATTTATTACCAAAAACAAATTTATGGAATTTCTTTAATGCAAAAATAAGTGCGAGAGCTTCTCGATCAAGCTGAGAGTAATTTTTCTCAGCCGCACTCAGAGTAGCAGATACCATATAACATGGTTTCTCTAAACCACTGTCTATTATACTGAGAATCGCTCCAACACCGTAAGGTGAAGCGTCACATGTAATGACGATGGGGAGTTTTGTACTAAAATGAGCCAACAAACTGTTGTTCGACAACAAAAGTTTGGTGCTCTCAAAAGCTTTCATGCAACAATCATTCCATATGAATGGAACATTTTTATGTAAAAGTCCATAAAGTGGACTTAACAGATCAGCTGAGTTTGGCAAGAACTTGGTATAATAATTTATTAAACCTAAATAGCTCTGCAGTTGTTCTTTGTTTTCTGGTTTAGGTGCCGACATAATAGCCTCACTTTTTGATTTTGAAGGACTTATTCCATTTTCTGAAATGGTGTGCCCAAGGTACTCTAGACTTGATTGAAAAAATTTACATTTTTCCCAATTGACACGCACGTTATATTCTTCTAAACTTCTAAACACATTCCATAGCCTCTTCTTATATCTTCATGTGATATACCTGCAACAAGTATGTCGTCTATGTAAACCTGTACGCCTTCTAGACCCTACAGACACACACTTTATAAAGACCCTGATGAGTGTTAATAACTAAGAAATTTTGTGAATTTTCTGCAACACTTAGTTGAAGATATGCATGCCTTAAATCTAACGTGCAAAAAATTTTGTTTCCACTCATACCCTCTAAAATTTCATCTATTAAGGGAAATGGATATACATTCAATTCAATTACAGGATTTATGGTTACCTTAAAATTCCCGCACAATCTAACCGTATTGTCTTTAAAAAACACAAACTAATGGTGCTGCCCACCTACTATAACGAACTGGTTCAATTATTTTTTCATCACACATTCTCTGCAGCTCTGCCTCTATGTGTGGTCTCAAACTTAACGGAGTTGTTTATGGCTTACAAAACTTAGCTTTTGCGTTAGGATCTACTATTATTTCGGCTTTACAATTTTTTATCGGATCTGTTGACCTTTCAAACAATTTTGGAAAACTTACTTTGATTTCTTCATATATATTATTTTCGTTCGTTACCGAATTCAGCCATGTATTTTCCAAGAAGACTCTTCTCCAATTTGGTACGATCTTGTCGAGCCAGTTTCTTCCTAATAGTGGTTTAAAGTTTTTCTTGGCCTCTTTGCCTACTTTGCTTATGGAAACAAGCTTTCGCTGAGTGTCCCTTGCGTCCGCAGGTATAGCAAACCCAATCTTGAGCTAAACATGCCCCTTTATCATGCTTCGTCGTACACTTGCTGCATTTTGGAGAATTTTTGCTGACCTTCGTCGCTTGCCTTGAGTACAATTTATTTATCTCGTACGATGAGTTCATATTTCGCTGCTCTCTGTTGATGAGTTCAAATGACTGCGCGATTTCGCATGCGGTGCTCCACTTAAGATCTTTGGTGGACAGTAGTTTGGTTTGAAGCTGTACGTTCTGAACTCCACTTACCAAACGATCTCGTAGAGCCTCTGCTAAGAACGTATTGAACTCACAATTAGCAGCTAACAATTTGAGATGAAAAATGTAGTCTTCGACAGTCTGTCCTTGTTTTTGTGAGCACGTGTAGAACTTGAATCTGTCAGCAATTAAATTTCTTGTGGGCGTGAAATGAGGTTTGATGGCTTCAATTAATTCTTTATATGTCTTTGCTGTTGGTTTTTCAGGCAAAAGGATTGACTTTATTCGCTTATATGCATCTGGACCAATTATTGTCAGAAATAAAACCACTTTTTGTTGATCTTCACACTCATTTATCTGAAACATTTGATGCATTCTCTCCAAGTACTCATCAACATCATCACCATTTATAAATTGTTCTATAGATCCGATTAATGCCATTTTTGTTCTTTTTACAAAATATAATAAATTTAATATTCAACTACAGTTAGAGAACTGATTTCAAAACTTTTCAACACACGTTATTCTTAATTCTCGTCGCCAATATTAAGAAAACAACCGGTTAGTTCAACAGTTCATTTATTACTTAAATTATACAATATCACAAAGTCTTAAAATTAGGAATATATTTAGAGGTACCTATACTAATATCATGATGTTGTCCCGTAATAAAAGAGAACATAATTGTAATGCAATTATTATACAAGAAGAACTTTACTTCATAATTCTACTTAGTTTAACTAGATATATAACAGAAAGCTGTCTATATCTGTCTCTATCTATCTGTTTGTATTTGTCTCTTTTGCTTAACGAAACTGGATCCTTCGAGAAGAAATGAGAGGAATAATACGAGGTCGGAGAAGGAGATCGGGACATTTTGATTTTGACAGTGATATAGATAAGTGATTGTGAATGTGTAATTTGGAAGTGTTAATTCTTGTAAATTGTAAAAAGTAATAGTGAAACAGTTTGTTATAGATAAATGTGTTTGTTAATTTGGAAAGTAAATAAAAGTGTATAGTAAAAAGTGAAAATAAGTTTTATTTAGAACCCAGAAAATATTACAATACTATCCTATTGGCACCTGTTAAGTTGCTTTCCACGCCTCCTGCAATTCGGGGTATGAACCTTCAATTGGAGATATATTTTTTCTCATGAGAAAAAAACAAAAAAAGGGTCCCAAAAACATTAATTTTACAAATTAATTTTATATGCACGGGTATCAACATTCTGATTGTAAAACAGTTATAATATGTGTAGGATTTTTTTTAAAAATGAAATTAATCGCAAATAACAACTTCTTTTCTCGATGGTTCTTTATTGAGTGACAATAAAATATTCTTAAAACTAACATTTCTTATACTTGAGAATTTAGAATAGCGGTATTCGCTATTTACCACTAGAAGAGTGGGGAAGATCATTCGGTTTTGGTTGACCAATACTGATGTAGTTATATTTCTTTCATTAGTATATAAAGTAAATAGAGTACGTTATTACAGTACAGCCGTAAAACGTGATGGTTTTGATTAAATAATTCTACAGCTCGTCCAGCCTGATCCGGCTACATAAATATTTTTTTTGTTTTACATATTGAAATTTTATTAATTAGCTGTTCATGTACACATGTACACATTTATATATTTTCTTTTTTGAATTTTTATACGAACATAAAATTTAATAAGTAGATACTTAATGCAAAACAAAAATACATTAATACTTTTCTAAAAAAAAAATAAAATGCACGACTGGGTCGCACGTACTTGCTCTTGTAGATAAAGTTACTATTTATGCTAAGCCTTTTTAATTAAAGATTTGCAAATGCAGTTTTAGAAAAAAAAAAATTAAAAAAGCATAAAATTCGATTTTCAAATGACTAAAACAGCTTCTCAAATGAATTTGACCTCAAAACAAAGTATGCAATTTGATTTCTTCTATAATGATACATTTGTAGAAAAATAATTTTAAAAATCGTTAGAGCCGTTTTAAAAAAAAAAAACTATTTTTTTCATATAAAATTTTGCAAGGACTTTTATAAAAAAAAAATTGGTACTCCATTTTTAAGATATTATTTATCAACATCTAAAAACTAAAATTTGAAAAAAAAATATTGAACAATTTAAATTTTTTTTAAAAAATCCAAAAAAATAATTTTCGAATTTTTTTTTACTAAATATTATTACGGCAACTTGAAAGCATCCATGTAAAAAAATGGTTGAAATTGATTGAGTCATGAAGGAGAAAATCAGAATAAAAAAAAAAACGGTTCTATGGCAGGTACCGTTAATAACGGTTTTTGAAAAAAAATGGTTTTCATTTAAAGATAGACCTTATTCAAAAATATTACCATGATTTTTTTAATCAAAATCGTAGGAACCATTTTTGAGAAAAATGAGTTTTTCTAAAATCGGTATATGACATGTACCGATATTTTTTCTGGGGATAGTCTCCAAAAAACTCCACATACCAAGTTTGAAGTAAATCGCCCCATCCGTTTAGGCTGTGGTCTCTGATACATACAGACAGACAGAATTGTCGGACCCACTTTTTTATCATTCTCTATCATCGTAATGTCATGTTTGATTGTTATCTCAACTTGTTTTTTCTGTACGAATGCATAACTTGATATATGGTACCCATATCGTAAGTAAAAACGCTAATGGAAATAAGTGGTTTGGTTTGGCTTTATAAAATAATCATACTAATCAGTGAGATTTGATTTTTGTTCTTGACTTTTAACAGTTGTTGTTACCATCGTCAGTTTCACCATACTCCAAGCTAGATAGTTTTGTCAAAAATGGTCTCATATTGGCTGGTGATGAAACTCCTCTATTTGGCAAACGGGTCAACTGAAGACCATTTATGTCTTTTACTAAATATCTATCGTTAGACATAACTTTCTCGAATTCATATGACCCTCGGTATTTAGCAAATAGTTTTTTGTTAACTCCAGGAGTAGTGACTACATTTTTAATCATTACATAATCTACTTTCTTGTAAATCAATGGTTTTTTTATGATGCTTATCATAACATAATTTGTTTGAAGCTTGTGCCTTTTCTAAGTTTTCGCGCGCTTGGTTTCTAATGTCTAATGTGTGTCAAAATTTACTCTTTTTGGTCCAGTCTTATTTTCAAAAATTCTCTAACTCGATCACACTTGCACTTGCACTTCAGGCAAGTTTTTCTAAAATCTTTTTAACTTTTATCTTCATATTAGGGAACCAGTAACATGCGGATAAATGTTCAAAGCATTTTTCAACCCCCAAGTGACACATTGCCTCATGATGAGTACGAATAACTTGACCTTCCATCTCTGAAGGAACTTAAAACAAAAGTTTGTCCCTAGCTTTGCGATAAATCAAACCATCTATCGTTTCGTACAACGAACTTACAGACTTTTCCAGATCATTAACAATTCTCATAATTTTCGGGTCCTTTCTCTGGGCCGCCGCGAGAATAAACTCAAACGCATCGTCAACATAAAGAATGTTAAACGATCTACTTAGGGCATCAACGTGAGCCATCAAATTACCTTTACTGTGTTCTATGCGCGGATTGAGAGATTTTTTGTTAAGAGTCTGAGTTAGTGCTTGGCAGTCAGTTACTATTTTAAAAGGTGTAACTTAATAGACTAATCCTAAATCGTCCTAATGCATAGACTATGGACAGAGTTTCCAGCTCATAGCTATGAAATTTACTCTCAGACTCTGTAGCACGCTTCGAAAAGTAGAAAACTGGATGGAACCTGTTGTCTTTTTGTTTTTGTAATAAAACTGTTTCAAACCCTGCACTACTTGTATCACAATGGAGTTACGTGGTGTTATGTGGACTAAATATCGAAAGAACTGGAGATTGTGTAAGCCTTGTTTTCAATAAGGTGAAAGCTTCTTCTTCTGGAATACCAAATGTAAATGGTGCATCTTTTTTCAAAAGATCGTAAAGGGGCTTTGCAAGATTCGAGCATTTTGTATAAACTTACGAAAATGGGAACGAAGTCCTATATAGCTACGGCCTTCCTTTGTACTTCTTGGAATCAAGAAGTTTTTGATAGATCACTAGGCTCAATTCTACGGTCGCTTATCTTGTATCCTAAATACTGGACTTCTATTTTCAAAAAAACGCATTTGTCATAATGTGAGATGCAAACCATTTTGAACTGGAAGGTCAACAACTTCTTTCAAAATCTCAAGGTTTTCATCAATAGACTCTGTAGCAATTAAAATGGCGTCCATAAAAGTTAATATTTTATCTTTCGAAATTAAATTTTTAAAATCTGTTTAATATACCTCTCAAAAACTGAGGGACCGTTTTTTAACCAGAAAGGCATTTTTGTATACTCAAATTGTCCAAGGGGTGTCGTAAATGATATTTTATGGACTCTTCCGCCAAATGAGGAAGTCGATTCGCGAATTATGCCTTTTTTCAATAAACTATGTTAAATCTTTCTAAGTTCTATTTTGTGCACATACGGCAACCTTCTAGGTGGACAGTGAAAAGGAATTTCTTTAGATAAATTTATTTGTATTTTAAAATCCTGGCTAAAAACTTTATGATCATCTGAAGTCGAGAAAGTTTTTGTAATAATCCTAACAACACTTTGCTTAATCGCCTCAGGTAAATTATTATTAATTATGGGGCGACTTTCCTTTACGAATTTGGAGTTGATTTTTTTTTACAGGTAGGTAGGGGTCTTAATAGAACAGGATTAAAATATTAGAGTGAGGAAACCCCCCTAAATGTGAAAAAAATGTTTTCTTTTTCGGTTTTAACCCAACTTTTTTTTTTTATAAGTTTTGGCCCACTGTAGTGGTGTCTGTGTCAAGTTTACAAGTTTTTTTTAACTGAACAGTACTGTGGGTGGCCCGCTTCGCGGGTTCTCTGGATTTTAACCCCCTTTTTGGGGGCCACACCCGCTCACGCAACTTAGTTGCTCCGCTCACCAGCTAAATAATAAATAATAAAACTCTCAAATTTAAATACTTTTATTTTTATTGTAAACGAAAGTCCCCATAAGTGTGCACAATCGCTTTTAATAATTGATTTTAATATTCCTTCTCCACTGGTACTCTACAACCCAGTCCGCAAAGTTGTGATTATAACTGTCGTTATAAAAAGTCCTTTTAACAACCCTCCATTGGGACTCAATCCTTTGCGTATGGGTTCCATCATCCGCAACAAACGGATTATCGGGGTCTTTTTTGTGAACAAATCCATGTTCACTTAAGAAATCATAGGCCCCCCAATAATCCGTGTGGATAATGGAACCCACATGGACATGTTTTCTTATCAACGCAATCAGCACCTTGAAATTTAAATAATTGTTATAAGAATATACAAATTTCAATTTAATAAAACCTTCCATCGGCACTTCGTACGTTGTCCGTACACACGAGCAATTTTTTCCTTTATTACATTGAAACACACAAATGGCATGTTCCACTGCATAAATTGAATTAAAAAGAAGCTGCCATTTGCTTAAACTATTTGTTTGAATGTTTTTGTGTTTCAAGAAGTGAAAAAGTAAAAGTTAAAACCATTTGAACTTTAACCTTTTGTTTTTGTGAAGTGTGCGATAGAATTTCGCAGTATGTTGGTAGAGGACAAAACATTTTTTCACTTTTATACTTTTTGAAGTTGATAGGGCTTTTTAGAAAAAAGCAATACATCTGTCTCATTCTGCCTCATAGATTCTAAACGTCAAATCGACACTTTGGTCTAATGACGTTTATATTTTTTCATGTTAGAACTGTCATTGGTCCAAAGTGTTGGCTAGTTTGACAATGTGGTAAAAATCCCAATTATAGTTTAGCCTTTATTGTAAAATAAAAAAATGTTTTCTTCAAATCAATAACTAACGTTTGGGCGAACTGCCCATGAGAAAGGCGATAATGATTTCACAGAAAACCAGCCAAAAATCTAATGAGCATACCTTTTGTTTTCTGTTTACCAAGCATCTCCACAAGAGTAAAATTAATCCAACTTTTCTTCCTTTTTTTTTGGGTCAAAATATGGTCTTGTAATTTAGTACATTGCCTAGTAAATGAGTAGAATCCCACAACTACATTCAACATTTAAGAGGCCTCCGGACAAAATGTCGAACTCAGATTCGAAGATTCAAAACTTTGAATTAAAATAAAAACAAAAAAATTACTTCGTATGCGTTCATTCAACATGTTTGAACTTCGAAAGAGTCGCGTTTGTGTTGAAGAGGAAGAAAAAAGAACACAAAATAAAAGGGGCGACAGAGTCACACAGTGCACACTCAACATTCTTTCCATTGACTTATTATATAATAAGTCAATGATTCTTTCATTTTGTTGTTTTTTTTTTTGCATCATCGCGTCGTCGCACAATGGGGTATTGCATAGGCCATGATAAACAGAAAACAAGGTATGCTCATTAGATTTTTGGCAGGTTTTCTGTGACGTCATAGTCATCTTTCTCATTGGCAGTTCGCCCGAACGTCAGTTATGGATTTTGAGAAAACTTTTTTTTTTATTGAAAACAACAACAATGAAACTGAAAAAAACTCGATTGTCAACATCGGAGATGACTATTACGTCATCAGTTATCCAAAATGGCGAAATGGCATTCATAATAAGCATACCTTGTTTTCTGTTTATCATGGCATAGGCTTAATGCGGCGAGAAGTCGTTTTTTTTTATATGAACTAAATCTCAGTGAAAATAACTGTTTAGACTAACTGATAATATGTGTCACATGATTTGGGACGTTTTTTTTCCATTGCTCTTTCACTTTACTATTCTGCATCAAAGAAGAGAATATTGTTGAATTTGTGTTCTGTGGTTAATTAACCGATAAAAGTGGTCTTTATTATCAATTGTTATTATAAGCAATTGTTAAAAAAAAAGTTTCAACAAAATTTGTTAAACAAGGTATGTATGTTCTTGAAAATAGAATTGGTTTTAACTCGACGTAAATCTAGAAAAATAATTGATAGAACGTCAGAATTGTATAATATTTTTAAAATAACGTTACTTTTCGATTAGCAAACAATTAACCAAGTATAAAAGTGTTTTTCGTAGTTCAGTATTTATATTATTTGGAATTAAATTTAAAAGTCTCATCATATAGGTCTCATCATGCAATTTTTCTTTTGCAAAAGGCAGGAACTCTGTGAAATCTTTTTTAAAAGTAAATTTAACACTTTTGAAAAAAAAATCGAGGATATTGAGTCATTTTTAGTGACAAAAACAAATTGCCCTGAAAATCGTGTGTCAGATTTAAAAAAAAAGTTAATGCTTTTCAAATTTGAACTCAAATCTAAGTGAAAGAAAAGCCACCGCACAAAATTAGTTTTTAATGAAAATGAATCGCATTGGCTTGACCAAAGGGTTAAATTCAAAATGTATTCAGAACCCCCTGGAAGACCTCAGACAAGTTTTGATCTGTTGAGCAACCGAAGAAAGCGAGAAAGAGTAGCTGGACTTCGAAATACTTCTGCAGAAGAGCTTGTTTTCGCTGCACAAATGAATTTTCGAGCTGCTGGAGACAAGCAAAGTTCAGACTTTCTTCTTCTTTAGAAGAATCCTTGGCGCCCCCACCTAATGCTCCAAAAAGTTCAACAACTTTGCTAACGCCTGGGCAAGCTCTATCTTTGCTCATAGAAGCAAAGCTCTCCCGTGATCCATATGACATAATAAGAAAATATGCACCCGATGTTCTGCCTTCTTACAAAGTTATGCAAAAAGAAAAAGCCATATGCTACCCAACAAATCTTTCTGTGAGTGAACAAACAGCTGAAGTTCCATCCAATTCATAACCTGCTTGATCACACTTGAACGACTTTCTGCATCACAAAAAGATGTTTTGAATAGTTCGAGCTGTAATGAGCTTACGCTTTATTCCAAGGTGGGTTTTGATGGTAGCTCGGGGCATAGCGAGTATCATCAAAGGTTTGTAAACACAACTGATGTTGACGACAAATTTGTATTTATAACTTGCTTGGTACCAATTAAGCTATCCAACAATACAAATGTTTTTTTGGAAGAATCCTTGCCCGTCTTCACCTAGGTATTGCAGGCCCATAAAGATAGCTTTCGAAAAAAAATCAGATGTTTTGGTTATTAGAAAAAACGAGTCTATTCAATCACAAATAAATGAACTCCAACCAACAAAAGTAACTGTTGAAAACTGTGAATACACTATCAAACATCAGCTGATAGTTTCAATGGTTGATGGCAAGCTATGCAATAGCCTGAGTGGTGCTCGCTCTGCTCAGAGATGTTATCTTTGTCAGGCAACATCCAAGGATTTCAACAACATTGAAAAAATGGTGTTACTGCCCGTCAACGAACAATTTTTATCCTTTGGATTATCCATTTTGCATGCATGGATAAGAATGTTTGAATGCCTGCTTCACATAGCCTACAAATTGCATGTAAAAGAATGGCGGAAATTCAAAAAATACCCAAAATTCCGTGGAACAAAACAAGCAACGCATTCAGGAGGCTTTCGAAAAAGAATTGGGGCTAAAAATTGATCGACCAAAGCCGGGATATGGCAATACGAACACTGGAAATGTGGCCAGGCGTTTTTTCAAAAATTATATTAAATCAAGTGAAATAACTGGTATAGATGTCAATCTAATAAAAAAATATCACATAATCCTGCAGTGTCTATCAAGTGGTTTTGATATAGATGTGCAAAAATTTAAAATATATTGTTTATAAACTGCAAAGTTATTTGTGTTGTTGTACCCTTGGTACTATATGAGCACTTCAGTTCATAAGATACTGATTCATGGCCATGAAATTGTCTCACAAAGTGCTCTGCCCATTCGAGAATTAAGTGAGGAGACATTAGAAGCCCATAATAAGGACTTCAAAATGTACAGGGAGCATTTCAGCCGAAAAACATGACGAAAGGACACATTAACAGATATTATGAACCGAATGCTAATATCTTCAGATCCTTTCATAACCAACCAACAAGAGTTAGAAAACCAACCAACAAGAGTTAGAAAAGCTTCGAAGAAAATTCCATTTGATTCTGAAGCTATAGAAATGTTTGTACAGCCCGATCTAAATAACCAATCCGAGACTGAAATTATCGACTATTTTTCGGACTCTGATTAGTCATAATTTAATTACAACATCCAGAAAAGGTAAATGACTTTTTTGTAACGTTAAACTCCATTTTACAAATATTTTCTTTTTTTGCTTTTTAAATTTAAAAATCTATGTACCTTATTCATATTATGTCTTCAAATAAAATGTTGCTGTTGATATTCTGCAAGAACTTTATTTCTTAATACGATCAATCTACCTAAAAACTATTTGAGAATTTTTCAAATTGTGTTCAAAAAAGATTTTTGTTTTTTTTTCAAACTCAATTTTTTTTATTCAATTTAACGTAAAACAACTTACATGCTGTCAAAAATTTAAAAACTAATTTAATTAGTAATACTTAAGTATAACTTACTGGCACTAATTGGGTGCTTTAACCAATTTATGAACTTTATACCTACTTGAGTCTTTGGGCCTACGAACTTTTTTGCTTTTATGTTTTAATTCATTATTATTTTTGTTTGACTTTGTAAAAATGAATTTCAATGTCATTTCTATTTTTCTTACATACTACTTGGTTTTGTTTATTATTTCTGTTAATTAAAATGCCTAACTACACAAAAACACAAACATTTTAAATAAAATAATAATAACGGCATTATCTCAGAAAAGTGCTCCCACGTTGTACTGATGCATTTTGCTGTTCACCTTTCTGCCGGTTCCTCTCGTTGCCGAACAAGTATCGCATTTTCGGCACCATTTTTCAACGTCATCTTTAGCATGTAGCCAATAAAACCGTTGTCTTATCTTTCAAAGTGTTTTATTGACTCTCAAATGGCCTCCAGAGGCTCCGCCGTGCATTTCGCGAAGAACATCGTTGACTTTTAAACGCGAGGAACAACTATTTGCATCACATAGAATTTCCCATCCACAGACTCCCATTTACGTAACAGAATGCCCTCTTTCACATGAAAGGATGTCCATTGTGAAAAATATGCCTTAAGAGCCGGACTTCAGTCAGAGAGGTCACTCCATTCAGGTTTCTCTTCATGTTCCTTCCAAGCCAGAATGGGTTCGATGTCTGGATCTTCCTGCTGGGCGTTCCTCAGTTATTCTCTGCTCCAACCACTGATGGGATGAGCTCTAACTCGCTGGACGACAACAACCTCTTTCTCCTTTTAGCGCGAAACGTGCCTGCAGTCAGGTTTACAAGGTCGCCGTGACAGGGCATCTGCGTTTGAGTGGAGCCTTCCCTTCCGGTGCTGAATTTCACAGTTATACGTCTGTAGCCTCTCGATCCATATTGAAACTTGGCCTTCTGGATTTTTAAAAGCAAGAAGTTAGATTTTTAAAGCGAGAAGTTCCCGTCTTGTCACGCAGTAGTTCCTTTCTGACTTTGAGAGCACCTTTCTGTAGTAAGCTACAATCTCCTCCTCGCTATCATGGACTTGCGACAGTACCGCACCAATTCCGAGGTTACTTGCATCAGCATCGATAATGAAAAACTTTCCTGGTGTGGGATAGGTCAGCACCGGTGTCGAGATTTAGCTATATTGGCGAGTGAAGTGAGATGACTCGCCAACTCGCCTTACTCATCTCACTTCATTCCCAAAATCGATTTAGCTATTTTCATGGAATGAGTATGTTCGAATTTTTTTCGAACTCATCGTAAATGTCATTTTGTGACATTTGTTTTAATTAAAAAATGTATTTATTTGTTTTGAGGAAAACAATCATTATTAAACTGTCCAAGATATGTGTTTCAGAGGGAATCTAAATATGTTATTGTATCTATAAAAGTGGTTTTGCGCTTCTTCTTTGGAAACAAGAAAACATCAAAGGAAACAAGAAAACATCAGAGTGTAAGTTGCAGATTTAATTATTGGTAATAGTTTGTACTATTTTTCCTTTTATTTAAAGACATGTACCTACAGACAAGCTGCTGATTGAAATTAATACCTCTCCATAGAGAAGATACAAAATTAAGATTTAAATTGCATGCTGGCGAAAGTGATGCAATTATTATGGGCAATGCAATAAATGGAAGATGTACTCCATCGGACACTCGTTAGCTTATATAATGTTCAAATCAAATGTATCTAGGACTAGGTACTCAAATAAAAAGATGTTACAATTGATTTATTTTCACCTTAATTGAAACTACGAGTTTTATTCAAAACGTAATTTTGTTTGTAACTTGCCCATTACCGACACTTAATTTGTGCAAGTGATATTTTAACAGTATCCAAAGTTGTCTTTCCGTCTATGTAAATGAACAGAACTCGGTATGCATATTAAGGTATTGCATCCGTTCATCAAGGAACAATAAAGAAAATCATATAAATAATATTGTGTACATAGCTATTGTTACGAATATAGGAGCGAACACACCCAGGCGAAAAGACACATGTAGGTCTTTGGCTATGATGAATAACTAAAGCTCTGAACGCTTTCATCCGAACGTCAAACTTTCGAACTTCGAACGGAACGAAATGGAACGGAACGAAATCTGTCTATATCTGTCTGTGCGTATTTGTCTCTTTTACTTAATGAGAGGAGTATAAATACGAGGTCGGAGAAAGAGATCGACACAGTTTAATTTTGACAGTGATAAAGATAAGTGATTGTGAAAGTGTAATTTGGAAGTGTTAATTCTTGTAAATTGTAAAGAGTAATAGTGAAACAGTTTGTAATAGACAAAAGTGTTTGTTAATTTGCAAGTAAATAAAAGTGTATAGTAAAAGTGAAAATAAGTTTTATTTAGAACCCAGAAAACATTACACTATATTGAATAATACCTTTATTTGAACATTTTGGCCATAATCTATAATAACACGTAGGAGTAATTTTTTCATAAAAAGAGTATGTAAAAAGAGATAAGATCTGAGCAATATGATTATATAGGTATGGTGTTTATGTTGCAGGCACAGCTGTAGTTTGATAAAGATTTTTTATGTGGAATGTTCGTCATAAAATTATAGTTAGCCTTATTACCAAATATGAACCGGTAAATTGTAAGCATGACATTTTTTCTCATACTAGGAATCTAAAAAGGAAAATCAATATTAGAATTAGCTTTAGCATTCATAAATTAGGAAAAGAAATTCAATTTTACGCTATCAAATTATTCAGGTACGCAGTATGTACAGTATGTACAATACTGACCGTCGCAAGCCGTATCCAAATGCCTCCGTTCCGTTGAGGTCGTCAATCTTGTGCACTACCGGCGCAGCCGGCGTCTAAATAACCATGGATGAAAGTGATCAAATCATTACATCATTATCGATTAGAATGTTATTCCGTCTATTTTTGCTCTCGCTGGTTTCTTCGGAAATCAACTCTCTTACCCGATGAACTACTTGAGAAGCTTGTTCTGCTGCTTCCATTGTCAAAGCGGATGCTAATGCTTCTGGAAGCGTTCGTTTTCCAGCAGTTCGGATTGATCTCTGGAGGTTGATGTCCGATACAGCTCAAAGAATGCTTCAGTTGCGAACTGATGAATTATTTCATCGCATGCAGTTGAATATGCCAGATGAGTGAGCCGTTCGATGTCTGCTTGAAGCTGCTGCAGAGACTCTCCTCTTTTCTGGACGCGAGTATGAAGTTGAACTTGGAAGACTTCTTGCATGTCTTTATCTAAAAAACGCTTGTCGATTTCCTGAACAAGAGCATTGAAATAACCATTTTTATCAGCTGGTATAGTTTGTAACAGCTCTGCAGCAGGCCCTCTCAAAGCAAGAGTCAATGCTATGAACTTTTCTTCGTCGTCCCAGCCATCTGTTGTCGCTGCTGCCTCAAATTGCCCTTTGTAGATTGGCCATAAAGTTTGTCTATCAAAGTTTGGTGGATGCATTTCCTTTTTCTTTAGACAATCCCCAGAACTTTCTCGAACTTTGATTTTTCGAACCTTGTCAAGCTCCTTAGAAATGTTCTGGAATTTCTCTTCAAATTGAATTTTAACGTTTTCAAGCTTTGTGTCCATCACCGAGAGTTGTTTTTCGACACGTTCGTCAAGAGCAATGATTGTTTTCTGAAAGTCAACTAGTTTTCCTTCTAGAATGTTTTTCTGTTCTTCTAGAAGGTTCTTTTGCTCGTTTCGATGTTCTTTCAGAAGATTCTTGTGCTCATTGCGTTGCTCTTCAAATTTTTCGAGAAGATTCTTTTGTTCGGTTCGTTGTTCTTCGAATCTTTCTAGAACATTCTGTTGTTGGTCTTCGAGAAGCTTCTTTTGATATCCAAGCTGGGCTAGGAGAAGGGCCATCATGTTGGCCATACCATTATCATTGGTACTTACTTGATGATCTGTCATTTCAATCTCGAACTGGAATGTATCCAGATTCTCGTTGTGCTGCTCTATATGTTCCTTGAGACGAATAATGAGGTCGTTTTTTGTTCCAGCAGTAGGAAGGCCTCACTTCTTTAACTCCGCCTTAAGCTCAGCACAATTTAAATCGTTTGCGCTCTTACCTATTTTTTAATTAATTATAACTTAACACAACACTTTCACTTTTTTCACAATTTTATCTGTAGTCACAGATTAAATAAGTCTTATTACACTTCTGACACCAATGTAATGTTTTTCTGGGTTCTAAATAAAACTCATTTTCACTTTTTACTATACGCTTTTACTTACTTTCCAAATTAACAAACACTTTTATCTATACAAACTGTTTCACTTCCAGATTACACTTTCACAATCACTTATCTTTATCACTGTCAAAATCAAACTGTCCCGATCTCCTTCTCCGACCTCGTATTTATACTCCTCTCATTTCTTCTCCAAGGATCCAGAGATCTCCAGTTTCGTTAAGCAAAAGAGACAAGTACACACAGACAGATAGAGACAGATATAGACAGATTTCAAGTTCAAAGCGATTTCAAAGAAGTTCAAAAGCTTGACGTTCGGATGAAAGCGTTCAGAGCTTTAGTTATTAATCATAACCTATGACCTACATGTGTCTTTTCACCTGGGTGTGTTTGCTCCTATATTCGTAACATCGTTAAAAGAGAGCAAAAATGAGACAAAATCACTAAGGAAGAGAAAAACTAGCTACAGAGTTAACAAACGTATTGTATCAACTTGTAGCACTTTGTTTACAAAATGTCAATAGTAACATTCATCTATACATGATAAACATTTAACAATTTTGATCTATAAACAGCTTGAAATAAAAAAAATACATAAGCAAAATCGTACTTAGTTATTTCCTTTCATTCTGTATAGTTTACATTTCTGTAGTGCAGTTATATTTGTTCATTTACCTACAATTGAAGATCCAATTTGTAGTTAATTGCTGGTTCAATTCGGATTCAATCCTCCTTATAAACGGGGTGCAAATGTCAATTGACAGGTGGATTTTCGTCATGATAAACAGAAAACAAGGTATGCTCATTAGATTTTTGGCAGGTTTTATGTGACGTCATAGTCATCTTTCTCATGGGCACTTCGCCCGAACGTCAGTTATGGGTTTAGAGAAAACAATTTTTTTAATTGAAAACAACAACAATGAAACTGAAAAAAACTCGATTGTCAGCATCGGAGATGACTACTACGTCATCAATTTTCCAAAATGGCGACATGGCGTTCATAATAAGCATACCTTGTTTTCTGTTTATCATGGATTTTCGTCATGATAAACAGAAAACAAGGTATGCTTATTATGAACGCCAGGTTGCCATTTTGGAAAACTGATGACGTAGTAGTCATCTCCGATGTTGACAATCGAGTTTTTTTTCAGTTTCATTGGTTTTTTTTTTCAATTAAAAAAAATGTTTCCTCCAAATCCATAACTGACGTTCGGGCGAACTGCCCATGAGAAAGATGACTATGACGTCACATAAAACCTGCCAAAAATCTAATGAGCATACCTTGTTTTCTGTTTATGATGGATTTTCGTTTCTACGGATTTCTACAAGAAATTTCTGTAGCAAGTTGTTGCAAGATTTTCGATGGAGGAGAAATTTTTTACTATCTCGATTCTCTCTTTTGTAGCAAGTTGTTGTTGGAGTTAACAAACAAGAATATGGAAAAACGAAGTACAACGTCGTACAACGTTATACAACGTTTGCGTTACCAAACACACCTAATTTGTAAAAACATTTTGTATGCATCTGCTATCCATGGAATCAAACAGCTCTAGAACAGAAAAGAAAAATAACCATGAGAAAAACTCTAAGAATAAGAAATACAGGAACGGGTGTTTGGGGAACAAATTGAGGCACTTCACAAAGTAGTGTGAGTTGCACAAACACAAATGCATTTACCCAGGGCCGGAGTGCAGTTGTATGGCAACTCACAAGGCTCCAAGATTCATTTTATTTTGTTTTAACTTAAAGTGTTTATTACACGTTCGATCCCTCTCAATTCTCTTTTTGATAAGTTCGCGTATTTTCACGAAATGCGCCCACTCCGTGTCAAAACGATTTTTATGGTTTTTGTCAGAAACACTCACCTGATTTAAATCTTGAAATTTAATAAAAGTTTGCAAATGCAACCATTAAAAGTATTTTGTAGATGCACAAGAATAACATTCCCAAAATATTTAAAATTAAATCAAAAATCTGTTAAAAATTACATAACTCGGCGCCAACAAGTTGCAGCGCCTTACCAAAACCAAACAAAAATTAGTGCGCCCCTGAACTTGAAATTCGTAATATGACATGTTAATATCTAAAATGTGATTGGTTGATTCGATGAAAAAGTATACTTTTATTTTGAAGAAAAATATTATTTTGGTTGTTAATACTATATAAGAAAACAATTTTAAATGGTTCTAAGATATTTACTTTATGTTTTTAACATCACTTTGCATAACTTAATATTGCAAATAAAACAGTACGGAACTGTGGAAAATATAGTTAATTGTGAACTCGGCAAAAAGACATCTTAATATCTAATTTTGACAGCCAACCCAAACAAATTGATGCCTCACTGCTATACACTGTAGATGTGATATACACCCATTCCTTATCTTCTTATTCTTTGGAAAAACTTCATTGAACAGCAAAAAGTTGTACTTTTCTGTTCCAGACAGTCCGGAACAACATTATTAAACACATCTTATATCTGTCACACCCACTTTGATTTAACGTAGTGACGTCTGGTATTGGTAGCAATTCCGAACTTAGTTTTTATTAAAAATAAATTGTGCTATGTATAAAATTTAAGTAACATTTAAACTGCAAGGCTGATTATGTATATCCCATCATTCACTAAGGTTTTGGGATGTATATTCCTAATTTATATTGCCCACTCAATGTGGACAATCGCACAGCTTTTTACAAGCCTGCATTGTTCATCTGTACCGTGTTATCAATCGTATTTGGCGAAGCAACCAAAAATGCAACTGGCGCTTTTTACGTCAGTGTCTACCAATCCAATTGCTGCCGAAACTACAAAAATTTTGAATTTAAAGAATTTCAATTACTATGAACCATTTCAAAAGCAAGTTCCAACTAATTATTTGTTTTTTATTTATGATTTATGTGCATTGAATAATTCTGTTTTCTTGCAGGGATTTCCAGCTAATTATTCCAGAAAAAACCCGCAGAAATGGTACATTTCATTTACAAGTCGTATTTGCTCTTGATGGCCAACCATTGGAGTGGAAAACTTTAAAACGAGACGGACCAACTGTGATTCATAGTATAACACTAACTGAATATTTAGTTCCGAAAGCTGAAACGTTTAATTTGCTGGGTAAAAATGTAAGTAATTTGTCTGACAAAAAATGAGTTTATTTACTAAAGATTCACAGCCGTGGAAATAAGGTTTTGTCCGCTTTTACGATCATTGCCTATCTCACTTCTTTTCTTTTCGCCGTTGCAGGTTCTATTTTAATTTTTTTTTTTTAGATTAAATTTTTGTTTGATTTCCCAAATTGCTTAACACTATACCTACATCGTTTATTATTCTATGACATGGCCAAAAGGACCGTCAGCCAGTATAAAGATGAAAAACTTGGCTCAACTTTCCTTTAAGGAAGCACGAATTTCCGCATGCGAATACTTTATAGATTAGCACTTTTTAATTAATTTTTGAAGTTCTTAAATTTGCATACAAAATGCTCACAAACATGGTTGCATTTCACTCAACAACATTTTTTTCTTGTATTTTGACATTTCTCTTCTATAATTGAAACATCATAATTTTTGGGTAATTTTTGTAAATTATCGCTTTTATTTTGTTTACTATAGAAAAGTTTCTAAACCTTGTTTTCTTTAAGTTTTTAAAAAGAGTGTTAAATCCTGAGTGAGAATCCTCGAATAATGATTTTCTACTTTGAAACCTTCCTGGAAAGCGTAGTTAAGAAGTATTTTTATTCAACAGATGTATTTAGCAAATATAAGTTAATTGAAATTTTGAAAAACTGATAAGATAATAATTAAAAAATCGCGTGATTTTTTAATTATTATCAGTTTTTCATTTATATATTTATTATATTTTTTTTCACATTTAACGGTGTTTCCTCACTTTAATATTTTAATCCTGTTCTATTGAAAAAAAATCAAGTCTAAATTCGTACTTCCATAAAGGAAAGTCGTCCCAAAAACTTTAAACCTTGATTACTCAAATGTTTGAAAATGTCCCTTAACCCCTTCTTCTTCTCAACGCTTCAAATAGGGTATTGCAATTTCAACAAACATTCTTAAATTGGAAAAAAAGTAAAAGCTATACACGACAGTTCTATACAATTATTTTGGGTATATACTTTCTTTTAAAGCCTAGTAACCTGCTGATGCGAGTAGAAAAATCACATACAAAAATCAAAACGAATTCGTAAATGAAAAATTTCTTTCTGCAGCTTTTGATAAGCGAAATGTTAATATCAGTTTAAGCCCGATACGCTGCTATATTTGATAAGATATAATATCTTTTGAACTGTTGCTTAGTTTCTCCTTCTGAATTAATTTCAAAAAAACTCTGGTTGCCTTCATAGATAATTGTTGCAGTTGATTGTTCACAATCAAAAGATGTTAGAAACCCTCTTAACCAAATCGCTTCTTCACATGCTTCAGACAAGGCGACAAATATAGGTCCTCCATTTAACGAATATATATTTGAAGTTCCGCGAAGATATTTAACAATTCGTTTTAGTTCTGTCCAATCAGTTTGACTTGGTGAATTTGTCTTGCTAGCCAAAACTGAAACTTATGCAGCAATAATCCGCCGCGTGTTAGTGGCTACATAGAGTAAACTGTCAACTAACTTCTGGTATTTTTCATTGTTGATCATGGCCGGGTCAAGTGAAACTTTTGAATTCTTTGAATATTGAAGACCATAATCGTCAGATAGCTTATCGATATATTGTTCTGTCGGATACAATAGTTCCCTTAATCGTCCTTTATTACCTTTAGTTCTAAGTAGTGATGTATATCTTCAAGGTTCTTTATTTCGCAGTGAGTATTTAGTAGTTGCTCTGTGTCTTCAATGCATTTCTCTGATGTACACGCAACGATGATGTCATCGACGTTTATAAGAAGATAAACTTTTCTGCCCTTTTTTCTTGTAAACAAACATCTATCTGATTTGCTCTGTTGAAATCTGTGTTATTGTTTGGTTCAAGAAAATGCTGCCTGCTTCAATCCATAGATACTCTTTTGAAGCTTACACACAGGATCATTGTTTTCATACTGAAATCCAGGTTGCTTCTTCATATATACATGTATCTTCCGTTAGAATGCTGCTTAGGAATGGTTCATATTCCGTTGCCCAGCTAGTGAATGCAAAATTCTAAAAGTAGCTTGTCTAACAACTTGAGCAAAGACTTGACTAAAACTGTTGAACTCTCCCCTCAACATCACGTTTAATTTTATAAACCCACTTGCAACCGAAGATGTTAACATTTTCTGGATGTCGAAATATGTATAGTCGAACTATAGTCCGTGTCTTACGATCTCATCTCTTCTTGCATAGCTATTTCCCACCTTGGGCTTTGCTCACTTGTATTAGCTTCTTTGTAAGTATTTGGCTCTTTAATGAAGAAACTTGTCAAATGTTGTTTATGCCACATTTATTTGACCGCGATGATGTCCTTACTTCTTTTGGCACTTCTTCATCGGGAAATCCTTCGAAATTTGATGGGTATTATTCAGAATTTGTTTTAATTTCACTTTCAAAGTCATTGATTTCAGGTTCAGGTAACTGCTTTAAAATAATATCAATATTGTTACTTTGACTCACTTCCAGACTTTGATCAGCAATAGCAGGCTGTCACCCCATTTCTTGCATTTTTCTTCTGGGATGTGAACGAATGCGCCTGATGCAAAAATCTGAAGATAATCAATTTTCAGCTTCAACTTATGCCAAATTTCGAAAGAAGAAGTAAGTAAAACACTATTGGGCAAGATGGCTTGGAGGTAGTTAGCAGTCATTATAGCCTCACCCCAATACTCTCGACCTAGGTCAGCATCCTAGAGCTTACACCTCGCCATTTCCACCAATGACCTATTTTTTCTTTCGGCTGTACCGTTTTGTTGTGGGAAGTAAGGTGCAGTATGCTGATAACCTATGCGTTCAGCCTTCAAATACTGCATAACTCTTCCAGCCTTATATTCACCTCCGTTGTCCTATCTTATCATCTTAGCCTTTTTGAATAAAACTGTTCTTGACCATTGAAACATATTGCTAGAGACATTGAAATACATCTGAATTTTCTTTGAGAAGATAGACTGTAGTAAATCTACTAAAATCGTCAATGAAAGTCAAAAAATATCTTTTTCCTTTAGGTTTCGCATTTTGCATTGGTCCGCATATAGCGATATGTACCAGATCGAGGACTGAAGAACTTTTCTATTTGAAAGTGAAAGTTACGCGAGTAATTATGCCTTTAATGGATACTTTGCAGACATCAGAACAACCGCAACTACTCATATGAAATTTGAATTCACTCAACAATTTCTACACAGCATCCAAACTCCGATGTCCAAACACCCTATGCAAGTAGTTTATGTAATACGACTTGTTGTTTGTTATTATTACTTTTTGGTATTTTGCACTTTCTCTAAGTCTGTAGAGATTTTCAACTAAATCTGCAATCGCCACTGTTTTACCTTCCAGTATTTTGATTGTACATTCATTTCCGCTAAAGATCACCGTAAGATCCTTGCTAAGAATGGCTTTGACTGAGAGAAAACTTCCTTGAAACTCCAGAATCAAAAGTACGTTCTCCACTCGAATTGAAGTTTCTCTATCATCTACTAATATAAAGAGTCGACAATCACCCCATTCAAAGCTTCGGAACAGGATTTGAAACAAAACTCATTCGAAGTTTACACTGTTGACAGCTCCCTTCTGGTGGTTTTTCTTCCATTGAGGGCGACAATCTCGTTTGATTGTCCACTTTTCTGGCACACCACCCCTTTCCCCCCCCTAAGCCGGGATTGGCAATTTTTTTTTGTTCAATTTAAGAAAATTGTTTACCTTTAGCACAGAATTCTTTTCAACATCCATATTTGAATTCTTTCTTGAGTATTCTTTTAATAATTTAGTTTGTATCAAGGGTAATGTCAGGTCAGATTCATGTCTTGCTTCTAATGCAGTAACCAGAGTGTCATATGACGTAGGAAGACTGCTCAGCAAAAAAGCAACTCTCCAATAGAAGTAATTCGAGCTTAAATTTCCAATTATGGTTATTACTTTCATTTGGTTTTGCTACACTACTTTTGAAAACGTCCATCTGGGCCCATAACCTGTTAATTCCTTCTTATAAGAAAAAGACTTCTCTTTTATAAACAAATAATTAAGAAAGTCTATATTTGATAAGAATACTCAATATTATAATAAAGTACTTAATAGAGTTTGATATGCAAATGGTTATATCAATAGGTATAATTTCTATTTTTCAAATTTGACAGACTGCAGAAAAAAATTGTTTCGCTTTAACTGCGTACTTGGCTTTATTTAAAGTAGTCTCCAACCTATTTTCGACATAATTAATTGCCGGGTGCATTGTGTGTTGTGTGCGGAAAAATTACATTTGAGTTATTTTTCTTTATTGTTTCTTTCATTCAGATTTTACATTCGATATGGGTACCATATATCAAGTTATGCGTTCGGGCAAAAAAACAAATTGAGATAATGATCAAACATGACGATGCTAGGGAATGCGAAAAAGTGGGTCAGACAATTCTGTCTGTCTGTGTGTCTGTTTGTCTGACTGTCTGTCTGGATGTATCAGAAGCCACAGCCTCAACGGATGGTTCGATTTACTTCAAACCTATTATATATACAGGTTGTCCTGTAATTAGTCAAGGAAAATTTAAGGGGTGATTCTGATATGCTAAGAAAAAAATTGTTCTACAGTAAAGTTCTATCTTCAAAGTTGATATCACTTATCGATGATTTAAGAAAACACCTACTTTGGTATGCCTTGGTGCATACTATGTTTTGGCACCTTTAAAGGAAAACTAATGGAATTCATTTATTTGTAGCGTGGTATTCAAAAACGTAAAGTAAGTATATAATAAAAATTCACTCGAGAAAAAATGCAGCTGTTTTGAGATAGAGCCTTTTTATTTCGTTTTTCAGGGCAGTCATAGGCTCTACGCTGTTTTAGGATTATCCAATGTTTACCAGACACCCTGGATATAAAAGCTTAAATGCTGCGTAATACAGTTCAGCAACAAAATTTTCGAAAATAATTTTTTTGGATTTGTAAAAAAAACTTTAATTTTTTTTGTTGAATAATGATTTTTTTCGAAAACTACTCAATATATTTTTTCAATGTTTAGTTTTTAGATGTTGATAAATTATATTTTAAAAATGTTCCTTTCAAAATTTT
This sequence comes from Meliscaeva auricollis, assembly GCA_948107695.1. Taxonomy (NCBI): domain Eukaryota; kingdom Metazoa; phylum Arthropoda; class Insecta; order Diptera; family Syrphidae; genus Meliscaeva; species Meliscaeva auricollis. Next base: position 50,556,728 of record OX403617.1, on the reverse strand, counting down.
ATATAAAACAAATTGTTTTTTACTTGCGATATAGGTACTATAGGGCAGGTTTAGGATTCGTAAAAAATGGAACTCCAGATAACAATCATATGATAGAGAATGCGAAAAAAGTGGGTCTGTCTGTCTGTCTGCCTGTGTATACCTCGAACTATAGCCTTAGCGGCTGAACCAATTTTCTTCAAATTTGGTAGCTTTTGGAGATTCCCTAGAGGGGAAATTAAAATTTTTTTAGGACCAAAACTAACGGTACCTGCCATATAACCATTAAGGAAAAGTTAACTTTTTTGAAAAATGGCTCTAACGGTTTGGATTAAAATTTTTGTGTCTGCTTTTGTTAGTAGGGTCATACTTGTGATATAAATAAAATGTTTGTGGTAATTCTGCTAACGGTACCTCCCATAGAACCGTTTTTTTAATTAAACGACTGAACAAATTTTGATGAAGTTTTTTTATACGGAAGCTCCTTAAAATTTCTTAAATTATTTGATATAAAAAATTAAAAAAAATTATTTTTGGACTTTTAATCTTTTAATTTTTTTTTTTGGAAAATCAATTTTACGAAAACGGGTCACTGTTTTTTTTTTTTGAAATTTTGGTTTAAAATGTGTAATAATATTATCTTGATAATGGCATACCAACTTTATTTTTAAACAAGCTTTGAGCATTTCTATACAGGGTGATTCAGGAGTAATGTGCCAAAAAGCTAGAGCGTGTGTGTTAGGTCGAGATAAGAAAAAAATCGTATGGGAGGGGGCTCTATTGCCCCTCGTTTAGCCGGGAGGTGCAATTTTTTAAAAAAATGACTTAATTTGGAAAAAAATTATTAAAAATCAACGGTTACACCTACAATAACGTGCTATACGTTTTTGTAAAGCCAAATACCTCTTCTTTTATATAATTATTGAAAATAGTTTTTGAATAATTAATTTTCAAAATCAAAATTTTGGAAAAAAAATTCGATGCTCTTATTTGTTTTTAAACAAAAACAGAAAACCGGATGCAAAAATGTCTTGTCGTTTTTGAGAAATAAAAATAAAACCAACACGACTTTTTTTTCTAAGAGAAACCTTTTTTTTGTTTTTAACGTGGAAGGACTTGTAGGTAAATTGATTTTATTATTTGTTTTCTTAACAAATTTCTTAAACCCGGAAGTTTATTAAGGTACAATAAAGTTACATAGTACTAGATTAACATGGATTAGGCCTTTTTTCATTGATAAAGAAAGATAACTGACCTTATTACGACCCCATTTGATCGCTCGCTGCCGATAGTTTCTACCTGATAGGGCAATAGGTCAATAAAACCGCAATTTTTCTTTAATGAAAAACAAAAAAATTTCAAACCAAAGATAAATAAAAGCCCACACATTTTGGTAAAGTAGCTTTTTCCAGTTTGAATTTTTACTCATCAACACATTACGATGTACAGATACTTTTGGGAAGAATTAACGGACACACACTTCTGCTATGGTTTAGCTAATGGTTGAGATCGTGAAGCCGAAAGACTCTATGCTGAAAGATATCCCAACAGGAGGTGTCCTAGTCGTGGCACCTTTTCAAGAACCCACCGACTACTGAGAGAGTACGGAGGGTTAGACCGTCGAAGAAGCGAAAGCCACTTGCCGAGGAATCAGTTGCCGTAAACGAAAGAATTTTGGATTTGGTGGATCGTTATCCCTCTATGAGCACCAGGAGGGTAACTGATATGCTTGGAGTGTCCCAGTCAAGAGCTTGGAGAGTCATTCACACTGAAAGATTACACCCGTACCACTTAACGTAAGTTTAGGAACTCACCTCTAACGACAAAATATTGCGAGCAGAATTTTGTCGTTCAATGCTGCTTAGAGACGAAATGGAAGGAAATTATTTTCGAAGGATATTCTGGACGGATGAAGCCCAGTTTACCAGAGATGGGGTTACAAACTTCCACAACTTGCATTATTGGATTAGCACAAATCCACACATAAAAAAACAAAACAAATCTCAACACCGTTTAGCTGTAATGTTTGGCTTGGTAAAGTTGGAAGAACCCAGGTTCTTGAATTCCAGTATAAATGGAGAAACATATCTACAGTTCCTACGAGACCTTTTACCGGATTTGATTGACAACGTTCCATCCATGTTAATCTAATACTATGTAACTTTATTGTGCCCTAATAAACTTCCGGGTTCAAGAAAAAAATAATTAAAAAAGGTTAATGTTTTATAAATCAATTTACTTACGAGTCCTTCCAAGTAAAAAACAAAAAAAAGGTTTTTCTCAGAAAAAAGTCGTTTTGGTTTTATTTTCTCAAAAACGACAAGACATTTTTGCATCCGGTTTTCTGTTTTTGTTTAAATTTGAGAAAAATTAGTTCAATTTTTTTTTTTATTATTTTTTTTTCAAAATTTTGACTAAAAATTAATTTTTCAAAAAACTGTTTTTTTTTTCAAAAGGTATAGCACGTTATTGTAGGTGTAACTGTTGATTTCTAATAATTTTTCCCAAATTAAGTAAATTTTTTAGAAAATTGCCCCTCCCAGCTAAACGGGGGGAATAAACCCCCATACGATTTTTTTCTTATCTCGACCTAACCTACACGCTCTAGATTTTAGGCACATTACTCCTAAATCACCCTGTATATAAACAAATATTTTTTTTTAAGAACGGCTCTAACGATTTTCAGTTTTTTTTCTAAAAATGTATCAAATCTTATCTTTTTTTAATCAAATCAAATTGCATACTTAGTTTGGAGCTCAAAACAATGTAAGGAGTTATTTATGTCATTTTGGTAACGACTTTATTTGTTTTTATTACTTATAAAATAATTTATTTTTAAAAACCTTATATAAGAAGCTTTAACGTCCACAGCAACTTTGACTCTAAGAGCAAGTACTTGCTACCAAGTCGTGCATTTTATTTATTTTAAAAAGGCTCTAACGAATTTAATTTTTTTTTTTTTTCAAATCAAATTGCATACTTTGAAGTTAAATTCATTTAAGAAGCTGTTTCAGTCATTTGAAAATCGAATTTTATGCTTTTTTATTTTTTTTTCCAAAAAAAAAACTTTAATTAAAAAGGCTTAGCATATTTAGTAACTTTATCTTTAAGATCAGTGATCCAGTCGTGCATTTATTTTTTTTTGGCATTTGTCTTTGTTTTGAACCGACTTAATTTTTTTTTTTTTTATTTTTGTTACCTCAGATTATATTATGTAATCCCCATTATTATGTGGTAACATTTATCAATTTGGTCCTACTTTTTTTGAGTTCAAATTCTGTCAAGTCTGTCAAAACTTCTTTCACGAGAGAGAAATTCAGCAAAAATATGAATTCTGTTCAAGATATTTGTGATCACGTTTGCGTGGGCTTGTACAGTTTCTAAGGTTGTTGAATGAATTTTTATCCCCTCTTGAAAATCTAAAAAAATTCATATTTCAGCCTAGAGAGTACCCAAACGGACCTAAAAATTCGTCGTTTTGGGAAGTAACCAAACAGACCTTTCAGTCAAACGACAAATGTTCTCGTCGTTGAGTAAGGTAGGGAACGTTCAGACTAAGATGTTTTAAGGTTTGTGCGAAGTAATATTGACCGCGCTCGTAATTTTAACTATTTGATGCGATACGACTTTTTTGGTGAGCTTTGTTTTCTATCATTAACAGATATTTCGCTTAAAGTTTTGTTAAAAATTGCTTGTCAGAAACCCTGGAGAATATTTTCTCAGAAGTTCTTGATAAAGAATTTTTCCGATGTCCTCATGCCTGCGTGTCGTATTATAAGTTGGTTCTACGACCCAGCACACACATTGTGCTATAAGATCAAGAAAAGTTTTTTTTAATACCCTCCCGTTAATAAAATTTTGAAGAACCGATAAAATAATAATTAAAAAATAGCGCGATTTTTTAATTATTATTTATTGATGATCGGTGTCGTTGTCATGAAAAGGTAGGTTGTTTATTTCGCGTCTCGTCATATCGTGAAGGACAGAAAAAGATTTTAACCAATAATTGTGAAAGCCATCAACACCAAAAGCCATCCAGCTATGAAGCATTTTCACTTCTGTTTCGAAATCTCTTTCTTACTTTTACTTTAGATGGCGCTTGCAATCCAGAATGCACTACGACTTTAACCAGAGCTCTGTTCCCAGCGAGCCGCCTCCGTTTTGTTTTCATTAACAGCTTATCCCATTGTTACCGCCTCCGATTCAATACCTACGTACGGCTGCTTTAAGAACGATGTTAAACAGTTTGCATGAAAACGCTACGCATGGTGTTAGACCTTTCTCAACATCAAACGCTTTATTGGTGTTCCTACCGACTTTAACGGAGCAGCGAGATTTCTCCATTGTCATCCTGCACAAGCGGGCGAGTTTTAAAGGGATGTTGAGAGTTGACATGGCTCTGTATATCGCATCTCCATTCACGCTTTAAAATCGCTAAAGATGTGGTGTTTATCGATCTGGAATTCCTGTGTTTTTTTCCAAAATCTGTCGGAGTGCGAAAATTTAATCAACTTTTGATTTGCCCAAAACCACTAAATCAACTTCACTTTTCAAACCGCACCTAATTTTAAATTCGCGCAAAGAAGCTTGTTTCCTTAAAGAAAACAGCCAAAATCTTCTTAACTGCACTGAGCGTTTTTTTTTCTCCATAGATTAAAAGAACATTTAAACCACGAATACAATAAAAAGGGCAAGCGACAACACATTCTGAAAGCTCTCAAGCACAATTCAAAGAAAAATACACCATGATTTGCGTTAACGTGGGTTTTTTTCATAGGTGAGATGAGAGTAAGGGAGATGTAATGACTAACAAACGTTAAGAAGTAAAATAAATAGGGGGAAGAAGTGGAAAAGGATTCTGTTTTATCATATCCAGAGATACGTATAAGGAGATGGGAAACTTTCGTACGTCTCACTCCCCAAAACCCATTTGTTTACATTGTTGTTTTTGTAATTTCATTTCGTGTCTGTGAATAGATGTGAAAAGCAACAACAATGTAATGAGGTGAAATTTTTGATTTGACAGCTTGTTTTTTTTTTTTATTCCGATTTTAGTAAACAATTATTAATTGTTCTTTTTTTACACAAAATCGACTAAAATACTATATTAAAATATTTTAAAATATTTTAACACCATCCCAAAAAGCCGTAGAGAACATAAAGCACAATAAATTCTCTTTATCAAAAGCACAGTCACAAATCAAAACCATCACGCATCATCACAATCACAACCACACAGGCAAACTCAAGAAAACAACCAAAAACGATGGCAAATTAAATAAAACTCATTCGTTTTGGAACAAAAATATATTTTTATTTATATTTTCTTTTTATTTTATAATTTTCACTGAATGATTTACTTTTTAAAAGAACTTTAATCAACGATAAATAAAAACACTTGGAATTACTCAGGAAAAGTTTGACTTTTGATATTTTTGATTTGACATTTGTGTGGTGGATTTTTTTGTGACGTGGGGTGAGCTAGTGAACGTTCCAGAGTTGAGAAATTCCGAGAAATTGTGTTTTCGATTAAAGGCTTGCCCAAACCTAAATGCGACAGTGCGACAAGAATTTTTGTATGAAAAACGCATAGCGCTTTGTCGCATTTGGTATGGGTACTCTCATTATGACGCTGTGTAAATAAATTTTGCCGTTGTCGTGTCACAGTGTCGCACTTTGGTTCGGGCAAGCCTTAATTCTTTTCGGGAACTTCTGAAAATCAAGATCAAACCCAGAAAATTACTCACATTATGTAAATGTGTCTGTGAACGCAAGAAGAAAATCATTTTCTTTTAATTAATGTAGGTGAGCGAAGTTACCTTTCACTTTTCACTTTCACTCTATTCAGTTTATAATGTCATTGATCAATAATTCATAACTGCAGAAAAATGAACGTACATTTCAAGTAAGCACACAAGTAAAGGCTTGCCCAAACCAAACTCCGACACTGCCACACAACAGTGCGGTAAAATTTATTTACACAGCGTCATATGGAAGTACAAGTAACCACACCAAATGCGGCAAAGCGCAAAGAGTTTTTCATATAAAAGTTCTTGAACTGTCGTGTCGCAGTGTCGCAGGTTCGGCAAGCCTTAAAACTAAACGTAAACTGAAAAAGAGTTATAACCTGTTTCGACTAGAAATAATTGGGCGAAGTTTTAAAACATTTAAAAGCTACTCTTAAAACTTATAAGAGTCGACTCTAAAAATATAATTTTAGATTAAAGGCTTTCCCAAACCAAAGTGCGACAGTGAGACACGACAGTGCACCACGTACTTTTATATGAAAAACGCTTTGCGGTTTGCCGCATTTGGTGTGGGTATATATGACCTTACGTAAATAGATTTTGCCGCACTGTAGCACTTTGGTTTGAGCAAGCCTTTAATCTAAAATTATTTTTTTAGAGTCGACTCTTATAAGTTTTAGAGTAGCTTTTAAATGTTTTAAAACTTCGCCCAATTATTTCTAGTCGAAACAGGTTATAACTGTTTTTCAGTTTACGTTGCCCAAACCAAAGTGTGACACTGTGACACTACAGTGCGACAAAAACTACGCCTAAGAGAAAGTGTCACAAAGCCACGTGACAGTGCGACAAGGATTTTCATAAGAAACACTCTTTGTCGCGTTTGATGTTACTCACTTATGATGCTGTTTAAATAAATTTTGTTGTGGTGTTACGTTGTCGTTTGAGTAAGCCTTTATGAAAGCCCTTGTCACAATGTTACAGTGTGACTCTTTGGTTTGGGCAATCCTTAACACAAAAAATATTAAATTGAAATTACATTTCGTGACAAAACTGCATACCTACATTACTACTTTATTTAGTTTTTCATACTAATAAAAGAATACAACAATACTTTTGCACCCAGAATTAGCATCTATTTTAGCTATTTATATGCAGTAAAGGCTTGCCCAAACCAAAGTGCGTCATGACAACGCCAAAATTTATTTACACAGCGTCATATGAGAGTACCCACACCAAATGCTTTTAAGCGCAAAACATTTTTCATATAAAAATTGTGTCGCACATGTCGTGACGCACTGTCGCAAATTATTTTCAAGTATTTCGAAACTCACCAAAAATTATCGACACCTGGAACGAACATATTGCAACCCATACATATTTTCAAATTAACTGCCAATTTTAAATTTAACTGCCAAATTAAGTCACCAAAGTGGTGAATTGACGGTTTCGGCTAAGTATGCGTGTTTTTACGCATACTTAGCCGAAACCGTCAATTTGAGCTTGTAGGCAAATCTGTGTGACGTCAGAAGTTTCCTATCTCCTTATACGTATCTCTGATCATATCCGTACACTTGTTTCTTTTTTGTTTCTTATTCTTATACCTACCTAACTGGTTTGATGAGTAGAGAAGAAGAATGCTTGCTTTTTTTTTATATATTTTAAGGAGTTGAATGAGAATTTGAGAATTTAAAAAATAGAAAGGAGAGAAATAAAAAAAATTGTATGCAGGTTAGCTTTGCGTATAGTAGGGGTTGTTTTTTTTTGTTTGTTTTGGTTCTAAAAAAATGCATAAAAAAATTGTTACTTAAGAGGGTTCAAACGAGGAATCAATTTAATATTTATTTTTCTTAATGCTAAGAACAAGAAGTGTGATAAAGGATTTTAGATTTAAATAGAAATGGTAGGTTCCTATAATATTATGACTGATTAAGGATATGTTTATATGCATCGTCGTAAGCTTTTCTTGAATTAAATAGGCAGGTAGGTAGATAAGTAGATATATTATTACGGACGGCCTTTTACAAACCATGCATAATTACTAATTATGTACATACATACATACAGTAGAGGAAATTCCCATTAAAACACATGGTTTTGAGGCATGTTTTGTTTGCTGCATGCAATATAGCCATACATTTATATGAAATAAGACAATGTACTCAAAGTTGTTAAGAATAATATAAATTTATTCACTTTTTACAAAATTAAATAAAAATTATTAACAAAAAACAAAAAATACCCAAAAAAAAAAAGAGGAAATTCCCATAAAAACACTTAATTTTTATTAAAAGCAACGGTGAATTGGTCATCAAAAAATTGTAATTGATTAAATCAATATTTTGTAGAGCCACCACGTGCTCTTACGACCGATATCATTCGTCTTGGCATAGATTCCACAAGCTTTTCCACTTCCGCGGTTGTAATTGCGGCCCATTGTTCAATTATTGCATCCCGAAGCTCTTGAACGTTGTTAAATTGGCGCCCGTTGGCATAAATACGCCTGTCTAGTATTCCCCAGAGATTCTCTATCGGGTTTAAATCGGGACTTCGAGACGGCCAATCGAGAAATGTTATTTGTTTCTCCTCAAACCAGTCTCTCATCCTTCGAGAGACGTGGATAGGAGCGTTATCCTGCTGAAATATGAAGTCAGTGCCGCATAACTCTTCAGCTCTCTCAACCATAACTTCATCTAACAACTCAGCATAAATTTCTGAGTTCATCCTTCCGGGCACAAATGCAATTTCAGTCTTTCCATTTGAAGAAAAAGCTGCCCAAACCATTACGCTGCCGCCACCGAAGTTGCGACTCATTCTCACTTCTGTTTGAAGACGTTTGTCATGCCAATATGACTGAAATCCGTCTGGGCCATCCAAATTGAATTTTTTTTCATCACTGAACAAAACATTTCTCCACTCTTGGGTCCAGCTTATGTGACTTTCAGCAAAATGCAGCCTTGCTGACTTATGGGCTGCATCTAAAGGTGGCTTCTTGGATCTTTTCTTGTAAACAAGGTTGGAGTTGGCTTTTAAAATTTGTCTAACGCGTCGGGTTGAAACAGGCAAGTCAAGTTTGGCCTTAATTTGTGAAGCAACAGCTTGTTTCTGATGGCTTCACGTGATATCATTCGAACTTGACGTGTTGTTATCTTTTTATTTTGCGCGTGGTTGGCAATTTTTCCATAACTTTCACCTAACTTGAAAAAGTTATGAATAACTGTATTGGATCTCCCTATTTTTCTTGCGATTTCGTGATCAGAAAGGCCACAATCTTTGTATGCAGTGATTTTTGACCTTTCTTCGGCACTTAAAATTCTTCCACGCGGCATGATTAGATTCTGTAAAAAAAAAATCTGCAAAATCATTCCCTACACTTTCAATAATGAATTCAAACAACTTTATGAAATAAACACTTTTAATTAGTCTGTTTTTATACGAATTTCCGCCTTTTAATTTCACTTTTTTTTATTTTATTCCGCAATCAAACACGAATAATGTTTCAAGGTGATAAAAAAATGTTAAACAAATAACGGTTGCCTTCATTTTGGTTTGACAGATCATTTTGTATGCAAAATAAAAAAGTGCTGCCTGGTTTGCAGTCGGTGCAATGAGTTACGCATGGAAAGTTGCAGTGTTTTTATGGGTATTTCCTCTACTGTACCTACCTACTTACTTACTTACTTACTTAGGTCCTCAGACCTTAAAAAGTCCGTTGTGATCCCCTTAAGGGGCATAGGGCCTCCACTACTCTTACGCGCCATCGTGTACGGTTTCTGGAAATATAACGTAGTTCTCTCCAACTCTTCCCCAGCTGTGCAGATTCACTTTCAACTGTCCTGCGCCATTTGCTTCTCGGCCGACCCGACCCTCTACCTGCCTGTGTGAGTGGGTTCCATTGCATCGCTTGGCCAGCAATGCAATCGTTGCCCTTTCGAAGCGTATGACCAATCCACTGCCACTTACGTCTGCGTCAATGGATTCTGGACCCGTTCTTCTATAAAGTTCTTCATTAGAAATACGGTTGGGCCAAAAAATCCTTGAGATGTTTCGTAGACACCTATTCACGAACGATTGCAGCTTGCTTGTGACAGTTGCTTAGATTTTCCAAGTGCTGCACCCATACAGAAGCACGGATTCAACTTTGGAGCGGAACAGTCTCAGCTTGGTCTTTAAGCTTATAGCGTTGTATCTCCATATTTTGGATAGCATTCCGAAAGCAGCCTTTGCTTTTTTGATACGACTGTAGACATCTTGTTCGGTTCCGCCTTTCATCATCATCATCGGCTCGACAACCGGGGTCCGGTCCTGGCCTCTTTCAACAAGTCTCTCCACCTATCCCGGTCTCGAGCCAACGCCATCCAGTTCCGCCTTTGGTAGAGACAAAACTCCCAAGATATTGAAAGTTTTCTACTTTCTCTACCGGTTGTCCAGAAATATTGACTTGAACGGATGAGTTACTTCTGAGGCTGATCATTTTTGTTTTTGCCGTGCTAATTTTCATCCCCACGATTTCTGCTTCTCCCTCCACCCTTGTTGTCATTTGATGGAGATCCATGATCCTATGAGAGAGTAAGCATACGTCGTCCGCGTAGTCCAGATGTTTTAGTTGGGATGTCAGGCTCCATTGAATTCCACTATTTCCGTTTAACAGGGCTGCACGTAGCAAATCACTTATCACTAACAGGAAAAGTATTGGCGACAGTATGCAACCCTGTCTGACTCCACAATGGACTTCGAATTCATCCGACAACCTTCCTCTATGTAAAACGTGACATTTGCATCAATCGTAGGTTGCTTTAATAATAGCGATTAACTTATCTGGAATGCCTCTCCTGCGTAAGGCAATCCAAATAAATTCTCTGTTAACACTATCAAACGCTTTTTCAAAATCAATGAACAGCAGGTGAAGTGGTGATCGATATTCGACGCACTGTTCAATAATGATCCGCAAGGTGTGACAGGATGAACCAGGGCGGAAACCTGCTTGTTCGGCGTCGAGTGTGTCTTCTAGATGTTCTTTTATTCGCTCTAATATAATTTTTGCTGCTATCTTGGCAACCGAAGGCAGAACGCAAATCCCTCTCCAGTTTTCACACTGCATCAAATCTCCTTTCTTCGGGAGCTTGACGATCATTCCCCTTTTCCACTCCTCCGGGAAGCACTCAGAGTTCCAGGCTCTCGTTATGAGTGGATGCAGTAGCTCACTCGATGTCGTTGGTGCTGCTTGTAAGAGCTTTGCAGGAATACCGTCAAGTCCTTCCGCCTTGTTGTTCTTCAGTGTTTTAATTGCGGCAATTATCTCTTCTCTACTGGGAGGTGTGGTGCGGATTCGGGCATTTGTTGCTTCGGACGGGTCATCAGGTATTAGATGCGCATCGCTGGCGAACACACGGTTTAAAACCGAAGCCACCTTCTGAGCTGGTCCTCATCCGAATGGAGCAGGGAACCATCTATATCTTTCACCAGGTGTTGTTTGGAGCATTGTACTCCTGTAAGCTTCTTGGTGATTCTATAAACAGTTCTGCTATCACACCGATTTGCGGCCTCTTCTGCTTCTTCAGCTAATGCGTTGATGTAGTTACGCTTGTCACGTCTCACGCTACAGTAAACATCTCTCATCTTCATGCGATACGTGGATTCTAGCTCGCTTCTCTCTGCTGCTTGAGTAGCTGCGATGCGAGCTCGCAGTTGTTTTCTTTCGTCGATCTTTTCCCAGGTTTCTGCGGATAGCCAAGCACTATTTCTTCCTTGTGCCCGAAAGGCTATTCTTTCACCACCGGTTACGAACACATTTTTCACAGCACACCATTGGTCTTCAATGGAGGTAGGTTCACTGCTGCTGATTGTTCTCAGTCCTTGGGAAAGATGGTCCCCTAGTTGTTGGCGAACTACGGGGTCCTTTTGTCTGTCGGTATTAAACCTGGGCATTCGAGTGTTTGCTTGAGATCTCCGAACTGCAGCTGTGCGTAGTCTTACGAGAGCTACCATCAGATGGTGGTCCCGGTCCAATCCCATGTCTGCCCCTCTTCTGTTCCTGACGTCCAGGAGACTACTTCTAAAACGTCGGCTGATCGCGAAGTGATCAATTTGGTTGGAGGTTGCCTGCCTATCGTTGGACACCCAGCTTATTTTGTATCACGTCTTGTGTTCAAACATGGTGCCACCAATTACAAGACGGTTGACATTGCAGAAATCCGCGAAACGTTCGCCGTTGTCGTTGCAATCGCCAACGCCATGTTTTCCCATGACATGCCTCAGTCCTTCGTTGTTATTGCCAACTTTGGCATTCAGATCTGCCATGACCATTATGATGTCTCCGCGAGGTGTATTTTTGTAAGTAGCACTCAGATGGTTATAAAAGGCGTCCTTTACTTCAGGAAGTGAGGTGTTTGTTGGGGCGTAACACTGTATGATGGTGACGCGACGTACTCTTGTTCGAAACCTTGCCTTTAGTATCCTGTTTCCAAGAGGTCGAGAAGAGTACATACATTCCAGAAACCAATCTTTGTCCGGGTACAATAGCCAAAAGTCGTCATCGTTAAATCAGTCCTTATCCGAGGGGTAGTGTCGGTTTCGTTAGCGGATTTGTTTCAGTTACGAAGAGTGCTAGCCTCCGTAACCTATCCTAGAAAGCTAGGAACTTTTGTATTATAATGTTCTTAGTTTCTTTCGTTCAACACTCGCGCTTATAAGTTTAGCAAGTCAAGTCCGGTTGGCCGAGACCAGTATCCGGTGGTTACCACGAGGAGGTAAAATAAGCACAATAATGTGTAGAAAAAGTTGTGGATCACTGGAGCCACCAAGTTGGCCCGGTCAGTGCCTACCCGATCTCTACACACCCAACCACCATACCTTACATACCTACCTAAATAAATATAATGATAAACTTACTTGAATATAATGATAAACTTACAGCACAAAGGAGAATTAGGGTTCTATTTCTTGTCATTAAGGGGCCGGTTATAGCGATCAGGAAAACGAAATACCAACAATATTTATCGATGATAAATGACTCAAAGAAGATTTTGTGAAAAGAAATTTTACAACTGAAAATTCAATTTTACAATTGAAAATTTAGGTAGTTTTTGTGAAAAATTTATTTATTATTTATTTATTTTTCTGTCAGGAAAAATTAATTCGTATCAGGAAAATAAATAAATACGTTTTTAACAACAACTACATAGTCAATTACAAAATTTCTATTCGCAAAAGCTTCTTTGAATCATTTGTCATCGATTTATGTTGTATTTGTATTTTAAAATGCGTGAAAATAACATACAAAAATCATTAGAAATTTTGTCCTCATTCGTTTTCCTGATCGCTATTGCATTGAGATCGCATTATGGGCCAAGAAAAATGTGCATTGTGCGTAGATAGGTACATATTTTTGTATAGGTAGGTAGGTAGGTATAGGAAAGGTACCCATTTCTAATCGATAGATAGGTAGGCAAAAGAATTTTTATTTTTCCCAAAAGTTAGATTTTTGAAAAAAAAACAGCTCGAAAACATGATTTCTTAGGGTACGGCCACGCAGTGATCGACAGAGCGGTAAGATCCTGAGCGACAAAATAAAATTAAAACATATGAAATTGTATGGGAGCGACCACGTAAACCCTGAGTGGCATGCGGCAGTCCTGAGCTGCAGAGCGTTGCCGCTCTGCCGTTCTAGAACACATATCAAAGTGCAATACTTACATATTTCACCTGAGGAGGGTCTAGAACTGGCAGCCCACAGAAACAAATTACCATTTTTAATTGTAACAATCTTTAACTCACCACTAGATACTTTATTATTTCGAATAATTTCAAAACTCCAGTTTTTGAATTTTTTGAAGTGCATCTTGCAGGTAGAATTACTCATGTTTAAAGTCTTGTTCTTCTAATAAAGAGAGACCTGCCTATCATTGGACAAAAGAATTATCTTGAGACCACAATTTGTTCAAAAATCGATGTTTTGCATTTTTTTAATGCATGAAAAAGGACCCTAATTTTTGTAATGAGGAGAGACCTTTCTATAGTTGCAAAGACGATTTATCTTGCTGACACAATTAGTTGAGTTTTTGCATTTTTTGAGTGCGTCTTCCAAGCAGACGAAACCATATTATTCTTCTATTTAAAATATAACTGGTATACTCTTTTCTCGAAATTTTAGGCAAAATTTGCATCCGCTCCAAGTTGAAATTCTGATTCGCATGTTGATCAAATAGAAAAATAACAATGTAAAATCATCAAAAATAAATATAATTCAATATTTTTTAGCTATGATTTTGCTTTCATACCGTTTCGCATTGATTTAACATGTTTTCGTGTTGAAAGGCCGCTAAAAATATCGTTTTAAAATGAAAAAAATGATAAATAAACATTTAAAGTAAAATAACAGAATAATCTTAAAACAGCATTTTTTATGTTAATCTTACATTAGTCTTTTTTCTGTGTGATGTTACCACATTAACATTACCGAATTACTATTATAATTGTTGACATGCCTCGAGTAACAAGCTTTATATAAACTTGATGTTCCATTAGAATTAGAATATCAAATAGGTATATAAATGTTGATTGATGCAGTTTCATATTTATGATGGCAGTTGTTAATAAATCACTTGGCAGTGCTTAGTTTTATATAACAAAAAAAAAAAAAAAAAAAAATTGGTGATGATGGGATTCGAACCCAAAAACCCCGAGCGTGATAGTCGAATACTCTACGATTTTTTTGATTTTTAAATGGCCGCTCAGGTTCGCCGCTCAGGACGTGTTCACCTTGCCGCTCAGGATTGTAGCTCAGCCGCTCTGCCGTTTCGCCGCTCAATGCGTGGCCGTAACCTTAGAACTTTTTTTTAGAAAAATATTTTCATTCAAGTGGAATTTCTCAGCGGAACCTTACACTATATACCTGCTATATTTTGGTGCATTTAGTTTTTGTCTATCACTTACAGCATATCCTGTATATAATCATTTATGAATGAATCAGTAAAAAATAAAATGCACGACTGCACACATACTTGCTCTTATAGCTTGTTGCATATATTATATTGTTAAGACTTTTTAATTAATGTTTTGTGATTGCAATTTTAGAAAAAAACTTCTTAAGCTTTAAAATTAATTTCTATAGATATCAGTATCAGTGCGACAACTCATAACAAACAAATATCTACATATACACTGAAAAAAGGTACATAATATTGATGTATGCCATACATTGACCTCCAATACATTGGGACAGTGTAAAATACATTGTCTCAATGAACAAATGTACCAAAAAAATCCCAGATTTCAATGTACATTAAAAAATTTCCCATGAGAAATAATTTTTTTTTTTTATTTGAATGTTCTATTACATTGTATCAATGTACATACATTATCTTTAATGTAAAAAGTACATTGCCCCAATGTACAAGTACATTGTGCCAATGTACATTGTAATTACGTAGCTTTATGGTTCAGTATAGGTATGTACAATTGAAAATATAGGTAGGTACCAACTTGCCTTTACACATTATACTGAAGCGGCCTATGCACAGAATTTACATACATACCTACTAACCCTCACTAATGTATTTCCATACACCGGCATAAGCTTTTTATAATGTGTGCTATTTATAAGCCAAAATCATATATGTATCGTGTTATGAATGTCATGATTTTGTCATATTTATCCCAAAAAAAAGAACTTAAAAATTACCTACCCCTTCACCCTACCTCAAAATCCTCATAAAGAAAAAAAAAAAAAACACAAAAAACCGCACATTTTCATCCCTTGGCCAAACCCCCACATAGAAACAACCTACCCTACATCAGGGGTGGAATCGTGTAAGCTGATTTTTGATAGTTGACAGTCAAATTCAAGAAAATTTGTCTGTTTAAGCTGATAGTCAAAAGTGACAGTCATATTTTTTTTACTTTTTCAGCTGACACCTATTTCGGTGTCAATTTCATATGAAATTGCAATATTTTGTCCAACAGAGAAAGATTGGCCACTAAAAAAATAATATTTCTAAATGGTTCTTATCCAAGAATAATTTCTTATTAAAAAAAGAAGAAAAAATCTTACAAAATAAAAAAAAAAAAAGATAGGTCATAGCCGAGAATTGATTTTTGATACGACTGTAGACATCTTGTTCGGTTCCGCCTTTCATCATCATCATCGGCTCGACAACCGGGGTCCGGTCCTGGCCTCTTTCAACAAGTCTCTCCACCTATCCCGGTCTCGAGCCAACGCCATCCAGTTCCGCCTTTGGTAGAGACAAAACTCCCAAGATATTGAAAGTTTTCTACTTTCTCTACCGGTTGTCCAGAAATATTGACTTGAACGGATGAGTTACTTCTGAGGCTGATCATTTTTGTTTTTGCCGTGCTAATTTTCATCCCCACGATTTCTGCTTCTCCCTCCACCCTTGTTGTCATTTGATGGAGATCCATGATCCTATGAGAGAGTAAGCATACGTCGTCCGCGTAGTCCAGATGTTTTAGTTGGGATGTCAGGCTCCATTGAATTCCACTATTTCCGTTTAACAGGGCTGCACGTAGCAAATCACTTATCACTAACAGGAAAAGTATTGGCGACAGTATGCAACCCTGTCTGACTCCACAATGGACTTCGAATTCATCCGACAACCTTCCTCTATGTAAAACGTGACATTTGCATCAATCGTAGGTTGCTTTAATAATAGCGATTAACTTATCTGGAATGCCTCTCCTGCGTAAGGCAATCCAAATAAATTCTCTGTTAACACTATCAAACGCTTTTTCAAAATCAATGAACAGCAGGTGAAGTGGTGATCGATATTCGACGCACTGTTCAATAATGATCCGCAAGGTGTGACAGGATGAACCAGGGCGGAAACCTGCTTGTTCGGCGTCGAGTGTGTCTTCTAGATGTTCTTTTATTCGCTCTAATATAATTTTTGCTGCTATCTTGGCAACCGAAGGCAGAACGCAAATCCCTCTCCAGTTTTCACACTGCATCAAATCTCCTTTCTTCGGGAGCTTGACGATCATTCCCCTTTTCCACTCCTCCGGGAAGCACTCAGAGTTCCAGGCTCTCGTTATGAGTGGATGCAGTAGCTCACTCGATGTCGTTGGTGCTGCTTGTAAGAGCTTTGCAGGAATACCGTCAAGTCCTTCCGCCTTGTTGTTCTTCAGTGTTTTAATTGCGGCAATTATCTCTTCTCTACTGGGAGGTGTGGTGCGGATTCGGGCATTTGTTGCTTCGGACGGGTCATCAGGTATTAGATGCGCATCGCTGGCGAACACACGGTTTAAAACCGAAGCCACCTTCTGAGCTGGTCCTCATCCGAATGGAGCAGGGAACCATCTATATCTTTCACCAGGTGTTGTTTGGAGCATTGTACTCCTGTAAGCTTCTTGGTGATTCTATAAACAGTTCTGCTATCACACCGATTTGCGGCCTCTTCTGCTTCTTCAGCTAATGCGTTGATGTAGTTACGCTTGTCACGTCTCACGCTACAGTAAACATCTCTCATCTTCATGCGATACGTGGATTCTAGCTCGCTTCTCTCTGCTGCTTGAGTAGCTGCGATGCGAGCTCGCAGTTGTTTTCTTTCGTCGATCTTTTCCCAGGTTTCTGCGGATAGCCAAGCACTATTTCTTCCTTGTGCCCGAAAGGCTATTCTTTCACCACCGGTTACGAACACATTTTTCACAGCACACCATTGGTCTTCAATGGAGGTAGGTTCACTGCTGCTGATTGTTCTCAGTCCTTGGGAAAGATGGTCCCCTAGTTGTTGGCGAACTACGGGGTCCTTTTGTCTGTCGGTATTAAACCTGGGCATTCGAGTGTTTGCTTGAGATCTCCGAACTGCAGCTGTGCGTAGTCTTACGAGAGCTACCATCAGATGGTGGTCCCGGTCCAATCCCATGTCTGCCCCTCTTCTGTTCCTGACGTCCAGGAGACTACTTCTAAAACGTCGGCTGATCGCGAAGTGATCAATTTGGTTGGAGGTTGCCTGCCTATCGTTGGACACCCAGCTTATTTTGTA
Source organism: Meliscaeva auricollis (assembly GCA_948107695.1). Lineage (NCBI taxonomy): Eukaryota > Metazoa > Arthropoda > Insecta > Diptera > Syrphidae > Meliscaeva > Meliscaeva auricollis. Next base: position 50,539,006 of record OX403617.1, on the reverse strand, counting down.
TCACGTCTTGTGTTCAAACATGGTGCCACCAATTACAAGACGGTTGACATTGCAGAAATCCGCGAAACGTTCGCCGTTGTCGTTGCAATCGCCAACGCCATGTTTTCCCATGACATGCCTCAGTCCTTCGTTGTTATTGCCAACTTTGGCATTCAGATCTGCCATGACCATTATGATGTCTCCGCGAGGTGTATTTTTGTAAGTAGCACTCAGATGGTTATAAAAGGCGTCCTTTACTTCAGGAAGTGAGGTGTTTGTTGGGGCGTAACACTGTATGATGGTGACGCGACGTACTCTTGTTCGAAACCTTGCCTTTAGTATCCTGTTTCCAAGAGGTCGAGAAGAGTACATACATTCCAGAAACCAATCTTTGTCCGGGTACAATAGCCAAAAGTCGTCATCGTTAAATCAGTCCTTATCCGAGGGGTAGTGTCGGTTTCGTTAGCGGATTTGTTTCAGTTACGAAGAGTGCTAGCCTCCGTAACCTATCCTAGAAAGCTAGGAACTTTTGTATTATAATGTTCTTAGTTTCTTTCGTTCAACACTCGCGCTTATAAGTTTAGCAAGTCAAGTCCGGTTGGCCGAGACCAGTATCCGGTGGTTACCACGAGGAGGTAAAATAAGCACAATAATGTGTAGAAAAAGTTGTGGATCACTGGAGCCACCAAGTTGGCCCGGTCAGTGCCTACCCGATCTCTACACACCCAACCACCATACCTTACATACCTACCTAAATAAATATAATGATAAACTTACTTGAATATAATGATAAACTTACAGCACAAAGGAGAATTAGGGTTCTATTTCTTGTCATTAAGGGGCCGGTTATAGCGATCAGGAAAACGAAATACCAACAATATTTATCGATGATAAATGACTCAAAGAAGATTTTGTGAAAAGAAATTTTACAACTGAAAATTCAATTTTACAATTGAAAATTTAGGTAGTTTTTGTGAAAAATTTATTTATTATTTATTTATTTTTCTGTCAGGAAAAATTAATTCGTATCAGGAAAATAAATAAATACGTTTTTAACAACAACTACATAGTCAATTACAAAATTTCTATTCGCAAAAGCTTCTTTGAATCATTTGTCATCGATTTATGTTGTATTTGTATTTTAAAATGCGTGAAAATAACATACAAAAATCATTAGAAATTTTGTCCTCATTCGTTTTCCTGATCGCTATTGCATTGAGATCGCATTATGGGCCAAGAAAAATGTGCATTGTGCGTAGATAGGTACATATTTTTGTATAGGTAGGTAGGTAGGTATAGGAAAGGTACCCATTTCTAATCGATAGATAGGTAGGCAAAAGAATTTTTATTTTTCCCAAAAGTTAGATTTTTGAAAAAAAAACAGCTCGAAAACATGATTTCTTAGGGTACGGCCACGCAGTGATCGACAGAGCGGTAAGATCCTGAGCGACAAAATAAAATTAAAACATATGAAATTGTATGGGAGCGACCACGTAAACCCTGAGTGGCATGCGGCAGTCCTGAGCTGCAGAGCGTTGCCGCTCTGCCGTTCTAGAACACATATCAAAGTGCAATACTTACATATTTCACCTGAGGAGGGTCTAGAACTGGCAGCCCACAGAAACAAATTACCATTTTTAATTGTAACAATCTTTAACTCACCACTAGATACTTTATTATTTCGAATAATTTCAAAACTCCAGTTTTTGAATTTTTTGAAGTGCATCTTGCAGGTAGAATTACTCATGTTTAAAGTCTTGTTCTTCTAATAAAGAGAGACCTGCCTATCATTGGACAAAAGAATTATCTTGAGACCACAATTTGTTCAAAAATCGATGTTTTGCATTTTTTTAATGCATGAAAAAGGACCCTAATTTTTGTAATGAGGAGAGACCTTTCTATAGTTGCAAAGACGATTTATCTTGCTGACACAATTAGTTGAGTTTTTGCATTTTTTGAGTGCGTCTTCCAAGCAGACGAAACCATATTATTCTTCTATTTAAAATATAACTGGTATACTCTTTTCTCGAAATTTTAGGCAAAATTTGCATCCGCTCCAAGTTGAAATTCTGATTCGCATGTTGATCAAATAGAAAAATAACAATGTAAAATCATCAAAAATAAATATAATTCAATATTTTTTAGCTATGATTTTGCTTTCATACCGTTTCGCATTGATTTAACATGTTTTCGTGTTGAAAGGCCGCTAAAAATATCGTTTTAAAATGAAAAAAATGATAAATAAACATTTAAAGTAAAATAACAGAATAATCTTAAAACAGCATTTTTTATGTTAATCTTACATTAGTCTTTTTTCTGTGTGATGTTACCACATTAACATTACCGAATTACTATTATAATTGTTGACATGCCTCGAGTAACAAGCTTTATATAAACTTGATGTTCCATTAGAATTAGAATATCAAATAGGTATATAAATGTTGATTGATGCAGTTTCATATTTATGATGGCAGTTGTTAATAAATCACTTGGCAGTGCTTAGTTTTATATAACAAAAAAAAAAAAAAAAAAAAATTGGTGATGATGGGATTCGAACCCAAAAACCCCGAGCGTGATAGTCGAATACTCTACGATTTTTTTGATTTTTAAATGGCCGCTCAGGTTCGCCGCTCAGGACGTGTTCACCTTGCCGCTCAGGATTGTAGCTCAGCCGCTCTGCCGTTTCGCCGCTCAATGCGTGGCCGTAACCTTAGAACTTTTTTTTAGAAAAATATTTTCATTCAAGTGGAATTTCTCAGCGGAACCTTACACTATATACCTGCTATATTTTGGTGCATTTAGTTTTTGTCTATCACTTACAGCATATCCTGTATATAATCATTTATGAATGAATCAGTAAAAAATAAAATGCACGACTGCACACATACTTGCTCTTATAGCTTGTTGCATATATTATATTGTTAAGACTTTTTAATTAATGTTTTGTGATTGCAATTTTAGAAAAAAACTTCTTAAGCTTTAAAATTAATTTCTATAGATATCAGTATCAGTGCGACAACTCATAACAAACAAATATCTACATATACACTGAAAAAAGGTACATAATATTGATGTATGCCATACATTGACCTCCAATACATTGGGACAGTGTAAAATACATTGTCTCAATGAACAAATGTACCAAAAAAATCCCAGATTTCAATGTACATTAAAAAATTTCCCATGAGAAATAATTTTTTTTTTTTATTTGAATGTTCTATTACATTGTATCAATGTACATACATTATCTTTAATGTAAAAAGTACATTGCCCCAATGTACAAGTACATTGTGCCAATGTACATTGTAATTACGTAGCTTTATGGTTCAGTATAGGTATGTACAATTGAAAATATAGGTAGGTACCAACTTGCCTTTACACATTATACTGAAGCGGCCTATGCACAGAATTTACATACATACCTACTAACCCTCACTAATGTATTTCCATACACCGGCATAAGCTTTTTATAATGTGTGCTATTTATAAGCCAAAATCATATATGTATCGTGTTATGAATGTCATGATTTTGTCATATTTATCCCAAAAAAAAGAACTTAAAAATTACCTACCCCTTCACCCTACCTCAAAATCCTCATAAAGAAAAAAAAAAAAAACACAAAAAACCGCACATTTTCATCCCTTGGCCAAACCCCCACATAGAAACAACCTACCCTACATCAGGGGTGGAATCGTGTAAGCTGATTTTTGATAGTTGACAGTCAAATTCAAGAAAATTTGTCTGTTTAAGCTGATAGTCAAAAGTGACAGTCATATTTTTTTTACTTTTTCAGCTGACACCTATTTCGGTGTCAATTTCATATGAAATTGCAATATTTTGTCCAACAGAGAAAGATTGGCCACTAAAAAAATAATATTTCTAAATGGTTCTTATCCAAGAATAATTTCTTATTAAAAAAAGAAGAAAAAATCTTACAAAATAAAAAAAAAAAAAGATAGGTCATAGCCGAGAATTGAACCTGGGCGTCCAGGTTAGCTGTCAAGCACCTTACCTCTGGGCTACTGAAATATAAAAAAAATGGCGACAATTTAGGTATAAATGCCTTATTCGATTTTTTGTGTATTTATCAAAGTGATGCCAATTATTCAAACATTTTTGATGATCACCTTACGCAGACCAAACATTTCATTTGCTCACTTTTGATTTTCATAAATGTGACAATTAACAATCACCTTAGCCGATTCCACCCCAGATTTGTTTTTTTTTTTCTTCCAATTTATTCCTTCATAAAAAGAAGAAAAACGAAAAAGGAACAAAAACAAAATAAGAAATATTTTTCCTCTAAGGACTATTGAAGAGGCAAAGGAAATAACACACTGTGCTTCTACTTATATCTTATCTTTTAAAAATAAAGGGTTTTCCAATAAGAGGTGTTATTTTGATATTCAAAGAAAAATGGCATTTTTGGAGATAAATGATCGGATGTTTATTTCATTATAAATAAGAAGGTATGCCGTTAATAATGGAACACAACATCAGCCAAATGGCTGCCAAGACCACGCTTACAGGACCATATCTTTTTCATGAAATTTTCCATAACCAAATCGCAAAGTGGCTGCCCTATGTCCTCGATAGCCTCACGAATTTCATCTTTGAGGTCTTGAATCGACGCTGGGCTGTTGGCGTGGACCTTATCTTTCACGTGGCCCCAAAGGAAGAAGTCGCAAGGTGTTAAATCAGAAGATCTCGGTGGCCAATTGTGATCACCTCTTCGAGAGATAACACGGTCCGGAAACTTTTCCCGTAAAAGATCGATGGTTTCATTGCTTGTGTGGCACGTAGCGCCGTCTTGTTGAAAGTAAACGTTGTCCAGATCAATACCATCCAATTCAGGCCATAAAAAATCATTAATCATCTCTCGATAGCGCAATCCATTGAACGTAACTGTTGCTCCAGCCTCATTTTCGAAAAAGTAAGGTCCAATGACCCCGCGGGACCATAAACCGCACCAAACAGTCACGCGTTGAGGATGGAGAGGCTTTTCAACAATAACTCTTGGATTTTCCGAGCCCCAGATGCGACAGTTTTGCTTGTTGACGTAGCCTCCGAGGTGGAAATGGGCCTCATCAGTCAAGATGATTTTTCGATGAAATTCCGGTTCATTTTCATTCATTTTAAGGACCCAATCAGCAAAGACACGACGTTGTTGATGATCAGCCGGCTTGAGTTCTTGTGTTAACTGAACTTTATAAGCCTTAAGACCCAAGCAAAATACGGTGTAATGACGTTTGTGGAATGCCTAATTCCAAAGAACGACGAGGAATGGACAAACCTGGGTTTTCTTCAACACTTTGGGCTACAACAGCAATATTCTCAGTTGTTCTTGAGCGACGTGCACGGGTTTTATTCTTCACATCACTAACTTGTCCCAACAGCTCGAATTTGTCCACCAATTTCTGTATAGTGGTCCGACAAGGTGCTTCACGACGACCCAAAATGTTTTAGTTTTACGAATCGTCTCTGCCAAATTTTCACAATTTTTATAGTGAATTTTAATAATTTCAATGCGTTGTTGAAGCGTGTTTCGTTCCATTTTTATTAATAGCGTAGTTTCTAATTGTCAAATGTCAAAAAATTACAGCTTCAAAAGTGACAGCTACCGAAATAGCGGGCTATTCAAAATAACACCTCTTATTGGAAAACCCTTTACCAAATCCTCACATCAAAAAAGCACGAAAATGCGCTTAGAAACTACCCACATTTTCATATTTCAAATATACAAAATCCTCATAGGTATATAGAAAAAAAATTAAAAAAGCCCGCAAAAATTACTTAAATGCTTCATTATCATCCTAAGTACCTACACTACATATCTATGAACACAATATGTCAAAAGTGTGAGATGAAAATAATGTTTAATAATTTCTATACATATTTGATTTTCTTCTCACATTTTTGACAATATGTTTATACCTACCTGCTTTGTGACTTTCATCATTTTTTCATTCAAAATACCTACCCTACACCAGATTTGTTTTTTTCTTCCAACTTATTCCTTCATATCTTCAAAAAAATAAAAGAACAATACAAAAAAAAATTACCAAAACAAAATAGAAAATGTGTAGATATCCTCTCCGAACAAAAAAAAAACAACCAAAACAAAATGAAAAATGTGTATCCTCGCCTTCGAAAAAATTTACCTGTAGATGTCTGCAAATTGTAAAACCCTTGAATTATTGCACAACGATCGCACAGAAAAAAAACATAAAAAAAACTTCCAAGGACAATGGATATGACATACGGCAAAGGAGCGCAAGAAAAAAAAAGAAAAGTAAAAACAGACACCACCACCGAACTCTTTTTTTTATAATTTTACAGAAGAGGATAACAAAGAAAAAGAAAACTAAAAACATTCCAACCAAAACAAAGGATGCAAAAATGCATCCCTTCTAAAAAATTGAAATTTTTAAACAGCGTTCTCTTTTCTGCGTATGCTTATTTTTTTTATTTTCCTCGTATATTGATTTTTTTTTTGAATTTCTTTATTGTCTTTTGGGTTGTCTTATTCTAGAAAAAATTAAAAATTACAATTCTTGTCTACTTTAGTTTGGTTAAACTTACTTTTGCATTATTTTATACAATGTTTGCCTCATGGCGTTCAATAATATGTTTTTGCTACTCTTGTTTAGGACAGAGAGCTATATTTGCTTTGTCTCAGCGACGTTTTGTCGCCTTCTTACAAACTAGGGATACAAATATACATATATACAATATAAAAATACAAATACCTTATAAACTAACCCTGCGATAGTATGCCATAAGATTGGAATTGTGAGATACAAATATATAGGTATTGAAGAACATTTACATTTTCTTTTGATGTTAGAGCGAGAGCTCAAACTTTTGGTTATGAGTACACAGTACTTTATGTTAATATTTTAGTCTATAAGAGCGAGTACGCCCTTGAATTAAATTTTCAATATTTTCTTTTTTTCTTTTTTTTTTTTTAATTTAAATACATTTGTTGGTGTGAAGGAAGGCATATATCGAGGGGAACACGTAATACTTTCGATGGTTGTGTATGGGTAGATACTACCGTACATTAAGGTACACAGAAGGTGTTAGGATTAATACTAAACATTCACATAGAGATAAATGAATCACAGATAACATTGATAACCACATTTGATAGTTTTACGATTTTTTTTTTTACTTGGGGTTTCTTTATTTTAGGTTTATTTTTTCGAAAGTGAGACCGTGTTTGGTGTAATTTTTTTTTTTTTTTTTTTTTTTTAATTTTACCGATTATAAGATACCTAAATAAAAGATAGTTAAATCTACTTATTCTAGTGTTTTTAAGTAAGTACTGTCTCCCAGCTCTTATAAGATTTAATAGTTAATTTCAGAAATGTTTTTACTTTAAGATCTTTTACTTTGCGTAGGTATAATGTAGTGAATAGCGGAACGGCCAGAAGTGATGATTGAGGACTTAGCCTCGATTTTGATTTCGAGTTGCCTTGCGGTAGAACTCCAGTGGTTCTAACACAGGAGCATCAAGATCCACTGAGAGGACTCCGATCGCCGACAGATAACCAGCGCCGTCCCAAGAGGACCCAGTCTGGGATGATAAGGAATATCTCATTAGGTCATTATCTGAGAGTTCGAGGGTTGAGATTGTTTTCCTCATGAAAAGGAAGACATATCTCATCAGCGGGACAGTATTTCTTTCGTTGTAAATAGAATTGTTAGAAAATCTTTTGGTCCGGGTTTCAAATTTTTTTTTAGCACAGAGCCTAAGGATTTTTCTTTCGAGTTTTTCCATATTTTGGGCTACCGAGGGTGAAATGGTGAACCATATTGGAAACGCGTAGGTCATGAGCGGCCTGACTAGTGTTTTGTAGAATAGGATTTTAGATTTCTTACTTAAGGCTCTGTGCGTGAAAAAAGGCATCAGCATGTTAGAGACTTTCCTGGTTTTTTCGATATTGATTTTGGCATGGTTGTTAAACTTGAACAAATTATTGAAGTGGATGCCTAAATATTTAAGCTTATTTTAGACTTCGATTGGGCAGCCGTTGACATTAAGTGTGAGGTGTTTGCCTTCCCCTACTACTCCAATGGGGCCTTTGCCACTCGCATTTCTGATGCAGATCAGTTCTGATTTTGGGACGTTCATTCTGATACCCCAGGTTTTGTAGAAGTTGTCTATGACCCAATATGTTTCTCGAGGTGGCTAAGGGCGACTATGGGGTAGTCGTGGTTGGCGTAGGCGATTCTGTCATCGGCGTAAAGAAGACCGGTAGAGACCAAATTGTTTTCTGTGAGTACATGACGGAAATCATGCATAAAGATGTTGTATAAGTGCGGGCCCAAAATTGACCCTTGTGGTACGCCACTGTCACAGCCGCGGGTGTTTGACTTTGTCCCTTGTAATTGAACGTAAAAGGTTCTGTTGGTTAGAAAGCTGTGTAGAATGTTGACGATGTGACTCGGAAGGTTAATGGAAACGATTTTGGAGAGGAGCTCCACCCTCCATACGCTATCGGAGGCTTTTTCTACATCTAGAGAACAGGCCACGGTACATTTTTTTTCTCTGAGATTTATGATAATATCGTTTTGGAACTTGATTAGCGCATGCAGGGTCGAGTGTCCTCTACGAAATCCGAATTGGAAATCGGGAATCAGGTCGATGGGGTTGTATAGGGTACAATTTATTTTGTTTAGTATTATTCTTTCGAGTATTTTCCCAGTGTTGGAGAGTAGGGAAATCGGTCTGTGATTGTCAAAGTCAGAATTGTTCGGTTTTTTAACTATGGGCAGAATCCGAGCTGTCTTCCAGTGACTGGGAAAGTATGCATTGTTAATGCAGTTGTTATATAGTATTGTCAGGAAGATTACCGCTTGGTTTGAGATTTTTTTTAAGAACAAGTTAGAAATATTGTCTGGCCCGGACGATTTTTTTGGTCTCAAGAGTTTAAGCAAGTTCTTCTTCAACTTTGTGCTTCTAGCATTGAGGTCGCCGCCAATTATTGAGCCGTCAAATCTGTTAGCGAGAGCTTCAATAGCGTTTAATTCGGAGGTGAGTTGTGCGGGGGAGGTATTAGTGGGAAAATATTCCGAGCCCAGGAGGAATGTTTTCGGAGAGTTGTCAACATTTAATTTGATGGAGACGAAGAGCGAGGGAAAGTTCGCAGAGAGGTGGTCCACAAGCTCGTTCTTTTGTTCTTTTTGATGAGCAGAGCTACTCCTTGGTGATGGTCGTTACGAAGGGTGTTAAAATTTTGTATGAAGATTTTATGTCTATTCGAGAGGTGAGTTTCTTGAATAAACGCGACAGAGCAGTTGCTAGCGATGAGAATTTTTTGGAGTTCTATTCTCCTCGCATGTGAAACTAAGGACGAAATGTTAAATTGTAAAATTTTTAACAACATCATTTGGAGCAGAAAAGAAGTTGGTTCACTAGATCTAGGTAGGCTAGTCTTTTTTCTGTAAGTGAGCTGAAATTTCCTAGGTTTGACATGAACTTTTCGATTTTTGTGATAAGAGAGCACATGTCAATACCAAAGAGGTCATTTGACAGGGACATAAACTGGTTCAGGGTGTTTTGCCCTGGTTTCTTAATGGAGGCGTTCGGGAACATGGGTTAGACTAGTGAGATATTATCTTGGGGTTGGGTTGTTGTTTTGAAATGGCTAGCGTATGTTATTTCTGGAGCAACAGGGGCAAGGGAGAGGCCCCTTGCGTTAACTATTTTGGAGTTCGCTTCTTCAATAAGGCGTATTCTTCTGGCATCATATTTTTTATAGGACTCGCATCCTCTCCAGTTGGCAGGGTGGTCTGAGCCGCAGTGAACGCAAGCGACCTTGCTCTCCCCCTTGTTCTCCACAGTGCAGGCGCCTGGTTCGTGAACGTTGGTGCATTTGACGCACCTGTATTGGTACGCGCAGTTTTTGGCGAGATGACCGAAATGTTGGCAGCGTCTGCACTAAAGGGCGCCCGTATTACCCCTTGGTTTCTTCCAGTGAACCCTGGTATGGAATAAATGTTTAATTTTTAAAAGTTCTCCCATGCTGGTACCTGGTTTTAACCTGACCAAAAAGAGGTCGTAACTAATTTTTTTTTGTTTTGACCGGAGGGTTTCAAAGGTTGAAACTTTTTCCACAAATGGGACCCTCAATTTGAGTTCGTCCAGGATCTCAGATTCCAAATAATCCGAGGTGAGCACTCTTAGGACAACGTTTGTAGTTCTGTCTTCCTTCAAAGTGAAGGAGTGTGCCTGAGCACTATTAGTCTGTCTCAGTAGATCCATCAGCTCTCTGTGGACCACTGTATTATCTACATATAGCCTACTGGTGTTCCCGCGATTCACTATCTTATATGCAAAGTTTACTGACTTCTCTAAAGTCCAACAATAATTTTCTAGTGTCTACATTCTTCATTATAATAGGCGGACAGTACTTACTTGTGTTCAATTGGTTGTCGCTGGATTTGCCATCGTTTCCTGTGGTGTTGATTGTAGTATTGTTGAGTCCATCTTTGGTGCTTCCATCGGTGGTTTTGCATTGTACTCTCTCTCTCTGCGTTACTGATTGCGGTTTGTTCGTACTGCCGCGCAATGTTGGTGTTATGTGTATTTTTGCTGAGAGTGTGTATTGTGATGTTCAACAGGAGAGTGATTTTATTTTGGGATGGAGCATCCAAGTCCATATCTAGACAAGGTGGTGCTAACGATGCCTTGAGTCTTTTGTCGGGCTTTTCCCAGCCGTTCGTCAAAATATCGACATCGACATTGATTTCGAGGGCCAATAATTGTTGTGCGGCTTCCAGCTCAACAGATTTGTTGATTGTGATGTTCGATGGCTTGTGTTTTTTGATGTTTCTGCGGAATTTCTTCATGCCTCGAGATTTCCTCGGAGAACACAAATTGTCGTGCCGCGTGGAGATAAAAATCCACAGAAAAGTGGTTTAATCTGCAACCATCCAGCAAGGAGTTTTGGTTTAAAACTCTGTTTTAGTTGTCCTCTTTGTTTTTTTGGTGTTATTTTTTCAGTTTTTCAAATTTTTGTAGTAATAAAAAGAATTTTTGTCAAGTCGATAAAATGGCGTCCTTCTCAGCCTAAGTTCACTTTCTTTTTCGGATTGTGGGTTGACAAAAAAAATCTTTCCTCGTGTATTCTGCGAGCTGCAATGTTGCTAACGAAGCTTTACATTCGCTTCACTACACGTCGCCTCGATCGGCGGCTGTCATGAGAATACTATAGTGTTTATATACAATGGTAGTAGTCATCGCAAGCCTCTACGCTACGTCAAGGCTTATCCCCATGGAGGGGTCTTGTATTTGTCTTATTTTGGGAATTTCCTAACTTTGGTTCAATAATTGAGAGGATTGATTATATTGTGAAGTTGTTGCCCAAATTTTAGTCCAAAAATGTTCGAGGCAGCTCATATTGGGAAATTGGTTGGTATTCCCAGTGCTGTCCTTGCATCTATCGACGAACTTTTTATGTGGTGTTTGGAAAAGCTTGGTGTCTTCCTCTTTTTTGATTCAATATATCGCCTAAGTCTTTTAGCGTATAAGCTGGTCTTCTGATTTACTGTATCCAGTGCCTTTACAATAGTGCTTCTATATATTGTGTGTGACATACTTGCATTTAAATCTATTCTTTTAACAATAATCAGTTCTATTAGTTTCATATTCGGTTGAGTAATAAACGATGCAAGGACTCCAGCATCTCTCGGTAGGGATTTGACCTTGAGTTTTCTCAGCTATGGTGTACCTAATTGGTCTCTGCACTTGTTGTTGCCCTGGGATTTTTCACCAGTGGAATTTATAGTGGCTATGCACGATCCAGTTTTTTTTCATAAAGAAATTGGCCAACATATCGTTGTTCATCTTTTGGGTTTTGGAACTCTTTTTGTTTGGTTTGGTTTGTTGTTTCGGAAGTTTTGGCTTCAAAGTTGGTTCTATAGAGGCATATTTAATGAGTGCACTGTTAAGGTGTTCGTGAAATTTTTCCGTTTGAAGATTAACATTAATGTTCATTACTGTTTTCAACTGTATTACTGTTTAAAGTTCCCTCTAAAAGTATGTTAACGATATTGTCCTCCACAATGGAATCAAGAAAGTTTGTATTATTGGCCTGGTTTTGTGAGCCAAGTTCAACAGCCGCTTCCTCCTTGATTGAATCTATTAAAGGTCTTGGCAGAAGTTTTTTTAGGAATATCTAATCGCTAGTCACCTATTTGCTAAATTCTGTTCTCTGACGTGGTTTGAGTATTTCTCTACAAACATCGTGTGCAACCGCTGCGCTGTCCATATCCTGATGTGAATTTATCACAACGGATGGTGCGAAAGTAAGTCTTGTGATGAATTCAATCATTTGGCAGCTCCATTGTTTTCTCCGTCTAGTAAATCTAGCTAGAGTGGTCAGTGGCTGTGTAGTAACTGAAACACTTGTAACCAGTTAAGGTTGCTGGTTTTTTTCTGGACGTGCTTGTGAAATTTTCATAGATTTTGCTCCGCAACTGGTGACTTTTCTCCTCTTGAAGTCAAGCCCGCGCTGGCACTGTGTTTTTGTCTCAATATTGCTGTTTGGGGTTTCTTTTTTATTCCTCCTGGTAGGATAATTTCAGGGCCGCTTATAATCTCCGCACAGTGGTTGAAAAAATAAATCTAGATGGATGGAGTTGGTGGCCAGGTGAAATTTTTGTTGTGTTGTTAATTGTGTAAGTATCAGTCCGTGTACCAAGTTTTGTGTGCCTTTCTTTACCCATTACAAAGTTATGACATATTTTTCCAGACCTACCCCGCATATTGAAAATGGATTTATTTGAATTGTGGATATCTTAAAACAATTTTTTTTTTTTCCTAAAATCCATTTAAAATTCGAAAAATGTCTAAACAAATAATCAAATTGTAATAAAAATAATATATGCTCTCATATATATGCGGCGAACCCCACATGCGGAGCCGTAGTGTGAAGCAGTAGAGTGGGAGAGTTGTGACCCCATCCGAGATCATGACTATCGTCGATAATGGAGAAGAAGAAGATATGCTCTCATTTAAAAACAAGAAATAATTTTGTCCACCTAGATTCTTGTTTTTAACCACTGTGATCCGCGCAGAATGGTTCATCATCATCATCGGCTCGACAACCGGGGTCCGGTCCTGGCCTCTTTCAACAAGTCTCTCCACCTATCCCGGTCTCGAGCCAACGCCATCCAGTTGCGCACCCCAAGGCTTTGGGCGTCCTGGTCTACGCCATCTCTCCAGCGCAAGCATGGTCTACCACGCTGCCGTCTACCATAGAATGTACCGCAAAAGACTTTCCGAGCAGGTTCCTCTTCGCTCATACGAGCTAGGTGCCCTCCCCACCGGAGTCTACTTAATTTTTGTCACTATGTCTGCTTCAAGGTAGATTGCGTACAACTCATGATTGTACCGTCTCCGGAATCGTCCTTCCTCACATATGGGGCCAACAATTCTCCGTAAGACTTTTCTCTCGAACGCGGCTAAGAGGTCACAGTGCCTTTTGCTAAGCACCCAAGTCTCGGATCCATACATGAGTACTGGCAGGACCATGGTCCTGTACAGCAGCAGTTTTGAAGTTATGGTTAGATTTCTGGATTTGAATAGCTTTGACAGACTGTAGTAGGCTCTGTTGGATTTGAGAAGCCGCCCGCGTATTTCTTCTTCTATGTTGTTATCGGCTGCTACTGTCGACCCAAGGTATTTAAAGGATTGCACCACTTCAAATTCGTGCTCCGCTACCTTGATTGTTTGACCAACTGCGCAGAATGGTTAGCAGTTAAAAATACATGATTTTTTTGATATAATTGGGTGGACAATCAGGCCAATTATGAAATTCGAATTGAGTCGTATTTAGTTTTTGTATGCTTGAAGCAAACACGTAAACTGAACGCGTTTGCTTCAAGCCAGGGATTATTTTGATGTACTTTTTCAGTACCTAGATGCAGTTTAAATCATATTAGCGAAATTTGTTGCTTTAAAATGGTCAATTGAACAAGTCAGAGAGAGTTGACGATACGACTCACTTCGAATTTCATAACTGGGGTGAATTTTTCTGCACTTCGATCTGTTGACATGGGTAGCCCTGAGTCAACGTGGTTCTAAGTTCCTTAAAACACGTCCGTAAAAACCTCCGGCACGTGTAGCCTTTTCCCTGGAGGGCTATTGTTATTACTATTATGATTAAAATAAATTATTGTTATTATTATTATTAAAAATATAACTTCAACTTACATTTAGGACGTTCCAGTAATCAAACCATCAAAACAACGATCAACCAGCCCTTCACCAACAGTAAAACAAGTGGTACACATAAAATCCAAAGTATGCATTACAATTCTCACCGATTTAATAAGTCTATCGCATAATGATGCCCCACCCGAACTTGCCCACCTAATTCGTGTTAATCGCCATGGTGAAATACTCCCAATAATTAAAAACGATTTTTTTAACACACGCATCAAAAATTTGGTTAAAGTTAACAAAAATACAACTGAATTCAATTTATTGCTAGAGTACAAACCAATAGGAATTGGAAAGTTGCGTCTTATGTTACTCATTGAGCATGCTACTAAAACGATGCATGCATTGGGGTTTTCAAGCAAAGATGTAGATGAAATAAAAGGAATATTCTCAGACACAAATGTATATTTGCTGTGCGGAACCTTGCTCGTTGGAAGTGTCCATGTGAGTAAATTATATAGACAAATTAATATTATATATAGACAAATGCATATTATTGTTTGATTTAATTTTCTCTCCCAGCTCCTTTTTGATTTCCTCTCGTTCAAGAATGATGTGATATTCTGGCGTCGAAAGAAGTCATATGAAGGACTTTCAACATGGACCACACTCTGGAGAGCATTCTCCCAAGTTATTATCTTTCTGTATTTGATGGATGAAAATACTTCCCTTTTAGTTTTAATTCCATCTGGTATCGGAACCTTAATTGAGATGTGGAAATGTAAAAAAATACTTAAATTAGAAATCAATTTTAAAGGAATTAGTAAAATGGCAGACAAAACGAGCGACACCGCAGAAAAGAAAACTGAAGATTTCGATCGGGAAGCTATGCGCTACCTTAGTTTCCTTCTTTATCCACTTTGTCTCGCAGGGGCAATATACTCCTTGATGTATCAACCACACAAGAGTTGGTACTCCTGGACGCTGAACTCCTTAGTAAATGGTGTCTACGCATTCGATTTCTTATTCATGTTACCCCAGTTATTTGTTAATTACAAACTAAAGTCGGTGGTTGCCTTACCATGGCGTTCATTCATGTACAAAGCATTCAACACCTTCATCGACGATGTGTTTGCTTTTATAATCACCATGCCGACATCTCATCGTGTAGCCTGCTTCAGAGATGACATTATATTCTTGATCTATATTTATCAACGATGGCTATATTCGGTCGACAAGTCACGAAAAGAAATAGGTTCGGAGGTCGAAGAAAAACAAATCGAAGCTGAAGAAGATACTGTCAACGCAACCAAACCAATATTAGAGGAAAAGAAAAACAAGTAGAAAACAGAATAACTGTATGTTGGGTGACTGTGAATTCTGCTATTAAATTCAATTCTTTTTTTTTTTTGTAAAAACCAATAACGTTAAACATTCCATTTGATAAATTAAATTCGCATATATTCCAAAAGCCTTTTGACTCTAAGCAATAATATTAGGCTTATAATTGTTTGTATTGTGTATTAGTTTCTAGCTTATATTAAAAAAATATTTTTTGTGTTGAATTAGCAGTATCACTCTTTCAATTGTATAACTCATTTGTAAAATATTTAATTGATCTCATTTTTCTTGACAACAAATTTAATATTAAATGAAATCTAAGTGTAATACCAAAGATGATATAACTAGTTAGTTATATCATCTATGGTAATACCTACTACAAAAATCTCAGTTTCCAATAAAATAAGACGTGCATAGGCATGGTGTATTTTTTTTTTGCGTGGATCGATGATAGGGATTTATCTGAAACCAAATTCTCACCGCCGCGGCGGTTTTACCACGAAGTTATCACGATATACAAGTAAAATATCATATCAATCTGCGGCAAACACCAGGTACGATTTATTTTTTTTTAATTGAGGTGAACTGCCTATGCAACATAAATAGTTTAAGAGCCAGCAGCCAATTTGGCTGTAATGGAGGACCTTGCTTCAAAAGCGGACAGGTCGAGTTTTAAAAAGTCGTGGTAAAAACGAAAAATGCAATTTAAAAATACATTTGTTGTAAATGGATTGTGGTAGATGCAATTTTTGCTAAAACTTATTTTATTTTTTGACAAAACATTTAATTTTGAAAGGGCTACCATGGTCTGATCCGTACAATCTGCCTAATTATGAGCACCGGATTAAACTTTTGCAGTTACACCCCTTGAGACATGAGAGCTAACAATGACATTGTTTGTATTCACCAATTAATAATGGGTGCTATTGATGCATCAGATTAACCTAATTATATCTGCTCTAACTTTAGAACTATATCACTCAGCTTTCGTCATTTTGATTTATTGAAATTACCTCATCATGGAACTTACTATGGCATGAATAGTCCATTAACACGTATGGCTAAGCTATTTAACCTGAATCCATTCTCAACGGATTTTAATTTAAATATATACCAGATTAAAATAAATATTGAAAACCAGTGTACGATTCTCATAAATGTTATGTGTTTTTAGTCGATTTTGCTACACACGATTTTGGAACATCAATTTTTAAATCACAGATTTGTATATTTTTTGGATGCAAATATTTAAAAGAATATCTAAATTTGATTATTAAATAACTTATAGGGCAATTCCGCTACACACGATCTTGGACATCAATTTTTAAATCACAGATTTGGATATTTTTTGGATGCAAATATTTACTTTTATGAGCCTAGGTTTATAATAAAACATTGAAATTCCAAGTTTTTGTGTAATCTGAAACCGATGCCTGCAAATTTCACTTTTTACTATACACTTTTATTTACTTGCAAATTAACAAACACTTTTACCTATTACAAACTGTTTCACTATTACTCTTTACAATTTACAAGAATTAACACTTTCACAATCACTTATCAATAAATAATGTTATATATCGTTATATATATAAAATGTTTAAGTGGGCTATAGGTTGACCTATAGCCCACTTAAACATTTTATATACAATCACTTGTCTTTATCACTGTCAAAATTAAACTGTGTTGATCTCCTTCTCCGACCTCGTATTTCTTCTCGAAGGATCCAGAGATCTCCAGTTTCATTAAGTAAAAGAGACAAATACACACAGACAGATAGAGACAGATATAGACAGATTTCGTTCCGTTCGAAGTTCGAAAGTTTGACGTTCGGATGAAAGCGTTAAGAGCTTTAGTTATTAATCATAACCAAAGACCTACATGTGTCTTTTCGCCTGAGTGTGTTCGCCTCTATATTCATTACATTGCCCCCTTCTTAAGATTGATCGTCCCGAGCAATTTCATCACTTCTTTCACCTTTAAAGCTATGTAAACGGTCACTGTGAACCACCTTTACAGCCCTATTATGAATTTGATAGTTGATAATATCTATCAACTATTTGATGAATCGGTATTATGACTATCAACTTTAAATTTTTGAACCGATTGTGAATGAGATTTTGTTCTCGTTTGACGTTTTGAAGTTTATTGTAAATAAGTATTTTTGATCTGGTTTGACCTTTCAATTATTGTTTTCAAATTTTGTTATGTGGATGGAATTAAAATTGTTTTGCAAGAATGTAAGTTGTTCTTATTAAAAAAGTGTCATTAAAAAATAAAAATATTTTATTTAGGAATAGAATAGTTAGTAATAGGAAACAATCGGAAAGAATGGTGGAAATAATGGAGTAAAATCCTGAATCCTAGCAAAAAAGTGGGAAGCTATCGCAGTGGAGTTAAATAGCTTGGGGCCTCCACAACGCGACTCAACCAAGTGGCAAAGAGTGAGTTTAATTTGCTTTAGCACATTCAATCTGTTATTTATTGATTTGTATAGGTATGGATTAATCAAAAAACAAAAATTTAAAAAAAAACTTACCAAAAATAAATTAGAAACAACTGCAACTGGTGGAGGATCTAATAACACAATCCGATTGACTGATACTGAAGAAGCAGTAAGTCGTCTAATGCATTTTAATGCCAGTGGTGATCCCCCGGGTGTTGAATTTGGGTTGGAATTACCACATTTAACTGATGAAGGTCTTACTGCCAACGAAGACGAAGCAGTGCAGGTCGAAGAAGTTTTACCCCTAGTGCGATCACATTTGACAAGTAGAAACTACGCTATTAATAAAAATGGAACGATACACGCTTCAACAACGCATTGAAATTATTAAAATTCACTATAAAAATGGTGAAAATTTGGCAGAGACGGTTCGTAAAACTAAAACATTTTTGGGTCGTCGTGAAGCACCTTGTCGGACCGCAATAGAGAAATTGGTGGACAAATTCGAGCTGTTGGGACAAGTTAGTGATGTGAAGAATAAAACCTGTGCACGTCGCTCAAGAACAACTGAGAATATTGCTGTTGTAGCCCAAAGTGTTGAAGAAAACCCAGGTTTGTCCATTCCTCGTCGTTCTTTGGAATTAGGCATTCCACAAACGTCATTACACCGTATTTTGCATAAAGACTTGGGTCTTAAGACTTATAAAGTTCAGTTAACACAAGAACTCAAGCCGGCTGATCATCAACAACGTCGTGTCTTTGCTGATTGGGTCCTTAAAATGAATGAAAATGAACCGGAATTTCATCGAAAAATCATCTTGACTGATGAGGCCCATTTCCACCTCGGAGGCTACGTCAACAAGCAAAACTGTCGCATCTGGGGCTCGGAAAATCCAAGAGTTATTGTTGAAAAGCCTCTCCATCCTCAACGCGTGACTGTTTGGTGCGGTTTATGGTCCCGCGGGGTCATTGGACCTTACTTTTTCGAAAATGAGGCTGGAGCAACAGTTACGTTCAATGGATTGCGCTATCGAGAGATGATTAATGATTTTTTATGGCCTGAATTGGATGGTATTGATCTGGACAACGTTTACTTTCAACAAGACGGCGCTACGTGCCACACAAGCAATGAAACCATCGATCTTTTACGGGAAAAGTTTCCGGACCGTGTTATCTCTCGAAGAGGTGATCACAATTGGCCACCGAGATCTTGTGATTTAACACCTTGCGACTTCTTCCTTTGGGGCCACGTGAAAGATAAGGTCCACGCCAACAGCCCAGCGTCGATTCAAGACCTCAAAGATGAAATTCGTGAGGCTATCGAGGACATAGGGCAGCCACTTTGCGATTTAGTTATGGAAAATTTCATGAAAAGGATATGGTCCTGTAAGCGTGGTCTTGGCGGCCATTTGGCTGATGTTGTGTTACATTATTAACGGCATACCTTCCTCTTTATAATGAAATAAACATCATCATTTATCTCCATCATTTATCTCCAAAAATGCCATTTTTCTTTGAATATCAAAATAACACCTCTTATTGGAAAACCCTTTATAACGAACCCTTATTGTTCAGTTTGATTATCACTGTGTTATGAGTTATATGACTGAATTTAATTTAATTTTTAAGTTTTTGTATGAAGTGAGTTATTAGTTTTTGAGTTTTTATGTTATGCTGTTTTAGTTTTCAATAGTTTATCTTTATTTTGTCTTTTAAGTTATTAAAACAAACCATGAAGTACAAAAAATCCGATTTTTTTAATTGATTAATTATTTGTTAGGCATTTATTCATTTCGCATAAAACTTGCGATGGAATCTCTTATACGGCTGCCTTCAATAAATGTTGGGTTCGCATAATCACTTTCTAATTTTGTTTTTATTTGTGACACATTCCAAACGCTTGCATCATGAGACGCTCCTGGATGTTTTGCATTAACATACTTGATGTTCATTAAGTGATCACAAATCTTTAAAAAAATTTGCTAAATTAAGTAAAAATAGTAGCATGATATGGTGGTGGGTGAGACAAAACCTACAAGCATAGCATTTATACTATAATAGCCTTTTCTATTATAATAAACATGCCGAAGATCCTTTTTCGGTCCCAGAATTTTAGCGTGCGTTCCATCTACAGCTCCGACTACATTTGGAATCCCACAAAATAAATTTTAGCCCTACGTTCTTCTTCTTGGGAGTATGCAAATTTAATCCATTTTGGACATATATAATTCTCTAATACACCAAGCAATTCACTAAGAACGACTGACACTGTTGGTTGTGCCATACCAATATTAAATTTTAAAACCGCTGCTAGTTTTAGTATATTTGGGATGAACTGCTAACTTTTGATCGGTTTAAGTTTTTCCTCAATACCGTTTAACACCTCCAGGAAGGCTCGTCTGGAAAGCCTGAAGTTTTGAATGAATCTACAATTAAGTTTCATTAGCCAATGTAAAAATTAAAGAAAAGTGTCTTATTACATGTGTTCGTCCAAATCCATTGGGTTGGAAGAATCACGTAATGCTCTGCGTATTTTGAGTTGCTGACTTGCGTTAGCTTCATCAAAACTCCCTTCAAAAAACAATTCCGTCGAAGTCATAATTCCTTAAATTTTTTTTTGCCTTTGAAAATCCTGAAATATAACTTTTGTGTTTGCATGCGAAAATATATAACAACAGAATTAAAACAACGACACAACAAAGTAATTTTAAAAATAAAATGTATACAAATCGCTGTTTTTTTTATATCTATATTTTATTCTATAAAGAGAATGAAAAAAACGTACATTTTATAATTATTTTTTTAAATTAAAAAGTATCAACCAAGATTTTGTGGTTGATATGAAAATTGATGTGTATCTATTTTTTTGATATCCGTAATACCAAGTATTTCAAAAAATCATTCACAATAATGATAAAATTCGCAGTTCATCAACAAAGTTGATAGTTGATAGCCATAATACCAATGCATCAAAATCATTGGTATGTATCAAGTATCTAGTTGATAGTTGATAGCTATAATAGGGCTGTTAGTTTCCCTCGGACTCCCCTCTGGATTTGGTATACCACATCATTGATTCTTTTTACCACAGTGTAAGGGCCTTCTCAGTTTTGGTGCAGTCTCGGTGATAGTCCCCTTTTATGATGAGGATTAAAGAACCACACAAGATCTCCTTCATGCAATCCAGACGATGTTGCTTGTGCGTCATACCGGGTTTTCATTCGTTCAGAAGACATCTTAATATTGGCACTTACGGAGATCTGTTTCTTAGATTTAACCTCTTTCTGTGAGCTAGCATCAGTGATTTTCGTTATTGCTGACACAGATTCGCATTGCCCGACAATTTCACCCTTCTTCAGCTTGACTTCGTACGGTTTGATGTTAAGAATTCGTATAGGGACCATGTTGTTATCTGTTGCCACAAGTGTCTTCATAACGATGATGTTTTGGGAAGATTGTTCAGATTCTGGTTCCACCACGAGGTATCGATGGCTTCCAACTTCGCCCTTTAATTTTGTCCAAATGAATACCTCTGAAGAAGAAGGCAAGGTTAAGTCTTCTTTGATGACAGTCCTGACAGCGGATGCATTTTCATTGCCATAAACCATTGGAATCTCCACATTTTTGTATTTCAGAACTTGGTTACCGAAATCCAGTATCACACCATGGTCTTTCATGAACGCTACTCCAACGATGCACTCGTCACGTATATCTGCTTCCAGAAATAGATGTGAAGACTCCAGTTCTGCCAATCGGATCTTCAGACTGGACTGGTGTTGTGTAGCCATGTCATTTTCACCAGGTCTCTACGCACAATGGAGGCTGTGGCACCGGTGTCGATTGTAGCCACATGTTTGTTGCCGTTTATTAATGCCTCCACTGTCTAACTTTTGTTGTCTTGGTTTGTTCGGGAGACCTGGATGGTGGTTCTGGAACCTACGAGTGACATTGCTGTTATGGTTACTCTGTTCTGAGGAAGCCTTCCTGCTTCCACAATGCTGACATGCATCTTCTTGGGGGTAATCTGCCTTGGGAGCTGGAGTGGAGATGCCCGGTCTTATTGCAGTTCCAGCATCGTGCAGGTCCATCTCGCTAGTTTCTTCGGAAATCAACTCTCTGACACGAGCAATCTTCAACTTCAACTTCTCTTACCCTATGAACTCCTTGAGAAGCTTATTCTGCTGCTTCCATTGTCAAAGCGAATGCTCGATTGCCTGAACAAGAGCATTGAAATCACCATTTTTATCAGCTGGTATAGTTTGTAACAGCTCTGCAGCAGGCCCTCTAATAGCAAGAGTCAATGCTATGAACTTGTCTTCATCGTCCCAGCTATTTGTTATCGCGGCTGCCTCAAACTGCCTCTTGTAGATCGACCAAGATGGTTGTCCATCAAAAGTTGGTGGATGCATTTCCTTTTTCTTTGACAATCGCCAAAACTTTCTAGAACTTTGATTTTTCGAACCTTGTCCAGCTCCTTAGAAATGTTCTGGAATTTCTTTTCAAATTGAATTTCAACGTTTTCAAGCTCTGTGTCCATCACCGAGAGTTGTTTTTCGACACTTTCGTCAAGAGCAATGATTGTTTTCTGAAAGTCAAGTAGTTTTCCTTCTAGAATGTTTTTCTGTTCTTCTAGAAGGTTATTTTGCTCGTTTCGATGTTCTTCCAGAAGATTCTTGTGCTCATTGCGTTGCTCTTCAAATTTTTCGAGAAGATTCTTTTGTTCGGTTCGTTGTTCTTCGAATCTTTCTAGAACATTCTTTTGTTCGTTCTTTTGCTCTGTACGTTGTTCTTCGAGAAGCTTCTTTTGATCTCCAAGCTGGGCTAGGATAAGGGCCATCATGTTGGCCATACCATTATCATTGGTATACTCACTTGATCATCCACCATTTGAATCTCGAACTGGAATGTATCCAGATTCTCGTTGTGCTGCTCTAGATGTTCCTGGAGACAAATAATGAGGTCATTTTTTGTTCCAGCAGTAGGAAGGTCTCGCTTTTTTAACTCCGCCTTAAGCTTAACACAATTTAAATCATTTAAGCTCTTACCTATTTTTCAATTAATTATAACACAACACAACACTTTCACTTTTTTCACAATTTTATCTTTGACTTTACCGTAGATGAATTAAATAAATTAAAACACTCTATGAACACGTACGAAAATCAAATTATAGCGAGAGATGCATTTATCTTCGGTATTCCGTTTTTACCTAATGAAAATCTAAAATCTATTTTCAATTTAATTTGCGATACGATTAATATTAAACCACCGACACTGAACAACATATACCGCACTCGTCCGAAAATTAATTCACCTAATTCTGTGATCAAAATTAAATTTATTTCACCGTATGATAAAAATTATGTTTTAACTTCCATCGCGAACTACCGAAAAAAAAAAACAATAAGCAACTTAGCTTAAAAGACATTCACTTCGCTATTGATAATACTTCTACCTCCTCGTCATCTTCTGCCATCCATATACGCGAGAGCTTAACACAACAAAACAAGTGTATAATGCAACGTGCACTTGAATTAAAGGGGCCAACCCATAGAATCCGTTGCGTCCGTTCCGTCAACGAATCCGTTGTCGATGCCGGATTGGACGAAAAGGGGTGACCCATACAATACGTTGCTTGACTGATTGCTTTTGACAGCTTCAATTTTGTTGGGTTTGTTCGATGTTTTGTTACCTAATTACCTTAATTACCACTGTTTACATGCAAAGTCCAGTGGTCGAGTTGGAATTTCAGAAGAAATCACAGTGCACATAATTAAGTAGTATATTCCGAGTTTTCATTGACGTTCGAGTGTCAAAATAAAAAAAAAATTCGGGGACCCTGTTTTATTTGTGTTAGTTTGAAAACTACATTTAAATTATTTATATATCCCATTCAAATAAATAAATGTACCTCTTTTTTCACCAAAAAGTCTTTTTTTAGGCTTGCCCAAGCCAATTGCGAAATAAAAAACTTGACAAAGACAAAACAATTTTACTAACACAGCGTCAAATAAGAGAAACCAAACGAGACAAAGCAACACAATTTTTTCAAATGAAAGCCCTAGTCGTATTTTTCGTAAAACTTTGTCGTCAAAAAGGTAAATTTGAAGAACAAAAAAAAAAGAATGTTGATTTTGACATTTTTAAAAACACTATTCATGCAACCTGATAAACTCTTGGTAAACGTGGTAAAGTACAATATGTGGTAAGCTAACTGTCGGTTCCATACAAATTTTGACATGTTTACCATATTAACCAGGTTTACTACGGTTACATGAATATCCCTAGTAACAGAATATCAGTTGTGTAACTGTGATGTTGCAAAATTTAACTGTACAATGGAATTCAGAATCATTAAGACTTAAATATCAGTTCAAAGTTGACAATTCATAAAATCGGAGACAAAAAAGCACAGTTCTAAGTTCTCATATTTCCCGGAGTGCACTTAGATAACGAACATCGAACAGACCTTTTATTGACATCTGAAATGACATCTCTTGTCAAACGCATTGCCGTACGAAAAAGTTGAAAGTTCGGCAACTTTTTCCGTCGTATCCGTCCGATCCGTCGCTTATGGGTTGCTTCTCATAAGAACGTGTGTATTTTATCGAGCTGTCAGTTAAAAACGTCGACGCAACGCACGCAACGGATTCTATGGGTTGGCCCCTTAAGAAAGGGTAAACAAATATCAGCTGTCTACTCTTTACGAGGAGTTGTTTATGTCAAAGGCAAAGCGGATGACACAGCTGTCCCAATTGACTGCATCGAGGGACTCGAAGACGTTGCCAGATCATCAGTTTCAAAAGATTATTAATATATTTATTATTTAAATTAAATTATTTTTCATAAAACCTTTCTTAAATCAAATTTTTTTTTTCATATTTTTATTTTTTTTATATACTGCTTTTATACTTGTTGCAGTACATTATGCCTAATAACAGCGCGTTGCGTTCGATGGTACGGGTTCTGAGTAAGCAAAAATGCGGGCTTTGTCACATCAATGCGCAAAGCTTGCTTCCGAAAATTGATGAATTTCGCCATACATTTACTGATTCTGATATTGATGTTATTTGTGTTACAGAAACTTGATTGAGAGATGAGTTAAATGATGAGGTTTGTTGCTTAGAGGGTTATCGTGTTTTTCGTTTATGTAGAAAAGATCGTATTGGGGGAGGCGTGGCAATTTACATTAAAAAGACCATAAAATGTAAACTTAAACTTACATCCGTTGCTGATAGCAGTATAGAGTATTTGTTCGTTGATGTGGTGGGCAATGATGGTACTTTACTTTTAGGTGCTATCTATAGGCCAAATAGGTACATAGACTTTTCATCTTATTTACATTATTAGATGAAATCTCTCTTGACTCCTCTAATATTGTCCTTTGTGGTGACTTTAATTGCAACCTCTTAAACTCTAATGTTCTTATACATAATATGCAAACCTACAATTTAATATCAGTAAACACAAGCACACCAACACATTTTTCTGGTAGAGATGCAACATTGTTAGACTTATTTTTTGTGAGTGATATTAACGACGTTGCCTTTTACGATCAGCTTTCGGCACCAGCTTTTTCATAGCATGACTTAATCTTCTTAACTCTTAGATTTAACCTTGATTACTCCGTCAAGGAAATCAAATATCGCGATTTTCACAATATCAATGTTCAGGAACTTGAAATTCTAGCGCGAAGTACAAACTGGGATAGTATTTTTTATTTGCCGTCATCAAATGATCAGATAGAGTATTTAACTCGTAACATTAAATATCTTTTCGATACCCACCTTCCTTTTAAAACAAAAATTTTAAAATCAAACAATAAACCATGGTTTACAAGTCACATAAGATCTTTAATGCAACAACGAGATGAAGCTTATTCCACATGGAAACGTAACCGTTTGAATGAGTTACGTGCTTATTGTTTACTTCGAAACAGAGTGGTAGCAGAAATACGTACTTGTCAAGTCCCAACATTTCTCTCATCATCTGAGTACATCCATGAACGGACGAGATTTGTGGAAAAACCTACGAAAAATTGGAATTGGTAAGTCTAGGATGATGCCATCTGAGGATCTTGATAGTATCACCCTCAATAAAAAATTTGTTTCTATTCCATTGGAACAGTTCCCATCGCGCAACGTCGAAACCTGCTCTCCATTTACAGACCAGCACGTCCTTGACCCTGTTGCACAGCAAGAGGAGGTGTAGGGAGAGTCGGTAATGAGGTAGGAAAGGAAGACGGATAAGGTAGGATGATGGGAAAGGGAGGAAAGAGTGTCAAGTTCCGAGGGACGCGGCCTGCTTGCGAAGCTCGGCATGTAGCTCGCCGGAATGGGGGGGATCTTGCCCTCGAAACTCAACCTCACCTACAACAAAACACAAATCAGGCCTGAAAAAAATCTTAACAAAATGACTGCGGACGGACCATCAAAAACTTCAAGGGCACTGCTGGTGAAAGCGCAGTGATGCCATACCCACCCATCCTAGAAATCTATGGCAGATTTAAGATTTCCCCAATACGGTCGACACCACGTTCCGGTCACTTCATCTTCACCAAGAGGACTGGGCTACCATCCACACCCCTGAAAAGTGGTCTTCAAAAATTCATGATTTCGTTATTGAAATCAAGACAAACATCAAAATTTTAACCAAGATGGCGTGAAATGTTGTTTTATTGAAACCATGAATATATAAATGGCAAAAAGGTAAAAATGAAAATTATATCGCTCAAAAACATAACCAAAATTAATTTAAATTTATCTTTATCTATAAGAAAAAATATGACATAAAACAAAAATGTAACAAAAACTGAAAAAAATATATAAATGTGAAGTCGAGATATTTCCTAACGAGACTATCAAAATACTGTTTAGAACACCCTTTTTGGTGCTAAGAAAAAATGAGGAATGCGGTGTTAAATCCCTGCCTGCATGGAGCTCCTTGAAGGTGGTTTAAATTAGAATAAATTGTAACTCTAAACGCGACGACAGACGAAAGGAAAAAAAATATTACCTCGTTCACTTACAAATCGTTATTTAAAATTACTAATGTAAATGAAAAAATATATACATAAGTAACACTTCAACGCTCATCAAAACTTAACAAATAGGATATGAATCATAAAACAAGTAAGTTAACAAACAAAAATTGTTATATCCATCTACTGGAAGTTATTTCCGGAAATATTTGTATTTTCTCCTTAGTACTAAGTGGAGTTTAACATACTTTTCAGCCAATTTAAAAAAACAAATAAGATGAAAGTATCTTGGTTTAACTCCTTAGAGGTACTATATTTAATGGATAAAAACTTTATGCCTCGGTATGTATATGTAAGTTACTTTTTTTGGGCTTCCTTTCTCTCTACTTTATATATTGCAGGTACTCACATTGACTCTCTGGTGTTATATTTGATTTGATACCTTGGAGGTTAAATTGACACCACTAATGGAAGTTCACTTTGGAACACCTCACACGATACTTCTCTGTTGGTGGAGTATCTGGCCCGATCACGGATCTTCTGCATATACAGTCGTATATGGATAGAATGCATCCGCCTGGATTGGTCTCAAAACTGGTCCAGAACAAAACGTCTTCAAATCACCAGTTCACCAGTCAAAGGAGATCAAAATAAAAGCAGGAATCAATAACAGGAGTCAGTAAAAGCAGGAAGCAATAAATGATGTGGCGGCCCAGCGCGCTGCAGTCAACTGGGTCCGCCAGAAAATCACCTACGCGAGGTTAAAGTAACCTATATAAAAATTTCCTCTTAGCACAGATACTTAAATAAAACTCACTTTAAAACTCACCCAATATTGTTGTTTAAATGTATATATAATTAAATCTTTATTTTGGATATTCAGGCAATCGTTGAGCTTAAAGTAGCTTCTATACGGACTATGGGTACACTTTGAAATCCTAGCAAAGAAAATTGGTAAAAATCGAAAAAAAAGTAAAACGTTGAACTACGCACCAGTAAGTATTTTGTCTTAAATTTTACACAAAACAACTCTTAGGACCAACGGCTGTACACGATGGTTTATGGATTTGAAATAACTTATTTCAATATCAACGGCCATCAAATATCAAAAATGACATTGAAATTGAATGTCATACGGGATTTGCAGAGGAATCATGCCACCTTTTTGTATGTGTATTTGGATCCCCTACCCTTTTCCTATCCACCGATCCATCATCCAAAATTCCTATTCAAATTTAATTGTAGTAGTAGACCTTTTTCTCCCTCCATGTTTATGACGTAGTTTGACATTCCGAAAATAATATCTTCCTTTTTGTACTTCCAATCCGACCACTAGAGGTCACTAAGCAACAGTTCTTTAGTTTAACTTGTTTGATAGAGGGCGCTAAGATTCGCTAACAATCTTAAGGCTCGGTTCTCACTATAGAAAACTAAGGATTGAATAAATTGTTTAAGTCCAGCGAGTAAGTATATTCATGAAATTTTGGCGTCCACAACAAAATTCGTGGTTTGAATGGATATACTCCAATCAAAGTACGAAGAAAGAGGTCGCCCTAGTTGTACATATGAGCTAAATTACATTTTACTTCAGTGCACTTGATTGAAAGCTGACAGTATTTATTATATTTCCATTCATAAATCACTTTTTAATTCTTATCTACTTTTTCCTAGTCTTTGGAGGGTGATCGTAGCCTATCTATGACTATTAATTTTAGTTAATACCAAAATCTATACGCGCAATCTGGTTTCGCTCCATTGTGTTCAAGGATTAAAGGTCTCACAACTATTCTTTAAAATTTCCATAAAAATTTCCCATTACCATTTGTATTTCTAAACTGGAACTGGAACGCGATCATCTGTCACTTGGATTGGGTAATTATTTTTCATTTATTCTTTCTCATATCATTTCTCATCTAGACGCAGACGAAGATAGCCGAAATAAGTAAGTTAAAGTAATTTTATTTTTAAATTTCATTTTCCTGTTATGTTTTATCTAGTATTTACTCTCTATTTATTTTATCTGTTTTAATCTTATCATTTTTCTTTTTCATTGTTTAGGGTAGACTCAGCATTATGGCCAAGTATCCATTCCTACAAAAAAAAGAAGGACGCCTGAAGATTTTCATCGTGGTGAGCTACCCACGCTATACAAGCCGGGCTATAAAGGTAATCGAGAATGTACAGTTATTTTTGTACCTACAGTTATGTGAACCGCGTCCCCAAGATTTGTACTGCTATGTGGACCGCGTCCCCAGGATTATATGGTATCTAACGGAATGATAATACCCAACAATGTAAGTAATGCAAAAACTAGTACAGTCCCTCAAGTTTTGTTAAAACATTTCTTTTTCTGTCATTCAGGAATCATCACTGCACCATGACTATTCAGTCCATCAATTATCCCGCATGCTACTGAGATTTTCTCTGGAACTGTGGATTTTCTACTGAATTGGTCTACATTGGTTAATTCACCTCATCGTCAATCTGAATGAGTGTCTATTTCTTGACATCGAGCCATCATCTCTGGATCACATCAATTCATTTAGCGAAGTCAGATCACTAACAAGAAGGATAAGATCTCCAACCTTAAGATTTCGATCACCCAGTGGGTAACCAACACCAAGAATCAAATTTTCTACAGATAAAGGTCATTGACCTACATTTACTGATGGTAACTTCTTTTAATTTCTCGCTAAGCAATTTCATTTATTCATTTTAAATTTTTTTTTTTTTCTTCTAGATAAATAACCTTTCCATTTGTGAACAACTGCACCAGTTATTATAAAGTCTTCAAGACCAAATGGCTTGCGTGTTTGAACTTTGTTCGTTGGGTTATTGGAATCGTAACCCGTTGGTATGACCAAGGTCATTGACCCCGACGAAATTATCAACAGTGGTTTCTCCAAGGCACCAGGAAACAGGTGAGTCGAATTAGCTTTTAGTTTATGGTCTTGTTAGACATAAAAATAGATTTAAAGTTCACTTTAGAAAATATATATACAATAATTAAATAAATTAACACAGCTTAGGAATAACTAAGTAAAATCATACTTTATATATATGTATATATCACAGATTAAGAATTACAACTAAAATATCACAGATCGTATAGATAGAAAATTTGTCTCGCAGTTTTACGCAAGATATTGCACAGGTATATTATTTATAACAGATTTATCACAGATTTAATTTTAAAGCTCAATTGGTAAAGCTGAATGAAGATGCATTCATTGTTTCGTTCAGAATTCTATGAATTTTTTGTTATACTTTGAAGTTTAACTCAATTAAATTGTTTATTTGATCGTATAGATCATCTTCACACATAATTAAATAAATTAATTAGTACATAGATAATAAGTTAACATTTAAGACAATTAAGCATGCATAAATAAAATAAATAACAAAATAAATTAGACTGAAACAAAACTTTTTTTTTTTAACTGGAATGGTTGCAGGTACTGTGTGAGCCTTTAAAATAACATTAAAGTGATATATAATACTAGGCCTAATTCAGGTACTGTGTGATGAAAATTTGAATTGCAATAAATAATTTAAAAGTGTGGTTTTACGAAACATTTTATACTATTAATTAATTGGTTGGTTGATGTATTCTTATACAGTGGGGTACATTCGATGGGGTCAAATAATTATTTAAATAATTTTGGAAGCTGGATGTCGAAAATAACTACGAGTGATGGGTGGAATTTTGGAATCATTTTTTTTTTTTTTTTTTTTTTTGTTTTTGATTTGTACTCGTACATAAGGAGGAGATAGATCTTCGGAATTTTTGTGTGCGTTTAAAAAAAAGTTTTTGAAAATAATTCGATA
This sequence comes from Meliscaeva auricollis, assembly GCA_948107695.1. Lineage (NCBI taxonomy): Eukaryota > Metazoa > Arthropoda > Insecta > Diptera > Syrphidae > Meliscaeva > Meliscaeva auricollis. The sequence goes on along the minus strand of OX403617.1, from coordinate 50,508,258 downwards.
TATTCGTACCATTCTTGCGCTTCGATTCCCATGGAACGTTATTTAGCTTACTGCTTCAAATCTTTCGCGTGAAATACTCCAATTTTCTTTCCGTTCAGATTCTCAACTTCGTACATTTGGTTACCGATTTTTTTTATAATACGACATTTAATGTACTTGGGGCACAGCTTCGCCGATAAGTTTTTGGAAGCATCGCTCAGTATAAATTTTTTTCGAAAGACTTCCTGACCAGGTAGGAATCTTACCTTCCGTGCTCGCACGTTGTATGTTTTGGCAGATCTTTCATTTGATTTTAAGATGTTTTCTCGTATTCGTTTTCGGATGCACTCCAATCGATCGCGCCGAGGAAGAATCAATAATTCGCTGTCCTCAACCGCGTTTAATTTTTGCGCTAGTTCATTACTGCTACCGTGCATTATCATGTTGTTGCCAAATAACGCAAAGTATGGTGATACACCGGTAGAGCTATGAACCGCGCTACGTAGGGCACAAGCGATATCACTCAGGTGATAATCCCAATCGCGTTGATCAGTTTTTAAGTATGAACGGATTGCTGCCAATAACGTGCGGTTAACTCTCTCCGACGCGTTCGATTGGGGTGCATAGTTCGCTGTCCTAAAATGCTGAATTCCATATTTCTGTAAAAGATTTTGGAATTCCTTAGCAAGGAACTGTTTTCCATTGTCCGAATGGACTATACGCGGTACCCCAAACATATTGAACACCTCATGGTGTAAGAATTTTATAACGCTAGTAGTGTTCGCATTTTTTAAGGCTTTTAAGAACACAAACTTAGACAAATGATCCAACACAACAAACACGTAGGCATTCCCTGATTTTGATCTGGGATAAGGACCCAAAAAATCAATGTAGAGTTTTTCAAACGGACGATCGGTACAAAATGAGTGGACAATAGGTGGACGAGACATTTGATTTGAGGCTTTGCACTCTTTACATACAGAACAGTTAGACACATATTCGCGTATTTGTACGGTCATGTTTGGCCAGTGAAAATTTTGCCGAATTCCAAATAGAGTTTTAGCAACTCCGCCGTGAGCTTTTTGAGGTGGAGTATGGGCTCTTTTAATGAGTTCATCGGTTAAACCGGAAGGGACCCAAAGAAGCCAAGTATGCTCTTGCATAACTTCTTCGCCTATACTACTTCTAAATGCGCGTTTATACACAAATCCGTCTTCTATCTTTAGATCCGGAAGTTCATCGGTATTATTTTTAATCGTTTCTATTAAGCTTAAATATTCATCGGATTGAAATTCGGGAGAGTTTAAGTCAATTAAGGGCGCTACTTCTTCCAAGTCCAGAGAATCCACATGTACCCGAGAAAGAGTGTCTGGAACGACGTTCAGGCTACCCTTTCGGTGCTGTATGTCGAAGGCATACGATTGCAGCAACAGGCTCCACCTAGCGAGCTTACCACTCAGATCTTTCATGCTCATAAGCCATTTGAGGCTGGAGTGGTCGGTGATTACTGTGAAATCCATGCCCTCGACATACGGCCTAAACTTTTTCACAGCCATCACCGCTGCCATGCACTCCTTCTCGGTCACACTGTAATTTCTCTGGCTCTTATTAAACTTTTGGGAAAAGAATGAAATAGGTACTTCTTCGTCATCAGCATTCTTTTGAAATAATACCGCTCCGATACCCGCATCTGAGGCATCACACTGGATGTAAAATCTTTTGCTGAAATCCGGATGTGAGAGTACCGGCGCGGTGGTTAACGTTTTCTTAAGATTCTCGAACGCTTTCAGTGCTTCTTCTGTCATTTTGAATTTTTCGTTCCGCTTTTTTAACAGATCCGTCAGGGGTGCAGTCAGGCTCGAAAAATCTTTAATGAATTTCCGATACCACCCTGCCAAACCAAGTAGTCGTCGAACCTGCCTTGGTGTTTTGGGGACTGGAAAGTCGACAATGGCTTCCACCTTAGCAGGGTCAGTTTTGAGATTCCCACCACCAACAATGAAGCCCAAGTATTTCAGCTCTTTGAAACAAAACTTGGATTTCTTCATGTTGATGGTGAGATTAGCCTTGCGTAAGCAATCGGCTACTTCATTCAACAGGGCGATATGCGTCTCGAAGTCCGGCGCCATGATGAGCAAATCGTCCAGATAGACGAAAACACGATCCCTAAGTCGTGCAGGAATCACCTTGTCCATTAACTGGCATAACCTTTGAGCTGCATTACACAACCCAAATGGCATGACAGTAAACTGGTACAAGGGTTTTCCCGGCACCGCAAAGGCAGTCTTTTCCCTACTCCGTTTCTCCAGGGGTATTTGCCAGAATGCTTCTTTGAGATCTATGCTACTTATGAACATAGTATCTGGTAGCCGGCTGATGAGTCCTTCGATATGGGGGAGAGGGTTAGCATTTTTCTTCGTCAGTGCGTTCACCCTGCGAGAATCCAGACAAAGTCGATTTTTACCTGGTTTCCGCAAGAGAACCACTGGCGAAGACCAAGGACTTTCACTCTCCTCGATAACACCGAGACTCAACATCCGGGCTAGCTCTTCATCCAAAATGGCTTGTACTGCTGGGGAGACAGGGTAGTGACGCTGTTTCACAGGGAGCGCATCTCCGGTATCTATCACGTGCTCCATGAGCGTCGTCTTTCCAAGACCATCCCGGTCAAAACACAGAAATTTCTGTCTGACTGCATCCAGTCTGGCCTGTTGCTCGGAGTTCAACTGATGAGCGTTCGAAATATCGGCAGGTTCATCAGTTAACGGTGTAATCGCACTTATGACGTTCGGTGCTAGTTGGAATATTTTCCAGAAATCAATACCTAGATATATTTCTTGGTCTAGATTTGGAACCAGATAAAACGTAATCATCTCTTCTTTATTATTATACTGTACTTTTACTAATACTTTACCGACAATAGATTGACTCTTTCCGTCTGCCGTTTTAACTCCGGAGCGAAAAGAAATGATTGGGATTTTAAATTCTTCTATAAATTTAATGCAATTTTTCCCGAGTATACTGATGCTCGCGCCGCTATCAAGTAATCCTCGGAATTCTTTATTCCCTATTTTAATCTGCGCGTATGGTCTGGGATCAGAAGACAAATCAATGACTGTAGAAGCAATACGGTGTTTAATATCTCTTCTATTTCTAAATCTTTTTCTAGCTTTCAGTACCTTTTTAGATGGTGAATAACTATTGGTGTTAAAAATCCTATCTCTAGTCCGGTAATATTCTTCAATCCTAACATGTAACGGTTTAATTTCAAAAGAATGTTCATTACTTATAATTTTTGTATTTTGATCTTCACTTACTGCTCTTTTTAAAATTTTGATTTTTTGATTGCCTTCTACCACTGGAGGACTGTCTAAAACGTTCTGCTGCATATCTAACTCGACTTTAACATTTACTGGGGGTTCGAACGCGAGTCCCCCGAAGCCTTCGCGTTCAACGATCGGTTTCCCGGGTTGCATCGCTTACAGTGCGGAGTTTTCACTCCCTCTAGTCCGCACTTGAAACAAAATAAATTATGTATCTCGGACTCGCATTCGAAATATGTGTGGCCTTGTTCCTTACAATTCCAGCACACCAAACTTGAAGTGTCCGCAAATTTCCGAGGAAAAACTTTTGTCCTAGCCCCTCCAAACTGTAAGGCGGCTACTTGTTCCTCAGATGACTGGTATTGTGGGTCTTTGAATTCTAGTTCATTGGCCTTATACCTTACGGGAGGTTTTTGAGAGATCGAGAATCCTCGTTCTGTTCTCGGAAATGCTGCTTCCACTTCCTTACAGGCGTTTCTCAGCTGATCCAAGGAATAGATTGGCATAGGATATACCAACTTCACGACCCTCTCGTTCAGGTTTTTCTTCAGGATTTTAACCAACTCCATTTCCGGGATTGGTATTCGTAATTGCGACTTTATCTTACTTACAGCCGCCAAAAAATCATCGACGCTTTCGGAATAACTCTGTTTCCGATCCATAACATCACGCGTAATGTCGTAGTCTGACCGGTTGTTTTTAAATTGACGCAAAAACGCATCTCTCAGCATCGGCCAGTCAGGCCGGTAATTGTTTCGCTGAAAGTGCCAGAACCAGTCTTGAGCGTTGCCTCCTAGCAAGAGATGGAAATCCCGCAGTATTTCTGCCCACGGACAACCATATTGGCTCTGAAGAGTTTCAAGCCTAAACACAAAATCTTCAACGGTCATAGTATCTGGCCTACCTTCAAATTTCAAACCCCACTTGTTAATTTTTATTGGAGCTTTATATCCAGAATTCCACAAGTGAGGTGGAAAAGACGTTTGGTGGTTATAAGGATCTTGTGGTACTGGTGGATTTCTTGACAGACCTTGAAGGTCATTGTGAAAACCGTCGGGTTGGTATATTCGTTCATGGCCTTGCCTAAACGGCTCCTGAGGTCTTCTTTGGTGCTGTCCAGGAGGACCAAACGCACTTCGTCTCGGAGCAGACTGAGGTCGCTGCAAGGTTGGTGGCTGGGCTGCAGGCGGAAAATTGTTTATTGGTTCCTTACCAGTCGAAGTAGGCCGTCCCAGATTCAATTCTCGGAGGAATTCCCCGAGTTGATGTTGGATCTCATTCTTGAGAGTTTTCGTAACTTCGGTTTGTACTGAATGTTTGTAGGAGGACATAGCATCTACTATAGCTAAATTAATAAAGGCTTTAAGATCTTCTGAAACAAATCTCTTTTCGGTTCTTTGGATAGGGGGATTACATAAACTTTCGCGTTGATTTGGTCGTGCCGCTAAACCATTTTCGGTTCTTTGGATGGGAGGAGGTCTTTGAGCTATGGTCTCCAGGATATCTCTCCAACCACTATCATTGCGCCAATTTGCACTACCTGGTCTGGAGAAAGGTCTCCCGCCTGTATTTTGTAAAACTGTTTCATTGTTATTACCGAAAATTTCGCCTTGAGTTGGTAACGCCTGTGCGCCTGAACCACTTAGGTTACTAAAAGATGGAGGAGAAACTGAATCGACAGAGCTTACTGGTGGATCATTATCATGTGGTCGATTATTATTTTGTGGAAGAGTAGAAGAAGTGGGTAAATTGGATGTGGATCGGACGTGTCTATCAGAAATGAGAGGAGAATGCAGTACCCGCTGCCTCTCAGTACTGTCCAAATTCTGACTTACTGATCTTGTTAATCGGACATTATTGTCTAAATTAGATTCTCTAATCATCCGATTAATTTGGTCTTCTTCGTCTGTACCGGTAGGATACATTTTTAAAGTGTTTAACGTAGCAAGATTGACTCAAGAAAAAAATTTAACTATTAAATACAAAACCCTTACCAAGTGAGTTTTCTTCGGAAAAGCTTTTGTTTCCGTAGAAAAATCTGTGCAAGAAAGAAATAATTATAAATGGCTATTTAACTTACTTTCGAAGTAGAAAATGAATAATATTTTTATTTTTGAAAAAAAACGAAAATAAAATTATATACAAAAATATAAAGATTATGAGCAAAAAGTAAACGTAGAAAATTTATAATTAATAATAAAGAAAAGTATTAAATAACTTAACCAAAAAAACTGTTTGTTTGTTTTTATAAGTATTTATTTGTTTAATAAGCTTGTGAATTTTTTCACACAGATGAATTAATTGTGAAAAACTTCTATTTTTCAGAATGTAACTATCAACGGGTTTAGTTTGTTTGTTTTTTTTTTCATTAGAATACGGGGTGCTTCAGGTAGCATTCTTAGTGGTTTCTTTTGCGTCATGTTGTGACCTTACTTGTGGTGTCTTTGAAATATAGGACTGCAGACGGACAAAATATACATCCCTTGAAGTGATGAGAATTGAGGAATTACAAAAATGAGCGAAACTAACGAACAAAAATGATGTGTTTTTGTTTTCTCACCGTTCCGCGATTCAAGTCAGTCTCTAAGGACTTTGCTAGAAGACTTGAACGGTGAACAAAACAAAAAAAAAATCAAAGAAATAAGTTGAACGGTGCCTCGATATTTGACAACGCGTCAAACATGGTCACTTAGTCCAAATCGAACCCTAACTTGACTAGACGAAATAGGAAGTGAAATGAAAATTTTGATTGAAAAGCAAAAATATTTGGATTGGGAATGCGGGTAAAACGACACAGGAAGAATGACTGTTGTTGTTGCAAGCCCGTAGGATTCGTCGCAATTCACCCAAGCACGTCTATGACCTTCCTAGTGAAGACTTACGAATCCAAAAATTTTACAACAAGTCCAGCTTAGAAAAGGAAAAAAAATGCAATTCTTAACCGCCATTGCAGTGAATTTCCAGGAATTCATCGCAATTCAAAAAGTTCGTCAGAGACTTTCTTAATGAAGACTTATGAATCCTGAAAATTCACCAGAACTTTGGAAAAAACAAATACGAAAAACAGACTCTAACCGCAGTCACTGTGAATTTTCAAAATCTCGTCGCAATACGTCTAGGTGCGTCTGAGACTTTCCTGACGCAGACTTACGAGTTTTGAAAATCCACAGTAAGTTTGGTTTGACTTTACGAAAAACAAAACCTACAAAAAATCTTAGCTAAAGGCTTAGACTTTGGCAGAACGTTGGGCGCCATTTGTTGCACAGCAAGAGGAGGTGTAGGGAGAGTCGGTAATGAGGTAGGAAAGGAAGACGGATAAGGTAGGATGATGGGAAAGGGAGGAAAGAGTTTCAAGTTCCGAGGGACGCGGCCTGCTTGCGAAGCTCGGCATGTAGCTCGCCGGAATGGGGGGGATCTTGCCCTCGAAACTCAACCTCACCTGCAACAAAACACAAATCAGGCCTGAAAAAAATCTTAACAAAATGACTGCGGACGAACCATCAAAAACTTCAAGGGCACTGCTGGTGAAAGCGCAGTGATGCCATACCCACCCATCCTAGAAATCTATGGCAGATTTAAGATTTCACCAATACGGTCGACACCACGTTCCGGTCACTTCATCTTCACCAAGAGGACTGGGCTACCATCCACACCCCTGAAAAGTGGTCTTCAAAAATTCATGATTTCGTTATTGAAATCAAGACAAACATCAAAATTTTAACCAAGATGGCGTGAAATGTTGTTTTATTGAAACCATGAATATATAAATGGCAAAAAGGTAAAAATGAAAATTATATCGCTCAAAAACATAACCAAAATTAATTTAAATTTATCTTTATCTATAAGAAAAAATATGACATAAAACAAAAATGTAACAAAAACTGAAAAAAATATATAAATGTGAAGTCGAGATATTTCCTAACGAGACTATCAAAATACTGTTTAGAACACCCTTTTTGGTGCTAAGAAAAAATGAGGAATGCGGTGTTAAATCCCTGCCTGCATGGAGCTCCTTGAAGGTGGTTTAAATTAGAATAAATTGTAACTCTAAACGCGACGACAGACGAAAGGAAAAAAAATATTACCTCGTTCACTTACAAATCGTTATTTAAAATTACTAATGTAAATGAAAAAATATATACATAAGTAACACTTCAACGCTCATCAAAACTTAACAAATAGGATATGAATCATAAAACAAGTAAGTTAACAAACAAAAATTGTTATATCCATCTACTGGAAGTTATTTCCGGAAATATTTGTATTTTCTCCTTAGTACTAAGTGGAGTTTAACATACTTTTCAGCCAATTTAAAAAAACAAATAAGATGAAAGTATCTTGGTTTAACTCCTTAGAGGTACTATATTTAATGGATAAAAACTTTATGCCTCGGTATGTATATGTAAGTTACTTTTTTTGGGCTTCCTTTCTCTCTACTTTATATATTGCAGTACTCACATTGACTCTCTGGTGTTATATTTGATTTGATACCTTGGAGGTTAAATTGACACCACTAATGGAAGTTCACTTTGGAACACCTCACACGATACTTCTCTGTTGGTGGAGTATCTGGCCCGATCACGGATCTTCTGCATATACAGTCGTATATGGATAGAATGCATCCGCCTGGATTGGTCTCAAAACTGGTCCAGAACAAAACGTCTTCAAATCACCAGTTCACCAGTCAAAGGAGATCAAAATAAAAGCAGGAATCAATAACAGGAGTCAGTAAAAGCAGGAAGCAATAAATGATGTGGCGGCCCAGCGCGCTGCAGTCAACTGGGTCCGCCAGAAAATCACCTACGCGAGGTTAAAGTAACCTATATAAAAATTTCCTCTTAGCACAGATACTTAAATAAAACTCACTTTAAAACTCACCCAATATTGTTGTTTAAATGTATATATAATTAAATCTTTATTTTGGATATTCAGGCAATCGTTGAGCTTAAAGTAGCTTCTATACGGACTATGGGTACACTTTGAAATCCTAGCAAAGAAAATTGGTAAAAATCGAAAAAAAAGTAAAACGTTGAACTACGCACCAGTAAGTATTTTGTCTTAAATTTTACACAAAACAACTCTTAGGACCAACGGCTGTACACGATGGTTTATGGATTTGAAATAACTTATTTCAATATCAACGGCCATCAAATATCAAAAATGACATTGAAATTGAATGTCATACGGGATTTGCAGAGGAATCATGCCACCTTTTTGTATGTGTATTTGGATCCCCTACCCTTTTCCTATCCACCGATCCATCATCCAAAATTCCTATTCAAATTTAATTGTAGTAGTAGACCTTTTTCTCCCTCCATGTTTATGACGTAGTTTGACATTCCGAAAATAATATCTTCCTTTTTGTACTTCCAATCCGACCACTAGAGGTCACTAAGCAACAGTTCTTTAGTTTAACTTGTTTGATAGAGGGCGCTAAGATTCGCTAAAAATCTTAAGGCTCGGTTCTCACTATAGAAAACTAAGGATTGAATAAATTGTTTAAGTCCAGCGAGTAAGTATATTCATGAAATTTTGGCGTCCACAACAACCCTACTGGTTTTGGTTTTGCTTCAGTAGATAGTGCCGATGTTGTCGAAAGTTTGCTCTCTATAAAATCAAAGGCCGTTGGGATAACATTTGTTTTCAATACCATTTTGATGTCTGGAGTGTATCCTGACTTATGGAAGTCATCCAAAATAATACCACTTCCTAAAAATGCTAAAAGTGATGAGTTTAGGCCTATCTCCATTTTGCCCTTTTTGTTTAAGGTATTTGAAAGCATACTACAAAAGCAAATCAATGCCTATCTCACTGCAAACTCAATGCTTACCCCAAAACAGTCTGGTTTTCGTAAGAAACATAGTTGTATCACTGCACTTTTAAGTGTTAATGAGGACTTAAGACAAGCATTGGATAAAGATGAAGTAACGTTTCTGGTTTTGCTCGATTTTTCAAAGGCTTTCGATACCGTCAACCACGTGAATTTATGTAAAAAGCTTATGCAGAATTTTAATTTTTCTTCTGGTGCAACAAAATTAATCTTTTCGTACTTGACTAACAGAAGGCAAGCAGTGCAGGTTGGAGGTGGTTGGTCTAACTTTCTGCCGAATGTCACTGGTGTCCCTCAGGGTTCTATTCTTGGACCCCTTTTGTTTTCGGTGTATGTAAATGATCTTCCATCTATGATTTCCAATTGTTTTTCGCACATATACGCAGACGACGTTCAGTTGTACTTTAGTTGCCCACTTGGCCTGATTGAGCATGGTGCCTTTTGTGTAAATGAAGACCTAGAGAATGTGACTAATTGGTCTGAGTCGAATGGTCTTTTCTTAAACCCTAAAAAGTCGAAATGTTTGGTGATATCGAGAAAGTCTCTTGATCTCAATTATTTCCCTTCGATTGTATTGAGCAATGCTCCAATTGAATACGTTGAAACGGCAAAAAAGTTAGGAGTGACGTTCAACCGCTTTTTGACTTGGGATAGGCATATTAATGTACTTGTCGGCAAAGTGTATGGCGTACTTCGAACATTATGGGTAACTCAGGCTTTTACACCAGTTAAAACACGTTTACTTCTTGCAAAGTCTTTGGCCATTCCCATGTTATTGTATGGCTGCGAAATTTACTGCAATTGTAATTATGTAAGTAAGCGAAAATTAAATGTCGCATTTAATTGTACTGTTCGCTATGTCTATGGGTTACGTAGGTATGACAGAACATCTGGTTTTGCTAAGCGCCTTTTAAATATGTCTCTTGAAAACCATCTAGAGCTACGAAGTTTGATTTTGCTTTCTGATATACTAATTACACGCCAACCACAGTATTGTTTTGAAAGAATTTGTATTGCTTTCTCGCATAGATCTCGTCAGTTAATTATCCCTCGCTGCTCATTCTGAACATCTGAGCGTCAATTTTTTGTAAATTCGGTTCGTCTTTGGAACTCCTTACCACCTTTTATAAAAGAAAATCAAAACGCAACAAGCATAAAAAAGTATTAAAATCTCATTTTTCAGTACATTTTTAAGAGAAATTCTAAAATATACATTGATGAATATTCAAATTTGCTTTATATATTAATATATTAATTAATTAACTCTAATTTTGCTCAATTTTGAAAAATTAGCTTAAGACTATCTTATAAGATATTATATCTTACAGTTGTTAAGCATTCACAAATTTAAAATAAAAATAAAAATTAAATATCTGAAGCCACAGATTAAATAAGTCTTATAACACTTCTGAGACCAATGTAATGTTATAATAAATAAAACTTATTTTCACTTTTTACTATACACTTTTATTTACTTTCTAAATTAACAAACACTTTTATCTATAACAAACTTTCACTATTACTTTTTACAATTTACAAGAATTAACACTTCCAAATTACAATTTCACAAACAGTTAACTTTATCACTGTCAAAATCAAACTGTCCCGATCTCCTTCTCCGACCTCGTATTTATACTCCTCTCATTTCTTCTCGAAGGATCCAGAGATCTCCAGTTGCGTTAAGCAAAAGAGACAAATACACACAGACAGATAGAGACAGATATAGACAGATTTCGTTCCGTTCGAAGTTCGAAAGTTCGAAGTTCGGATGAAAGCGTTCAGAACTTTAGTCATTCATCATAACCAAGGACCTACATGTGTCATTTCGTATGGGTGTGTTCGCTCCTACATTCGTAACAATATGATTGTGTAAAAAAAAACAAAAAAAAGTATGACAACCCTAAAACTGCAGCAACACTTATGTATTATAAGACTAATTAAATTAATTATGTCAAAAATACACATTGAGTTTAAGCAATAAATATTCTGACAAGCACTTCGACCCAGGGCAACCCTGCCAGACTTCAATTTTTGTATTGGGCTGATTCCAAAGAAAATATTCACAAAGCACGAGAAAGTATGAGGTTTGTACAATATTCATTCAACCTGGTAAACTTTTCCATATGGTAAAATGGGAAAGTTTACCAAGCATGATTCATGAACGCTCCTAAAATCAACTTGGGTAAATGTGTGCAAATTATGTATTGGTACAAGTACCAATACATAATTTATTTATTTATTTGGAGAAAATTATGGTTCTTTTCTTGTCTTATTAAAAACTAAAAATTAAACTTAAAGGTTTTCCAGGTTTACTGTTTCAGATTACCATACTCTGATAGAAAATTTGACAGTACAATTCCCAGATTTACCATTTTACCACATTTACCAGGTTGCATGAATACCCCTAATGTGTTTTCACTTTCTATCGGTATGAAATTTGAGATGGCAGCACTTTTGCAGCGATAGACTATAGGTGTGTTTTTTTGTACGCCCGGGCTAAGTTGGACGAAAAAAACGCTGTCGGGGCTAAACAATTTACTTGTCAAATACAACAACAAATTAGCCCGAGGGGCTTAGCTGCTAAGCCCCGAGAATTCTCGGGGCTAAACTCTTTGAAGGGGTTAAAATCTGTGCTACCAACTCACTTTCTGTTAAATAATCGATAAATTGTATGAAAACATCAAAACTATCGATTAATTGTATGAATATAAAAACACAGAGATGGCGTTTGGTGTAGAAAAAAAAATTAAATTGTGTATTTTTCTTAACTGTTTCAAATTATTTCATTCAAATTTTATAGTGTGTGTATTTAATGCTCTGAAATATCTTTATAAGTATGTTATTGAATTTATTAAAACACAAAATGGAAACAATTCAACAAATCAGAAATTTTTTTTAATTTTTTTTTGTCATTTCATTCACAATGATGCCAAGTGTTTTGGTTAAGCCCCGAGGCGTTTTTTCGTCCATCTTTGCCCGGGCGCACAAAAAAACACACCTTATTTATTTCCAAAGTGATTGTATATTATGTATTATGTAAAACAAAGTCGGGTAAGTAACACAATTTATAACTCAAGAACTGCTGAACCGATTTCCATGCTCTCTGATTTGTTAGATTCGTCTCCCTTCCAAATAGCATATAATAAGACTGGTATTCATCAAGCGCTCATAAGTAATGAGTGCTCATATTGGAGTTTTCTTAGTCAGCGCTATCAACTTTATGAGTGGTCGAGACCACTCATAAGTCACTAATATTCCTTGGTGAATAGGTTTAGGAGGGCACTGTTTTTATTTTGGTAAAGAAAACACTGTATCAAATAAGCTGTGAGCCACTGTAAATACATACCTACCATCTAAAGATTGTAAGATATCGTATGGGAGTCCTGGAAAAGTGCGCAAAAAACAAAGAAAGTCACATATGTAGAAAAAAGTGGAAAGTGGAAAAAAGTGTGACAAGTCTTTGATAAATATGCTAAAGAGCGCAGGCAACCGTGGTAAAAAGCGCGGAATACCGTGAAAACCCCACATAATACCGGTGAAATATCGTGAAATACTTCGGAGGTTAGCAAGAGAGGTCTGGAAAAAAGGTGCTTAGTACGTAAAATATTGCGGAAATAGCGAAGAAAGTGGTTAGTACCACGGGAAAGGTAAAGCGAAGAAAGTCAAAAGCATGGAAATTCGCGAAAAAAACGTGAAAAGTCTCGCAAAAATATTAAAAATACCAACGAAGAGTGAGCCAAAACCGCGGAATATCGTAAATAAATGTGCCACTCTTTGTTCGTAATATCTAACGCATATTTATTTACGACCTCATACCTTAATTTCTAAGGTATTCCACACTTTGTCCGTAACTTTTCATGTTTTTTCCTTGACTTTTCACACTTTTATCGCGACATTACAAGTTTTTTCCTCGGTCTTCTGCGTTTTATCATGAACCACGTATCTACAAAGCAAATTTTGTTTAGTTTTTATTAAGTAATTTAAGTTTTTCTCGAAATTGAATAATTAGATTGAATAAAAAGAAATCGAATTAACTGCAGGTAAAACATATTAATTGAGGTTATTTCACCATTTATACTTTTTCATCTTCCTTAGTTTTGCAGCGATGTCAAATGGTAAGCAAAATCTTTTAAAAAAATGTAGTTACGAGGTTCACTCATAAACGGGATGATATGTGTGTTGGTCAGTAGCTTCTGTAGTTCTGATTCAGTAACTAATAACCTTTATAAACAATCGTAACAAAAGATGTTAGTACAAAAAAAAAAAATCACCTGCAGAGCAAGACAACGTCTGCCGACCCGGCTAGTTATTATTATTATTGTAATATGTTTCTGCGTTTAAATAAAACTTATTTCCACTTTTACTAATTCACTACACTCTGTCCGATAAGAATTGGCAGTACAGAGAAGATAAATTTCTCAAAAAAAGCTTTTACAGGGTTGCCGTAATGAGCATTTTGAATTTGAAAAAGCTGTAAGCAATGTATGTAGGGTTACCTTTCTTCTTTTTTAGATTAAAATTTCTTTTCGTTTTTTTTATGTATAGAAATGAAAATGATCTTTTTCCACACCACCAAGAGGTAACACAATTGGCGCGTTTTTGAAGGGTATCCCCAGTAGGTCTAACCCCTTTTAAATAAAAAAACCAAACAAAAAATAAAAATATATTCATAAATATTAATATAACAAAAAATTAAAATAAACAACCATAACAAAAATAAATAAAAATTCATGTTTTAACAGTATTCACATATACATATATACATTTTAATCCGTTGAGTAGATACTATTGCTGCTCTCTTCGTCTAAATTTATAATAAGGCTTTCCACAAACAAAATATAAAAAACAACACAACAAAAGCACAACAATAATATACAAACAACACAAAAATAGAACAACAATAGCACAACAATATTATCACAATAATACACAAAAATAGCACGAGAACTCAAAAAACCAACTGCCCGGTACGAGAATCTACGGAAATAAAGTTCTTCCTCAAATAACCGCATTTTGACGGATTTGCCAAAACTTTAAAAGGAATGCAAACGTCGAAACACAACACGATAACACTCATCGTTAAGAACTTTTTAAGAAGCTCTCAAACCAAAAGATCCTCTACAGAAACCCATTGAAAAAGTAAAAGAAAAATACGAAGTGAGTAACGACATTGAAAAAGGCAACTCCGAATATGTCTTGCTTTATGAGGGTTGAAAACTAAAAAGCAACAGCGAACGATCAGTGCACGCTCAAGTGTGCGCCAGGCAGGTCGTTGTGGGATCTACGTCGAATGCCATTGAAAACTCATGGGCGGTTTATAAAACTTTTCATAGTAGTTTCTTTGAATTGGGTATGGTGCATAAAATAGCCCGCCCATAAGGCTTGTACTGCCAATTTTTATCGGACAGAGTATAATTTACTTTCAAATTAACAAACACTTTTATTTATAACAAGCTGTTTCACTATTACTCTTTACAATTTACAAGAAATAACACTTCTGTTCGGGTGCACTGAGACCCTGAGGTTCTGGTTAAATTAAGTTCCTTTGACGTAGTCGTTCAAATATTTTAAGCAATAAGAAACGTTTGTTTCTATTTGAATGTTCAAAACAAAAGATATTTTATTTTCAGAGAAAAATAATAATGAAAACACAAAAATATAAATGAACAATTATTTAAAGTTTAACAAACAAGTAGTTTTACATAATGTAGAAATTTAGAAATAAAAGCATATATATACAATTTATGGCAGTAGAATTCTGCCGTAAACATTCCGGCCGCCTTGCAACAATCTTGTTGCAATGAAAGAAAAGAAACATGAATAATTAAAGTATGAAATTACATAGATGGAATTTTAAATTATGGTTGAAGAAAATAATACAGATAAAATATTATAGATGATGGTTAAATAATCAAGCGAACATATTATTAAACATAAAAAAGTGCAAGAAAAAGTAAATTGCATAATGTTGCATTGAAATTAATTAAAACAAAAATAAAATGAAAGACAAAGAAAATGTTTGCTTTTAAACCTTGAAAAATTAACGAGTTTTCATTCAACGTTTAGTACACAAAGTTTAACAATTGGGGGCGTTATAATACCATGCTGTGTTCGAATATCTGCAACACGTATTCTTTTATAAGTACCAGGATATACCTTTATAACCCAGCCTAAGCGCCACTCGTTTGGAGGTAGATTTTCATTTCTCACTACCACCAAATCATCTTTCATTACATCTTGCTGTGGATATTTCCATTATTATGTCGCTTTTGGAGGTCCATTAGATATTCATTTTTCCATCTAACACAAAACTTCTGATGAAGTATCTTTAATTTTTTCCATCTGTTTATGGAGTTTAAAGAAGAGTCAGTCAAGTCAGGTTCAGGTGGAGCTAAGAGTGGCCCACCAAGAAGAAAATGCCCTGGAGTAAGAGGCAACACGTCTTGAAGGTTATCAGAAATTGAAGAAATTGGCCGGGAATTGAGGCAAGCTTCAATCTTAGCTAAAAGCTTGGAAAATTCATCAAATGTATATTTATGGTCTGCTGCAATCTTTCTAAAATGTTTTTTAAAGCTCTTTATCCCAGCTTCCCATAAACCGCCCATATGAGGCGCACCGGGAGGAATGAACTTCCATTCCAAATCACGATCGTTATACTGTTCGGCAATGGCAGTAGGAAGAGATTTTTTGAAAGATTTAAAATCATTTGCAAGCATTTTGCTAGCACCGACAAAATTTGTTCCATTGTCGGTTTTTGGCATTCCACGACGAGCAATGAAACGGCTCAAGGCTCCAAGGAATGATTCACTAGAAAGATCACTAGTCGCTTCCAAATGAATAGCCTTTGTGGAAAAGCAAATAAATAAGCAGATATATCCCTTAGTTAATCGGCAGTACCGACCTGTAAAAGTTTTGATTGTAAAGGGACCAGCAAAATCTAATCCAGTATTTGTAAATGGTAAAGAAATATCTGTTCGTTCGAACGGCAAAGCTGCAGCTCTTTCTTATGAATGATGCATGTTTTGCAACGTCGAATCAAAGTTTTGACAAGGGTTTTCAATCTTGGTACCCAATACTCACAGCGTGTCAAACGCAAAAGCAGTTGATTTTCACCATGCAATGATATTCTATGATTGAACTTAAGTATAAGTGAAGTAATATGTGCATTGTATGGTAAAATTATTGGGTACCGTTCGTTATAAGAAAGAGATGCGTTAGCTAATCTTCCATTAACCCGAAGGATCTCGTTGGAGTCGATCATTGGATTTAGATTTGCTAGAGAACTTTTGGTTGGTATTTGTTCGCCTTTTAAGAGTAAAGAATATTCGGTTGGGTAATACATGGATTGTGATAATCGTATGATGACATTTTTGGAACGAAAAATATCTTCACGAGTAAGATTAATAGACTTATTATTGAATTATTTTCTAAGATCTGGATGCGTCCGATGAAAAAATCGAAGTATATAAGCCACGACATGTAGTGCATTTGGCAAAGATGAATATTTTTGTATTATATTTTCCATGTTGTAGATATTCAAATTTGTGTGATTTGCCTTAAGTGGTCTTCTTTCCAAATCAGTTTCTTTTGGACATGTAAATATTGATTTGGGCCAGAATTGTTCAGACTGCCTTAGCCATAATGGGCCTTCCCACCAGAGACTACTTTCTTTGAGTTGTTTTGGAGATAAACCTCGAGTAGCAAGGTCGGCTGGACTGTCAGCGGACCGAACGTGCATCCATTTGGCGTTGTATGTATTCTCTTGTATAAGAGATACCCTGTTTCCGACAAATGTAGCCCATGAACAAGAAGGTTTCTCCAGCCAACAAAGAACAATAGAACTGTCTGTCCAAAGAAACAAATCATAGTTTTCGCAATTAAGTTCTGGAAGAACTCTTTTTACAAGCTTTGCAAGGAGTAAAGCACCACACAATTGTATTCGTGGAAGTGAAATTAGTTTTACTGGTGCAACTTTACTTTTAGCGCATAATAGATGAGTTGACCAATTGTTATTTTCATTCTGGACTCGCAAAATAAAAAATAGAGTGGCAGCGTAGGCACTCTCAGATGCATCACAAAATCCATGAATATGAATTGATTTAAAATTAGGAGTGTACTGAATCCACCGAGGGATTTTGATAGATTCAATTTCTTGAAATTGATCAAAGAATTCCTTCCAGCGATGACACGTTAGGGGCAAAAGACTAAGACGTCCCATCCTTCCAGATTTGCTGCATTATAATTTTAGCGGTAATGATTACCGGAGATAACTATCCCACTGGGTCAAATAATCGAGCTATAACGGATAGTACAGCTCTTTTTGTTGTTTTAAATTCGAAAGTTTGAACAGAAAACTAAAACGAATCTCTTTTGGCATTCTATTGTACCCCAAGAGTTTTTGTAGCACTTTTATCCTCGAACTTTAAAAGATCTTGATTATAAAGATCAGACAATGGAAAGTTACAAATCAAATCATTACAGTTCGCAGTCCATTTTCGAAGTGAAAATCCTGCTGAGCTTAAAGCATTTATAAGCTCACTCTGCTTAGTTAACGCAGTTTGAAGATCATGTGCTCCTGATAAGACGTCTTCAACGTAAAAGTCCCTTTGTAAAACCTTTAAAGCAATAAAGGTATACTTTACATCATCAGCTAGTCTTTTTAGTGTTCGAAGAGCATGATAAGGAGCACAATTAACTCCAAACGTAACAGTGTTAAGCTCATAGTCAAGAATTTCACTTTGACAGGATTTTCTAAATAAAATCCTTTGATATGAAGTATTTTCAGGATGAACTTTAATTTGTCGGTACATTTTTTCAATGTCAGCATTGAAAACATATTGAAAAAATCGCCATCATCATGCGTCATTAAATCTGATTGCAGTTTGGGACTTGTATGTAAAACGTCGTTAAGACTCGTACCATTACTCGTTGAGTTAGAAGCATTGAATACTACTCTAACCTTTGTACTAACGCTTTCAGGTTTTAATACAGCATGATGCGGCAGATAGAATGTTGATGTTTGTTTATTTTTGTATTGTTCATAGGGTGGAACCCTATGCATGTGACGAAGATCTACATATTCTTGCAATACATTGTTGTATTGCAATTGAAAGTCAGGATTTTTTGACAACCGTAATTCGTTACGTTTGAATTAGTTAAGTGCGATGTCTCTTGATCGACCAAGTATTGGAATTGGTTCTTTAAACGGAAGGTTAACAATATATCGACATTGACATCTCTGCTAGTAGTAGCAGCATAAAAGTTCTCGCAGTATTGTTCAGCAATAGTAAGATGTTCAAATTCGGGTACTTCTTCTATTTTCCAGAATTCTGACATTTGTTGATTTAATGAAACCTCATTGAAATCGGATAAGAAAGTCAAAAAACTTTTAAAATCTTTTGAATTTATAGGCCCAGAAAGAATCCACCCGAATATCGTTTCTTGACCTAGCAGAGAGCCAAAAACGTTGTTTTTGATTCCTTCTCTAATAATCGATGGATATAAGTCAGCACCGATAACCAAATCGATTTTAGAGCTTTCACAAAAAAACGGTTCTGTAAGAATAAAATTTACAGGATGTAACTCTGTTGGATTTATCTCGCATGAAGGGAGATTTCCGGTCAATTGTTTCAAAACAAAAGCTGTAGCCGATATTATCATCTTCTCATATCTGGATCCAGGGTCAATTAATGCTCTTAGAGTAAATTTTTCTCCTAGATGATTAATATCAACAAGAACCGTGAGACATAAGTTTGAATTTGAGTTGATTTAGCAGTGGACTGTACGGTTTGGTTTATATTTGGTTGAAAGCAAGAAGTTGGTTGAAATTCTTTCACAGAAAGTGGGTCATGGCAGGTATTAAAATTCGATGACTTGTTAGAATGCAATAGGGTATGATGTCTTTGTGAACACTTGGTACAGGAGTATTTACTCCGACAGTCAATAACCAAATGAGTCACAGACAAACAATTTTCACACAATTTTAATGACTGCACTTTTGAAAATCTCTCTTCAACCGACATTTTAGTAAACTTTGGACAAAATCGCAAATGATGAGATTTCTGGCAAAGTTTACATTGGAAGTTATTATTGGTTTGAACATGGAAAGCTTTACCTTGATGTGGTTTCAGCTGTGAGGACTTGGCTGGTTGAGAATCGCTAGTAATAGGACGTTTTCCAGAGTATTTGATGTCAGAAACGGTTTCCAGGACACGATATCGGTTTTTTAAGAACAAATCCATATCGTTCCATGTAGGGATATCACATGGATTTTGAACAGACTGTTCCCACAAAGAAAGCGTTACTTCTGGCAACCGACTCGAACACAAATAAACTAAAATAGGGTCCCAAGAATCTGTAGACACCTTATAATTCTTTAGGTTTGACATAGCGTTATAAATCTTTCTCTGGATGTCCTTTATTTGCTTACTCGATTCACAGGTTATAGTTGGTAAACTGAACAAAGTTTTTAGTTGGTTGTTTACCAATATACGTTTGTTTTCGTATTGATCTGCAAGAGCAGCCCAAGCTACATAGTTCAAAGTTTTCGGAAGTTAGTGGAAACTTTGCAACGATATTAAGGGCTTCTCCACTTGTTTTTGCTCTGAGGTGAAAGAGCTTCTGAACGGAACATAGTTTCGGATGATTAATGTAGACGGCCGTTAACATGTCCCTAAAGGATGGCCATGTCAAATAATCAACAGAAAATACTTCTCTATCACATGCTAGAACCTTGATGCATGAAGCATTAGGAGAAGCGAAGGTAGAAGGTGAAGAATTTAAATTGTTATCAGAATTGATAATCCTTAGTTTTTTATGACTTTCGATTATCTCCGCCAAACAGCTAATGTAAATTGCTGAAGAAAAACGATATTTGCTTTTTATAGATTCTAGACTTGAATCATTGCCATCACCTGCATCATTGTTTAATGAGTTAGGTTGAAGACATAACGCACAACATCTCTTTACATTCGCCCAAAGATTGTTAAGTTCAATCTTGTAGGCCTCTAATGAACTTTCAGTTTGTTCACTTAGAACTATTTCTTGATAAATTGTTTGAAATACGATAAGTTCATCGGTTGAAATAATGAAATCGCTCAGAGATGTCATTTTTGATCATATAATTTTATATTATTTAAGGAAATGAATTTAAATTTAAGAAATTACTAAAAGATGCCAAGAAAAATGATTGGATTGAGGAATGATATGTATTTAAAGAAATAAAATTTTGATAATAGATTATGAAATTGATAATAACAGCAAGGTATTTGGTAACGGTATTTAAAATATTTAAGATGCAAAAGTCGAAAAACTTAATTAATGTTCAATATTAAAAGCAAACTATTTTTATTTTCTTGGGTAGTTTTGGACTTAGTATTTTATTTTAACATTAAAATTTATTTATTTATTTAAAATGACTCGATTGCACTTATTTAGGAAAGATAATATGTACGCACCTGTTATCACACAATAATTGAATAATGATAACTCCTCTTGATAAATAGGCTTGAAAGTTTTGGCAATTTATAGCTTCTTAGTTTTCTCTATCCTGATGGCTTCTAGATTCTTGAATTAATTTATTGATGCTAGCTTCGTTTACGTTTGTACTTGAAGTATTTATTGGAAAAATCTTCTTTTGTAGAAGAAAATTGAAGAAAATGATGGAATGTTTCAGAATTGCAATCTTTTTTTGAATATAATGGTAGATCATCTACGAATTAAATTCTTTTTGTCTCCTTCGTTGAGATATTTAACAAATAAAGAATTCTTGAACAAAACTTGAATGATGAAATGCTACGCAATTTGGAATTGTGTTACGCAACACGTTTTGTTCTTGAAAATTCTTGAATAAAAAGATGGTTTGCAAATTCTTGAAAAGCCTTGAAAAATAATGGTTCGTCCAGATAATTATCGTATGATATATAGAAACGTGGTTTCTCTTCTTATCCGGCTCGAAGGACCAAAATGTTCGGGTGCACTAAGACCCTGAGGTGCTGGTTAAATTAAGTTCCTTTGACGTAGTCGTTCAAATATTTTAAGCAATAAGAAACGTTTGTTTCTATTTGAATGTTCAAAACAAAAGATATTTTATTTTCAGAGAAAAATAATAATGAAAACACAAAAATATAAATGAACAATTATTTAAAGTTTAACAAACAAGTAGTTTTATATAAAGTAGAAATTTAGAAATAAAAGCATATATATACAATTTATGGCAGTAGAATTCTGCCGTAAACAACTTCCAAATTACACTTTCACAACCACTTATCTTTATCACTATCAAAATTAAACTGATCTCCTTCTCCGACCTCGTATTTATACTCTTCTCAAATGCTGCCTTCGCTTTGACAATGGAAGCAGCAGAGCAAGATTCTCAAGGACTTCATCAGGTAAGAGAGGTTGAAGTTTAAGAATGTTAATGCCAGAGAGTTGATCTCCGAAGAAACCAGCGAGATGGACCTGTACGATGCTGGAACTTGAAAGCGTATTTGTTCTTGTACATTTTTTTTCGTGAGAGAAAACAAGATGTAACATATGTGAGATAAAATCATAAATAGGTACGTGTGACGAAGGCCTTAGATATTATTTATTGAAATTGAGCTCTCTCTAGAGTTACTAATGCCCTCTATATTCTGGCAGTAATTACATGTGTTTTAGTTTTCATTGTCACGTTGTCAGCAGTGCGAACATCGAAGAACATTTTTATTGTTCGATTCGGTAACTGTTCTAGATTGTTCGCCGATGCCAAAGGTTGCATGCTGAGAACAAATTAAGCTATAAAAATGGCAGCAGAAAAAACGGAGCTTAAGAAATCTCTAACAGCAGCGGTGGGATCTAATCTAAATCCTCCCAATATTAATACGTTGAATGAAGAGGACCCTGCACCTACTAATGACGGTCTTGTACAGCAGCAGTCAGAGCCATTGCCGAGAGATGTCACTCCAGACATGTGGCCAACATTTTTTAAAGGAATGATGGAAATTATGAAAGGAAATCAGCAGGAACCATCGCCTTCGTCATCACCTTCGTCATCAAATGTACAAACGAAGAAAATGAAATCTAGTGAGATTTATGTTCCAGCATTTGACCCCGATGAATCCCAATTCACAGCAGCTCAATGGTGCTAGGAAATTGAGTATCATCGCAAACATAATTTGTGGACAGACTACGAAACAAGAAATGCAGCGTTCACGCATTTGCAGGGGCGTGCTAAGAAGTGGGCCTCCCGCTCATACTCATTATTTCGAGCGGGGGAAGATCTCAAAGAAACATTGACGAGACAATTTGCAGCACCTAAACGTTTTCACGATCTTTTTCGTGACATGGTGGATTATACTAGCGAACAAGCAACTTCATATCTGGAATATTCCACAAACAAACTTGTGATGATAGACAGGCTGGAGACAAATTGGAGTGAAGCGAAAAAAAATCGAAGTGGTAATTTCTGGTATTGCAGATGCACAGGTACGATCAGAATTACTAAAAACAACACCTACAGATTTTATCGGACTGGATAGACATTTAAACACTTATTCTAAATCAAAATTAAAAAGATCTTATGATAGTCATTCTAGTTCTGATGTTCTTAATTTTAAAAGGCCAAAAATTATTGAACAACAGCCATCAAGTAGTCGTCAGTGCCATAGTTGTGGACAAATAGGTCACATTAAACGAAACTGTTTGAACTTTCGTAATAAAAATAAATCCATAAACGAACACTCAAGATTGCCGCAGTCGAATTTTAATGATGAAAATATTCAATGTTCTTATTGTAAAAAAATAGGTGATACAGAGAAAACATGTTTTTCAAAACAAAGAAAAGAACAATTTAATGAGTTTAAAAATCCAGAACTACCCTCAAAATCTGTAAATGTTTGTTCAACTTCAAATACTGCTCTAGTTGCTATGAAAATATTTAATTTTAATTTGCAAGCTTTGATTAATAGTGGTTCGGAGTGTTCTCTTATAAGGAAAGAAATTGCTGACAGTCTTCCGGTTAAAAAGATATTTTCATTTACACGACTTACTGGCATCGGCTCCTTACCGTAGAATCAGGGCTGTTGCCTTATGATGTGATTATAGGTAGCGATATTTTTAGGAATCCGGGTTTGGAATTAATAATAAATAGTAATGGTGCAAGAATAACTCGTCATTCCGATATAAATGTTTGTGTGTCAAAATACTCAGGTTTTAATTTAAACGATCTTAACACGGATCTGAATGAGGAAAAAGATAAAGAAAAACTTATTTCTATTATAGATCGTTTTAGGGATAGTTTTGTCAAAGGCAATTCTAGATCTACTGTTACAACTGGGGAAATGGAAATTAAATTAAAGAATCCTGACAAAATTGTTCAATGTCACCCTTATCACCTAGCTCCAGTAGAGGGTACGACACTTAGAGAAATAATTGAGGACCTACAATCAAAAAACATTGTTCGGGAAAGTTTATCCCCTTTTTCGAGTCCACCTTTACTCTTAAAAAAAAAAGATGGCTCCGATAGTTTATGTATTGATTTTAGAGAACTGCATATGAATACGTATGCCATGAGAGTCTTCGAGAATATCCATCTAGCTTGTCAAATCTGTCTGACTGTTTAGATACTCTTATAGTTGATAGTAATAATGAGGGTAATGAAGGATAGTAACGTTTCTTTTGTTTCATTCTAATTATTATATTCACATATCCATTGATTTTCCGTTTTGCTGTATGACTGCTTTTCAATATTGAAATTATGATTGAATTATCTAAATGAAATTAACTTGTTTATTTAATTACCAAACCTATGTTTGTTTACCTACTTAAAAAAAAAAAAATTTAAATAATAGTAATAAATAATAATAATTAGTGTTGAAAGCCTTTGCATTTGAAAATGATTCATAATATTCAAAGATTTTACACTTGATATTATTGAGACTTTGTTTATTGAAAGCCTGAACGCTTTGCAGTTAAAATGATTTATAATATTGAAAGCTTTTACGCTTTTTATTATTGAGATATGCTGATTGTTGAAAGCCGGATAACGCTTTGCATTTTAAATATTGTTGATTATGATATTGGAAACTTTAAATCTTTATATAACTAAAATTATTTCTTTTGGAGAAGTAGCGAAGAATTGTTTAGGAATGAAGATTTCGCGTGACAAAGATGCATTATACCTAGATCAAGAAAATTATATATCTGAGATGCTGACGAAATTTAACATGGATGAATCTAATCCTGTAGCAGCTCCTATGGATATCAATGTGAAACTTACAAAAGATATGTCACCAAAAACTCCAGAAGAAGAAAAAGAAATGGCTAAAATTCCTTACCAGCAAGCAATCGGACGTCTTTTGTTTGCAGAGCAGTGTACTCGACCAGATATTTGATTTGCAGTAAACAAACTAAACAAATTCAATAACTGTCCTGGCAAAGAACATTGGGCTGCTGTGAAAAGAATATTTAGATATCTTAAAGGAACAAAAGCAGCTAAATTGAAATTTTCAAAAATGGAAATTCTGAATTAAAAATTTATTCAGATTCAAACTGGGCAAGTGATTGTGACGAAAGAAGATCTGTCACAGGATACGTTTATGTCTTACAAGGCAGTGCTGTTTCTTGGGCAACGAAATATCAACCAACTATTGCCTTATCCTCAACAGAAGCCGAATATGTGGCACTTTCGGCATCAACTCAAGAAGCAATGTGGATTCGTGGCCTTGAGACTGAATTGAACCAACATTTTAATAACTCGGCCATGAATATATATTGCGACACCAAAGTGCAATTCATCTCGTATCGACTAGCAAGTATCTATCAAGATCCAAACATATTGATGTTCGAACATGAATATTATCGCTTTCATCGAAATTGGAACGGAATTGATGGTTGCAGATTATTTAACAAAACCAGCTAAAGGCAGTTCAATGTTTGCAGCGTTTCATGCAGAAAGTATGAATGGTGTTTTGATAGCGGTGCAACAGATCATATGACATCGGACCCGAATTACTTCAAAGAACACTGGATATTGCCACAGATCAGTAATCTGGACAATATTTGGCATCGAAGATTTGGTCACTTCGGTCAAGAAAATATGAAATTACTTACACGAGGTCTAGTAAAGGGTATTGATTCGAACCAAGATTCTTTTTCGACTTGTCCGTCATGTGCCGAAGGGAAGCAGCATCGGAATAGCTTTCCATCAGAAGGGTCAGGGTCATCAAGAGTTCTTCCATTAATCCACTCAGACGTGTGTGGGCCAATTAAGGTGAAATCTATTAAGGGAAGTATATATTTCGTTACTTTTATAGATGATTTCACTCGCAAGGTGTTTGTTTACTTCATGAAGACTAAAGATGCTGTGCTGAACTGTTTCCGTGAATTCAAAGCTGAAGTCGAGAACCAACAAGAATGTAGAATACAAATTTTACGAACGGACAACGTCAAGGAATTTGTGAACAACGCTATGGAACATGAGTTGAAGAAGTCCGGGATTGTTCATCAAACAACAGTCCCCTATACTCCGGAACAGAACGGTTTAGCAGAGAGGATGAACCGAACTCTTACAGAGAAGGCTCGAGCTATGTTGTGTGACGCTGAAATGCCAAAATTGTTTTGGGCTGAAGCAGTTAATTGTGCTTGCTATAAAACACCAGAAGAGCTATGGGTAATCACAAACCGGACGTTAGATGTTTTAGAATATTTGGTTGCGCAGCAATGTCACACATTTCCAAACAGAAACGCCGAAAGCTAGATTCAAAATCTGAAAAATGCATCTTCGTGGGCTATTCAAGAACTTCAAAAGGTTTCCGTCTCTACAGTTTACAAAGGAAGGATGTTTTCATCAGCCGTGATGTACTTTTTCATGAAGATCAGTTTCACTACAAGAAAATTCAAAAAGAAAGTATTAATCACGTTCCAATGCATACTGTTGTAGTGGAGGCAAATCCAACCAAGAACCAAGAAAATCTTGTTGATAATAGCGATGTCGATTCATATTCATCAATTTCAGACAATGATTATGAAGTGGGGGATAACGAAGAAGATGTATCTTTGATTATTCAAGATTTTCCTTCAACACTAAACACGCATCCTGGTATGGTGAATGAGGAGACAGATGACGAAACTATACGCCGAAGCGAGAGGATCTCAAAGTTACCTAAGGTTGCTTACAATGCTGAGAAGGTCACTATGTTTGAAGATCCTGAAGACATTGAAGAAGCATTATCTGGATGTGACAAAGAAAAATGGATAGATGCAATGCAGTGTGAAATGAAATCATTTGAAGAAAATGATACCTGGAAATGTGTAGAAAAGCCTGCTGGAGCCAACAATATCAAAACAAAATGGGTGTTCAAGAAGAAGAAAGACGAACAAGATGGTGTACGATACAAGGCCCGATTAGTGGTCAAAGGTTTTACACAGAAGAAAGGTATTTACTATGAGGAAACCTATTCTCCTTTTGTGAGGTATTCTTCTGTACGATATTTAATAGCATTGTCAGCAAGGTACAATCTACAAATTCTACAAATGGACGCTATTACTGTTTTTCTCCAAGGTGGGTTAAGTGAAGACATCTAAGTTGAGAAACCGAGGGGACTTTCCATTGGAAGAAAATGCCAAGTGATGAAACTCAATAAAGCTGTTTATGGACTGAAGCAGTCAAGTTTAGTTTGGAACACCAAACTGGATCGAGTTCTCCAAAAACTTGAATTCACGCTTTCACTAGTGGATCCTTGCATATACCTCCATCGAAGGACTAAGAACATGACATTTCTAGCAATCTATGTCGATGACATCCTTATCTTCACTAACGAAACGACATTCTATGAAAACCTGAAACTAAATTTGATGAAAGAGTTCAAAATGAAGTTTTTGGGAACTGCAAAGAATTGTTTAGGAATGAAGATTTCGCGTGACAAAGATGCATTATACCTAGATCAAGAAAATTATATATCTGAGATGCTGACGAAATTTAACATGGATGAATCTAATCCTGTAGCAGCTCCTATGGATATCAATGTGAAACTTACAAAATATATGTCACCAAAAACTCCAGAAGAAGAAAAAGAAATGGCTAAAATTTCTTACCAGCAAGCAATCGGAAGTCTTTTGTTTGCAGAGCAGTGTACTCGACCAGATATTTGATTTGCAGTAAACAAACTAAGCAAATTCAATAACTGTCCTGGCAAAGAACATTGGGCTGCTGTGAAAAGAATATTTAGATATCTTAAAGGAACAAAAGCAGCTAAATTAAAATTTTCAAAAATGGAAATTCTGAATTAAAAATTTATTCAGATTCAAACTGGGCAAGTGATTGTGACGAAAGAAGATCTGTCACAGGATACGTTATGTCTTACAAGGCAGTGCTGTTTCTTGGGCAACGAAATATCAACCAACTGTTGCCTTCTCCTCAACAGAAGCCGAATATGTGGCACTTTCGGCATCAACTCAAGAAGCAATGTGGATTCGTGGCCTTGAGACTGAATTGAACCAACATTTTAATAACTCGGCCATGAATATATATTGCGACACCAAAGTGCAATTCATCTCGTATCGACTAGCAAGTATCTATCAAGATCCAAACATATTGATGTTCGAACATGAATATTATCGCTTTCATCGTAATTGGAACTGAATTGATGGTTGCAGATTATTTAACAAAACCAGTTCCAGCCTTAAAACATAAATTCTGTCCCAACAATATGGGTTTATATTTGGGGTAAATTTTGTTCGAGTGGGGTTGTTGAAATACTTGTTTTGTTTATACTTGCGATCAAAATTTCTTAGTAACTTAGTTTCAATATTATTGTCTACAAAAAATGTTTGTCAATACATTTATTATTCTGTTTTTTGTTCTAATCGAATCAAGACATTTTATTTAATTCTGCTAAAACTTTCAATTAAAAAACACGAGTTGATGATATTTTAACATTTATTTTGAATGGATTGAACATAAATAAATGTCCCTTCAAAATTTAAAATGATTGAACGTCCAAAATTAAGTTTTTTGACTCAAACCTTGAACGATGGAAGCAATGTTCATGGAATCATGCTCTCTTCAAGAAGTGCCATGAGGCTTGGCTTAAAAATAGTTTTACACTTCCTGGAACTATTTTAAGCCAACTACAAAATGCGAAAAAACGAAGAGTTGCGAATCTTTTAGCCTCCAATTCAACTAAAGAGCTAAGGTTCGCTGCTGAAGTTTCCCAACGTTCCTCTGAAAAAAATTTTAAAACAAATATGAGAAGTAAACATTTTAAAAAGTGGGCGTGGCAGTGGGTGGAGAAAGTAGACACTTTTTTGTGTTTTTAAACTGACTTAGAAAATCAAATTCCTCAAATTTGATTCTAATCGTGATAGCCGTTGTAAAGATATAAGAAATAAACAAAAGTGGGCGTGGCAGTGGGAGGAGAGGGAAGACATAATTTTATATATTTTAGCTAACCTAGTTTATCAAATTCCTTGCACCCGTTTTAAAGATAAAAGTAATATACTAAAGTGGGCGTGAAAATTTCGTTAGGTTTTGTAAAATGTATTTTTATTACATTTACAACAATTTTTTTTACAAAGTCAACTTAGTTTTGGAAAATTGATTTTTGTCCACCATCTCCATAAAATCGACGCACTGTGCGTCGAGTAATTCATTTAACAAAAAATACAAAACCATACCTGGAAAAATTAATGTTTATACCCATTATTGATTCTATAGATGAAGACCATGCAAAATTCTAGTCAAATAAAGCTTTTTTTGGCAGTTTTCAGAAATTTTCAGGGTTTTAGTAATTTTGAACTAAAACCCTATAGTTTAAAAAAAGTATGTTTAAGTCAAATAATTTTTTACATATTGAGCCAGGAAATGTCTTCGTGAAGGGAGTAGTTTAAAAAAATATTATTCAAATATTTCTTTTAAGTTGTTTGGGCATTTTACCTTTAATTTTCCAGTCCACGAAATAATTCGATACAAAAATTAACTTTAAAGCTAAAACGAATTTGTTTCAATATTTTTTCTTAAACACTACGTTTCTGGCTTTAAGATAGCATTGGTCTGCAAAAATTAAGTTTGTGTGTCCTTCATATAATTTTTTAAATTATGTAAGATTGGAATTTTCTGGATCTAAATATGGTTTCAGAAAAAATCTATCTCGTAAATTTTTTTTTGATTGATTTTAATTTTTGATTCTTCAATGTATAGTCACATTTTAAACCGTAATGTAAAAAAAATCACCATTAATTTCAAAACTCCGTAGTTTTTGGGATGTACACTGCATCCTATTTCTAAACTCTTGATACTGGCCAAGTTAATTATGGTGTAAAGAAGGCAGTAATCAGAGAAAACCCAATAAAAAGGGATATTTTGTGCTTCTCAGAAAGACTGTTTTCTATGGATTTTTCAAATTTTTTTTTGAGGAATCCAGAAGTCATACAAAAAATTGGCCAAGACATAAATTTGGTAATTTTTTCTTAATTTGTTCTACATTAACGGTTTTAGCGTTTATATGTTGGCATACGCACCAAAAACAATAAAAAAAACTATTTTTTGTAAGATATTCAATGATTTCTCATGTTTTCCGTGATAAATTTTGTTGGTTAACTTCAAATACATACTCAACATCCCAAAAAAACATAAAGTTAGCTATAAAAAGTATTACTTTAGAACTTTCCATTTCTATAAACGCTTGAATTGGACTACAGAGAGTATTTTGGACAAATCCTAAATTTCAATTTGCACATAGAAAGCGAATTTTTGAATGATTTCATTCCCATCCCATTAATAGTTTTGTAATAAAGTATTTACCAGCAAAGAAATTCGATGGTAAATGTACGAGTTTTAACATCTTCATATTACATATTTTCAGATTCGTGTTCAGCGGTACAAAGTCCTTTAGAAAAGTATACTTTAGTTTCAAGGCAATTTTCGTTGCAGACCAGTGCAATCTATAGTATACTTTTCTATGTGTTACCGTTGTCTTTGAATTGTTATTTTTTGTGTGAAATCATTTTTTTTTAATTCTCCTCCTGCCTGAATGTTTATGACAGTTTTATTAATTTTTTTTGGCACAATAACACGTTCTACTAGTTTGAATCATCTAATGAGAAGCATTCTAAATTTCTCAAGCCCCCCCCCCCCCCCCCCTGGCTACGTGTCTGAACCTAACCTAAGTCGGAAATTTGACCTCACTTGAAAATTCAGATGGGTATGTGTTTGTTAGTTGAAAAGCAAAAACAGCAAATGAGCTGTAATTGTTTTGGTTCAGATTGAAAAATGTAATACATATGTAATTCAAAATTATATAAGCAAGAAGGGAATATTTTATTGCAAAAGTTCACTTCACTGCTGGTATAATTTCCAAACAAATATGAAAAAAAAAAATATGACATTTGTCAAGTGTGACATCTGACATTTAATCTTTGAATGTGTGAGTGATTCTGCTTCTGATTCTGTTTTTAAAATCAGAAGAGAAATTCTCTTTTTTTCAGAATCAGAACTGTCAGTTTTGCCCAATTGAACGCTTTCAGATTGCGAATTTGGATTTTCCGGCAGATCTACCAACACCACTATGCACCATAACTGACAGCGTTCAATTTGTAAAGTAATTTATTTGTGATTAAAAATATTTAAATAGTAGCCGGGTTCAAGACAAACCAACTGAACCTAAGTTCAGTTCAGTTGGTCTTTGAACGGAAAATAGTTTGACATTTCAGTTGAAATATTATAAAGCATCTACTTTTTTGCATTTACATTGGGAGCATTTACTAATCTAGTGAATCAAAATGAGTTGACTACATAGTCAATGCGCCCAATGTAAATGCAAAAAAGTAAATGCTTTATAATATTTCAACTGAAATGTCAAACTATTTTCCGTTCAACGACCAACTGACAACTACTTGTCAGCCAATCAAAATGAGTTGACTACGTAGTCACTAGATTAATGAATGAGCCCATTGTACTGTGTTTGAAATAGAACATTTATTTTTCAAAGCTATACAAAATGAAAGTTAAGGATTCTCTTATGAGATATCCTAAAAAAAACCGCGAACGCCAACCCCAGAGGGGCCGGCCCAACCGTTCGACTTACAAATGAACAATTTCAAGTTAATTATTCTTTATAATTTCTTTATTGATATGTCTTATTCCTAGCGTGTCCAAACTAGAACTAACTAAACCTAAAGTTGAAATTGTCAATCGTAGCTTATGCTCGTGCAAGGGTAATTTCCATGACCAAGCATTTTCCGACTGTGGGAACAGCGGATGAGGATCATATTTCCTCGTGGCCTTCGGCAGTGCAAGTGCATTTACCTTTTCTATTGAAATACACTGTCAGCACTAATACCTCAACTCGTGGGAAATGCTTTGTGTTAACTACCCTCTCCTCAAAAATCTACGTCCCGTAGATCCTCAATTTAAGATGAAATGTTGGGAGATGCTATTGCTGGTGGTGGTAGTTGTATCTTGGGTAAGTCAATCTTTTTATATATTGTACGCCATATCTTCAGGATTACGATAGCGAATATTAAAAGGATGGTCATATCCGTAGTCGTATATGTGTTCAGCTTACTTGTGAGACTGCTTAGGGTTTTAATGTTGTTCATACTCATATCGTGGAGGTATTCGATGTCGATTTTATGCTCAATCGCGGTGGTGTTTGTGAGAACTGGTGGTAATGCTTGAAGTGAGGTTGTTGTAATACTGGCATATGTCCTGTTGTTGAGCTGAACTGATTCGTTGTACAGTTGAATCAGATATGTGCCAGAAAGTTCTTTGAGTACTCCTTTGCTGGTTAACCTTCCATTGAAGTTTGTAACGAATATTGTATCTTCCTTGATGAGTTCTACTATCATAGCTGTGTTTGAGCGTATCGTGCAACTAGCATGTCCTCCTTTTAATAATCGAACAATGCACCCATCTTCGTCGAGCTTTTCTAAAGAATCTTCATCGCAAACTGTCATGTTTCCTATATTAAGGCAATTAGATGTAATACCATAGGTTTCTTCATGGTTCACCAAAATTTTGGGGAAAGGTAAGTCTACCTGTTTTCCTTCGATAATTGATGCTCTGGTCAATAGAAGGTTAAATTCAATTCCGCTAACCTTAGGCATTGAAAGGACATACAGCAATATGGAATCATTGGTGAAAACCGATGGCTTACCAAATTGTAATGCTTCTACTACGTTTGCATAAGGTAAGGTTTCAACTTCATTGATGACCCTGTTGATTTCTTCTTGGTCTAGGAGATTAGTGTTTACTATTCCGCTTTTCGCTAGTTGGCACGCACGAGTAATCTCATTGACTTCTTCCTTGATGACAAGGAGTTCGTCTATAATACTCTGTTCTTGCATTGCCCTCCTGGATGAAGTTACTTGATTGGCAGTGCTGTTGATAACCCAATTTATCTTTTGTGTGATGTCCTCAGTTATTTTCAGGACACGCTCATTTATTTTGTACTGCTGGTTGTTGTTGGAAACGATATCTTCTTCGTTTTTGAGCACCTTGTCCCAGTCTGCAGCATCAGGGTTGCCTGCCAGCCATTTCCATGCGGACCCGATCCAGTTGATTGATCTTTGTCTTCTATGAGCTTTTCCTTTCAGAGAATCGAGACGTTCATGAAGTTGAGTAAGATGATGACGTGCGACGATTTTCCTCTCAGACTGCGTGATCTGCATTTCCACGGTTTCCGTCATTTTATTCACTAATTCTTCAAGTTTGTCCAAGCGAATGATGTGTATCAGATTGAAATGTCCATCAATAATCCATCCTTGCCCTTCCTTAATGGTTACCATAGGGGACATGTATTCGAATATACTGAACCCTTGCACGGCCGTTATTAATAGAAAACTGTTTAATATAAAGAATTAATAAAAGAAATATATGTATACATATAATATTAACTGTTAAGCTTAAAGATTAAATTATTTTCTAATTTAAGTCACATATTTTTATAAGTCTTTAAATTGACCAATTTATCTTATAAGTGATAGTGCAGAAGTTACAACATAGGACATTTTTTAAATAAGACAAAATAGAACTAAAATAAGTTTTTTTTTTTTTATTATTTCTGCTAATGTTTTCTTATATTTAAAATTATTTTTTAAGTGCTTTATATCATATTTGGTGCTTAGTGAAAGGTTTAATTAATAAGTGCTTTTTATTACGTTTAGTGCTTTGGTGAAAAGTTAAGTTAATGAGTGCTTACTGGGTGCTATTGCCATTTTCCTTTTTCTTTTTTTTTTTTTTTTTTTTTTTTTTTTTTTTATTTTACTCTCCGATGGGGAATTGAACCCCAGTTTCCCGCATAAGAGCAGGTGTACTAACCACTATACTATCGAGGAGCCTTTAAGTTTGATTTTTACTGATATTTTTAATATGGGTTTTATGGATTTTTCTACCTGTATCGGTCGTGATTGTCACACGATTATTTTTGGCTACGATATTTTTTTGGAATAAAGGTTTATTCTTCGCTTTAATCCCTTTT
Source organism: Meliscaeva auricollis (assembly GCA_948107695.1). Taxonomy (NCBI): domain Eukaryota; kingdom Metazoa; phylum Arthropoda; class Insecta; order Diptera; family Syrphidae; genus Meliscaeva; species Meliscaeva auricollis. Next base: position 50,474,671 of record OX403617.1, on the reverse strand, counting down.
GCTGCAGTGTAAACGACATCTCCTCTTTTATATTTTTTGGGAGAGGTTCTTGTTTTGTTTCTGTAGCTGTTTGTCTCTCTTTGTTTCCTTTTTATCTCTACTTTGAGATCCTGATTTATCTTTTTCCTAAAGTTCGCAAGATTCTGATAGTTGATTCTTGGGGACCTATCGAAGAAAACATCCGTGGGTTTCAGTTTGGTAACTGAATGGATGCTATTATTGTATCTGTCAACGGCAATGTTTAATAATTCTTTCAGACGCAAATCTTTATATTCTACTTTGAGGCAACGATAAATTTCAAGGATGGTTGAATGGAATCTTTCGACTTGTCCATTCACTTCCGATCGATATACAGGGGTTCGGTATAATTTTACCCCAAGTAGCTCAATAAAATTTGCGATTATGGGACTGACGAAACTACACTCATTGTCAGTGACAAGTATTTTGGGAACTGTAAAATAGTGGAGTACTTTTATAATTTTATCTCTGAGGTGAAGGACAGACCTATTTTTTATGTGAAATAGCTTTCCGAATTTAGAGAATTTATCAATGCAACTTATAAACTTTTCGTTCTGAACCTCCATTATATCCAGATGAAGTATTTCACAAGGATAACTTGGGATAGGAGTATGCTGAAGCTCAGGGCGAAAAGGATGCCTATCATATTTATTGATGTTGCAGATTTCACATGCTTTTACATACCTTCTAATAAGGCTATTCATGCCAGGAAAATAGTATCTTTCAACAACTGTTCTTTATTCTCACGGGCATTCCTGTGCGCTCTCTTATGTTCTGCCATAATGAGTTCACATTTACGGTCTTCGTTCTTCACATCTTCGACCACTCTTTGTGTGATCCTGATTTTATATTTCGTGAAGTGTTCTATGAAGACCTCTTGAAGCATGTTTAAGTAACGTTCTGGCATTTTAATACCATTGACTAAATTAGGGTTTAGTTTAGACCTAAGAATTTGTATAAGAACTTCTTTGTCGGGTTCATCAATTGCAACATAATGGCGTTGATATCCCGGATGTGGTTCTTCACAAATTTCCAAACCTTTCCCGTCTTTGAAACAAATCTGGTTACGGAAAACGTTGATAGGTGCTAGTACATGGGGTATTAAGTCTGATGCATCTTGTTGTGCACTGTGAGAAGTTTCCGCAGTGGATTTACCTTCAGATTTTGCCGTTTCTGTTGTGGATTCGCATAGAGAGGGTGCGGATTCTGTCGTAGATCCATCACTAGCCAATCGAGATTCAGATTGTGTGTTACTCATATTTCCACTTGGAACAGGTTCATTCATTGAGTCCTGCAAGTGGTTTACTTGAGTCCTGAGTCTCGAAAGAGCATCAGCCACGTAATTTGATTTACCAGGTTTGTAAACCAACTCGTAGTTGTACTCTTCTATTCTAGCCTTCCATCTTTTCAATTTTGCATTATAGTTTCTGTTCCCCAGAGCAAACGTTAGAGGCTGATTTGGGGTCTCGCTTCGACAGAAAGCAGACGAGACTCCAACTGCCTTACAAGGGCTTCATTGACAGATGAGGGTGGATTTGCTATCCTCTTCTCAATTGCTTCAACCCTCGTTCCAAATTCTCTCAACTGGGCTAAGATATTATTAACTGCCCCGTTGAGTTGGGTAACAGATTCATTTAATTGATCCATTATTATTTTTTGAAGGGAATAGGTATAATCTTTTAAATAGGCAATATAATCTTATTAATCTCTTACCATAAAATTTTTCTTTTCTTTAAGTTTTTTTGATATTTTTTTTGTATATTAAAGAAAAGGGCACCAGCACTCTTAGATATGTTGGTTCTTACCATATATCTTTTTTATCAATTCACTTAACTATTTCTTAAAATTTTTTGAATTTTCTTTTCTTTTTGGCAATAATTTTTTAATAAATATTATTTTTATAAAGCACCAACACTTTTGGATATGCTAATTTTTTGCATATTTTTTTCACCAATTCACTCGAAAAATTTTTTGCACAACCTTTTTATTTTATTTTCCAATATATATTTGAAATTTTTTTTTTTTTTATATATTTTTTCTTTTTTTTTTTTTTTTGACAATAATTTTATATTAATTTTTTGTTTTAAAGGCACCAGCACTTTTAGTGATACTATGTATTTTTTCCTCTTTGAGGATTAACAAATAATTTTTATGTGGGTATTTAATTTTAGCGTCACTCACAATATTTTCATTTTTATTAAAGTTTTTTTCATTTATTATTTTCGTGCGCGGATATCTGTAAATAGAGATAGGTTACCGAAACGAAGAAAAAATAGGGAACCGGTATTCTCGGGGGTTGCCGTGTTTATCCCGTTTAGTTTAACTTAATAAACCTACTAATGGCACGCACAACTCCACCGTCGCATCCTTTAGCCGTGAAGGATATCAGCATGTTCCCATGCGAAAGTTTGAGCTCAAGGTAACAAAATGGTCAACTGTGTTCTCGTGGGTACAGCGACGTTCACCCAGATAGAGCGTATTGTCCTTGGCACAGATCCTTTGGCGAAAAGGATGCGATTGATGACCGGTCCCTGCTCGGGCGCCAGTTAAGGATTCTCTTATGAGATATCCTAAAAAAAACCGCGAACGCCAACCCCAGAGGGGCCGGCCCAACCGTTCGACTTACAAATGAACAATTTCAAGTTAATTATTCTTTATAATTTCTTTATTGATATGTCTTATTCCTAGCGTGTCCAAACTAGAACTAACTAAACCTAAAGTTGAAATTGTCAATCGTAGCTTATGCTCGTGCAAGGGTAATTTCCATGACCAAGCATTTTCCGACTGTGGGAACAGCGGATGAGGATCATATTTCCTCGTGGCCTTCGGCAGTGCAAGTGCATTTACCTTTTCTATTGAAATACACTGTCAGCACTAATACCTCAACTCGTGGGAAATGCTTTGTGTTAACTTGAATCTATTGCTTTTAAAAACGAAATTATTTATTAAAATTTTTGTCAGTAGGTATTTTTGTTAAAAAATATTTATTTAGACTCATAAAAATTGTCACCAATGAAAAAGACAGAAAAGACGAACTTTTGCAATAAAATATTCCCTTCTTGCTTATATAATTTTGAATTACATATGTATTACATTTTTCAATCTGAACCAAAACAATTACAGCTCATTTGCTGTTTGAATCAGAAGCAGAATCACTCACACATTCAAAGATTAAATGTCAGATGTCACACTTGACAAATGTCATATTTTTTTTTTTCATATTTGTTTGGAAATTATACCAGCAGTGAAGTGATTTCTTGAAATTGAAAAAAAATATTATATAAAATATAACCAAATGGATAATAATATTAAAAATATTTTAACAAGTGTTCCTAGTTTGTTAGAAACATTATTGGAGTCGTCTTCCTCATCTTCTTCATCGAGTGATGACGATATTATTGCAGTTGATTTTCTCCTGCAGGAGTTTGTCAAAAAACCAAAAGTGGAAAACTTCGTGGAGAATGTAGTTGACAAATATTTGGACAAACAGGTAATAACATAATTATTATTTATTTCCTGCAAGAGATTTCACTAAGTAAATGTCCATAAATATTCTTAGTTCCGCCAACAATTTCGCATACGACGGAGGACTTGTGAGTTCTTAACTAAAAGATTTGAAATGTCTTCTCATTTCAAAAAGAAAGTGGATTGCGGTGGAAAGCAAGAAATTCCGGCCAAAGTACAAATTCTTGCGTTTCTGTGGTAAGTCCTAAAATATATTTTTATATTTCCTTTAAAATTCTAACACATACATATGTATATGCCTAAACGTTTATAGGTTTGCTGGAAATAAGGATTCCTATCGCAAAGTTGCCAATCTATTTAATATTTCTACTGCCTCAGTGTTCAACATTTTGACTCTTCTTCTGGAGTTCTTTTTTGAAGTTTCTCCAAACTTCATTAAATTCCCTGCAACGGATGAAGAAAAGCAGCGAGCAGCAGCGAAATTCGAACAGGTGAGTCACTACAACTTTAGTCTTATTTGTAGTTGCTTCTGTCAGCGAGAACAAGTGGAAAGGCAAAGTAAAAGAAGAGCGCGACTTACTTCAAGAGTGGTTTTTATTCTAGTGACTTAACTAGTAATAATTATGTGTAACATAGGTACTAAAAGTATATGCTAATACAATAGAACAATAGAATTAGGGTTGCCATTCTGACAAACTCCATCTCAACCAAAATTCGCAATGAAAAAATTTATATAAACGAAATTCATTAAATTTTAAATAATTTCTTTGACAATTCAATATGCTTATTTTTGTTTAAACACTTCGTAAATATATCAGCTAAATTATTATTGGTTGGTACATAAGAAATAGATATTATATTTTTCGAACATTTGTCTTTTAAATAATGATATTTTATGTCAATATGCTTACTACGTTTATGTGTAATTTCATTATTTGCAAAAAAGCTGGCACCTTGATTGTCACAGTACATGGTAGTTGCTTCTTTGGAATATTTCAGGAAACCCATTTCAGCAAGCAAGCTTCTTTGAAAAACGACTTCTTTTGCACCTTGACACATAGCAATGTACTCCGCTTCCATCGTACTTAGTGCTATTACATGCTGTTTTTTGGATTCCCAAGCTACGGGACCTCCGCCAAAATACACAACGTAACCGCTGTAAGACTTGCTGTCAGTTGCGTCTGAACCCCAATCAGCATCTGTATAACAAAATAAATCATTATTACCATTATAAATTAAACAAACCTTCGAATCGCTTCTTAAGTATCGAAGTATGTGCTTCGCTGCTATAAAGTGCTCGTGGTGCGGATGAGAACAAAACTGCGACATCTTAGAGACAACATGAGTAAGGTCAGGTCTTGAAATTGTCGCCAAGTAGTTCAATGCTCCCATAAGCGATTGATAATCTTTGATGTTCACAGCAGCACAGTTGTCTTTAGAACATTTTTCTAAGACGGTTCCACTTGCGAGTGGTGTAGATGCAGATTTACAATTTTCCATACCCCAGTGAGTTAACAGGTCTTCAATATATCGTCTCTGGTGAACAGCTATACTTCCTTGTGGGCCATCCCTCTCGATTTCCATTCCAAGATAAAATTTGATTGGTCCACGATCAATAGCCTCCACATGACTATTTAAATTTTGCATGATATCGGAAAAGACTGCTTCTGATGAGTAAGCTATTACTAAATCGTCAACGTATAATCCAATTATACTCATATGTTGGCTGTTTCTCAAAACATACACGCAGCTATCTGTTTTGCATCTCACAAAACCAATGCTTACCAACACATCGTTAATCTTCCGATTCCAATCTCTTCCGGCTTGTTTTAGGCCATATAGAGATTTTTTAAGCTTACAAATTTTCTCCGGTTGATTCTGGTCTACAAACTCCTCCGGCTGGCGCATATATACTTCCTCTTCTAAATCTCCATTGAGATAAGCAGCTGCGATGTCAATGTGATTTATAAAAAGTTGGTTCTGAACACCAAGCGCCAAGATTAAACGAATAGTAGGATGTCGCACAACCGGTGAATAAGTTTCGAAATAATCCACGTTTTCTTTCTGAAAACAGCCTTGGGCGACCAAACGTGCCTTATATTTCTCTACTTCTCCATCTGCATTTCGTTTTGTTGCAAATACCCATTTACAACCGATGATGTTTTGGTGTTTTGGTTCACTAACTAGATCCCATGTATTATTTTCGACCAACGAAGAATATTCTTTTCTCATGGCATCTCTCCACTTCATGGCGTTAGCATTTTCTAAAGCTTCTTTCACATTGATCGGATCTGGAACACTTGAGACGAGTTTATTTGCATATTCTCGACTAACAGCAGAAACTTTCCTCGGTCGTCCTGGATTTCCTGTCCGCAAGATTCTTGGTCTTCCTCCGCTCGATTTAGCAATAGGTTCTTCTACGACGGGCTCTTTCTCACCATCAACAACAACATCTTCAACAAACACCTCATCATCACCAAAGTCTTCAGCATCACTAACAGCATCTTCTTCAGAAGCAATTTCGAGAACATCACTAGCAGCATCTTCGTAGACATCCTCAGCAGCATCAACAACAACAACATCGTCCACAGCAACATCACCACTACCATCTTTAATATCACCTTTGCCGACGTCTTCATTCATCACGGCATTGTGATCACCTGGGTACGAAATAAAAGTAAAATTAGTTTTTTCTACTTTGTTATTTGACGCGCTCTTAATGTCACATTCAGCTACTGAGAATTTTTCCTCAAAAAACGTAACATCTCTAGAAATGACAATTGATTTTAAATTTTTATCGTAAAGCCTATACCCCTTGGTATGGTCAGCATAACCAACAAATGACAAAATTTTTCCTTTGGGCTGCAACTTAGACCGACCAGGTTGCTTCAACAAAGCAATAGCATCACACCCAAAAATTTTCATGTGACTTACAGACGGCTTATAACCAAACCAACACTCGTATGGTGTTTTATCATTCAAAATTTTCGTTGGCGAACGATTTCTGATATACGTTGCCGTATTTATGGCCTCCGACCATAGGTATTGTGGCAACTTGGACTCCTCCAGCATGCATCGGACCATTTCCATAAGGGTTCTATTTGCCCTTTCGGCGACGCCATTTTGCTGGGGTGTGTAACTTGTAGACCGCTGATGAATTATTCCATTTAATTTTAAAAAATTATCAAAATCGCCACTAGTGTACTCTCGCCCATTATCACTACGAATACATTTTACCTTCTTTCCAGTTTGCTTCTCCATAGTAGCCACATACTCCTTAAATACCTTCAAGGCTTCAGATTTCTTCTTCAAAAAATATGTGGTCGTGTACCTCGAGAAGTCATCTATAAAGGTGATAAAGTAGACAGATCCACCTTGAGATGTAACACGTAGCGGGCCGCATATATCCGTGTGAACAACATCTAGCAAACTGGAAGTAAACAATTCATTATAGTGATTAAATGGCTTTGTACATATTTTACACAAGGCACATGTAACGCATTTAAAGCCATCTGCTTTATTTACACTCATACCGCGAACCATTTCTTTTTGTGACATCTTATATAAATCCCCGACGTTGAGGTGTCCAAAACGTTTGTGCCAAACGACCGATGTACCTTCTTGCCGAGCGCTTAAAACCATTTCGTGTTCTGATGTCATCTTTGTAGAATAAATTCCATTCTGCAAATATGCAACAAAAATTGATTTATTATCTCTGGAATTAACAAAAGCTTTATCATCTGTGAATTGAACACGACATCTATTTTCAATTATCTTACTAACAGATAAAAAGTTAGAATTGAGCTCTGGTACGTATAACACTTTGGTCAAGGTTATGCTCATGTCACCTGATTTCAATGTCACTTGACCTATCCCGTTTGCTTCAACGTTGTCACCTGATGCCATAAAAACTTTCTGATTATGCTTCTTCAACGACGAAAACAGTTGTTTATCAGAACACATGTGTGATGATGCACCGCTATCCAAAATCCAGTTGTTGTTACTGTTGCGTTTTGTTCCCCCATGACTACATGCACTGAGAACTACAGCATGCGCAAGAGACTGACTCGAGCTTTGACTACTGCACTGTGATTTTATGTGCCCTCTCTTCCCACAACCGTAGCACTTAACGTTTCTGTTGCTTCGTTTTTCGCTGTTGCTTTTTGTTGCACTTCTTTGATATTTGTTCTTTTGCTCTTTATGTTTAACCGAGAACACCTGTTCGTTCGAATCGACTCTGTCACCACGCCGATGTTCTTCCTCTAAAATTTTAATTTTTAGTTGACTCAATGATGGCAGATCATCGCGACTTTCGATTGCAACGACGAAGTTCTCCATTTCCTCGGGTAGACTACACAGCATTAAAATACTAACGAGGTCATCAGGCAAATGACAATCAATTTCATTTAAAGCATCGACAATCGAACAAAATTCATTTATTTGCGAAGTGAATTTTTGTCCCACTTTAAATTGTAATTTAACCAATTGTTTAAATAAGTTTACCTTTCGAGCAGGCCCTTTTCCATTGTAGGTTAATGTTAGCTTTTCCCATGCGATCTTCGCAGTACCACATCCCTTCAAATGAATTAACTCAGAAGGCTTAACACAAAGAGTTATCATTGCCAACGCTTTGGCATCTGTCCTTTCCCAAGCGAGCTTATCCGGGTCAGGAAGGTTTTCAGCCTTTACCTTCTCGACGACATGCCAATAGTCCAACGTGACCAGCAAGCTCCTCATCTGGACCGACCAAGATGTAAAGTTGTCGCCGTTGAGTTTATCGATTTGCATCGCAGACACAGACATTTTATTATTTTTCAATTAATTAATTTTCCGACACGACTCAATGGTTAAATAAATTGAACAAATTATTTTTCAGAATTTACCGCGTGTTAAGTAAAAAAAAAGAGAAATTATGTCCGACTAATACTTGAACGCAAAAAAAAACCTTTTTTTTTTTTTCTAATACTCGTATACGTGCACTGGGCCCATAACCTTTGTCAGCGAGAACAAGTGGAAAGGCAAAGTAAAAGAAGAGCGCGACTTACTTCAAGAGTGGTTTTTATTCTAGTGACTTAACTAGTAATAATTATGTGTAACATAGGTACTAAAAGAATATGCTAATACAATAGAACAATAGAATTAGGGTTGCCATTCTGACAGCTTCTTACCAATAAACTCTACTTTAGATTGCTGGATTTCCAGGAGTGTTAGGGTGCATTGATGGATGCTATATATATGTAAGAAAACCGGCAGGAAAAGTACGGTCAACATATATAAATCGCCATGACCTATTATCTTTGACTCTTCAAGGAATTTGCGATGCTGAAAAGCGTTTCATCGATGTGTTTGTTGGATCTCCCAGTAAAATTCATGATGCAAGAATTTTCCAATTGCCATTTATAAGTCATGATCTTCCTGACATTTGTGGGACAGAATATCACATACTTGGCGATGCTGCATACTCTTTACGGGAGTATATGTTGACTCCATATACCAACAATGGAAACTTGACAAAAAACGGATGAAGAAGCAAAGATATAATAAAAAGCATAGCCAAACGCGAGTTAAAATAGAAAACTCGTTTTCATTAATAAAGACAAGATTCAGGCAACTGATGCGATTAGATTTTCATTCAGTCGAAAAAATGAGTAAATTCATCCTCGCATGTTGTGTCTTGCACAATTTGTGTATCAACGAAGGAGACATTTGGGATGAAGATATCGATCAACATCGAATCAACAATTTAGAAAATGAAGCCCGATCAAGTGAATCACGATCAAGCGAACCTTTATTGGAACGAGATAATGAGTTACGAGCTTTAGGAGAAGTAAAAAGAACCAGGAGTAGTACTCCTTGTAGCGCTGCAACATGAAGTGCGTCTGGTCGTCTGACCACTTGAAAATGTCTAAAACAATTATAAAATTTAAATTCCATAGGTACTTATTTAACATAATTTCTTTGATCTTACTTGTTACAGAAGATGGTAAGGACACATTGTTTGTTTTCGAAGGCAGCCCGAAGAACTCAGCTACATCTCCATATTGTGCTGCAAACATTTCATGAGCTTCAAAAGTTATGATTAGTGAAATAATGATTTATATACTTCAACAAGTACTTACTGATTCTATCTCGGAGAATTAATTCGTCGAGAGAATTAATATCCTGATTTTCATCTAAAATTAAATCACAGGATTCCAAATTCACCTCATCCATGTTTGCAGCACAAGAACGAATGAAATTTGACGCGAATACACATATTATATGTGACACATGTCAAACTCCACCAATACATTCACACCAAACTTCAGATTCTTCGGAATAAAAAAAACTGTTCAATTGGGATTCCGAATCGAAGAACAATTCCGGATTGCCAATTAAAAACGCCATTAATATTTTTATATTTTTTCTTATGATGCTTGTGTGATTCTGCTATCGATTCTGAATTAAAATCCAGAAGCGAATTTCTTTTCGATCCATAAGGAGAACAGTCATCCGAGGCCAATAAAACACATTAAGAAGCGGCCAGAAGCGTTCCGGATTACCAATCGAAAACGACATAAGGGGCCAGTTATAGAGATCAGGAAAACGAATCAGGAAAAAAATTCTATTGATCTTTTTTGGTACAAACATAGGGTAGGTAAAATGACAGTTCAATGCCCAATTGAGCGCTCAGGTCACGTTCAATTCAAAGCGAGCTCTATTCGCTCAGACCACGCTTTGTGCCCTACTCAGTGCTAAAAAAGAAAAACGCATATAATGAGCGCATGAAGTTCTTCGTCGAACATTCGTCAATCGTAAATGAGCAGTGCGATCTAAGGGGTTCAATCTCTCTTCAAGAAATGATTCAGTTATTCCAAGGAAGCGCCCGGATAATTGCTCATTTGTATGGGGTAATACTAGAAACCATAACCACATTTGGGGCTCAATATGCTTGAAAACAAATCATTCCTTTTCTACACGTTCATGATCCAGAACACAGCAGACGGGAATTTTATACAAGAATTTTGATGTTTTGGGATGGAAAATGGAATTTCCTGACCTGAACCGTGTAGAATAATAGCAGCTTCTAGATCGGTAGTTTAAGAAGCTAAGGCATTCTTCTTCAATCTCACCTTTTGGAACAATTTGAATATTCATGCCTATTATAGAATTCGCAATATTCTACTCCCGGGGAATCAGCAGCACTAGCATTCGCATTTAGGTAAAGCAATTTTGGAATTTGCGGTAAGCTATATTATCGCTACAAGGAACTACTTTACCATTTCAAATCTGTCAAATTTCTTGATTACTTTAAATGGTATATGCCAGTAGATACTGCCAAACCATGATAAACAGAAAACAAGGTATGCTCATTAGATTTTTGGCAGGTTTTCTGTGACCATGATAAACAGAAAACAAGGTATGCTTATTATGAATGCCATGTCGCCATTTTGGAAAACTGATGACGTAGTAGTCATCTCCGATGCTGACAATCGAGTTGTTTTCAGTTTCATTGTTGTTGTTTTCAATTAAAAAAAATGTTTTCTCAAAATCCATAACTGACGTTCGCGCGAACTGCCCATGAGAAAGATGACTATGACGTCACAGAAAACCTGCCAAAAATCTAATGAGCATACCTTGTTTTCTGTTTATCATGTTCTGTGACGTCATAATCATCTTTCTATGGGCAGCTCTCCCGAACGTCAGATATGGATTTGGAAAAAATATTTTTATTTAATTGAAAACAACAACAATGAAACTGAAAAAAAAGTCGATTGTCAGCATCGGACATGACTACTACGTCATCAGTTTTCCAAAATGGCGATATGGCGTGCATAGTAAGCATACCTTGTTTTCTGTTTATCATGCTGCCAAACAAGCTGACTCCCCGGGAGTAGAATATAGCGAATTCCATAACAGGCATGATAATAATGTTTTTGGAGCTGAAGCGAAAAGAAATTTGTCCTGTAAGTAGTTTCAATCGAAACGATAACATAACCGAATAGTATTTGGTAGGTACGCTGTACACTGATTTTATTGATTCTATGAAAAAAATCAGTATCGCGGGTAAAGAACAAGTATAATGTCGTTTTCGATTGGAAGTCTAGAAGAGTCCGTAAGCATCCAGAAAATGTTTTATTGATATACATATATAGCACAATAAAACAGTTTCAAAAGACTTCTGGATGCTTGGGACTCTTCTGGACGTCCTACCGAAAACGACATAAGTTCGTTTTGGAGTAAAAATCTAAAAATGTGGTTAAAAAACATTTTTTTTTGTGGTTAGAATGGTCATTTTGAAAGCAACTGGCTCATGGATGCAACTAAAATTACCCTTTTGTTTTTTTGATATTTCGTTATCAGAAAATTTTAACATTTTACGAATGTTGTTTTAAACTTAATTTTTTGGCTTTATGTAAATGATAAGTATATTTTTCCATAAGATCGGTCTTAAACTAAAGGAATTAAAATTTGTAACCATGAATGTATTTTGAATATTCGTTGAATCGCGTAAAGGGGCCAACCACTGATCTCTATAAAACACTGGGTCGTGGATTCATATAAAAATTGACTCCAATTTAAGGACTGTTATAAACTATTATTATAAGTCTATCCCATCTTTCTTTTTGAGAAGGGAGAGATAGAAGATAGAACTGCTGAGGTACTCTTGTCAGTATAACATTTTTTAGCTGAAGAACAGTTTGTCTCTGCCTTTCACCTGTATAGAGCGAGATAGGACTCTGCTTTGGTCCCATCCAAATGTCATCTTCAATTTGACTCAGTAAGACTGTTATACTTAGAAGGGAATACCCTATCCAGTGTTTTATGGAGATCAGTGGGGCCAACCCATAGAATTCGTCGCAAGCGTTTACTTCGACATTTTTCACTGACAGCTCGATGAAATACACACGTTTTTATGAGAAGCGACCCATAACATACGGATCGAACAGACGCAACGGAAAAAGTAGCTGAACTTTCAACTTCATCGTTAACGGATTCGTTGACGGAACGAGCGCTTGTGAGCCCTGCTCTTTTTTTCATCTCAGATCAAAACCCACCAAAAGCAGGGATTAATATCACACAAGAAACTCACAGGAATGAAAGAAAGATGATTCCCTTATATACTTTCAAATATATCCATATTTATAATTTAAAACTTAAAAATATATTTAATAAATTGATATAAATTATATCCTTTGGGAATGGTATTACTTTAAGACAGATTATTGATTTCCTTAAAAACTTAAAACAAATTAAGACATAATAATATTAACTGTAGGTAAGAAACATATTTTAAAATTATATTCGATTTGGTCCATCTAATGAATGGAGTGCTGTATGATTAATTTTATGTAAAAGCAGGATTGGAATCGGTTAAGGTGATTTTAGTCATTAATAAAACGAACTTCAGTTTGAAATTTTAATTTTATTTCCAAAGCTCAATTGTGGAGGCAATAACTATTATTATTTTGCCTGGAGAAATCAATTAATTTTAAATCACCATACACAGAAGTAAGATTTAATTTGATCACGTTTTGTAACAAGAAAGTGACAATCACCAATCCTTAGCCGATTCCATACCTGGTTAATCAAACGCAAAACCTTTGTTGATGATCTTCATCTTAAATTCACTAAGCGATTAGTTTCTTTCGGTTTGGTGTTAATATTTTGAGCATTGTCACAACTGGAGCTTCAAACGATAGTGAAACTATAAACGATAGAATCCACGAGCACACCACGAGGCCAAAAAAGGTCACAATCTGAAAAAAAAATGCATACAGAATCTTTACACAGTTTGGTTAAGTTAATAAGTTCTAAAGTTCTACATTACACACTTCAGTTATCAGTTTTTGTAATTATGTATCTAGGCTACTGACTAAAAGTGCTTCCATCTCACACTATCTTATAGAGTACATTATACAGATACACATTCAGGTATATCACAAATTCCATAATGGAAAACCACCAAGTGGATTATTCCGCTACAAAGCCCGAAAAGCAATCAGCAAATCCGAATGAAATAGAAATAAAATGCACGACTGGATCGCACGAACTTGCTCTTTACTAAAAAGTAATCTGTACTAAATTTCATGCAAATCTGTCAACCCGTTTAGGCTGTGGCTCTCTGTACAGATGGACGCACAGATGAACAGACGAACAGACGAACAAACGAACAGATGAACACACGAACAGACGCACAGACCGAAGGACGGCATGGCGAAAACCACTTTTTTGCACTCCGTCATCGTAATGTTGGTTTTGATTAAAACCTCGATTTTTTTTTGACCCGAAACCAATACTTGCCCTATAGAGCAAGTAAAAAGCCTTGCTCGTTTGCTTTAAAAGCTGAACACTGAACACTTAAATATGTCAAATTCGTCCCGCGAAAAAGTTAAAAACATTTGAACTTGGGCGAATCGCTGTCCATACAAATTTGATCTGTCAGCTATGTCGCTCAGCGACGAGCGATGCATTCTGTTCAGCTCTTTACCCCATACACGAGATCACATTTGGCGAACATTAAATTTTTGTTGATTCTTCAAAGCGTTAACATGTGCGATAAAGAAGCACAATTGAATGCGTCTATGATAATGTTTGTGAAAAAAAACACAAAAAAGCGGCCAATTTACTTAAGCAAAATGAAATTAAGCGCACACTACAATGTCGGCCCGAAAAACTCCGATTTCGATTATTGTTTTTTTTTTTTAATGTAGGTAGGTATTCAAAAATACTTTAAAGTTTTAAAATTTCTTTTTGTTAATTTTTTTTTTAAATTTTATAATTCACTGTCTGGATGGGAGCGGGAATTTCTAAAAAGTTCTAAAAATTTTAAGATAAACAAAAAATTATCTAAACACAACTGATACAAGACGGCAAGAGTATGATAACTGTGGTGCCGAGAAATAATTGCGGTGTTTTGTAGAAGACTTAATACAAGCATTTTTCTATCTTCCCCTGTTTGCGCGAAAGGAGAAATTTCATAAAAAAAAAGCAATAAAGTTTCATCTTTACCAATAAAAATTCAATGACAGCTCGATCGTTCTTTATATTTTTCTATTATAGGGAGAAAAACATATAGTACGGGTAAAATATGTATTTAATGAAAAAAAAAATTGTTACCCTCATGAAACTTGGCAAAATACTTTAAAATCATGTATCACATGTTTATATTGCAACACCAATTTTTTAATTTATTTTTATAGTCTTTACCTCCTCCCTCTTTACATACCACCAAAAAATACCCTTCCACCAAAGATATTTTTATTGACTCTTTTGATTTTTCAATCTTATTGCAAATGTAAAGTTTTTACCAAGTTTCATGAGGGTACGAATTATTTTTTTTTTTTTTTAATTTTGTGTACTATTTTACTCTTATTAATAGAAGTGATTGTAAAAGTTTAACGTGATTTGGATCCTGATTTCAAAGCTCTGCTTTTTAGACGAAAATGTAGCTTTTCAAAATTCTACTTTTTCAATTCCGTTTTACAAAATTCAGCTTTTAAAAATTCTCTTTTTAAAAATTGTACCAGAACCTAATTTATTAAAATTCTGTCGTGAGATGGTTTTACTCGTTAAACTTGTAGGAACTAGCTTTTTAACAGAGACGAAGTTTGGAGTTTTCGGTTCGTTGTTGGACTCCTTTTAACACAATACAAAATTAGAAACATCTGATTTTGCAAAATGCATTTTTTGCTCGCCGTCTTGAAAATAAAAGTAATGAAAACGTTGAAGAAAAAAATGTTGCTAAAAGATAAAAATGATTTATGAGTAATTTTTAACGTAGAATCCAAATAAGCTAGACCCAACACGATCAAATGCCCTTGGAAAAAGTTACAGAATATTTTCATGTATCGGCTTGTTTTATCAGTGCAACAGTATATATAATTCTTTAAAATATATACTTAAGGAAACAGTTAAAAGGTGTTTTTTGAGGAAAATTGAAGGTGTGGTATAACAATTTTGGTTTGCTTAGCTACCACAAAAGTATTTTAAGTGTCATCAAGCTACGAAATCGTCTAAGACGTCAGTGGCAGCGTAACGCTTTGATATAGGATGCACGTTGTTTTTTAGTGTTTTTTTAATAAAACGCATTTTGACAAGAAAAAATTAAAATAACGAAAATTACTCTAAATTTGATTTGATAAAGAAGTTATTCTATGACATTACAATCGCGCAAAATAAGAAGAGAATATTTGCTTATTCGTATTTTATTTAAAAAAGAAAGAAGGATAAATCGAGATCACTTCATGTTGCAAATCGAAAATGATATTCGATAAAGTTTGCAAACAAACCCTTAAGTTGGTTTTTTTTCGCCATGAATTGCACTAAAAAACATTGTAACTGCTTAGAACAAGCCTTTAAATAAGAAAGAAAAAAAAAAATAAACACGATTTTGTAAATAGCATCATGCATATCACTTTTGAGTAAAAAAAAAAACAAAAAAATTGTAAAACTAAATACAAAATAACAAAATAATTAAATAAGCATGTTCAAGACACTTGTTAAAAGTTTCAGTTTCTCTTTTTCGAAAGAGTTTTTCTTTAAATTCTAGTTTGTGTGCTTTGGAAGACCTCTGATTTTCACTGGCGACGATTTTTTATTCATGAGTACAATATAATCCACAGGGCACCTTTTGTCGAATTTTCCCTATTTTATTGCATTTGAACAAACCTTGGTTCTGTGTAAGGGAACTGTCAAGCTGTCACCTTAAAAAAAAAACTATATATTTAGATTTGACATAAAAAATTTCCATAATTTCTTGAGCCACACACAATACACTAGAATTTAAAGAAAAACTCGCGTAAATCGCATCTAACCTTAAAACAGCCATTGTGGTGAAACTGTTATACTTTGACGCGGAAGACATCTGACTTTTAAAAGTGGACCTTTAATTTGACACCAATATCAACCACATCTCAGAAATGGTATCGAATGCAGACAGGAAGCTCTGTGGTTTTCCTACCTACTAACAGTCCTTTTTCAATTCTCATTGAAATTTTCTTAAACTCGATGAGTAAAGCATTCTTGCAGTGGCCGCCCGGACTAATACCTATAAATAAACATTTATTTTTAAAGGTCTAGCAATTTTCTATTTTTGTTCTTATAGAGAAAAATAATTGACTACCTTGTTTGGAAGTCAAATCCACTCAAGAAGCAGTTTTAGGAATTTAAAAATAGATACAAATGTATATATTTTTTTATTCGAATTTTCTAAAGCTAAAAGCGGGTACGTACGAAAAAGTCGTTCATTTTTTTTAGTAAATATCAGAAGCAAGGGTCGTTTTAAAAATTTCTTCTCTTTGCTTATGAAAATATGTTCTATAGGTAAGCACTCAAAAACCGAAATCTCATACCATACAAATTCGGACTACATATATTGAAAAAAACCATACAACTTACTACACTAACTACCACTCTTGGAGCCGTTTGCTGAAACGAAACTTAAGTATATGTATGTAGGTATTTATGTTCAACATAAAGCCTTATGTGACAGTTTACGCAGAGGATAAAGTAGCCCATAAGCGCTCATGTTCTACATAAATATTTTAAGTATCGTATCAGCTACCGGGCCTTGACTACATTAAAAAAAAAGTTTGTTCAGCATTAAACACAGCTGGAAAACTATGAGATAAGAATATTGAAAAGTATAAATTGTGAAGTAACCCCAACCCGCCCTGCACTAGTCCCCAAACACGAAAAATATTTTTTTTATTGTTACGTTTTACTTTTACTTACCATTGACTCTGCTCCCAAATGCATTGGAGCATCAGAGCTGAGCGCCATTGCTCTTATCACAATTGGATGCACAAGATACGCACAGTATGTAACTCGCGAAAATGGATAAAGGCAAGGGGCTGATAGAATGGTGTTAACAGGTCCACCATACCCAGTGGAACAAGCTATAGTTATCCAAGCCAGTGACATAGCCCATGCTGAATGGCTTAACGAACTATAAGCAGCTGCTGTCAGTTGTGAAAGCTCTGTGTTATATAGACCAAACACCAGCACAAGCAAATTTGACATAGTCAACGTCCAAGCAACTGAAACTATTGTCTTCGAAAAATGAATTTTGCAATTTGTCTTAAAAAGTATCCACCCCACTGACATTCCAATCAAATAAGGACCTAATCGTGTCCAAGGTTTATCATAGATTTTATCAAAAAGTGCGAGAGGGTCATCTGTATTAGGTTTGTGGTTATTTCTAAAGGCGATAATAGCAGTCGTTATCCAAGATGAGAATAAGAAGACGAACATTGTACCAGCTGCAATTTTAAAGTGACGAACGGCAACAATCAAAATAATAGCTCCAATGATGTAGAACTGGGTGTCATTAGCTAGGTACCAACTCCAGAGCATACACTAGAATTTGAAAATTAAAAGTAAATTATATTTTTTTTGTATTAGACTTACCATTTGATCGACAGGAAATAAGGTATTGATGTACAACATGTTTCTCCACCAGTATTTAGGACATGTGACATGATCCATAGTTGGTGGATCAAAGATAGAAAATGCGTCTAAATATTTCATTGTGACTTGGACAACAAAAAGAACATACATGTATGGAGCAGTTAATCTAAAAAACAAAACACAAAAAATGATCACAAGTTTTGAAAAGGTTTATTGATGAAATAATAAAATTTCCCGAGATTTCGTTGAATTTTGTACAGGGCAGTTAGACAAAAAAAGGTCCAACTAACTATATATACTATTCAGTATATTTATAGCTGGAAATTGTGTCCACGATTCACATTTGGAGTTTAGCCACCATATTAAAAAAGTGCATGGGGTGGGTTATGATACGTTCCATAACAAATCACATTTGAAGACAAAAAATATGTCAACTTTGGGGTGTCTAGGAGGCTTCCTTTAGCCACAAATCGCGTTTAAATATGCGTTGACTGAAATGTTCCACTCCCTTAATCACGAATATGGATTTTTTAATTATCTAAGATAGTTGAGCCAAAAAGCGCATTGACCCTTAGCAGGAAGGTTGTAAGGGGGCGAACATGGCTCACTTTTTAAGATTTGGGGTGGGTGCGAGGTTAAGTGTATCCTCTCTCTCATTTAAAGAATCTTAGAAAACAAATAAAATTATTCAAATAATAAAGAAACAAAAAAGGAGAAAATGGCGATTGAATTACAAAAATTGAAAAACTGTTCGACATAGAAATACTAATATTCCAAAATCCAGGCAACGGATTTCTAAAACTTAATTATTTTAAGAATGCTCATAAGAATATTGAACTTAATTTTTTTCAATTTTTTTAATAAGGATTAGCAAACAATAATGTCCATAATTCGTGGTTGACTTTGACCGCTCAGAACTAATATTAATTTTTTTTTGTGTTTAGTCTTAAAATACAGATTAAGTGTAAGACCATACAAAATTTTTGTAATTTTTCAATTTTTAGCTCTAAAAATATTTTTTTAAAATTTTTGTTCAATATTTAAAAAAAAACTAAGCAAAATCTTTTAATATTTTTTGTTTTTAGTACTTTTTGGAAAAGTAATGCAAATATCGAACAGTATCAAAGATTTTCGATCAATCGTTACTCCGGCATTTTTTTTTTAATACACCAAGTCTTTAAAATCTTGCATCGTGATTCGGTCAAATGTTTTTCAGCAAAAGCAACGATCCCGTTAAGCCAGATAGTTTACTATATAAGTTTATGTTACCAATTTTCAACTTTCTATCCTATACGGTTATTTTTTTAATAATTGTTTTGAAGTTTTTTTAGTATGTTGACGTCTGGCAGTGGTTCTGCTGTACCTATCTATATTTCCTTTATTTGTATATTGATAATATATGCGCGCACACCAATTTTCAACTTTGTAACTCATCAGGTATTCTTTTTAGTAAATGCTTCTGCCCATCTCGTTTCTTGATAACGTTGGTTAAGGCTTAAATGGGACCTTTTCTCAACCTTTATAAGGTCACCTCAAAACCACCTTACCATATTTCACTTCGAAAGAATAGTTTAAAAGCCGACAGCAAATTTTGGGAGAGGAGATATAAAAAAAATCTGAGTATTCAGTTTTATAGGTATACGCAACCTGATTTCAAACTCGAAAGTCTGGCAGGTTTATTTTTCAGCCTTCTGTGGTTTTCGGAGTATTGAAAAACGTGATAATTCCAAGACAACTGAGAAACAGAAATCCACTTCAATTGAAATTTTTAATATTGAAACTGATGATCTGTCATTTTTCCTAGTTCTGGAGACCTTAATCGTGAAGATCTAAACTGATATGTATGTCTAGGTACATAGTTGTAAAATGGAAAATTTTGGAGTCTTCTTTTGTATTTCGAATTTATAAGACCTTATCCATAACAAAAAAAAAAATAAAAGAATAGCAGTAGCAAAAATTGATAGAAAAGTAAATACCTAAATTTCGTTTCGAAAATTTCAGTAATTGGTGAAAACAAGAAGAACTAAATTTGATAAATAAAGAAAAATAAGCATAGGATTTTTGCAAAAATATAAAGTTTTAAATCAAACAAATAATTGTTGCTTTGTAAATAAATTGCTAAATTTTAAATGTACATATATTGGTGGTCTGGTGTTGTGGAAGTATACCTTATCTATTCCCAATCATATAAAAAAATTAAACAAAATAAAAAGGTATTGTTTTATTGTTGCTATGAAGGACCGTCTCCAGTATTTATAACACCAATAAATTTTAGTTGCTTCCGTAATAAATGAAAACGTTATTCTCTAAGCGACTTTGTAAAAATATCCGTAAGTTGTTCTTCAGTTCTCACAGGTAGAATTTCTAATAGTCTGCTCGTTACATAGTATGTTATAAAATGATGTTTGACGTCAATGTGTTTGGATCTTCTACGAGTACATTCAGAATTTCTTGACATACAAATGCATTCTTGATTGTCTTCATAGATAGGGATGCTGTAAGTTAAGTCCAGTATTTTCATATCCTTCAGTATTCCTCTTAACCATGTGGCTTCAGATGCAGCTACGCTTAGGGCTATATATTCGGCTTCACTTGACGATGTAGCTACAGTGGCTTGTTTCTCACGTGACCATGATATGCAGTTGTCAAAAATTTTGAAAACGTAACCGCTTACTGATTTTCGATTTACAATACCTCAAGACCAGTCCGCATCCGAGTATGCAACGAATATTTTACTACTTGTACTTTGCTTGAATTGTACTTTTAAATTTTTCTTTCCTTTTATATATCTTAAAATTTACTTCGACGCTTTCCAATGGCTTTCAGTTGGATTTTGTTGAAAACGGCCCATGTATCCGATATAGCAGCATATTATGTGGTCGTACGCATAAGATCAAATACATAAGACTTCCGAGTAGTTCCCAATATGGTTGATTTGTAGGTTGATTAAGCACAGCAATCTGATGTACCTTCTCCATTGGTGTTCTCGCAGGGTTACAATGCGTCATGTTGAATTTCTTATATTAAGTATCTTGTCTATTTTTTTTCACTTCAGTTTCTTTGATGTAGTCAGCTTAGAGTATGAAATAAAGAGTGTGATCAACTAGAGAAAGAGTTTTTAAGTAACTTCTCCATGCCTTATTTCTTTTTTTTTTAAGTATTTTCAGTTCTTTCGTATACCAAGAGTGGCTGAAATTCGCGTTTTTGGATTTTTGCATCAAAAGAGTGTTGGAAAAGCAATTATTCAGGATACTATAAAAACTAGTAACTGCTTCGTCAATATTACAAGATGAAATTATATCAGTGATTTCAGATCTACTTAAGTTTTCAGACAGCAACTGGAAATTTGCTTTTCTAAAATCAAAAGTATATGAGCAATCAAAGGCATTACTGTAATTTGTAATGTGACTACTCGAGTCAAAGAAAATGTCCAAAGGTGGATGGTAATTATCTACATTAGTGATTCCAGTTCTAGACTCTAGAACAAGAGTACTAATAGCGTCAGACGAAAATACCACATCGAGAATTCGATTTTTAGAGTTTTTAATACAGCTTATTTGCTCTAAGTCAGTATAAGAGATTTCATCTAGAAAAGCAAGTTCAGTTTGCGAAGAGGTCAAAGAAGCTTCTTGGTATGTTTCATCTTCAGAAGGAAACCAGTCGATGTGGGGCAAGTTGAAGTCACCTAGAAGTAATATGGTGCTGTTGGAGCAAGACAGGTCAAGTACGAAGTCTAAAACAATGGAAAGTTCAGCATAAGTAGATGCCGTATTTTTTGAAGGAATATATGCGTTTAAAATATAAACAAATTTATTTTCTACAGATAGTTTAACGCAAATTAAGTCAATGGAGAGCTTAAAGGGGAATGCAATAGAAGAAAAAGCAAATTTATTACGCACCGCTACTAGGACACCTCCCAGTTGTTTTGTATTTCCAACATGGCGATCTTTTCTATAAACTAAGAACTCTTGACAAAAAAGTTCGGTGTCCATAAAACTTGGGCTTAGCCAAGTTTCTGTTAAAACAAATATGTCATGTGGAAACGCTTGGGAGTTCATAAAAATGTCGGCGGTTTTACTACGAAGCCCTCTTACGTTTTGGTAGAAGAGGGTAATCCTACTGAGTTTTTTGATGGTGGAATTTTAGATGATCGTTTATTTGTGGAAATAAATTTCTTAACTAGAGTTTCTGAGGGCCAGTTACTAATATTGCAAATTGATTCAAAATGCGATGGATTAGTTACAATTTTAAAAGATGATACGAAACTGTTTGGCTTACTTATTTTTGAACATTTAATAATTGTGTTTGTGGGGATGGCATTACAAGAAACAAGGTGGGAAATAATATCGTCGGCAGCAGCATCAGGGTCCAAGCGTGAAATGAAAATTATTTTCGGCTTAGAAACAGCCTTGATAAGTATGGGCCCGGAATCGGTATTTGTCTATGTTTGCTTCTTGAGATGATAACATTGTTCCATCAGATTTATCATATTCAATTTATGCCCAGAAATTAATGCACAGTAATCGGACATCTCGAATTTTTCTGATAATTTATTTTTAATTCTATTGATTTCATCAGATAATTTCTAAGCTATTAGTATGTCAACTACGTACAGCACAATGTAGATAGTGTCTTCTTTGGTAATTTTTGAGTATAGGCAATAATCATGTCTAGATCTCTCATATCCAAGTTGTATTAAATATTTATTTAACTTCTCATTCCAACAACGAGGACTTTGCTTCAGCCATGCAATGAATTCTTTAGCTTGCTACTATACCAATTTCTGCTTCAAATCCATCAGATATATGCATATTATATGTCTTCTTTTAGATGTCCAAGAAGAAAAGCAGTTTTCACGTCTAGATGATGAAAAAATTGTTTCTTTTGGACTCCCACTGCCAGTATTGTTCTTATAGTTGTTAATTTTGCGACATGTGCAAAGGTTTCTTCAGGGTCGGACTGGGATTAAAAGGCCCTAGTAGCAAAATGCATAATGGGGCCCGCGTATTTATAAAGTCTTCATATTGTCGCGTGAGAATTAGTTTGACGAACAATACCTACGCAAAATAGTAGTGTTTGAGAAATCAAATTCAAATGTTTGGCAGTCTTTTGCACAAAAAACAACATGATGCATTTGGGTAACCTCTACTAGAATATATTATCAGAAAATCCATAGATCTACGTATTTATTTTTTACATTTTATTTTAGTTTTGAATGGGATTAGATTATATCCATCGAAAATTAGTGGTTCGATTTCTCATACACATAGGTACGGAAAAAAATGCTAAAAATGTAGATTTGTCGCAATCAATTAAAACACTACATACGCATATTTTAAACATAATCAGTAGAACCGTTTTCGATGAAACTCTATAAACTCAAAATGGTTATATTGGAGGTGTTCGTTCTAGACCAGATATTCAAAAACAAAAAAAGGCATCTTAAGAAATTATGTTCAAATCATCTGTACCAAATTTTAAGAAAATCCGTCCACGCGTTTGGACAGAGAAAAGTTGTACAGGTGGACGAACTGCCGCACAGACCGACGGATTTCTCCATCATTGTAATGTTGGCTTTGATTAAAACCTCAATTTTTTTTTTTTGACACGAACCCAATACATTAAATTTTTTTATTTTTTTCACTGATTGACACTTGATATTTGAGAGCACGCAGACTGTATTTCAGAAGGAAACCAGTCGATGTGGGGCAAGTTGAAGTCACCTAGAAGTAATATGGTGCTGTTGGAGCAAGACAGGTCAAGTACGAAGTCTAAAACAATGGCAAGTTCAGCATAAGTAGATGCCGTATTTTTTGAAGGAATATATGCGTTTAAAATATAAACAAATTTATTTTCTACAGATAGTTTAACGCAAATTAAGTCAATGGAGAGCTTAAAGGGGAATGCAATAGAAGAAAAAGCAAATTTATTACGCACCGCTACTAGGACACCTCCCAGTTGTTTTGTATTTCCAACATGGCGATCTTTTCTATAAACTAAGAACTCTTGACAAAAAAGTTCGGTGTCCATAAAACTTGGGCTTAGCCAAGTTTCTGTTAAAACAAATATGTCATGTGGAAACGCTTGGGAGTTCATAAAAATGTCGGCGGTTTTACTACGAAGCCCTCTTACGTTTTGGTAGAAGAGGGTAATCCTACTGAGTTTTTTGATGGTGGAATTTTAGATGATCGTTTATTTGTGGAAATAAATTTCTTAACTAGAGTTTCTGAGGGCCAGTTACTAATATTGCAAATTGATTCAAAATGCGATGGATTAGTTACAATTTTAAAAGATGATACGAAACTGTTTGGCTTACTTATTTTTGAACATTTAATAATTGTGTTTGTGGGGATGGCATTACAAGAAACAAGGTGGGAAATAATATCGTCGGCAGCAGCATCAGGGTCCAAGCGTGAAATGAAAATTATTTTCGGCTTAGAAACAGCCTTGATAAGTATGGGCCCGGAATCGGTATTTGTCTATGTTTGCTTCTTGAGATGATAACATTGTTCCATCAGATTTATCATATTCAATTTATGCCCAGAAATTAATGCACAGTAATCGGACATCTCGAATTTTTCTGATAATTTATTTTTAATTCTATTGATTTCATCAGATAATTTCTAAGCTATTAGTATGTCAACTACGTACAGCACAATGTAGATAGTGTCTTCTTTGGTAATTTTTGTGTATAGGCAATAATCATGTCTAGATCTCTCATATCCAAGTTGTATTAAATATTTATTTAACTTCTCATTCCAACAACGAGGACTTTGCTTCAGCCATGCAATGAATTCTTTAGCTTGCTACTATACCAATTTCTGCTTCAAATCCATCAGATATATGCATATTATATGTCTTCTTTTAGATGTCCAAGAAGAAAAGCAGTTTTCACGTCTAGATGATGAAAAAATTGTTTCTTTTGGACTCCCACTGCCAGTATTGTTCTTATAGTTGTTAATTTTGCGACATGTGCAAAGGTTTCTTCAGGGTCGGACTGGGATTAAAAGGCCCTAGTAGCAAAATGCATAATGGGGCCCGCGTATTTATAAAGTCTTCATATTATCGCGTGAGAATTAGTTTGACGAACAATACCTACGCAAAATAGTAGTGTTTGAGAAATCAAATTCAAATGTTTGGCAGTCTTTTGCACAAAAAACAACATGATGCATTTGGGTAACCTCTACTAGAATATATTATCAGAAAATCCATAGATCTACGTATTTATTTTAGTTTTGAATGGGATTAGATTATATCCATCGAAAATTAGTGGTTCGATTTCTCATACACATAGGTACGGAAAAAATGCTAAAAATGTAGATTTGTCGCAATCAATTAAAACACTACATACGCATATTTTAAACATAATCAGTAGAACCGTTTTCGATGAAACTCTATAAACTCAAAATGGTTATATTGGAGGTGTTCGTTCTAGACCAGATATTCAAAAACAAAAAAAGGCATCTTAAGAAATTATGTTCAAATCATCTGTACCACATTTTAAGAAAATTCGTCCACGCGTTTGGACAGAGAAAAGTTGTACAGATGGACGAACTGCCGCACAGACCGACGGATTTCTCCATCATTGTAATGTTGGCTTTGATTAAAACCTCAATTTTTTTTTTTTGACACGAACCCAATACATTAAATTTTTTTATTTTTTTCACTGATTGACACTTGATATTTGAGAGCACGCAGACTGTATCTTCAAAAAAAGTCCTGATTAAGCTGATTTAAAGCATTAAAAACAAGAAAAAAGAAGTATCATAGTTATCTTTGGGGGCCAGCTCTGGGTTGACTTGTCTTTTTGAAAGCTGATATCTATTGATTGATTATGTACAAAAATCGCTATTTTAATGCAGCTTTGGGGCCCGCATTGGATTGGCGGGCTTCTTTGATGAGTTATTCAGAATAAATTTATTTAAAGTCAGCTTTTTGGCCAAAGCTTAATATCAACATTATTGTTGCTTGTACCTGGCACCAGGAACACAACTAGGAATTATTGAATTTCTATTTTTTTCTATTATAAATATTTTTTCTCTGATATTTTAGCCGAGGGCCTGGGTGGCATCCGCCACCCTGGTTATATGGCCAGTCCGACCCTGGGTTTCTTCATAGTCTAGTCTGTGCTATATTTTTGAAGAAATCCTTTGACTATCAACCGTGTTTTATATTTTGCAGGTTTCACATCTTCGTTTGGTATTCGAAATACCAATTTCGTTTTCTAAAGTTTTGTATCGACCGGTTTCTTCATTATTTGTCAAACGTCATTTTTCTTCATGGATTGCAGTTCTTCGTTTACGGCTTTTGTCAAATGCTCAAGATCTAAGCTGTTTTTGATTTGGCTAAAAGTTTTCGGAACGTCATCAATAGATACACCATCTGCTTTTGCATTGTACCTTATATAGTCATCCAAAAACTTTGTCGGATCTTGACCTCGTTCACTACGTCGTAATGGTTCTGTTATTCCTTCTTCTAAATTCTGTTGGATCATCTTCAATTCAAATTCTGCAATTGTCTTCATCAATGTCTATCCAAACGGCAATTTCAGAGTCTTCTTCAGAAGATTTCTCTTCAATGCTCACATTTTCTTCCTCAATATCTGCAGGAACGGCATTATTTATGTTTCTCCCCTCTTGCAAGTTACTAAATACTGAAGTTTGTTCAGAATTTGAGGTTTCTTGAAGATTTGCATAAGGATAACTCATCTCGTTAAACTTTACGTCTCGAGCAATGACAACTTTTTTTTTATCGTGGTCCGAAAGCCGGTATCTATTTTTAGCGTAACCAATCATTATGCAAGCCATACTCTTTGCATCAAGTTTGTGTCTCTTCTGTTGTGGTATCCAAGCATATGCCATACACCCAAACATGCGCATTTTCTCTAAGTTTGGGTTGTACCCATACCAAAGCTCAGCTGGGGTTTTGTTTTCTTTGAGTGCTCTGGTTGGAACTCTATTCATTATGTTATTACCCACATATTTTTCGGAACCATTGACTCAAAATGAGCAGCGTGCGAACCTTTTCAACTAGACTTCTGTTGAACCTTTCCGCGATACCATTTTTCTCAGGAGAGTATGCAACTGTAGTCTCGAGTTGAATTCCTTTTTGTGTGTAGAACCCCAGCTGCTTAGAAGAATAGTACCTACTCACGTCCTTGGTCACATCGAAGTACTGATAACTTCATGTTACTATGTGACACATATTTCACAGAATCCAAAAGCTTTAAAATAACCCATTCCCATTACAGCTTCAGTTCGTCCCATTTCTTTCAAAGAATGTTGATTGATGTCGTCTGTGCCACAGTTTGCTTTCATCTTCAATTCACAGATTTGCAGATTTAGCTTGGACTTTCCTCAGATTAAGTTCATAAAAATTTCCCTTTAATTTTGCAATAATGACTTCATATTTTGTCTTTATGGTTGCACTTTCAGCCTTGACATTTACTTTTAGTCTAGAATTCGTAAGTCGATGAACAGATATTAAATTCTCTCTTAGATTGGGAACATACAATACATCTTAGTTACTAATGTTCCTCGTTTAGTATATCCACAAATCTCTCCAACTTCTTTGGCAATAAAGTCTTCTTCATTTTTAGCAACGTTTATTTTTACCTGGTTCTTTAAAGTTTGAATTTTTGTAAATAATTCTCTTTTGTTTGCAAGATGATCGCTAGAGCCTGAATCTAGCATGAACGACATAAACGAATCATTACCCTGGTTCTTGTTTCGATTCAACATGAAACATACGTTCTTGCTATTGTCTTGACCAGAAATGTTTTGACTTTCATTTTTGTCCCTTGACCCTCTTTCAAAATTTGCTTCTTTCTTGACCCTATAGTTTGATTTGAGATGACCTCGCCTTCCACTGTCTATCTCTCTTCATAGTAAATGCAGCCGGGAGTTTTTCGTCTTCATTGGTTTCTGTCCGATCTTCTCTTTTTCGCTCTTCTTCGAGCAACCTCTCCTTTATATTCTCTGTAACCAATGGATCGAAGCTCTCTGGAAGTGTCAAGAAAAGTTCACCAGATCACTTTCAGCTAGAGTAGCCTCCGCTGATTTAAGTTGCCTAACTAATCCATCAAATTTAAGGAAATGACCCTTCATTAAAGGCCCTTCTGAAAATTTCAATCGAGCTAGCTGCTTCTGGATAATTGTTTGGTTAGATGTTGATTTGACCGCAAACACATCTTCCAGAGCCTTCCACATATGTATCTTTGTCTGTGTTCTTATCCTTTAAATAATTCAAATAATCATCTGATATGCAGCTTATAGTAATCGATTTGGCTTTCTTGTGTCCCTCATTGAATTTTTTTGTGGCAGCAGCATCTGCATCATTTGGAGCTGAACTGATGACAGCTTCCAGAACATCCACCGAATCCAGAAACATTTTAACACGAAAACTCCAGTTTTCATAAGCCTTACCATTAAATTGGATTATTCCATGAGGAATTACTCTTCGTTGATCGCCCATAACCTATTGTTTTATTGTTCCTATTAAGGATTTTTATTTACATATAAGGAAAACGTTTAAAATAGTTGAAGATTTATTTGAGAATAATAATTAATTTTAAGAAAATTTTCTTTACAGAAACAAAAACAAAAGATTGTTTAGTTAGAATTAATTGGAGTGTTTTACTTTATAACAAAAGGAAAAATAAATTTCAGCACAAGGATAAAATGAATTGTTGTTAAAAGCAAAGAATTTGCAAGTTCCAAGTGTGATATGTGAATAATACAATCTTAAGTGCAGTGCTACATACTTATATGCTACCTAGTCATATTAATGAAATAATATTCCTGATGTCCATTGCTTAAAATCTTACAAATCTTCAAAAACTATAACCTGTGGATGTGTTCCTCTCTTGTGTTTATGAATATTGTTATTAATTAATCATTTTAAGTAAATTTAAATATTAATAGACATAATAGACATAATATTAATATTTAATTATGAAATTTATGTGTAATCTAACTTAAGCCTTTTTTACTTGCTATAGGGTATGTTTTGGTTTCGTGTCAAAAAAAAAATTGAGAATTTAATCAAAACCAACATTACGATGTTGGAGGAGTCCGAAAAAGTGCTTTTCGTCATGCCGTCCGTCGGTTTGTGCGTCTGTGCGTCCATCTGTACACTTCTCCACTGCCCAAACGCGTGGACAGATGTTCTTCAAATTTTGTACGGATGATTTTTATGTAATTTCGAAAGTTGATTTTTTTTTGTTTTTGAATATCTCATCTAGAACGAGTGCCGCCAATACAACATTTTTGAGTTATTCGAATTTTATCGAAAACGGCTCTAACGATTTTGATTAAACTTTTTGATATGATTTCTTCAATAACGATAAATTTTTAGGGTTGCTCAAGGGTGCCAGTACCACAATGGCACCCGTGTATTGGAAGGAAGAGTAGGTAGGATCAGCTTTCAAATTCTAATTGTAGCTTATTTTTGGTCCGTTTGTTGCAATATTTATCTTTCCTAGTTTATTTCAATTTTGAGATTTTTTGTTTGTTTTCGTTTTGTAATTTTGTGTTGATTAGGCGAGCCATAAAATATCCATCCCACATCCGGCGAGCCCGACATAGTCTATGCCTTCTGGACATAATATGCTCACCTTCACAGGTAGGAATGGAATCTTATACCGTTAGACCTTTTATCTTATCATACATATTTGTTATGTCTTTTTTTAATTTTTGTACTTTGCTGACTTTTGGTAAAACTTTTACATCGGATTTGGCTTCTGTCATTTTTTTTCTTAATTTTTTTGGCAAGAACAACATGGGTATTAATTTTCAGTTTTGTCACTTATAAAGTTTTTTTTATATTTTGTTTTAAAGGTTTTAAATTTAATGTCTTCTGGCAACTCTTTGGCTCCTCCTACACTTATGCAGCTTGTTTTCATACAACATATTTATACCAACTCTAGTTGTATAAATTTTCAGATCTGTATTTTTTTTTTAATTCTGGCAACCCTTTTACACCCAACCACACTCCTGCCGAATTGCTTACATTTTAATAACCTATTATGGTACAAATTTGCAGCCTTTGTTTTTAATATTTTTTTTGTCTTTTGTGTTTGATGGCACCTGGCAATCCTTTGTCTCTAAGAAAGTTGCATGTTCAAAATACCGCCCGCTCCCTCCTCCCCCTTTTTCGACCTCTACCGGTACCAATTTTTCTTAACTAGCGGTAGGACTGTGCTGTCGATTCCCGCAGTATTTGTCGTTGACCTTATGACGTTAATTTTTCGTCGCTACCTATCCAACTATTAGATTCAATCATTGACTTATTATAATAATAATAAGTCAAAATATAATAAGTCAATGGATTCAAAAATATAAAACAGTTCCTTCTACCCACACGATGACCTAAAATTATTATTAATGTAACACTTAATGAACATTTATCTCTTACCTTACAAAACGATATCCAACCAATCCAGTGAAATGTACTAGACCAGCAGTTAGCTCATTTGCTCCCTTGGTCAAATTATTCAGGTTTCCTTTAGCATTTGTTCTAAAGTAAATATAAGACACCAAAACTCCACTTAAAAAAAAGAAAGTGTCAACACTGAAAGGCCCATTCGTAATTGCCTGAAAAAAGAAGTTCTTTTCGACCTCTTTTCGCATTTCCATGTTGTCAGAATACTTAAAAATTACGATACACGTGTGTCCCAATATTATCCAGGCCATTGAAAAGGCCTTAAGACCGTGAAATGAAGGGATGGTATCAGGTCCCACGTTGCGATCGCAAATTGCTTTGAAGTTTGTGATCACTGAAAATGATAGTAAAAGTTCTGACCAAACACTTATTTTTTCTTGTTCCTGAATGTGTCCCTCAAAGTTTTCATCAGCGTTCGTTTTGTTGTTGATAGGCTCTTCACGAGAAAAATTCAGAACAACATTTAAGCCCTTAAGGTCCTTTTTTAAATCTTGTCTTACTGTCTCACTGTAATCAGAAGCCGCACACCCAATACCTGAAGATGTTTCACTATTGTTCATCATTTCCTTTTCATGTTTCCGCAGAGCTCTTCGAAAGCGATTTGTCAAGTATGTTTCATAGAATGTTCCTAGTATAATTAATACGAAAACTATAATCGAAACGATTCTGAAATTTTTTTTAATAAAGGTAAGAAATGTTTTAATGCAATTAATGTATATTACGTAAGAATCCAAAATGTTTTGTCCTGAAATAGGCTATAAGAATTGGATGTTGGTACTCGAATATCAATTAAATCCACTTTACGGTATGAAACTTCAGTCTGAGAGCTCTTAACAAGTTCACTTACATCTTTGATGGAACAGGCTGATGGAAGGCAAACTCCAACGTAAATTTTTCGAATCTGAAAAAAATATTAGTAGAAATATATTGAAAATTTATAAAATAAAGACAGCGACATCTACATTGGTGAAACATGTCATAATTTATTTAAGCCAAAACAACATTGGAACAGGTAAATTTTGTTTTGTAAATGACCAAGTGAAAAATTTGTAGGTACACTTAAGTAACTAAACTTTCGGATAACCAAATCTAGATCCTAACTAGAAGTGCAAAAGAGAAAAGTAATAAAACAGTATTAATGCTTTATCACCTTTCTCTGTTGCACTTCATACATGCGAGACTTAAAATGCGGCCGTGTAATACCGGTCTAGTTACATCCCAGATGTCACCAACTACCAATAACCCGTTATTCCCCACACGCCCCTTGCCTAACGGCACATCCAACATTCCTTAACAAGTTCCCACCATTTTTGCTAACATTACAAAACGTGTACCAAACGAGTACACCCCCTTTCCCCTTCTGCCAAATTTTAACTACAAAGCAAATATAATCATATTTCATTCTTCAAATGAAATATGATAAACACAGTTGCATTCCCACGAGAAGCATTTTATTATTTTTATTATGTTACCCGCTAAACAAATTATGAACAAGCAAGTTAGTCTTAAATCTACAATCTAAGAAAGAGGTTATTAGAATATAAATAATGTAAAAAAATTTAATTAATGAAATAAATAAAAATATAAATAAAAAAAAAAGAAAGAAAAAAACAAATTAATGTTTTTTTTTATCAAACCGCTCGGGCGAGCACGTAATTGGCGCAGTCGGTAAACGGTTTAGCAAATGTTCGATAAAGAATTTAGCTAAACAACTGTAAACGGTTTAGCAAATGTTCGATAAAGAATTTAGCTAAACAACTGTAAACGTTTCAGCAAACGTTCGATAAAGAATTTAGCTAAACAACTGTAAACGGTTCAGCAAACGTTCGATAAAGAATTTAGCTAAACAACTGTAAATGGTTCGAAAAAGAACAATTTAAATTAGCAATCGTTCGATAAAGAATCTAACTAAAAAAGTGGAAAAGGTTAGAAAAAGAACAATTTAAGTTAACAAACGTTCGATAAAGACAAGTGGTAAATAACATAACGTAACGCGTGAACAAAAAAAAAATTAAAAAATAATAATAATAATAAAAAAACATAAGTGCAAATAAGTGATCAAGATTAACGAAGGAAGGAATAGAATATTCGACAATCTTAGAGCTAACAGAATGACTGAGCTCAATGTCGAACAGTGCCTAGTCGCACTTATAAGAATCATTGAAGAAAATAATAGACCATGCAGTGCAAGAGCACGCATAGAAAAAGAAATAAGGTTCCTGGAACCTTTCAAAGGAGAAAAAGGTACACTGCCGTCATTTGCAGGTACCGTTAACAAAATTCTGGCTGGCTATTCAGAAATGGAAAGACTGGCAGTATTTGAAGTTATATATAATACGAAAATACAAGGAGCGGCTGAGAACCTATTATACAATGCCCCACCAACAACATGGATTGAATGCTTGGAGAAACTTAGAAAACACTTCCGACCATCGAGGGACGAAATGTCTATTACAAAAGACATTTGACTGTTGAGAGTAAGTTCGATTTACGATTTAGACAAAAAATTAAAACTTATAGAGAATATATCAGAATATTCTACTTTTTGCGAAAATGGTCCAACAATGACCATCATTTTCAATAGCATGTTAGTCCAAAAAGTTAAGGAAATCGTAGCTGGCTCATTAGCCTATGCATTAATTAATATTTTCGATATTGACGGAATAAGGGACACTGTAGGCAAATTTATAGGACATGACCAGGGGAACTTAAAAACAACCGAACACTATCACCCAAACAACTTAGGGCATTTTAGACAAAACAATGGACCAAATAGTCAGAATAACAACTTTCATAGTAATCAATTTCAACATAACAGATCTGGTCAAAGAATTTCAAACAATTCAGGTAATTTTTACCATAACAGAAATGGTCAACGAAATTCAAATACACGTTTCCCAATAACAACCACAACAGATCTGGTCAATTCAATTTCAATAATAGAAATAATACATCAGGCAATTTTAGGTCCGAACCAATGGATACTACTTCTGGTAGTTATGCGAGGCAGATAAACCTGCAAAGTTCGGTTTTTCCACAAACAAGCCTCGTGGAAAACTTCCCTATATAGTTGTAGATGCAAACAAAACAAAACTTAGAATTCTTATAGACTGCGGATCAGAAACAAGTATTATAAATACGGGAATTTGCCACCCTAAGTGGAAAATTCAGTTACCCCAACCCATTCAAGTACTTACTACCAGTACCCCCATATTTATTAATCAAAAGGTTAGAATACCCTTATTTAAAGAACTAACAAATGAGGAAAAAACTGCGGAATTCCTCGAATTCAAATTCCATCAAATATTCGATGGATTAATAGGAAATAATATCCTTATACCATTAAAAGCAACAATAGACCTTAAAAACAAACTTCTAGTAGTAGATAGGAAGGAAATTCCAATTTTCTTCAAGAAAACGGAAGAAGAAAATATTCATGAAAAAGTATTAAAATTAGAAGATTACGAAAAATCAATACCCGAAGTCCTATTACACGAAATATACCATACTGAAATTAAAACAAACCCTATTCTAGACCAAATTAGAGTCGACCATTTAAATGAACAAGAGAAAAGTGAAATAAACAAACTTATTTGTGAATACTCGTCAGTGTTCTACCAAAAAGGTACTGACTTAACATTCACCAATGCAATTAAGCATGAAATTAAAACAACTAATGACATTCCCATTTACACTAAGAGCTACAGGTACCCTCAAGTGCATAGGAATGAAGTGAAATCTCAAATTAATGAGATGCTGCACCAAGGTATTATTAGGCCGAGCAGTTCACCATATTCCGCACCTATATGGGTAGTTCCGAAGAAGGAAGATGCCTCTAAAGAAAAGAAATAGAGAATAGTCATTGACTATAGGAAACTAAATGATGTTTCTACTGACGATAAATTTCCTATTCCAAATATAGACGATATATTTGACAAATTAGGAAGATCGTTATACTTTACAACATTAGATCTGGCTAAAGGCTTTCACCAGATCGAAATTGCAGAACAAGACATAAAAAAAACTGCTTTCTCGACGTCTTATGAATTCAGTCCTTCATGACTTTATAGGAAAAATATGCCTCGTCTATTTAGACGATATTATTATATTTTCTACAAGCCTTACGGAACATATAATTTCGATAAAAAAAATTTTCAAACGATTAAAAGAAGTAAATTTAAAAGTTCAGTTAGATAAAAGTGAGTTTCTTAATAGAGAATCCGAATTTTTAGGACACATTGTCACAACAGAGGGAATCAAACCCAATCCCAATAAAATTGAAGCTATTCTTAACTATAAACTACACACAACCACCAAGCAAATTAACCGGGTATTATAGAAAATTCATCAAAGACTACGGGAAAGTAGCAAAGCCGATGACAGCTTTTCTTAAAAAAGGCGCCAAAATAGATGTAAAAAATGCAGACTACATAGAAAGTTTTGAGAATCTAAAAACTCTTCTTGTATATGGCCCAATCTTAAAATATCCTGATTTTTCAAAAAAATTCACTCTTACTACAGACGCATCCAATTTTGCTATTGGTGCCGTCCTCTCCCAAGATAACCACCCAGTGTGATTCGCTAGCCGAACACTTAACCAACACGAAATTGGCTACTCGACAATCGAGAAAGAATTGTTGGCAATAGTGTGGTCAACACAATATTTCAGACCGTATCTTTACGGATGGAAATTCGTAGTTAGAACAGATCATCGACCCCTTGTATGGCTGAGTTCGCTCAAAGAACCAAACATCAAACTCCAAAGGTGGAAAATAAAACTGGAACAGTACAACTTTGACGTCGAATATGTCAAAGGAAAAGACAACCAAGTTGCCGATGGATTGTCTAGAATAGAAGTTTATCATAATGAAGATTTGAATCATGAAACTGATAATGTCGAGAATATAGACCAACAATCAGTCATAGCAACTATCCATAGTGCGGAAGAAGACAGTAGTAAACATATACCGATTGTTGAATCCCCTGTAAACATTTATAGAACCCAAATAATTTTAAATTCTACAACAAACATAAGTAATCACAAAGAATATCAACCTTTCAAAAAGAAAAGAATAGTAATCGAATTAAAAGCCTTTGACGAAAAATTAATCATTAATATCTTAAAAAAATTCATCCCTTCTAAAGGAATAGTAGGAATATTCACAAGAGATGATCATTTGTTCGCCCAATTTCAAGAAGTTTATATAAATTATTTTAGTAATAACAAACTCTTAAAATTCATTAAGTGTAGCAAATTCTTAGGAGACCTCGAAGACGAAGAAAAACAATTACTGGTAATTTAAAAAACCCCTGATTCATTAAACCATAGAGGAATTAATGAGACTTATGAGGAAATCAAAGATACATATTACTGCCCAAATCTTAAAGATAAAGTCCAAAAGTTTATAAACAACTGCGAAACTTGTAATAAAGCTAAATACGAAAGAAAACCTAACAAAATTCCATGGAAACTTACAGAAACTCCTATAAAATGCAATCAAATCATACACATCGATATTTGGTATGCGAATATAAATCTAATGTATGTCACAATGATTGACAAATTTTCGAAACATGTCACATGTCAGACAATAATGTAGATTTACACATAACCACCCCATATAATATAACCGGCAATTCGGATATCGAAAGATTCCACTCTACTCTTAACGAGCATATTAGAACCTTCACCGCCGATGAAAATAACACAAACACTCTGAGGCAAAGAGTTTTAAAAGCAATAACTATTTACAATAAAACAATCCACTCCACTACAAAAAGGAGACCAATAGACTTTTTAAACGGAACCATATCTAACGAAGAATATCCAAAAATTACAGAAATAGTACAAAAGAATAAGGAAAATTATATAAATAAACTAAATAAAGACAGGAAAGATATTGATATTACTGAAAACAAACAGCAATATTTAAAAATTAGAACAGGGAATAAGCTCAAACCAATATACAAGAAAACCACCACACAATTGTTTGACTCAGATCATGTTAAAGATGAAAAAGGAGGTAAATTCTACAAAACACAAATAAAACGTAACTACAAATACAAAAATACTTAATTTTTTCCAGATATTATTTATCATCCTTCTGACTTTAACGACAACAGTTACTAACGGACAGAAACTAGAAATACAAAACTTAAATTCAGGAAACGGATTTGTTACAGTTAGAAATGAAAAGATTCAGGTTATAACAGGATACACTAAAATACTTCATAATAGAACATAACATAAGCAAACTAAATCTTAGGGATGAATATCCAACATTAATACACAGTTTTAAACTTTTATCTGACGAAGTAGAAAATCTGTTAGGACACTATCACCATAAAGGAAGAAGAGGAATTTTTAACATTGTAGGAAAAGGGTTAAAGTACCTCGCTGGTACAATGGATTATGACGACGAAGCAGAAATTAGACAAACTCTTGACATAAACGAACAAAATACCAAGAACCTTATCGAAGGAATTAACGACCAAGTCAGAATAAATCATAATTTTAACGAAGCATTTGATAATATAACAAAACATATTAATGGACAACAGATTGAAATTAAGAAGCAATTAACCGATTTAGGCAACACAATCGACAAAGAACTTGCGGAAATAACAAATATGCAACACGCATTCCAAATACAATACGACATACAATTACTGAAAGACCAAGTTAAGAAAATTAAAGAAAATTTACTAGTGAGTCAGCTAGGAATTCTAGGACATGATATTCTAACACAAAAAGAAATTGTCAAATTCAATATTACTTTAAATGAACTAACTAATATTAATTATTATCCATGAGAATCAAATTGTATTTATACTTTTAATACCAATATATTCAAATAAAAAATTTTATAAAATCCTAATTGAACCAATTCCTAATAATAATAACTTAGAACTTGTAACATCGCATAAAAAAATAATAACCGATGGAAACACCAACTATGAAAATACGAATGAAACTGTAAAGCTTAAAGATTCTTCAAATGAAATATGATAAACACAGTTGCATTCCCACGAGAAGCATTTTATTATTTTTATTATGTTACCTGTTAAACAAATTATGAACAAGTAAGTTAGTCTTAAATCTACAATCTAAGAAAGAGGTGCAGCCTAGCTCTGGACAGCGGCCTCTTATTAGAATATAAATAATGTAAAAAAATTTAATTAATAAAATAAATAAAAATATAAATAAAAAAAAAAAAGAAAGAAAAAAACAAATTTTTATCAAACCG
Source organism: Meliscaeva auricollis (assembly GCA_948107695.1). Lineage (NCBI taxonomy): Eukaryota > Metazoa > Arthropoda > Insecta > Diptera > Syrphidae > Meliscaeva > Meliscaeva auricollis. Next base: position 50,437,109 of record OX403617.1, on the reverse strand, counting down.
CTCGGGCGAGCACGTAATTGTCTATATACAGACTGTCAAAAATCTTTATTACTAATCATCTATCAACATTGTTTTCTTAATATCATAAAATATTGCTATTAATATATACATACCTACTTACTAAATTGCTTTGTATTTGTTTAACATAATAAAATAAATTAATTCATAAATTTTTTTGATTGATATCAACGCAGAACCACCAAAATATTAAGCCGTACGCATAAACGGTAGTAAATGCTTTTACTGGTAGATTTTCAAAGTATTTACTACTTTTTATATGCAAAAAAGACATAGAAAGGGCTGCTAGTATTTACTTCACTTTTTATGCATATGCCCCATTGTGTTGTTAACAACATACAAGTACAAAGTTTCAGTTCAATACAATTATCAGAAGTAGACTAAAATTGAATATTGTGATGTTACCTGAACTACATATAAGATCAAAGTTTCAGTTGGTCCAATAACTGGAAGTAGGCTATTTGTAGTGTTTCGACTTCTAATTCCACAGCTATAGGTCCGCACCACCAAAATATTGTGTTGTCATCCAAACTACATAAATATGGACAAAGTTTCAGATCGATACGATAATTGCAAGTGGGTCACAATTAACTTCTTCGATTTTTTTTCCATTGCTTGTTAGTTAATTACTTTGTCAGTTACAAGGGAAGTTAAACTCCTGTTACTTGGAAATCGTGGAAGTAAGAGATCTTGGTCCATATACTTTTTTAATCAGCATAATATTCTACCAAAAGTTCATCGAATTTGAGCGGGAAATTTTGTCCATATATTTAGTTTAGTTCTTTCATCTCCTTGTTTTTAAGACTTTTGAGGTCAGTTATAGAAATTCAAAACAAGGACATTGAAAACAATTTGCCCTCTAGCATTTATTCCGAGGTTTTTCAAGGATATTTTAAAAAATTAAAAATTCCCTAGTTTTTTTTCAGATTTTTATTTTGACTTCTTAACCTCATGTAGGCGCTCAAAGTTCCTGAGGTCATTTTAAGTCGGAAAACTTAAGAGGTAATTTGCTCGTTCTCGCTCCGTTTTCGACTTGTAACGGTTTTTATCATTTGTATTGGTTTTCCCTTTGACTGGCTCTAACTCTGCCAAACTACAACTGATTTATTATCAAAAACACACGTTTTAATTCGTTATTATTATTTAAATATTCATATTTTCTTGATTTTCCTTTATTTTTTGTTTATTTTAAGTTTTTTAATAATTGTAAATGTATTTTTGGGTAAAAACTGTTATGTATTTTTAGGAACACAAATTGGGCTTTCATAATAATAAAAAAAAAATAATACCTAATAACGTGTTTTTGTGAAAAAATCATATCGAAGCCAAAAAAACAACCTAAAAATGCTTAAAAAATGTGTTTGATAATAATAAATTGTGGGAAAACCGTTATCCCCACAGAAAAAAGTTATATAGCAAATACAAATTTCTAACTGTTCTTGATTAAATAAAAAAAAATTAAAATCAGTTGCAGTTTGGCCAAAAAAAAACAGTCGAAAACGGAGCGTGAACGAGCAAATTACCTCTTAAGTTTTTGGAATTAAAATGACCTCAGGAACCCATGATTTTCATTTGCGGCGGTGATTCCGGGACACCCTGTATATGAAGTTATAACATCAAAATTTTCAATATAAACCAAGTTTTTTTCGAATTATAATTGTTAAAAAAACATTAAACATTGTTTTCTCCCTAAGCCTAATACAAAACTCTCGTGAAATGAAAATTGAACAAGTTACACATCATATGTTGGGCCATTCTATCAATATTTGAAAATATGACCACAAGGGAAAAATCCTAAGGTGTCAATTTTAAACTTTACATTTACCAATCAAACAATTTTAGCATGCAAAAGAGGCTGTGGAATGTAATACAAAAGATTTCACGCAGACGATTTTGTATGAAAATTTCATTTCCACCAGAACTGAATACTATAGGCTTAAAATTTTAGTGTGAAAATATTTGTAAGCAAATAGTAAAAATAGCTGTAGGTACTTATTTCTTATTTGAAAAAAAAAAAATGTGATTATAATTTTGTAAGAATTAATTTGTGAAAATCTAGCCCTTTTTTGTTGAAATCGAGGAAATGAACACTAAAAATTAAAAAAAAAAAATATTTTTTCCCTCGAAAAGTGACATATTTGTTGAAAATACATTTACAACATTGTGTTTTTGAAACACTTTATACTTATATCATTAGGAAAGTATACTATGTATACGAACTCTGAATTTTTGTTCTAAAATGTTTTCATTCTTTTTATATTAGTTCAACAAAATAAACAATTATTTTCTTTCAATTTAGTTAAGCTGGTTTATATTTCTACAGGTTATGAGCCCAGATATCGCGTATTAAAATTTAAGAAATTTTGTTTATTCTAATTTGGTTTCATAATGTCTGAAGGGACGAAGTTCAATGTGGCGAAATTGAATAATGAAAATTATTCAATATGGAAGTTCAAGCTCGAACTTTTGCTTATAAAAGAAGATCTTTGGAATTTTGTCAATGAGCCGAAACCAAATATAGCTGAGAATAATACTGCTGCTGAATCAGAATGGACCAAAGGGAATAACCATGCAAAGGCATTTATTGGTTTGCTGGTGGAAGATGGACAGCTTGTTCATATCAGAACAGCGTCTTCCGCAAGAAATGCATGGTTGACTCAACAGTCTTACCATGAGAAGAGCACAATTTAAAATTGAACGAGGGTGATGACATTCAGACTCACATAAATCAAATGACGGAGGTATTTGATGAATTGCGAGACATCGGTGAAGAACAGCTATCAGAAAATTATATAATGTTGACTGGCTAATGTTCTGTATATTCCAGAAATTGGGGGAAATTTGTTATCCGTACGAAAACTGATCGATGATGGTTTTACTGTTGATTTCAAAAAGGATTTATGTGAAATCAAACATAAGGGTCGACAAGTTGCTGTTGCGGATCTTCATTCAAACCTATACAAGTTACGAGAATCAAATAAGGTGCATGTGCACATAAGTGCAATTGTATTCACTATTGGCACAGGGTTTGCGGTCATCGTGATCCACATGTTGTGAAAGAAATGTTCTCAAACGGACTAGTTGATGGTGTTGAATTGGTTGATTGTGGTATAAAGTGTCGATGTGACGTATGTCTGCAAGGAAAGACAACCCGATTACCTTTTTCGAAACAATTAAGTACTAAAACTGTTGCTTGATTTGATCCATTCAGATGTTTGCGGACCGATGCAAACGGTTTCACCTAGCGGCAAGCGTTATATGGTTACTTTTATCGATGACTTTACAAGATATACCATGGTTTTTCTCCTAAGACACAAATCAGAAGATTTATCCAAGTTAAAGGAGTACATGGAAATGGTGAAAAACAAGTTTCAGCGAAAACCAAAAATAATTAGGTCGGATCAAGGAGGAGAGTATACGGCTTACGAAACAGTGGAATTCCTGAAGGGTCAAGGTATTCAAATCCAATATACTGCAGGATATACACCTGAGCAAAATGGTGTTGCAGAAAGCAAGAATCGTACACTTATTGAATTGGCTCGGTGTATGCTGTTAGATGCGGGTTTGCAGTACATGTTTTGGGGAGAAGCTGTTGTAACTGCAAACTACATTCAAAATCGTTTACTAACCAGAGCAACTCCTATAACCCCATATGAAGGATGGAATGGATCGAGGCCAGGTATTAAGCATTTCAAATTATTTGGTTGCAAGTGTTTTGTCCATATTATAGCCCAAAAGAGGCAAAAGTTAGACAACACTGCTATTCAAATGATATTTGTTGGATACGATGAACAGTCGAAGGCTTACCGCTGCTACAATCCGTCAAATAAGCAAGTAGTAGTGAGTCAAGATGTTCAGTTCGGAAATTTAAATGAAACACTGGAAAGCGAGGTATCTGTCAAATCATCAATTGAGATAAGCCATAACACGCAATGTAATCCTTAATGTGTGGAGTTTGAAACCGATTTTAATGCGAATGTGAAATCCAGCGATGTTTGTCATGACACTACAGAACAAGATGTTGAGCCTTGTACTTCTCATCAACAGCAAGATCAAATTGCAGAGCATAAGGCAATCGAAAATATCAAACGAAGGGGTTCCACCGATGAAATAAATGTAATACAGTGTACTGATAAAGAACCGAGGAACCTGAGGGAAGTAACGTCAAGTGATCAAAAGGAACAATGGCTTGATGCAATGAGAGATGAGATGCAGTCATTGAAAAACAACTGGACTTGGGTATTAGTTGAGCTACCAAAGAACCGAACACCCGTGGGGCGCAAATGGGTTTTCAAATTAAAAACTAGTTAGAATGATAAAGGAAAACGATTTAAGGCTAGTCTAGTTGCCCAGGGTTTCTCACAAAAATATGGTACTGATTATGATCGAGTTTTTGCACCGGTTGTTAAAATAACGACCTTTAGAATACTGTTGTCAATCTCTGCCTGTGAAGGATTTGTGGTTCAACATTTGGATGCGAAAACAGCCTTCCTTAATGGTGACATAAAGGAAAACATTTATATGAGGCAGCCACCAGATTTTGAAGTTGAAGGAAAAGAACAATTGGTTTGTTTATTAAAGAAAAGCATCTACGGACTGAAACAAGCAGCTAGGGTTTGGAACGAGGCAATACATAAAGTTCTAATAGATGCACAGTTTCTTTAGAGCAAAGTTGATCCTTGTTTCTATTCGAAGGAGGAGAAAAGTGAGTGGTGCTATATTCTCATACACGTTGACGACATTATTGTGGTGAGCAAATCAAAATAATTGATTCAACAAGCGGAGAAGATTCTCTCATCAAAGTTTCAAATAAAGAATTTGGGTAACATCAAGAACTTTTTGGGTTTGCAAGTTGATAGGGACACAGAAGGTAATTTTAGTTTGAGTCAAGAAAATTACATACATCAGATAGCAAGCGATTTTGGTTTGGCTGATTCCCTAGCGGAAAATGTTCCAATGGAATCAAACTACCTAAAGCAGATTGATGATTCTGAAGTTTTGATGGACAATGGTAGATATGCAGCAGAAAGTCACAGGTCCTACAACTATATACGAAGACAACCACAGCTTTTTGAAATTGATTCAAGAAGAACATTTTTCGAATAGAACCAAACATATTGATACACGGAATCACTTTGTTAAAGATTTTATAAAACAACAGAACGTGATATGCAAATATTGTCCAACAGAATCTATGCTGGCTGATTTACTTACAAAACCATTGGCAGCTGAAAGACTCAAGATGCTTCGTGAAAGATGTGGTCTCGTTGAGTAAATAAGGAGGAGTGTTGGAGATACATTTTGCAACAAAGTATTTTTGAAACACTTTATACTTATATCATTAGGAAAGTATACGAACTCTGAATTTTTGTTCTAAAATATTTTCATTCTTTTTATATTCTTTCAATTTAATTAAGCTGGTTTATATTTCTATTTTGGGGTCATTTCTAACCATTTCCAATTTTTTGGAACATTGTGTGCAAAGGCTTAAATAAAACTTTGAAACATACAGAAAATCCTTTGTATTTTTAATAAGAATACTGCGGCAAGGAGTACACTTTTTGAAGGACACTTTACGTCCGAAAACAAAACTGATCGAAACTGAACCCGCCGCATTATGGATGCGCGTACGCCGCGCCACGCCGCACAGTGTGAGAATTTGCTCATCTAGCGGCATTTAATTGAAAAAAATGAGTAGTTCAAATTGATGCGAAACATATGAGAAATACAATTTTCAGAGGATGCAATCAAAGCATTTAAGGCAACTGTGAAACTGATTTGTTTTAAAATAAATGAGAGGTGGACCAAAATTGGTATTCAACGGGACCGCTTCGAAAGAACTAATTCTTTCTGGCTTAATAAAACCCTAAATCTGCCACACAAATTTTTGGATGAAATCCCATCCTCTTCAAATATTAAAAAAGTAGAGAGGCCAAAAAAAATCTTTGAAGAGTGCTGTGAAAAAATCAAAAATAAAAAAGTGCAAAGCCTCTTGGATTCATTTAGCTTTGAAGAAATTGGCACGGCTCATGAAAAAACTTGAGAAAAGTTGTAAAGAGAGATACTGCCGCTGTAATCAAAAAATTATCACTTAGTTCCCCAAAGAAAGGTTTGTTTAAAATATTGTATTATCAAGATTTATTTACTTTTAATTTAATTAAAGTACGAATTTACAGAAATCTCTCAATAGGGTGCCCTCTAACCAAATTTCTTTATCTGCTGAAGAAGCGCTAGCATTGATTGTAGGTTCGCAGTTATCCACTCATCAATATGAGATTATACGTCAGAAACTCAACAAAATTGTTCGAAATTTACTGCCCACATACGATAAAACTAAAGAGTCTAAGAATAAATGCTATCCTTATCAGAAAACTGGGTCAGAATCTCAGAATGATCTTCAGAGCTTAGTTGATAGTTTCAGGCGTTTATGTTTGCCAGAGAAAGATGACAGAACATGATCCTTGATCTTTTAAATGTCACATCTTAAGCTACGAGTATCTAAAACTTTTTTATAATCTATTTTTCTGCTAAACTGTGAATGATTGTTATTTTAATTTATGTTCTGTTCAATAAAATTATTTTAAGTTTATGAATTATTGTAGTTTTATTTCATTGATGTGTATACATGTAATCATTACAAATTTTACAAACAAAAATTAACAAAAAGTTTTTTTTGTGAACGAAATAAGTATATATTTTTAAGAGGGGTCTATCAAAGTGCAAAAAACGTGTACTTTCACAACTCTGTAAATCACTAAGTTTTCTTAATATATAAGAAATTGTAGTTTTATTCTTTTTTGTATATATTGATTATGATTCTCAAACGAAAACATAAAAAAAATATTTTATAAAATGGGTCTACAAAAGGGCAAGAAACTTGTACTTTAAGAGCCCTGTACCACAAAAATTTCTTGAAGTACGGTAATGATTGTACTTAAATTTAGTTTTTCACATATTAAAGATAAATCTTGCAAAAAAAATTATCAAAAAACATAAACTTGTAAGCGCTATTAATTTAATTCCGCTAGATGTGCGAATTCCCACACAGAACGCACAGATCCTTTAACATATTATAGTGAAGAACGAACAATGCAAATTCAAAGCGGCTTTGAATTTTCGGTGTTCATCTTTTAAATAAAAATAGCCAGCAAGTATTTTTCATATCTTTAGTTTAGAGTTATTCTCCTCAGGCATCCTAAAATAGGATTAAGAGTATTCTGATTGTAATGATTGTAATCTTAATGATTCAACCGGTCAGGTTGAATTTATATGAAAAATATTTTTGCTTTTCAACAACCAATCCTTCTCCTGATGGGATATTTTTTTGTTCGGCGAAGAACGTACAGCCGCGTCCAGATCAATACAAACTTGTATTTTCCATAAACCAATTTAAAAATGATTGTAGCCCAAAATCAAAGCCGAAAATAAGCCCAAATAGTAGCTTAGAAATTACTTTACTATATTTAAAAACTAACTTTCTATTATCAAAAATTCGCACGAATAAATTGCTTTTATAAAAACTAATTGTTGTCTAAATTTGACTACTTAGAATGTTTTTTCTGGAAAAAACAAAATAGGTATTTAAATACAAACTTACTTTTCCTGATTTTTTATACAATACCTATGTATACCCTACTTTATTTTTAAAATCAGGGACTTAGGGTGATTTTTTGTGGACTTTTGACTCAGTTGGGTCGAAAAATAATTATTTTTCGCGCACAAACTGAGCACTGATACTCAACAATAAATGCGCCGAACACAAAATTCAAAGCCCGTGCGCATGCGTGTAAAGTGAAGAACAAAATTCAGAATACAGCCTTTGAGTTGTGACTTTTGAGGTAAGATATAAAGTGCCAAAATAGATATTTTGGAACCATAAGCATGTGGAACTATAATACAGTTGCATCCTTGTTTGACTGGACTATTAACAATTATTGAACCCAGGAAAATATATCAAAATATACTTACTACTTGAGTATCGAACGTTTTATTAAACAACATTTTTAAAATGAAAAATCCCGGCTGAAATGGTGGATTTTCGTGGTGGACTGAGCGATATAAATGTTGGTGTGCTGCAGCAAAAGGCAAGCCTGAGTTTTTTGATTTTTCTTCAGCATCTTGTCTAAATTTTTCGTTTTCTAAATTGTAAATTGATTCACAGAGTGACATTGATCCCATCCAATAGTTATTTCCATAAAAAAATCCTGAGGTATAATGCCCGGATGCGTCATTCACTAAAAAAAGAAAAAAAATTAAAGGTGTCATAATTCTTGTTTAACGATGTCAAGAAAAGCGTACATGCAATTCTGCGCAAAAAATACGCCGATACTTAAAATTCATTCATTGTTCTTTACAAAGTTAATTTTTTAAATAAATAATGGATGTTCATTAAATTGTTAAATTTTTATTTTGCAGGCCCGTAGCAGCTCTGTTGAAAATTATAACGTCTGTATACACTATACTGTTTTGTGACGATCTTAAAAGTTGACAAATGAGCTTACATATTATGCTAATATCAAAATGGCATATATTTTAAGCATGAGCTGTGCAATCCGAACCGCGCTCGGCATATCGGCCATTCCAAAGTAACGAAAAAACTTTATAAATTTATCGTCCTAGAAGTTTCAGCAAAAAATAATAACTGCCAGTAAAGCTATTGAGTAGAGAGACGGTAACTGAGAAGACGGATTACGCGTTTCCTCCATTACCGTCTTTCTTTCTCATTAAGTTTACTGACAGGCATTGGTCTTTGATGAAACTTCTAAAAGGATAATTTTGTGAGATGCTCTCAACACCCACAATGTTTAAAGAAATAAAATGCACGACTGTCTTTTTAATTAAAAATTTGTAAATGCAGTTTTAGAAAAAAAGAATCAAATTAGATTTTCAAATGACTTAAACAGTTTCTTAAATGAATTTAACCTCAAAACGAAGTATGCAATCAGATTTCTTCTAAAATGATACATTCTTAGAAAAAAAATTGAAAATTGTTAGAGCCGTTATTGAAAAAAAAAACTATTTTTTCTATATAAAATTTAACAACGACTTTTATAAAAAAATTGGTACGCCATTTTAAAGATATTATTTATCAACATCTAAAAACTAAATTTTGAAAAAAAAAATATTGAATATTAAAAAAAAAAAAAAAAATCAATTTTTTTTTTAAATCTATAAAAATAATCTTTGAATTTTTTTTTACTAAATATTATTACGGCAACTTAAAAGCATACAAAAAATCGTTGAAATTGATTGAGTCATGAAGAAGAAAATCGGAATAAAAAAACGGTTCTATGGCAGGTACCGTTAATAACGGTTTTTGAGAAAAAATTGTTTTCATTTAAAGACATATCTTATCCAAAAAAGTGACCATAATTTTTTTAATCAAAATCTTAGGAACCATTTTTGAGAAAAATGAGTTTTTCTAAAACCGGTATATGGCAGGTACCGTTATTTTTGCCATTAAAAGATTCAGATGAAAATTTGCTTGGTTGCTTTGAGAGAAAGATTCTTCGAGTGATTTTTGGTCCCGTGTGTATCGAAGGAGTATGGAGAAGAAGATTCAACGACGAGCTTTACGGGCTGTACAGTAACGTTGACCTAGTTAAGAAGCTGAAAATACAGCGGCTGAGATGGCTGGGACACGTGGAGCGTATGGACATCAACGCACCAGCCCGACGAGTCTTCGAATCCAACCCTGACGGTGTACACAGCAGAGGGAGACCGCGTAACAGGTGGCGCACACAAGTGGAGAACACCTCAACCAACTTGGCGTGCGTAACTGGAGGAGGCTAGCTAAGGACAGAGCTGGCTGGAGAGGCATGTTGGTTGAGGTCGTAATCCATCCTGTAAGTAAGTTATTTTTGGCAACAAAAAAAATATTTCAAAAAAGGTCTGGGGATAATCTTCAAAAACCGCCACATACCAAGTTCGAAGTAAATCGACTCATCCGTTTAGGCTGTGGTCCGTGATACAGATAGACAGACAGACAGACAGAATTGTCGGACCCACTTTTTTATCATTCTCTATCATCGTAATGTCATGTTTGATTGTTATCTCACTTTATTTTTTAGTACGAATGCATAACTTGATATATAGTTCCTATATCTGCATTTAAAGAGATTTTAGTCCTCTCCGTTACTTTGGAATGGCTGATAGGTATATTGGTGCACAAAAGATGTAAGTGAATTTATTTTTAATTTGATAAAATTATTTAGAAATGAGATGTGTGTTAACGAAAAACATGTTAATAATCTCAACTTTGTACACAGGTATATAAAAATAAAATACACGACTGGATCGCACGTACTTGCTCTTAAGGTCAAAATTGGTATGGACGGTAAAGCTTCTTATATAATGTTATATTTATAATTTATAGAAAAGTAAAAAAAAAAAACAAAATCGTAATGACATACATATGTCTGTTTGTTATCTCGAGTTCGAGTTTTTTTACGAATCCTAAACTTGTCCTATAGTACCTATGTATATCGCAAGTAAAAAGTGAATTAGAAGACTATGTGCGAGTTCGTTTGGGTTTGAAATTAGCTTATGTTGTAAACTAATGCCTATTATAGTTGGACCATAACTCTGCTAGTGATAACACTAATGTGAGGCTTAATTTTTTCAGCATAATAGACCGAGAGCCTACAGCAATTTTTGGGTGAGAGTGATGGCATAAAATCATTGGTACTTTAAGGTAGTTCCTTACTTTGTATAAACAAATATCGAGTTCTTGCATACTATAGCTGGGGCATTTCTAAACCATGCTGCATTTTTTTTGGCACTTAAGATAATTTGTAAAGCAAAATCATTATCGTTTTAAATAAAAGAGGTAAGCACCCTAGACATAAATCCGGGGGCTCAACACCTTTCAGGCATGGAAAATGACTTTTTTGATTTGTACTAAACACTGTATGAAAATTCTACTGAAATGGAGCGACTTGTACTGAAATATTTTTTTTCGAAAAGAAAAAAACAAAAATCGACGGGAACTTTAATATTTATTTTCAATATTAAAAAAGCTGCTGCAGTTCGAAAAAAAAAACAAAATAGTGTAACATTTGACAATTTCACATCGGAACTCGGAAGAATAAAAATCATTAAAGATGAAATAAATCTTTCTTTAAGTTATTTTAAAATATTTTGAAATGAATCTATTAAATTAGTATAGAATATTTTTTTAAAATAACTTAAAATTTAAACGTCTATGAGAGTAATTTAAAATGTCTGTTTGCAACTGTATTTGAAAAGTTTAAGATAATTTGAAGTGTTTTAAAATAGTGTATATTATTAGTTTTTCTATAATTTTTCAGTTCACATTAAGTTTCTTTGAAAATATTTTAAATAAATGCACAATTTATGTAACGATCATCTGGAAAAGTATCCGAAGTTTTTCAAATCTGGTATTATTTTTTGAGTGCTATAATATAGCACTTACAATAGTGTGTAATCAACAAAAAACTAGTTTTGGAAATAACGGGTTCCTAAATGTATAGTGCTCCATTGCTGTTTAATCTATGAATTCTTATTCAAAATACTACTCTTCAAGTCAAATTCATTTATTAAGTTCCTTGTTCCAATTAAAGCCGAAGTACTTTCGTTTAAAGTCGGTTTCTCATTCTGAAATAGAATAACTTTTTAATACAAGGGATTTTTAAGGATGCTGGTTGATAAATTGTATAGAATTAGTGTAAATTGTACTTTTGTACTCCAGCAAGCTCATTTGTATCGAATTCGATACAATTGTATCGACTTTTCCATGCCTCAGACCTTTTGGTCTCTGCCCGAAAGATGCACTCGAAAAATGCAAAAAATCAACTTTCGGTTTATTTGTATAGGAAAATAATTCATCTTTGGGATCATAGGGCAGTCTCTCCTCATACAAAAAAGCGGGTCCAAGACCTTTTAAATGAAGCAACCTGCCTGCAAGACGCACGCGAGAAATGCAAAAAAATTAACTTTTGGTTTATTTGTGATAAGTGATAACAAAATAATTCTTCTTTGCGATGATAGAACCGACTCTCCTCATTACAAAAAGGCGGATCCAAGATCTTTTGCATGGGACATTCTAAATTCGTTTAAAAATTACTAAAATAGCTTCTTAAATGAATTTCACCTAAAAATGCAGCATACAATTTGATTTTTTTTACTGAGATGCATGCTTAGAAAAAAACATTTGAAAATTGTTAGGGCCGCTTTAAAAAAAAAGAAAAAACTATTATGCATCAAATGTTCAAAAGATTTAAAAAAAAGCTTGGTTTGCAATTTTTAAGATATTATTTATTAACATTAACATTCGAATCGAAGAAACGATTTTTCAAAAAAAAGAATTTTCAGTTATAAAAAAAAGAAAGAACGAGCATGGAAAATTTTGTTACGAAGCAACTTAAAAGCTTTCATGTAAAAATCGTTGAAATCGAGTGAGTCATTGATGAGAATTTAAAAAAACGGTTCTATGGCAGGTACCGTGAATAGTGATTTCAAAAAAAAAAAAAAAAACGATTTCACAAGAGACACACCTCCAAAAAAATGACCGTGATTTTTCTTATCAAAATTTTTGATTTTTCTCAAATATGCAGAAAAATAAGTTTTTATAAGACCGGTATATGGTAGCTACTGTTTTTTTGGTAAAAAAAAATTATTCAAAAAAGGTCTGGGGATAGTGTTCAAAAAACGTCACATGCCAAGTTTGAAGTTAATCGACCCATCCGTTTAGCCTGTGGCTTCTGATACATCCAGACAGACAGACAGAATTGTCGGACCTACTTTTTAAGCATTGTCTATCATCGTAATGTCATTTTTGATTGTTATCTCAATTTTGTTTTGAACGATACATAACTTCATTTGGTAAGTGAAAATGCAAAACATTGAATTTCGAATTAATAGGGATAGCAAGATATCCCAGACAATTAACATGCGGCATATTCTGCCTGCAAGACCACTTTTTCGGACTTCTCCATCATCGTAATGTTGGTTTTGATTAAAACCTCAATTTTTATTTGGCACGAAACTAATACTTGCCCCATAGAGCAAGTAAAAAAGAACATGCAAAAACTTATGACAAGTATCACAAAATTAATAGAAATGAATATTTAAAAAAAATTCATTGTTGATTAGCATTAGTAAGTAATTCTTCCATTTCTTGGATCTTCGTTATTGTAATAAAGATGCTCTGCTCTATCGATCGGTTTTTTTGCATTTCTGGAGTGCATTTTGGCAAGGCAGAATGCCGCATGTTCAGTGTCTGTAGCTCGTTCCGCTAATAAGGAGAGACCACTCTATCATTGCAATGAAGAATTATCTTTTTATCACAATTACATATTTCGATAATACATTTTTTCCATTTTTGGATTGCGTCTTTCAGGCAGATGCCCCATGTAAAAGGTCTTGGACCCGCGTTTTTATAGTAAGGAGAGTCTGTTATATCATATTGCAAAGAAGAAATATTTTGCTATCACAAAAAAAAAACCGAAAGTTGATTTTTTTGCATTTTTCGAGTGCGTCTTCTAGGCAGAATGCCCCATGCGAAAGGTCTTGAACCCCCATATTCATATCTAGGGCGCTTACCTCTTTTATTTAAAACGATAATATTTAATTTGAAGAGAGAGTGATAATTATGGCGCCGAGAAATAATAACGACGTTCTGTAGAACACTTCAATAAAAGCACTTTTTATTATAGCAATTTCATGAAACAAATACTAAGCATGTAAAAAAATGTAAAGAAATATGTAATTATTAAGTATTATATAAAATTTGGGGAAAAACATAAAATAAAATGTTTAAAGTGTGCTAATAAGAGCAAGGAATTCTAAGAAAAAAAAAATAATAGTTACTATAAAATCTCAAAGTTTTGAAAAATTAAACTTCTTACCTGAGTGCTTTTTTCATGAAATTGCCGCTCCTGTCCCCCCATATAGTAAAAAAATGCTTGTGTAGAAGTGTTATACAAAACATCGTTATCATTTCTCGGCGCCACAGTTATCATACTCTTGCCATACAAATCTGCATGGTTTGTGAATTATGTATTGGAAACAAAAACAAACAAAAAAAACACCAAAAGTGAAAACGTCACCTTTTGGAGCTTAGCTCTTCAAAGGCGAGTAGTAAATGTTTAAGTTTATATACATGTCTATGTCTTATGAATGTATAAAAGAGCATGATTTTTGTTTACCCTTTTCACCAAACGAGGATAAGAAAGAGAACCGATAAAGATTGATTTTGGAAAAGCCTAATAATAGAGTTCAGTGGAACAGAAGCCATAATCACCATAAGGTAGGTACGTACTCCACTGCTAATGAAAACTGTAGTGAAAATGTTTACAGCACAATGGGCAGATTTACTCAAACAGAAATTATAAAGCCTCGAATGCTTATGGTACAACGGTTATTTGCACTTCATAAGAGTTACACAATACTTTCTCTTTTCGGAAACAGACAACATGACTTGTCTTTCAAGTGTGATGTCTGGTTTTTTTTTGCAATTACCTCTTCTTTTGGTTTCGATTAATAAAACATACCTACCTACTCGTAAACATGCCAATAGATGACGCGTCATGGGTTGGCTATGTAGATGAATTCATAACATCATAACACTCCGCCATCCACGTTCATTGACGTCTTTTCTGTTGATATGCCTAGACATAAATTTGATATGGTTACACAATACTCGCACACACAGATATTTTCTTTTTCTTTGTGAATAAGGCAATTTCTACACTTTTTTTTGATTTTTTCTTCAGTCAGTTATTTCTATATAGGTACCCGACTTAACAATATTTTTGTTGGATTGCAGTGAATGCAAGCAGAAAAATTTCCCAACAAACAATATATATAATTATTATGAAATTATTGGACTAACTTCAGTATGAAGTTTTATTTTCTTAGGGTCAAAGTTGCTGTGGATGCTAAAGCTTCATATATAATGTTTTTAATTTTAAAAGAAATTAAATTAAATAAAAATTGAAAATCGTTAGAGCCATTTTTAAAAAAATAATTTTTTTTGTATAAAAATTCTAAAGCTTTGTTTAAAAAAAAAATTTAATGCCAATTTTAAGAAAATTTTAATGGACATCTAAAACCAAAATTTCAAAAAAAAATCATTCACGCGTTTTCGAAAAATTGATTTTTGAAAAAAAAAATTTGAAACTTTTTTTAAAATTCCAAAAAAAAAATTTTCAAAATTTTGATATTAAATAATTTGAAAATTATCGAGAACCTCTTGTGCAAAAATTGTGATCGAAATCTGTGGAGTCGCTTACGAGCAAATCAGAAATCAGCTCTATGGGAGGTACCGTTTTTAACCGATGGAAAAATATTTTTTTTTTTCAAAAGTACGACCTCGCCTGTTGTATTACACATACGAATTTTAATCAAAATAGTTAGAGCCGTTTTTAAGAAAATCAAGTTTTTCTATTTTGGTTGTATGGCAGGTACCGTTAATTTTGGTCCTTAAAAAAAATTTCTATTTCCCCTCTAGGGAATCACCAAAAACCCTTAACTACCAAGTTTGAAGATAATCGCTAAAGCACTTAAGGCTCTAGCTCAAGATAGATACAGACAGACTGACAGACTGACAGACTGACAGACTGACAGACTGACAGACTGACAGACTGACAGACTGACAGACTGACAGACTGACAGACTGACAGACTGACAGACTGACAGACTGACAGACTGACAGACTGACAGACTGACAGACTGACAGACTGACAGACTGACAGACTGACAGACTGACAGACTGACAGACTGACAGACTGACAGACTGACAGACTGACAGACTGACAGACTGACAGACTGACAGACTGACAGACTGACAGACTGACAGACTGACAGACTGACAGACTGACAGACTGACAGACTGACAGACTGACAGACTGACAGACTGACAGACTGACAGACTGACAGACTGACAGACTGACAGACTGACAGACTGACAGACTGACAGACTGACAGACTGACAGACTGACAGACTGACAGACTGACAGACTGACAGACTGACAGACTGACAGACTGACAGACTGACAGACTGACAGACTGACAGACTGACAGACTGACAGACTGACAGACTGACAGACTGACAGACTGACAGACTGACAGACTGACAGACTGACAGACTGACAGACTGACAGACTGACAGACTGACAGACTGACAGACTGACAGACTGACAGACTGACAGACTGACAGACTGACAGACTGACAGACTGACAGACTGACAGACTGACAGACTGACAGACTGACAGACTGACAGACTGACAGACTGACAGACTGACAGACTGACAGACTGACAGACTGACAGACTGACAGACTGACAGACTGACAGACTGACAGACTGACAGACTGACAGACTGACAGACTGACAGACTGACAGACTGACAGACTGACAGACTGACAGACTGACAGACTGACAGACTGACAGACTGACAGACTGACAGACTGACAGACTGACAGACTGACAGACTGACAGACTGACAGACTGACAGACTGACAGACTGACAGACTGACAGACTGACAGACTGACAGACTGACAGACTGACAGACTGACAGACTGACAGACTGACAGACTGACAGACTGACAGACTGACAGACTGACAGACTGACAGACTGACAGACTGACAGACTGACAGACTGACAGACTGACAGACTGACAGACTGACAGACTGACAGACTGACAGACTGACAGACTGACAGACTGACAGACTGACAGACTGACAGACTGACAGACTGACAGACTGACAGACTGACAGACTGACAGACTGACAGACTGACAGACTGACAGACTGACAGACTGACAGACTGACAGACTGACAGACTGACAGACTGACAGACTGACAGACTGACAGACTGACAGACTGACAGACTGACAGACTGACAGACTGACAGACTGACAGACTGACAGACTGACAGACTGACAGACTGACAGACTGACAGACTGACAGACTGACAGACTGACAGACTGACAGACTGACAGACTGACAGACTGACAGACTGACAGACTGACAGACTGACAGACTGACAGACTGACAGACTGACAGACTGACAGACTGACAGACTGACAGACTGACAGACTGACAGACTGACAGACTGACAGACTGACAGACTGACAGACTGACAGACTGACAGACTGACAGACTGACAGACTGACAGACTGACAGACTGACAGACTGACAGACTGACAGACTGACAGACTGACAGACTGACAGACTGACAGACTGACAGACTGACAGACTGACAGACTGACAGACTGACAGACTGACAGACTGACAGACTGACAGACTGACAGACTGACAGACTGACAGACTGACAGACTGACAGACTGACAGACTGACAGACTGACAGACTGACAGACTGACAGACTGACAGACTGACAGACTGACAGACTGACAGACTGACAGACTGACAGACTGACAGACTGACAGACTGACAGACTGACAGACTGACAGACTGACAGACTGACAGACTGACAGACTGACAGACTGACAGACTGACAGACTGACAGACTGACAGACTGACAGACTGACAGACTGACAGACTGACAGACTGACAGACTGACAGACTGACAGACTGACAGACTGACAGACTGACAGACTGACAGACTGACAGACTGACAGACTGACAGACTGACAGACTGACAGACTGACAGACTGACAGACTGACAGACTGACAGACTGACAGACTGACAGACTGACAGACTGACAGACTGACAGACTGACAGACTGACAGACTGACAGACTGACAGACTGACAGACTGACAGACTGACAGACTGACAGACTGACAGACTGACAGACTGACAGACTGACAGACTGACAGACTGACAGACTGACAGACTGACAGACTGACAGACTGACAGACTGACAGACTGACAGACTGACAGACTGACAGACTGACAGACTGACAGACTGACAGACTGACAGACTGACAGACTGACAGACTGACAGACTGACAGACTGACAGACTGACAGACTGACAGACTGACAGACTGACAGACTGACAGACTGACAGACTGACAGACTGACAGACTGACAGACTGACAGACTGACAGACTGACAGACTGACAGACTGACAGACTGACAGACTGACAGACTGACAGACTGACAGACTGACAGACTGACAGACTGACAGACTGACAGACTGACAGACTGACAGACTGACAGACTGACAGACTGACAGACTGACAGACTGACAGACTGACAGACTGACAGACTGACAGACTGACAGACTGACAGACTGACAGACTGACAGACTGACAGACTGACAGACTGACAGACTGACAGACTGACAGACTGACAGACTGACAGACTGACAGACTGACAGACTGACAGACTGACAGACTGACAGACTGACAGACTGACAGACTGACAGACTGACAGACTGACAGACTGACAGACTGACAGACTGACAGACTGACAGACTGACAGACTGACAGACTGACAGACTGACAGACTGACAGACTGACAGACTGACAGACTGACAGACTGACAGACTGACAGACTGACAGACTGACAGACTGACAGACTGACAGACTGACAGACTGACAGACTGACAGACTGACAGACTGACAGACTGACAGACTGACAGACTGACAGACTGACAGACTGACAGACTGACAGACTGACAGACTGACAGACTGACAGACTGACAGACTGACAGACTGACAGACTGACAGACTGACAGACTGACAGACTGACAGACTGACAGACTGACAGACTGACAGACTGACAGACTGACAGACTGACAGACTGACAGACTGACAGACTGACAGACTGACAGACTGACAGACTGACAGACTGACAGACTGACAGACTGACAGACTGACAGACTGACAGACTGACAGACTGACAGACTGACAGACTGACAGACTGACAGACTGACAGACTGACAGACTGACAGACTGACAGACTGACAGACTGACAGACTGACAGACTGACAGACTGACAGACTGACAGACTGACAGACTGACAGACTGACAGACTGACAGACTGACAGACTGACAGACTGACAGACTGACAGACTGACAGACTGACAGACTGACAGACTGACAGACTGACAGACTGACAGACTGACAGACTGACAGACTGACAGACTGACAGACTGACAGACTGACAGACTGACAGACTGACAGACTGACAGACTGACAGACTGACAGACTGACAGACTGACAGACTGACAGACTGACAGACTGACAGACTGACAGACTGACAGACTGACAGACTGACAGACTGACAGACTGACAGACTGACAGACTGACAGACTGACAGACTGACAGACTGACAGACTGACAGACTGACAGACTGACAGACTGACAGACTGACAGACTGACAGACTGACAGACTGACAGACTGACAGACTGACAGACTGACAGACTGACAGACTGACAGACTGACAGACTGACAGACTGACAGACTGACAGACTGACAGACTGACAGACTGACAGAATATTATAATACATTAATGCTTTATATTCTTAATTCTTAAAGTATTTATAACGTTTTCATCAAATTATAGAAATGTATTAATTTTTGGCATGGTGCTGTGGTACCATTTTCAAAGTGTTCTTTTGAATTTAGGAAAAAACGCTTTTTAGCAAACAATTTTTGGGTGCACTCATTTTATGAAACGTTGATAAGAAACTTCCCTTGGGTACCACTAATTTTCAAAGAGTAATCCATAATATTCTGACTCTGTTGTAATTTAAGTAATAAACTATTCACATAAAGGCTAATAACTATTTACATGATGGTCGGATCACATTGGTATTAGTATTAAATCGATAAGGCGTTAAAACATACCCCAAAATCATGTATCATATGAGTACGGACGTTTCATTTTATGTACAATGAAATTCAAAATAACATGTGTGCAATACAGCAAAACTCTTCTATATTATCTCCCAGATGCAATTCAAAGTTGCTAAATATCTCAAAATTACTTTTATATGGAGTACTACCAATGATGAAATTTTCATGCTTTCTTCTCAAAGCGCACAATTGACTCTTTTTTAATGCTAAGCCGCCTCACTACGAGTAGAAAACATTGCTGACAAAGAAATGTAATTGGAAAAATATTTGTAAAGTTGAAATCATACAGAGTATAAATTTATAATAATGAAACGTTTGTATTGGTTATGGATGTTGACATTTAAGTCCACTTTCAAACGCAATTACCTTAATAGATATAGCCAAACCTAAAATTGCAATAGTGATTTAGTATTTTCAAGATTGTTGCCAATACCCAAATCGTCCCGTTTCTGCCTGAACTACGTATCTAAAAAGCAAATTTTGTTTAGTTTTCTTAAGAAATTTTAGTTTTTCTCGAAATTGAATAAATGGATTGAATAAAAAGAAATCGAATCAACTGTAATCAATATATTAATTGAAGTTATTTCACCATTTATACTTTTTTATCTTCCTTACTCATAGTTTTCCAGTGATGTCTAATGTTAAGCAAAATCATTTAAGAAAATGTAGTTACGAGGTTCACGCAGAAACGGGACGAAATGCGATGCGATGGGATTTTTAGGATATAACCAATAAAAAATGCTGTACATTATTTTGTTCTGGTCAGAATCTGAGCATTTTGCTTTGAGAAAGGAAAGAATAATAGATCAATTCCTGCTGAGTCCGATCCGATGTTTGCCAACAAAATTTCGTGACGCAACATGTTCAAAATGCAAAAAAAAACTAGGTAGTTTCAACGATTTTGCAGTTTCTCAAATTTCACCCTGAAGGATTTGTTTTTGGTTACTACTTTGTACTTAAGTGTGAAGAAGTGTATTTGTATTGTGGAAACTATAATCGCTATGTTGACAATTTTAGACTCAAATTTTTGAGGTTATATTGAAAAATTTATAAAAAAATTGTATATCATGTTACCATCTACATTTCTTAATATCAACTTTTTTTTCGTTAGAAGTTCTACTTTCAATAGAAAACCTTAAAAATCACGTCTATCGACACCCAACCCACTTAAACGCCTAATTTATTGGAAGCAATTTAAGTATGTGTGCCCGAAACCTACATTGTACTTAAATTCTAGCCACTATTTTATTTATACCCATCTTTGGGTAGGTATTTACGATTTTGGGTATATACCCGGTATTTACCTATCAAAAAATGCCTACCGGGTGGGTACAAAATGAGGCACATCACTACTCATGATAAGCATGTGGTCTCTTGTAATCTTGCTTCTAATGCTGGATTTACATTGTTCTGCACTTCCAATTCTGCAAAATATGGAGGCAAAACCATATTTGTTGAAAAGATAGAGCAATTCAAAGTGCAGACACCTTCATAAATGCAGATTATAGAAGTACGTTTTAGTTTTAGGCATTTCTCTACCTAGTATTATTTAGTATTTATTTATTTATTTTAAATTAATTTAAGAAGTTAAATCAAACTACATAATGTATCTTTATCCCGTTTTAGTTTTCTTCAAATGAACATTGGATTATTTTTAGGAATTTTTATAAATGTTGCATTATTTTTACAGGGTGTTTTGGCACTTGCTGCACAAAGCTCTTTACCACTAAAAAAACACCCTTTGACATAAAATATTTGATAAACGTTTCGGGTCCTGGATTCTCATGACAATTGAAAGCTTCATAACAAATTTTATTAATGACACATTAATTAAGAAAGGTTTACGCTAATTTTTTACTCGTTGCACCGAAAATATATTCACCATTCTATACAGATTAAAATAACTTTTCTTATTATGGTCATACCGAGTTAGTGTTGGTCTTATTCGACTAAGCAGGAAAAAATACCATTTCATCATGTCTCATATGGGTTGATTATTTTAACATAAACTTTTCCGCTTGATAAACCTTCACACCCCCCCACTACTGGGGGACTTTTGGACCAGCTATAGAGGATTATATTCTGCGTCGATACCAATAAAAAAAATTCATGAATTGATTATTTTTACCATCTCCATCTCTACTAAATTTTCAATCTTTGCTGGTCTATAAGAAATTGGACTTGTACTGTTCTTGCACTCTCGATTCAATTACGAATTATAGTTCTTTAATATTTAAAGTCCAGAAGTCCAGATAAGGAAATTTGTAGGTGTAAAATTAACATTTTGGCACGTGGTTAAGAAGTTTATTTTAATGCAAAAATTGAAGAGACCAATATGAAAACAACCCGACGGAAATTATGGCACTTAATAGTAGAAGTTTAAATGTTTGTACTGTAGTATAAGATACTTCATGAAAAAGTTAAATAACCTCCGCCATGGTAGTCCTATTTTTAACTAACTTACCGCCAACCGATTTTATTAATGTTGGTCTTATTTCAAAGGTACGGACAGCCTTCCTCCTACAATTCAGTTTTTATACAATTTTATTGCACTAAAATTGTAGCAAATTTTGTGTTCTCTATCTAATTTCTGTGAAATGCACATATTGGAAGTTATAAGATAAAAACTGAAAAAAGTACGAAAATTTCGCGGTTTTTTTTATACAACATGTATGTTAGTATTGATTGATCTGACAAATAATTTTTGAAGTGAGAATAACTGGCTATAAGCGTTTCTTAATTTATTTATAATTTTTAGTTTAATAGGTAATTAGGAAGAATTTACCACTTTATTATCAATCACTTTTATTACATAAATACATTGCACTCATTATGCAAAAGAATCTTTTCTTTTTTTATTATGTATTCTCCGATGTTTTTTTTTTTTAGAAACATTAATTAAAATTACAATTAGTTTTAATTATTAAGTAGCTTATGTTAAAAGTTGAATGGAGGCTGTTTAAAAAAGATAATAAAAAATGATCTGCCTTCCATCAGAACATTAAATAGTCCAAAATTTAGAGATCATACAAATATTTTGAGTGAAAGGGTGTTTTTTTTCAATTAACGAAAATATTGTATTGGTACCGAAAAAAAACTCTGATAAAAGTGATACCCTAATGTAAAAATGGTAAAAATGTTTTATTTGCCATTTGAATAAAGAACCTAATGAGTCCATTAAATTATATTGGCTGAAAGGGTTTTTTTAGAGGAGGAAAGACATTTTTCCATTAGTCCCTAGAAACCAATGATACACTCCGTGCTACTTGAATCGAGAGAAGGATATTAAATAATATCAGAGCGTTTTGCGCTTTGGTCATGCAGTCAAAAAGAATTTTTATTTTTATTTTCAAAAGAGACAAATATAGCAAACTATAAATGTAAGAAAATCCAAATCAGAAACCATGTGGCTTCCTTTTTTTGAAATTCCGATTTTCTTTGCACAAATAACTGTTATTTTTTGCGCAACTTGACTAGAAACAGACGCAAACAAAAGGGAAAATGATAAAAGAATTTGCAACAAATGCTAGTAACGACAACTAAAACTTTTTTACTTGCGATATAGGTACTATATATCAAGTTATGCATTCGTAAAAAAAAAATATTGAGATAACAATCAAACATGACATTACGATGATAGAGAATGCGAAAAAGTTTGCCTGGCAGTTCTGTTTGTCTCAAAAATGGCTCCTGCGATTTCGGTAAATAAATTAATGCTTATTTTGTTGGACAAGGTTTATTTTTTTACTAAAATTAGACCTTTTTTAACCAATATTAACAGTACCTACCATAAAACCGTTTTTTTACATTTTGATTTTCTCCTTAATGATTCCCTTGATTTCAACGATTTTTTTACATGAAGTCTTTTAAGTTGCCCTAATAAAGTAACAAAATTTTCGAGACTTGATTTTTTGGATTTTTAAAAATACATATATTGGATTTTTTTTTGTTCAAAAATGGGTTAACTAATTTTTTCCATAATTTAGTTTTTATATGTTGAAAAATAATATCTTAAAAAAACAAAACAAAATTTATTTGAAAAATCTTTTGAAAATTTTATATATAAAAAATAGTTTTTAAAATAAACGGCTTTAAAAAATCTGATCAAAATCGTTGGCGCCGTTTTCGAGAAACCTCTAATAACCCAAACCCGATATATGGGAGGTACTCGTTCTAAGCGAAATATTAAAAAAAACCTTGGAAATTGGGTCACGTGGAAACGACATATGAACATAAAACCTTTAGAGACGTGTTACCCAGTCGTGCACTTTATTTATTATTTGCCCTTCAATCCTCCAGAAATTTGCATGGTAACGATAGGTTTGGGACTACTTTTTTGTAATGTTACTGGACACTAGTTTTAGCAGGAAATTGAGAAAGACGTTACTTTTTTCCACCTCAATTCCCATAGAAAGGAAATGAAATCAGTGAACTAGTAATTTTAGAACATGAACAGTACATTAATCTCAGCCACTTTGATAAGCCCCATTTTAAGAACTTTCAGAAGTAGGTATCGAGAAACGTTTTAAGGCTTGCCCAGGCCAAAGTGTCGCACTGTCGTCCGACCAAGCGACAAGGACTTTTATATGAAAAACGCTTTGCACTTTGTCGCATTTGGTGCGGGTACTCTCATATGAAGCTGTGTAAATAAATTTAGTCGTTGTCGTGTCGCACTGTAGTGCGACAGTGCGACAATTTAACTTACCCGTGCCTTTAATGCACAATGTGAGTCTTATCTTAAGAACTTGCGTGAAATCCGGTAGTTCTGATTTTTTGGTGAGTTGTTAATGGTGTTAAGCCGATTTTAAATCCAATTTTTCGACCTCCAGCACCGAACGGCGTAGAAATGCAAAAAAGATTTTTTGCGCTTTTTCAAGAAATGTCATTTTTAGCTAGGGAGGGCAAGTTTTTGACTACAAACTATGTTGTACGGTTTCATCCTTACAAAATTTTCTTTAATTTGAGCGTAGTACCATTTCTATATATGCAACAGTATCCAAGATAAGGCTTTTCAAAATATAGCAATAAAAAATGTATAACAGAAAGAAATTAAAAGTATAAGAGATTCTGAATGTTACCCATATAACATTAATCAAACTATTAGAACGTGTTGATTAGGTCTCTCCTTGGCAGGAGGGGCAATTTTATAAAAAAATGACTTCACATATCATAGTTTATGGTCAAAAACAAGCCCCTCCTACCTTAAAATAATATTTACTGAAAAAAGGGCAAAGAAATCTCGTTTGTTTTTTGCATTTTTACCAATGTTGCGTTTGGCACTCAAGGTATAAAAATTGGATTTAAACATCGGCTTAAGATCATAAACTATACTCAGCAAAAAACAGAACTACCGGATTTGACGCAAGGCGTCTTATCTCTTATGTGTATAGTTACTGTACTATAAGCTCAGTCCAAAAGATATTAAAATAATGTCATTATAATTTGAAACAAAGAGTCAAAAATGGTTCATTTTAAATTTAGCATGATATCATTAAAGAGAAAATGACTGAGTCATCATGTACCCACTTGGGCTTATTTTGTAAAATTGTTCGGTATCATATTAAACTTGGATGCGCTTAGTCGCCGTCTCTCTTTAGATACAAGAAGAGAAGGGAAAAAGCTTTAAAAAAACAGAACAAACCAAAAAACACACCAAGTAGTGTTACATAGTTCTACAATCGCATACAAATTATATTTTTTTGACTTTTCAATGGCGATACTAGTATTTCCTCCATTGAGAGTAGGCAATAAGAAAAGGTACACGAATGCAGATAAAAATTTATTGTAAGTAATATGTAGGTTGTTGGTACAAAGGTATACATTGTATTGACTAATGTTCAAAGTATTTTTGTTTTCTGTCATTCGAAATGGATTATCCATAATTTTGTTAACTGATTGTTTTTAATATCCCTATATCCCGGTACGATGACTAAAAAATCGACTCAAATGTACTTACTTTTGGTGGCCCACATTTCATTTCCACTCAATCCTTTTAAATAGCTTAAAACATCCTCTGTGCAGTTTTGCGAAATCCTTGACTTCGAAATTTTATTCCAGTTTATTGCAATGTTTTCAACATCGAATACGTTTAGCATGTCTTTCAAATGAAGAATATTTGAAAAATCTGTTGTTTTACTATAATTACTTTCACTTTTAACGAACTTTTCATTTATCATTGGCATATCTTGGATTTTTGGTTCGCTTGTGTAGTTTTGTTTTGCATCGAAATTTAAGATTTCTTCATTTATTATATCTGTCCATACATAAGATGGCAGTATGATAAAACACATCCACAAAATTAAATAAGATCTTCCCATTTTGGGCATTTTTTTAACCGTATTACACTGATTTAAATTGCTATAAAATTTGTTGATTTGCTTTAATTTAACCACAAATTTTTGAGAATTATTCCTTCATTTCAGCATGTTATATCCGCAGGGTATCAATTAAACAAAAGAAACAAAATGCTGCATCAGAGACAAATGAATATTATGAAATGCTTCCCGGAAGTTACCCGCGCTTGGACTAAGTTCAACGAAGTGGAAGTATTATGAAGACTAACTTTCTTTTGCAACGAAATTTAACAAATGTGTATCCACAAACGTTTGCGCAGCGCTTTAAATTCAATCAAGCTTAAAAGCCATTTGGTGTTTGTAAAAGAGCTCAAAGAAAAAGTGCTAACAGGTTAACTTTTTTTTTTGTTACAAGCTGTATTGTCACGACTCTATGAACACGTATTGCTTTAAATCAACCGACTTACACGATTAATGATGAAAACGAAAACCCAACAACGAGCAGGTATTATCAATGATTGCAAAATGTATAAAATGTCTTAACCGCCTAACAAACGAAAGTGAACTGAAAACTCATTTCTTTCGCCAAGAAATTGGAAATAGTACTTTGAGTTGAAATTCAAGTTTGTAAGAATTGGAGGGGCAGACAAGAAAAGCTAAGAACCATAGCCGTAACTGCTTTAAACTTTGAGAGGGGATTTGATATTTATATGCAAACAAAATTTACTGTTAAATAAATACATATGTGTAGGTATAAGATATGAAAACAAAATTTATAAAAGTGCCCTGGGCATAGTGTTATCTTTAAATTTGTATTTTTTTTTATTTATATTTGTGAAGAGTAAAAAAATACTGCTAAATACTTTCTTACTTCTGATATTATGTTGATTATTATTATATACTTATTTAATAAATTTTGTATTCGAAAAATAATTGAAGCGTTCAGAAGAAGTAGGGGTAAAGTGACAGACATTTGAGCAATAAAGATTTAAAGTTTTTCTACTTCATACTCGATAGATTTTTTTGAAAAAAATTCTAAAAATTTATCGTTATTGAAGAAATCATCAAAATCGTTAGAGCCGTTTTCGATAAAATTAGAATAACTCAAAAATGTTGTATGGGAGGTACTCATTCTAGATGAGATATTCAAAAAAAGAAGAAAATCCGTCCACGCGTTTGGGCAGTGGAGAAGTTTACAGATGGACGCACAGACGCACAGACCGACGCGAAGCACAGTGTGGGAATTCGCACATCTAGCGGAATTAAATTAATAGCGCTTACAAGTTTATGTATTTTGATAATTTTTTTTTGCAAGATTTATCTTTAATATGTGAAAAACTAAATTTAAGTACAATCATTACAATAATTCAGGAAATTTTTGAGGTACAGGACTCTAAAATTACAAGTTTCTTGCCCTTTTGTAGACCCATTTTATAAAATATATTACAGCTACAAAAAAATTATTTTTGTCATGTTTTCGTTTGAGAATCATAATTAATATATACAAAAAAGAATAAAACTGCAATTTCTTATATATTAAGGAAACTTAGTGATTTACAGAGTTGTGAAAGTACACGTTTTTTGCACTTTGATAGACCCCTCTTAAAAATATACATATATTTCGTTCACAAAAAAAACTTTTTGTTAATTTTTGTTTGTAAAATTTGTAATGAATACATGTATACACAATGAAATTAAACTACAATAATTCATATACTTAAAAACATTTTATTGAACAGAACATGAATTAAAATAACAATCATTCACAGTTTAGCAGAAAAATAAATTATAAAAAAGTCTTAGATACTCGTAGCTTAAGATGTGACATTTAAAAGAGCAAGGACCTCATGTTCTGTTTTAAAATCCTCATAATTTAAAACATCTTTCTCTGCCAAACATAAACGCCTGAAACTATGATCAACTAAGCTCTGAAGATCATTCTGAGATTCTGACCTAGTTTTCTGATAAGGATAGCATTTTTTCTTAGACACTTTAGTTTTATCGTATGTAGGCAGTAAATTTCGAACAATTTTGTTGAGTTTCTGACGTATAATCTCATATTGATGAGTGGATAACTGCGAATCTACAATCAATGCTAGCGCTACTTCAGCAGATAAAGAAATTTGGTTAGAGGACACCCTCTAACTCGTACTTTAATTAAAATAAAAGTAAATAAATGTTGATAGTACAATATTTTAAACAAACCTTTCTTTGGGGAACTACATAAGTGATAATTTTTTTGATTATAGCGGCAGTAACGCTCTTTCCAACTTTTCTCAAGTTTTATTCATAAGCCGTTCCAATTTCTTCAAAGCTAAAAGAATCCAAGAGGCTTTGCACTTTT
This sequence comes from Meliscaeva auricollis, assembly GCA_948107695.1. Taxonomy (NCBI): domain Eukaryota; kingdom Metazoa; phylum Arthropoda; class Insecta; order Diptera; family Syrphidae; genus Meliscaeva; species Meliscaeva auricollis. Next base: position 50,408,662 of record OX403617.1, on the reverse strand, counting down.
TTCTTTTTATTTTTTCACAGCACACTTCAAAGATTTTTTTTGGCCTCCCTACTTTTTTAATATTTGAAGAGGATGGAATCTTATCCAAAGCCAGAAAGAATTAGTTCTTTCGATGCGGTCCCGTTGCCTACCAATTTTGGTCCATCTCTCATTTATTTTAAAACAAATCAGTCTTACAGTTGCCTTAAATGCTTTGATTGCATCCTCTGAAAATTGTATTTCATCAAAATAGCTCATACAAAATAAAAACACCGCTTCAACACGCTTTATTATGATTTGGAAATCCAAACCTCAAAAATTTGTTTTTTTCGTAATTTCGATAGACATTCTGAAAATTACGAAAACAAATATTTATGAAAAGCCTATTCACACATTAAAAGTGAAATATGTACTTATACGTACCACAGAAAACGACATAGGACAAAAAAAAAAAACTAATATTAAAGACACAACACAACTTTGACACATTTTTGCAATTTTTTTTTTTAGGTAACTACTTCGAAATTAAAAAAAAAAATTTAATTGCACTTTTTTCGCCGCACCTTAAAGCTCTTAATGATATACAATATAACAGTCTTTCAAATGTAAAAATTTAATAAAAATACTCCATTTTTTCCATCCCAACCACCAAAAACTAAAATAAACACCCTATGATCTAAAAATTTTGCTTACTTTTCAATTCCCTGATATCTTATTTAATAACTCCAATCAAAACTTTTTATAAAAAACATACACAGCAATCGTAAGAAAAAAAAAACAAAACTACTTTCACAAGCCAATTGACACTGAAATTATCACCGACTGCAACTTCAAGACCAATTTTTTTTATTTAACATGCCTCCCACATAACAGTTCTTTCTTAATCGCTTATGAGAAGGTTTAGGCTGCAAGTAAAACCTGTTTTCGCATCAATTTGAACTACTCATTTTTTCAATTAAATGCCTCTAGATGAGCGAATTCTCACACTGTGCGACGGAAGGCATGACGAAAACCACTTTTTCGGACTCTTCCATCATCGTAATATTGGTTTTGATTAAAAACTCAAATTTTTGTTGACACGAAACCAATACTTGCCCTAAAAAGATTTTAGAGGTGACAGAAAAATAATTAAACTGATGAGACAGAAAATTAAGCTAGCCAAAAGGAGGCTGTGAGAAGTTGGCACCCCTATATGCGATTTTTTTGAAAAACAAAGTTTGTGGCTCGATTGCCAAACGTTAGCTCAGGGTAGCATTTTTTTCGTAAGTCCAACCTTACTTTTAAAGTCAAGTTACGAAAAAAATATTTTATTCACCACAAACATTTCGTTTTTCGTTTCATTGTAAAAATCGACGATCTTACATTAATGGTAGATAGCCCACCCTTAGTTTACTTTAGAAAACATTACGATTAGTTCTATTTTCAGTGTTAAATTCGTAACTTTAAAACTGTATTGCGTTTGCCCACGATAATCCCACGGTAGGCCAATGTTATTTTTCGTTAGTTCACTTTTATTTGCGAAGTTACGATGGAACCAATTATTATTTACCTCAAAAGCAAAATAGAGCACTATATTTTTTTAGGGTTCAAATTATTAGTTTGATTATGTGATTCGATTGCCCAAGTATATCCCAAGGATAGCCTAATGTTACTCGTTAGTTCACTTTTTTCCGAAGTTACGAAGAAATAGTTTTGTAACAAAATATATTTTTTTGTATTCAGTGTTAGAATCGTTATTCCAAATTTGTATGGCTCAGTATTATTTTTCATTATCTAACGCAGCGCTAAAAATTTAAACAAAAAACAAACTCGAAATTTATTTCTTTCAGTGTACATTTTTTCATTTTTTGTACTTTCATCCAACTAATCTCAAAAAAACCCCAACTTCGTTTTTCGGTATCGCACGCTTAGTTCAAAAGTTCTAACAAAAAACTCCGAACAGCAACCACGTAAAAATCGATTTTTTTTTTCGGTGCACATTTTTCCATTTCTTCCCTTTCATACAGTTAAACAAACTAAACTGCAGGAATCTCAATCTCGATTTTGGCCAGCGCACGCTTAGTTAAACAGTTGTAACAAAAAACATTTTTAACTGAAAAATCGAAATATCTGTTTTTACGTGTAAATTTTGTAATTTTCTCGCTTTTATTCAAATAAACAAAATAAACTGAAGAAATACTATAATAACTCATTTTTCGTTAGCATAAGCTTAGTTCAAAAGTTGTAACAAAAAAAATGTTTTCATAAAAATTGGTTCCGTCTTAACTTCGCAAATAAGAGTGAACTAACGAAAAATAACATTGGGTGTCCTGAGCTTATCGTGGACAAACGAACCACAGTTTTAAAGTTACGAATCTTACACTGAACAAACAAAAACAACTTAATTTTAATGTTTTTGAAGGGAAAAAGTCACTTTTGAACTAAGGGTGGGATATCAAAAATAAATGCTGGGTCATCCTGGGCTAACCTTGGGCAAACGAACCGTAATGTAAAATCGTATATTTTTACAATGGAATTTTTTTTGTGATTTTTTTGTGAATAAAGTAAGAATGGGCTAACGAAACAAATGGTGGGCTATCTTGTACTAATGTTGGGCAATCGAACCACATTTCAGAGAAATTGCATATGGGGGTGTCAACTTTACATAGTCCCAAAATTTGTTGTTTGAATTAAAATAAATTTTATGTACAGGAGTTGCAAGTGGCTGTGGCCGGCTTCTCAAGGATTTTTCCTCGTAATATATATACATATATACCAGTCGCCGGCTGCAGAAACGCTTTAATCATCGAGCTTAAGAAAATTTTACTTTTGTAGCAAAATATTAGTAAAAGTTAGGAAGAAAGCCACAGTGGTGCGTTCTTTTACGAAATGAAGTCAACAATTGTTAACAGTTTAGCTTTCATCGTTCCTAAATGCAAAAAAGTTACAAGGTATAACATTGTGACGTCACAATACTGTTCTTTTATTCGATGTTAAACCAAAGATAATAGAATACGGCTCGATAGATTTTTCAAAAAAGTTCTAAAAAATAAAAGTTACGTTTAATCAAAATCGTTAGAGCCCTTTCCGAGAGAACTCGAATAGCTAAAAAATGTTGTATGGAGGCACTCGTTAGATAAGATATTTAATATTAATTAATTAAGATATTTAAAAACAAGAAAAAAACAACTTTCGAACATAAGTAAAAATCATCTCTACCAAATTTGAAGACAATTCGTTAACGTTGAAGACAATGTGTACAGATGGAGGCACGAACGCACAGACGCACAGACCAGATGGACGGCGCGGCCGGCATGGCGAAAACCACTTTTTTTACTTCTCCATCACCGTGATGTTGGTTTTGATTAAAACCTCAATTTTTTATTGACACTAAACCAATACTTGCCCCATAGAGCAATTAAAAAATTGTTATTGTTATTATTAATTAACACCTTCAAACTAAATTTTGAAAAAAAATATTGAGTAGTTTTCGAAAAAATTATTTTTCAAAAAAAAAAATCAAACTTTTTCTAAAAATCCAAAATTATAATTTTCGAAATTTGTTTTACTAAACATTATTACGGCAACTGAAAAGCTTCTATGTTAAAAAAAATGGTTGAAATAGATTGATTTATAAAGGAGATGATCAGAATTTAAAAAAAAAAAACGGTTCTATGGCAGGTACCGTTAATAACGGTTTTTGAAAAAAATTGTTTTCATTAAATGATAGACCTTATATAAACAAAATTACCATAATTTTTTTAATCAAAATCCTATTAATCATTTTTGAGGAAAATGAAAAACCGGTATATGACAAGTACCGGTAACAAAAAAAATAATTCAAAAAACGTCTGGAGATAGTCTCCAAGAAACACCACATACCAAGTTTGAAGTAAATCGACCCATCCGTTTAGGCTGCGGATCTTAAATTTACTCGTTAAATTAAACAAAATGTTAGTAATTCTAACATAAAAATTATTTGTTAATATTTTTGAAAAAAAAAAACAATTTTCCCAGTGACCGGCCTATTTTTCCTATATCCGAACAGCTGGTGCTGTTAACAAAAAGTAATTTATGTTAAAAAAACTGAATGGCTTAATATTTTTTCTGCACGTTATTATACAAAAGAAAATCAAAATAAAGCCGGGAATGTAAAGTTTGTGAAAAAAGAACATATTTCTATATTCATAAGCCAGTTTTTATTCTGCAGAGAGGATAGATTATATGTATATCTGCCATTCTTCCGTTAAAATTTTAAAATATTTGCAACAAAAAGTGAGTGGGGACCTAAAAACCCGGTTTCATGAAATAAAGCCCTTCAAAATCAGGTGTACCAAGCTGAGTTTTGGAGGCTCAATTCAAGACAATTAAAACACGTTGGTGTGATATAGGTACAACCCAAGCATGTTATAGAAATGAAGAAACACTTGACTGAGACCAATAAGGAAGTGTTTAAGACGTTTAGGGACCCCTGGCGTCATTCAAAGCCTACTATTTTCACGGCATGTGCTTGGATGAAGCGAATTATTCTACGATATTTTATGAATATTAAAAAACTGCTGAAATGTAAAAAAATGAGAAATCTTTGAATAAAATATAATTACTTCAAAGCTAACATTATTTTAAAGATCCTGGATTCAGCTGTCTTACAGGTGGAGTCGCATTTGTGTCCAAACTAGAAATACATTTTTTAAAAATCGAGTCAATTACTCTGATATTTGCCCATATTCCGAACGAAATTAATTAATTATTGCGCAACTAAAAAATCTTCATTCATATTAAATATGAAATCCATCACTTTTCTTTCAAAAAATTACAATCTGGCTTCTATAAGTATCCGAACGAGTCTGAGCAGAATTTCTAACGTCACACCCGTTACACCATTTTAAGAAATTGCGACGATAAAATATAGGTTCAAAAAATGTCACTAAAGAAATATAATAACAACTAATTATATTAGGTGTTAAAGCTTTTAAATACTTTAAGATAATAGTAGACAAATTATGAACAAGAAATGTAGTACATTTGTCACACCCGTACAATGGAAATACCCCTTCATACTAGGAAATACCCCTTCATACTAGGACAGCGGAACCATGACAGACAGACGAAGAAAACACAACAAAAAGCTAAAAAGAGTAAAAATTGAAAATTCTTTTGGCGTTCTCAAAGGGGTCATCTCGAATGCAAAAAATCTCAAAAAAACAAATTGTTAATCTAGAATGTAAAAATTTCAAACGCACAAAAACATCGAATGAACTAAAATCTCGAAAGACTATCACCCTTATTGCGAAGGTCAACTATCAATTGATAGTTGATGAAAATGGAAAATCGAAATCTTAGTATTCAATAAGTACAAGTTTTGATAACAGAGAATGATGCTTACGGTTGTCAATTGAAATAAAATTGATAAATATTATTGAAAAGTTGATAAATTTTTAAAATATTTAGGATTTAAAGTACCAAATTTCAATATTTATCAACTATCAATATTGATAGTTGACCTTCGCAATGAAGGTGTATACCATACCTATAACAAAATCTCAAAAAAAAAAGAATTTTTTTTACTTATTTAAAGAATTTAAATTCAATAAAACGCATTGCATTTTCGGTTTGTTAAAGAATTTATTTTTATGAACAAAACAAGAACAAAAAATCAATAGTACAACATCTGAGGACTGACGGTAAATAGAAGCTACATTTTTCGCCTTCAGGAGTATTTGAGAAAGTGGATTACACGTTTGCCTTTCCATTCAATTTCACAACAGAGCTATGTACATACATATATTTAAATTTTTATCTGCTCTATAGAGCAAGTATTGGTTTCGGATGAAACAAATTTCGAGGTTTTAATCAAAACCAATATTACGATGATGGAGAAGACCAAAAAAGTGGTTTTCGTCGTGCCGTCCATCGATCTGTGCGTCCGTGCGTTCGTGCGTCCATCTGTACCTACACATTTCCACTGCATAAACGCGTGGACGGATTTTCTTTAAATTTGGTAGAGATGATTTTTATGTGATTTTGAAACTTCGTTTTTTTTTTGTTGAATATCTCATCTAGAACGAGTACCTCACATACAACATTTTTAAGTTATTCGAGTTTTCTCGAAAACGGTTCTAAAGATTTTATGAAATATTACTAAAATTAAATTATTATTAATAAAAGAAAATTGTTTATATTTTATCTGAGTTTTAATGAAATTTTATTTTTGATTTTAATTAATTTTCTTTTCGATTTTTTAATTTTAAGTTTCGGAGTGCACCTCCATCATCCGTCTTATGGTGGAGGTACACTGCGAAACGCGTCGCGATATAAAAAAAAATATTTTCGCTTATTTGTGTATATCTCTCAAAACCTACACACATCAGCAGTGACGGTGCGTCACTTAGACATTTAACACAATGTCTACCCAACCAAAAAGACTTAAAAAAAGGACAAAGTAGTTTTCCATTTAACAATGCCAAATTTGTTCTTGAGTTGCATGTAATTAATCCACCCATATTACTCAATTTTGTTTAAACACAATTTCCTCGGCATGGTCATACTAACTATGGTAACCAGAACCACAAAACAAACTCGACATGCCAACGACACACCGACAAAGCACAGACCACACACACACGAAACGAGATCGCAATCCACGAGTGCCGAAGTAAGCTCGGGATACGAATGGAAACCTAAGAATAAGAAATACAGGAACCGGTGTTTGGCGATGTTCAATATCCAACCCAGAGATACGTATAAGGAGATGGGAAACTTTCGTACGTCTCAACCCCCAAAACCCATTTGTTTCCATTGTTGTTTTTGTAATTTCATTTCGTGTCTGTGAGTGAATAGATGTGAAAACATTGACTTATTATATATGGACTGCTAGTTGTGTAAATTTTCATACAAAAGTTGCCAGAAAAATGATTCTACGCTTCTTTGCGACTTTACACCTCGAAGGGACACCAGTGGCAAAACAAATAAACATTCCTTCAATTGCGACTAGAGACATCTATTTTTATCGATCGCAACTAACTGTACATAGAAGCTACTGCCATCTACTTGAACTTTCTATCAAAAAACAATGCCATCTGTATTTATTTGATTGTTTTTGTTTGACGTTTAACTGACATTTTTTCTTGTGTGTTGTAATTATCATTTTGCAAGAGTTTACTTTTCTCATGCCGGTTTAGGAGAGAAAAATAAATACAAAATAAATAAAATATAAATAAAACACGGCTCTCGACTCGTGTAGAAAAAAAAAGATTTGCATGTTTTCCAGTAAATAGTTGTTGCACCGTGTCTATTTTTCTTATTTGTTTTATTGTGATTGTGCTATTGTGCATCGAGTTGTGCATCTTCAATTTAAAGAAAGAAAAGAATCCAGGATTCCCAGTTCAGTTATGGACTGCATTTAAATGCAAATCATAGTCTACTTCGGTAAATCTATTTACAATAACTATTTGTTTGTCTATTATTGAGAGAAAACGTTATATGCTATATATACTTTGTATGATGGCCACAAAGACTAAAAAAAACTATGTTAGGACGAGCAAAACTCAAACGTCAAAACTGTTTATCGTTCTTATCCGCTAGTGTATTTTCGAGGGCTAGTATCGTATAGTTCTTGGTAGAATCATCGTGAAAATAATAAGTCAGTGTGTGAAAAGCAACAACAATGTAATGAGGTGAAATTTTTGATTTGACAGCTTGTTTTTTTTTTTATTCCGATTTTAGTAAACAATTATTAATTGTTCTTTTTTTATACAAAATCGACTAAAATACTATATTAAAATGTTTTAAAATATTATTACACCATCTCAAAAAGCCGTAGAGAACATAAACCACAATAAATTCTCTTTATCAAAAGCACAGTCACAAATCAAAACCATCACGCATCATCACAATCACAACCACACAAGCAAACTCGAGAAAACAACCAATAACGATGGCAAAATAAATAAAACTCATTCTTTTTGGAACAAAAATATATTTTTATTGATATTTTCTTTTTATGTTATAATTTTCACTGCATAATTTCCTTTTTAAAAGAACTGTAATCAACAATTAATAAAAACACTTGGAATTACTCCGGAAAAGTTTGACTTTTGATATTTTTGATTTGACATTTGTGTGGTGGATTTTTTTGTGAGGTGGGGTGAGCTAGTGAACGTTCTAGAGTTAAGAAATTCCGAGAAATTGTGTTTTCGATTAAAGGCTTGCCCAAACCTAAATGCGACAGTGCGTCACGACAGTGCGACAAGAATTTTTGTATGAAAAACGCATAGCACTTTGTCGCATTTGGTATGGGTACTCTCATATGACGCTGTGTAAATAAATTTATTTACGTAAGATCGCTTTTGCGCTTTGTCGCATTAGGTGTGGTTACTTCCATATGACGCTGTGTAAATAAATTTTGCCGCACTGTTCTGCAGTTATGAATTGATCAATGACATTATAAACTGAATAGAGTGAACTTTGAAAAAGATAAATTATGCGTTTTGCTCCTTTTAAAGTATCTTCGCTCACCTACATTAATCAAAGGAAATGATTTTCTTCTTGCGTTCACAGACACATTTAAATAATGTGAGTAATTTTCTGGGTTTGATCTTGATTTTAAGAAGTTCCCGAAAAGAATTAAGGCTTGCCCGAACCAAAGTTCGACACTGTGACACGACAATGGCAAAATTTATTTACACAGCATCATATGAGAGTACCCATACCAAATGCGACAAAGCGCTATGCGTTTTTCATACAAAAATTCTTGTCGCACTGTCGTGACGCACTGACGCATTTAGGTTTGGGCAAGCCTTTAATCGAAAACACAATTTCTCGGAATTTCTTAACTCTAGAACGTTCACTAGCTCACCCCACCTCACAAAAAAATCCACCACACAAATGTCAAATCAAAAATATCAAAAGTCAAACTTTTCCGGAGTAATTCCAAGTGTTTTTATTTATTGTTGATTAAAGTTCTTTTAAAAAGGAAATTATTCAGTGAAAATTATAAAATAAAAAGAAAATATCAATAAAAATATATTTTTGTTCCAAAAAGAATGAGTTTTATTTATTTTGCCATCGTTATTGGTTGTTTTCTCGAGTTTGCTTGTGTGGTTGTGATTGTGATGATGCGTGATGGTTTTGATTTGTGACTGTGCTTTTGATAAAGAGAATTTATTGTGGTTTATGTTTTCTACGGCTTTTTGAGATGGTGTAATAATATTTTAAAACATTTTAATATAGTATTTTAGTCGATTTTCTATAAAAAAAGAACAATTAATAATTGTTTACTAAAATCGGAATAAAAAAAAACAAGCTGTCAAATCAAAAATTTCACCTCATTACATTGTTGTTGCTTTTCACATCTATTCACAGACACGAAATGAAATTACAAAAACAACAATGTAAACAAATGGGTTTTGGGGGGTGAGACGTACGAAAGTTTCCGATCTCCTTATACGTATCTCTGGTTGTGGCATTTGATTTTTGTATATTCTCATTCAGTCCTGGCGCTTTCGGTGAGTAAGTACGTGTGCATTGTGATGAAGATCGACGTAAGTTTTTAACTACTTTTTTATGTTTTTTTTTATAGTGATGTGATTTCATTTTATATTATTGTTTTGAAGTGTGTAATGGAGGGAATCAAATATTTGTCATCACCCGAACCTGAATTGCTGGATGAGGTTGCAATGTAATAGAGGACCTAATGCCAATTTTTTTCTTTTTCTAAGTTTCTTTCTCTTTTCTCAGGATTTTGAATGATATTGATCTTTCTACCCCAGTTAACACAGCTATCGATCCCTTAATGTAAGCTTGAACAAAATGTAGTCCCATATTTTTAGTACTGATGTTAACAAGACTTTTTATCACAGTGATGACAATAATGACGTCCTAAAAAAATTGCCTGATGATATTGAGTCAGAAACTTCTAAAAGTTCACGACAAATAGCAGAATTGGTTCAGCATCCAAAAACACTTTTAAGGTATTATTCTAAGGCTAAGCAATAATAATGATTTTTGTTAAAAAAAATATGTTTATTTTATAGTATGATTAATGCAGTAAATCCAGATTCTATTATATCAGAATTTTATTCTTCACAAACAGCTCCATCTGAACAAGAAATCGCTGTGCCGGTATTGGAAAATGAGATACGAGAACCTGAGCAAGAGTCGGACTTTTCACCGAAGGAAACTTTGCGTGGATCGGGTAAGAAACAAATTACAACTCCTTCGTTATGGAAAAGAAGTGTAAAAAAGAGATTGCGTCAGAGTAGAAAGGAATATCATGATGCAAAAGGTCTCAAGTGTAGAAAACGTAAAATTCAAGTTTCGCCCAGTTGCAACATTACTTGCAGTCATAATTGTTGTACATATTTTTTGGATGCAGATCGCGAACGAATATTTAATGCCTTTTGGACATTGAAAGACACCAAAAAAGGGCAATTTTATTCTAAATTTGTAAAAAGGCTGTTACCAAAACGAAAAAGAACAGAAAAAGAAGAATAGAGAAAGAAGTTTACGTTTTGGTATTTCTTCGAAAAAGATAACCATTTAATTGATGTCTGTAAAAAATTCTTTTTGTCAACTCTTGATATTTCTCAGCGACGTATATACTACTTTTTTCGACAAAATATAATGAAACAGGTACTCATTCCGCTCCTAAACATGGAAAATTTATTAAAAAAGTTACATCAGATGAGGATTTAAAAATAGTAAAAGGACATATAAAAAGTTTCCCAGTGATGGATTCTCAACGTCTCAAGCTACTATTATAGGCGTAAGTATGATGTCTATGACTTGACCGGGTTTTGTCAAGATAACAAAATAACTTATTGTGGAATTTGGCACGAAACGCTAAGTGGGCGTTCAGGAAATGACATATCATCTTGCCTCACCGTTATTTTAAAAAACGTTTTAAAAGATCTCCCAAATATCAAAAAGATAATTTTGTGGTCTGATGCTTGCATCCCGCAAAATAAGAATAGAATGGTGTTGTTAGCAATTCTTAAATTCAAGTTAACACAAAGCATTTCCCACGAGTTGAGGTATTACTGCTGACAGTGCATTTCAATAGAAAAGGTAAATGCACTTGCACTACCGAAGGCCACGAGGAAATATGATCCTCATCCGCTGTTCCCACAGTCGGAAAATGCTTGGTCATGGAAATTACCCTTGCACGAGCATAAGCTACGATTGACAATTTCAACCTTAGGTTTAAGTAGTTCTAGTTTGGACACGCTAGGAATAAGACATATCAATAAAGAAATTATAAAGAATAATTAACTTGAAATTGTTCATTTGTAAGTCGAACGGTTGGGCCAGCCCCTCTGGGGTTGGCGTTCGCGGTTTTTTTTAGGATATCTCATAAGAGAATCCTTAACTGGCGCCCGAGTCATCAATCGCATCCTTTTCGCCAAAGGATCTGTGCAAAGGACAATACGCTCTATCTGAGTGAACGTCGCTGTACCCACGAGAACACAGTTGACCATTTTGTTACCTTGAGCTCAAACTTTCGCATACCCATGGGAAAATGCTGATATCCTTCACGGCTAAAGGATGCGACGGTGGAGTTGTGCGTGCCATTAGTAGGTTTATTAAGTTAAACTAAACGGGATAAACACGACAACCCCCGAGAATACCGGTTCCCTATTTTTTCTTCGTTTCGGTAACCCATCTCTATTTACAGATATCCGCGCACGAAAATAATAAAGGAAAAAAAAACTTTAATAAAAATGGAAATATTGTGAGTGACTCTAAAATTAAATACCCACATAAAAATTATTTGTTAATCCTCAAAGAGGAAAAAATACATAGTATCACTAAAAGTGCTGGTGCCTCTAAAACAAAAAATTAATATAAAATTATTGTCAAAAAAAAAAGAAAAAAATATATATAAAAAAAAAAAAATTCAAATATATATTGGAAAATAAAATAAAAAAGGTTGTGCAAAAAATTTTCGAGTGAAAAAAAATATGCAAAAAATTAGCATATCCAAAAGTGTTGGTGCTTTATAAAAATAATATTTATTAAAAAATTATTGTCAAAAAGAAAAGAAAATTCAAAAAATTTTAAGAAATAGTTAAGTGAATTCATAAAAAAGATATATGTTAAGAACCAACATATCTAAGAGTGCTGGTGCCTTTTTCTTTAATATACAAAAAAAATATCAAAAAAAACTTAAAGAAAAGAAAAATTTTATGGTAAGAGATTAATAAGATTATATTGCCTATTTAAAAGATTATACCTATTCCCTTCAAAAAAATAATAATGGATCAATTAAATGAATCTGTTACCCAACTCAACGGGGCAGTTAATAATATCTTAGCCCAGTTGAGAGAATTTGGAACAAGGGTTGAAGCAATTGAGAAGAGGATAGCAAATCCACCCTCATCTGTCAATGAAGCCCTTGTAAGGCAGTTGGAGTCTCGTATGCTTTCTGTCGAAGCGAGACCCCAAAACCCTTTTCAACCTAATGGGATTCAAGCCCCCGTGGTTCAGCTTCATCCTCCGCAAAGTGAGGCTAAACTAAAAGAGATCAGTCGCCTACCCGACTGTGTTAAAGAGCTCCAAGTGTTTAATGGAGACCCTACGCAGTATGTATCATGGATACACGCTGTTGAAGGAATATTAAAAGATTTTGAAATAGTCAAAAACAGGCCAATCTACCGAGCAATCCTTCAACACATTCGTGGGAAGGTTAGGGGCTCAGCGGATAGCGCTTTAGTGTCGTATAATATTTTCGACGGAAACTGGAGTGAATTGAAACAATGCCTCTCTCTGCACTATGCAGACAAAAGAGATATGCGAACACTGGAACACCAGTTGAATCAACTCACTCAAAAAGATAGTAAAATCGACGAATTCTATGCGGCCGTCAACCATAAGATGTCTCTGATGGTAAATAAGCTCAAAACAGAGTCCTGCAGTGAGGAAACTGTTCGTGCTCTGGTAGAAACGTATAGGAACAGGGCCCTAGATGTTTTCATACGCGGCCTAAACGGCGACATATCGCGTATGTTAATCATACAAATGCCAAAAACACTTCCGGAAGCTTACTCCGCTTGTCTAGAAATACAAAATCTAAATTACAGAAGCAACAACATTCATTCCACAGTCGGTAAAAACACCATTACAGCTCCGGTAAATCAAACTTATAGGAGTCATGAGGCAAAGCCACATTTACCTCCAAGGAAGCCTCATCAATCACTTCCTGAGAGGTTCCAAAGGTATACTTGAAACGCTCCACGTGAAAATGGCTCTCCACCCAAAGTTGGGCCTAAGCCACACGAAAAAATGGACGTGGACAGGAGTGTTCAAACTCGTCAAGTAAATTACATGAACCGCCCCAATTCGTCTAACAACAAGAATCCATTCAAGCGAGGTGCAAGATCGGAAAATTACCCGCGTAAACAACAACGAGTTTATCAGGTAGAGGCGGGTGACAATTATGACAATTATGACGACTATAATGATTATGATGAATATAATACCACTGCAGAGGAAGAAATTCCAGAAGATGTAAATTTTATGACGGACGGCCATCCAGCGTACCATATATAGAATATGTTACAGGGGATGGGTCCACCTTGAAGTTCCTTGTTGATACGGGTGCCAACAAGAACTTTATAAGTCCCAAAGTAAAACAAACCACAGTACCCATTAAAAAACCTTTTATCGTCCGTTCAGCGGGTGGTGAACTTAATATTACAGAATCTGTCGAAGGGAAGTTTTTTGAAAAAGTTGGGAACAACTCACTAATAAAGTTTTATGTCTTACCAGGTCTCAATTCCTTTGACGGGATCATAGGGGATGATACGTTAAAAGCATTAGAAGCTGTAATTGATAGGAAAGGGAACATTTTAAAACTAAAAGATAATATTGAAATTCCCCTTAAGAAAAAAATCTCGAGGGAAGTGAATTTCACTCTTGATCCCTTACTTCCTGATATTATTAAAGACAAGTTAAATTTTCTTATAAAAAGACATGAATATATTTTCGGACCAATTGATGCTAGAAAAATTGTGGAAACCTCTGTCCTAGCGGAAATAAAGACTAACACGAATGATCCAATATATTCAAAAAGTTATCCTTATCCAGCTTGCCTCAGGGAAGAGGTTGAAAAAGAAATATCCAATCTTTTAGAAGAAGGGACAATTAGACCGTCTCGAAGCCCTTACAACTCATCCATATGGGTTGTACCAAAAAAAACCCAAACCTAATGGTGAGAAACAATACCGAATGGTTGTTGATTATAAGAGGCTTAACAGTGTCACTATCGGGGACACCTATCCTATCCCTGATATTAATTCGACTTTAGCTAGTCTTGGAGAAGCCAAGTACTTTACCACGCTTGACTTGACTTCAGGATTCCACCAAATACTCATGAAGCCGTCAGACATCCCGAAAACCGCATTTTCCACCATGAACGGGAAGTTCGAATTTTTGAGATTACCCTTTGGACTCAAAAATGCACCTGCGATATTTCAGAGGATGATCGACGATGTTCTAAAGCCATTTATCGGAAAGACATGTTACGTCTATATAGATGATATAATAGTATTTGGTAAAGGGCAAGACGATCATCTTAAAAACTTGGAAGCAGTACTAACCCGACTAGGTGAGGCAGGGTTAAGGGTTAACCTCGAAAAAACTCATTTTATGCAGGAAAAAGTGGAGTTCTTAGGTTATGTCGTTTCACCTGAGGGTATCTGGCCTGATTCAAAAAAGGTTGTTGCAATTCAGAACTTAGAACCACCACAAAACCTGAAGGAACTAAAATCATTCCTTGGCTTAACTTCATACTATAGAAAGTTTATCCACGACTACGCTAAAGCTGCTAAGCCTTTAACAAATCTTACCAGGGGAGAAAACGCGCAAATAAGAGCTAATCAATCAAAGCGCGTTCCAATCAAATTGGGTGATGTTGAGATGAAAGCCTTCAATGACCTTAAGATTTTGTTGACATCTTCGGAGGTTTTAGCTTTTCCCGATTTCCAAAAATCATTTATTCTAACAACGGATGCATCTAATTACGCGATCGGTGCTGTTCTATCCCAAGATGTAGACGGGAAAGACAGACCAATTGCATTTATTTCTAGATCCTTGAGCAAGAGTGAAGAGGGTTTTGCTACAAACGAAAAAGAAATGCTGGCAATCGTCTGGGCTCTTAACAACCTTCGGTCATACCTTTATGGAGCCAAAAAAATTAAAATCTTAACAGACCATCAGCCTCTAACGTTTGCTCTGGGGAACAGAAACTATAATGCAAAATTGAAAAGATGGAAGGCTAGAATAGAAGAGTACAACTACGAGTTGGTTTACAAACCTGGTAAATCAAATTACGTGGCTGATGCTCTTTCGAGACTCAGGACTCAAGTAAACCACTTGCAGGACTCAATGAATGAACCTGTTCCAAGTGGAAATATGAGTAACACACAATCTGAATCTCGATTGGCTAGTGATGGATCTACGACAGAATCCGCACCCTCTCTATGCGAATCCACAACAGAAACGGCAAAATCTGAAGGTAAATCCACTGCGGAAACTTCTCACAGTGCACAACAAGATGCATCAGACTTAATACCCCATGTACTAGCACCTAGCAACGTTTTCCGTAACCAGATTTGTTTCAAAGACGGGAAAGGTTTGGAAATTTGTGAAGAACCACATCCGGGATATCAACGCCATTATGTTGCAATTGATGAACCCGACAAAGAAGTTCTTATACAAATTCTTAGGTCTAAACTAAACCCTAATTTAGTCAATGGTATTAAAATGCCAGAACGTTACTTAAACATGCTTCAAGAGGTCTTCATAGAACACTTCACGAAATATAAAATCAGGATCACACAAAGAGTGGTCGAAGATGTGAAGAACGAAGACCGTAAATGTGAACTCATTATGGCAGAACATAGGAGAGCGCACAGGAATGCCCGTGAGAATAAAGAACAGTTGTTAGAAAGATACTATTTTCCTGGCATGAATAGCCTTATTAGAAGGTATGTAAAAGCATGTGAAATCTGCAACATCAATAAATATGATAGGCATCCTTTTCGCCCTGAGCTTCAGCATACTCCTATCCCAAGTTATCCTTGTGAGATACTTCATCTGGATATAATGGAGGTTCAGAACGAAAAGTTTATAAGTTGCATTGATAAATTCTCTAAATTCGGAAAGCTATTTCACATAAAAAATAGGTCTGTCCTTCACCTCAGAGATAAAATTATAAAAGTACTCCACTATTTTACAGTTCCCAAAATACTTGTCACTGACAATGAGTGTAGTTTCGTCAGTCCCATAATCGCAAATTTTATTGAGCTACTTGGGGTAAAATTATACCGAACCCCTGTATATCGATCGGAAGTGAATGGACAAGTCGAAAGATTCCATTCAACCATCCTTGAAATTTATCGTTGCCTCAAAGTAGAATATAAAGATTTGCGTCTGAAAGAATTATTAAACATTGCCGTTGACAGATACAATAATAGCATCCATTCAGTTACCAAACTGAAACCCACGGATGTTTTCTTCGATAGGTCCCCAAGAATCAACTATCAGAATCTTGCGAACTTTAGGAAAAAGATAAATCAGGATCTCAAAGTAGAGATAAAAAGGAAACAAAGAGAGACAAACAGCTACAGAAACAAAACAAGAACCTCTCCCAAAAAATATAAAAGAGGAGATGTCGTTTACACTGCAGCAAAAGGGATTAAAGCGAAGAATAAACCTTTATTCCAAAAAAATATCGTAGCCAAAAATAATCGTGTGACAATCACGACCGATACAGGTAGAAAAATCCATAAAACCCATATTAAAAATATCAGTAAAAATCAAACTTAAAGGCTCCTCGATAGTATAGTGGTTAGTACACCTGCTCTTATGCGGGAAACTGGGGTTCAATTCCCCATCGGAGAGTAAAATAAAAAAAAAAAAAAAAAAAAAAAAAAAAAAAAAAGAAAAAGGAAAATGGCAATAGCACCCAGTAAGCACTCATTAACTTAACTTTTCACCAAAGCACTAAACGTAATAAAAAGCACTTATTAATTAAACCTTTCACTAAGCACCAAATATGATATAAAGCACTTAAAAAATAATTTTAAATATAAGAAAACATTAGCAGAAATAATAAAAAAAAAAAACTTATTTTAGTTCTATTTTGTCTTATTTAAAAAATGTCCTATGTTGTAACTTCTGCACTATCACTTATAAGATAAATTGGTCAATTTAAAGACTTATAAAAATATGTGACTTAAATTAGAAAATAATTTAATCTTTAAGCTTAACAGTTAATATTATATGTATACATATATTTCTTTTATTAATTCTTTATATTAAACAGTTTTCTATTAATAACGGCCGTGCAAGGGTTCAGTATATTCGAATACATGTCCCCTATGGTAACCATTAAGGAAGGGCAAGGATGGATTATTGATGGACATTTCAATCTGATACACATCATTCGCTTGGACAAACTTGAAGAATTAGTGAATAAAATGACGGAAACCGTGGAAATGCAGATCACGCAGTCTGAGAGGAAAATCGTCGCACGTCATCATCTTACTCAACTTCATGAACGTCTCGATTCTCTGAAAGGAAAAGCTCATAGAAGACAAAGATCAATCAACTGGATCGGGTCCGCATGGAAATGGCTGGCAGGCAACCCTGATGCTGCAGACTGCGATTATTAAAAGGAGGACATGCTAGTTGCACGATACGCTCAAACACAGCTATGATAGTAGAACTCATCAAGGAAGATACAATATTCGTTACAAACTTCAATGGAAGGTTAACCAGCAAAGGAGTACTCAAAGAACTTTCTTTCTTTCAAAGAACTGTACAACGAATCAGTTCAGCTCAACAACAGGACATATGCCAGTATTACAACAACCTCACTTCAAGCATTACCACCAGTTCTCACAAACACCACCGCGATTGAGCATAAAATCGACATCGAATACCTCCACGATATGAGTATGAACAACATTAAAATCCTAAGCAGTCTCACAAGTAAGCTGAACACATATACGACTACGGATATGACCATCCTTTTAATATTCGCTATCGTAATCCTGAAGATATGGCGTACAATATATAAAAAGATTGACTTACCCAAGATACAACTACCACCACCAGCAATAGCATCTCCCAACATTTCATCTTAAATTGAGGATCTACGGGACGTAGATTTTTGAGGAGAGGGTAGTTAACACAAAGCATTTCCCACGAGTTGAGGTATTAGTGCTGACAGTGCATTTCAATAGAAAAGGTAAATGCACTTGCACTACCGAAGGCCACGAGGAAATATGATCCTCATCGGCTGTTCCCACAGTCGGAAAATGCTTGGTCATGGAAATTACCCTTGCACGAGCATAAGCTACGATTGACAATTTCAACCTACCTTAGGTTTAAGTAGTTCTAGTTTGGACACGCTAGGAATAAGACATATCAATAAAGAAATTATAAAGAATAATTAACTTGAAATTGTTCATTTGTAAGTCGAACGGTTGGGCCAGCCCCTCTGGGGTTGGCATTCGCGGTTTTTTTTAGGATATCTCATAAGAGAATCCTTAACTTTCATGGAAGCTAACACAAACATAGAAACAATAACACATAAATACTCTGAACCTGGGCATTCTCAAGTACAAGAAGTTGATGCTGTTCACAGTGGAATAGAGAAATACATCAAGGACTTAGAAGTTTATAGCCCCGTATCCCTGATTAGAATTCTGAAGTCAAAAAAAAACACACACTGATGATTTCAAAAAGAAAACTATAAGATCTGCAACAGACAACAAACTTCCAAAAGTTGAACAAAGCAAGTTCAACATAAAACTAACAAATGAAAAGAAAAAAGATATTCAGGCAATGAATTATGAAAATATTATAAGAAATCACTAAATATCTTCAATGTAATAACTATTAAGTATTTCTTGCTTGAAGCAAATTTATATTTTTATTATATTAAATGTACCTAACAAAATGCTGTTATTCTAATGCTGTGACAAAAGTGAATTAATAAAGACTGTTATGTATATTTATTATTTATTTTTTTTAAGTTAAATAGATTAACTATTGTTATTTAACTATAGTACTTAAAGTTAGGGTATAAAATAAGAACCTAGACTAAAGAAAAAGAATTTCTTTTTTGTTCCTAAAAGAAAAATGTATTTTTTTTGTTTTTAATAAAATAAAATTTTGAATTAAAAAAATAAGTTTTTTTTACTTAAACCCACATGATTTTGACTCAAAAAATTGCAACATTATGTGTTCTTCTTGTTTCTTTCCAAATTCTTTTAAAATAAAACTTTTTGGTCTACAGGGTGATTTGCATAAGGTGTGACAAAAAGATAGGGTGTGTAGGTTGGACTTAGACAAGCAAAAAATCGTATGGGAGGGGGGGGGGTCCATTTTCCCCCGTTTAGGCGGGAGGGGCAATTTAAGAAAAAAATCACTTAAAACGGAAAAAATATTATTTAAAAATAACCAAAAACCTATACATTAATTCAAATTTTAAAGTAAGTTGTTCAAATGAATAGTTTTTGAAATATTAATTTTCAAAGTCAAAATTTTGAGAAAAAAACATTATTTTTTTTATTTAAACCATTTTTTTTTCAAAATTTTACGTTATTAAGTAGTATTTTTCTGGCTTATTTTCAATGATCTTATTTATTTTTGATCAAACACAAAAAACCGAATGTCAAAATAACCTGTAGTTTTTGAGAAAACCAAAAATTAAAGAAACTACTTTTTTCAATTTTTTTTTTTAAGTTTTTTTTTCGTTATTGGATTCTTAAGTGAATTTACGAAATAAAGGATGAATTTTCTATTTCCTTTTTTTATTGAGAACACCTGCAGAATTAAGGGTTATAATTAGCTTGTGATTGTTTTTTTAATCATGCAACACCACGCGCTACCTAGCCAGTGGAAGAAAAATGCAATTGCGAAATAAGAAAGCCTTAATCTTGAAATCAATCCAAATTGAAATACTTGCATATTCAGATAAAAATACTAAGTTACTATTTATTATAATATTTTTATCTAAAGCTAATTATAAAAAATTTTCCATATGATCCCCATTTTGAGGAAGGCAAAGACTATAGCGCCTTCTTATTGCTGCACATAAATTTATACCTGATAAATTTTCTTGTAATTTGACTGCAGCCGTAATGCATATCAGTTAATTCGACCCGAGAGTAATTTGACATCGTGATATGTTGACGACTTGACATTCAAATTAGAATTAATTTGTTCAACAAAACATTCTTGCATTTTATATGTCCTTAGGTTAGACATATTTTTATTTTAGTGTACAAAATTACGCGACGTTTTGTTCTTGAACTCAACAGGCAGACCTCGCTCGCCAAACCGACCCCACCGCAATAAAAACAAGTTGGCAGGTCAATGTCAATTCAATGCTCTCACGCAGGTTTTTTCATTGAAAAAAGGTTGAAATATGGTAAGTCCACAAACCCCAACAAAGACTGATAGTAAAAAAATAGAAAGTTAATCCTTTCTTTCATAAATTAACCAAGAATTAAATAATGTAAAAACCCCACCGTAATAAAAACAAGTTGGCAGGTCAATTTTAACCCAATGCTCTCACGCAGGTGTTCTCAATGAAAAAATGTGTGAAATGTATTTAATTGAGTACTTTGTCACTTTATTGTATGTTTTGAAGACTAATAATAAAAAAATGAAAAAGATAAAGTTAATCCTTTCTTTCGTAAGTTCATCTAATTATCCAATAACGTAAAAACTAAAAGAAAAGGTTTTTTAGGCGGGAGGGGCAATTTAAGAAAAAAATCACTTATAACGGAAAAAATATTATTTAAAAATAACGATTATACCTACAGAGTCGTGCTATAGCATTTTGAAAAGCTAAAAACCTATACATTATTTTAAATTTTAAAATAAGTCGTTCAAATGAATAGTTTTTGAAATATTAATTTTCAAAGTCAAAATTTTGAGAAAAAAACATAATTTTTTTTATTTAAACCATTTTTTTTTTTCAAAATTTTACGTTATTAAGTAGTATTTTTCTGGCTTATTTTCAATGATCTTATTTATTTTTGATCAAACACAAAAAACCGGATGTCAAAATAACCTGTAGTTTTTGAGAAAACCAAAAATGACCAAAACTACTTTTTTTTGAGAAAAACCTTTTCTTTTAGTTTTTACGTTATTGGATAATTAGATGAACTTACGAAAGAAAGGATTAACTTTATTTTTTCATTTTTTTATTATTAGTCTTCAAAACATACAATAAAGTGACAAAGTACTCAATTAACCACATTTCACACATTTTTTCATTGAGAACACCTGGGTGAGAGCATTGGGTTGAAATTGACCTGCCAACTTGTTTTTATTACGGTGGGGTTTTTACATTATTTAATTCTTGGTTAATTTATGAAAGAAAGGATTAACTTTCTATTTTTTTACTATCAGTCATTGTTGGTGTTTGTGGATTAACCATATTTCACCCTTTTTTCAATGAAAAAACCTGCGTGAGAGCATTAAATTGACATTGACCTGCCAACTTGTTTTTATTGCGGTGGGGTCGGTTTGGCGAGCGAGGTCTGCCTGTTGAGTTCAAGAACAAAACGTCGCGTTATTTTGTACACTAAAATAAAAATATGTCTAACCTAAGGACATATAAAATGCAAGAATGTTTTGTTGAACAAATTAATTCTAATTTGAATGTCAAGTCGTCAACATATCACGATGTCAAATTACTCTCGGGTCGAATTAACTGATATGCATTACTGCTACGGTATGGCTCATGGTCGAGGTCGAGAAGGGCAAAGACTTTACGCTGAAATGTATCCCAATAGGAGGCATCCCAGCCATACGATATTTTCAAGAATTCATCCACGTCTTCGAGAACGTGGAGTACTGGAGCAACGAGGGCGAGAGAGTGCATCTTCCGCAGACGTGCACACAGAGGAAAGAGTTTTGGGAAACCCCTCCCTTAGCACAAGGAGGATAGCTACTATGCTTTATTTGCCCCAAACTAGAGTATGGGAAGTGATTCATACCGTCAAGTTGCACCCGTACCACACTACACCAGTCCAGGAGCTACCTGACAACGACAAGATATTAAGAGCTGAATTTTGCCGAACATTATTGCTAAGATATGAAACTGACCACAATTACTTTCGAAAGATATTCTGGACGGATGAAGCTCAATTTACCAGAGACGGAGTAACAAATTTCCACAATTTACATCACTGGAGTAGCAGCAATCCGCATAACAAGAAACAAACCAAATCTCAACACCGCTTTAGCTGTAATGTTTGGCTTGGTATTGTTGGACAAACAGTTATTGGACCCAGGTTCCTGAGTTCAGTTATAAATGGAGAATCCTATCTGCAGTTACTACGAGACCTTCTGCCCGATTTGATTGACAACGTTCCATTGGCCATAGCAGACAATTTAATATACCAGCAAGATGGAGCTCCAGCACACTACATCCGGCTTGATGACCATTTTAGTGACCTTTGGATTGGAAGAAGAGGTCCCACAGAATGGCCACCTAGATCACCAGATTTAACTCCGTTAGATTTTTATGCTTGGGGATTCATGAAGGGCTATGTTTACGAAAAGGAAATAGAATCTTTGGCTGAACTGAAACAACGGATTGAAACGGCTGCAGTCAAATTACAAGAAAATTTATCAGGTATAAATTTATGTGCAGCAATAAGAAGGCGCTATAGTCTTTGCCTTCTTCAAAATGGGGATCATATGGAAAAATTTTTATAATAAGCTTTAGATAAAAATATTATAATAAATAGTAACTTAGTATTTTTATCTGAATATGCAAGTATTTCAATTTGGATTGATTTCAAGAATAAGGCTTTCTTATTTCGCAATTGCATTTTTCTTCCACTGGGTAGGTAGCGCGTGGTGTTGCATGGTTAAAAAAACAATCACAAGCTAATTATAACCCTTAGTTCTGCAGGTGTTCTCAATCAAAAAAGGAAAGAGAAAATTCATCCTTTATTTCGTAAATTCACTTAAGAATCCAATAACGAAAACAAAAAATTGAAAAAAGTAGTTTCTGTAATTTTTGATTTTCTCAAAAACTACAGGTTATTTTGACATTCGGTTTTTTGTGTTTGATCAAAAATAAATAAGAGCATTGAAAATAAGCCAGAAAAATACTACTTAATAACGTAAAATTTTGAAAAAAAAAATGGTTTAAATAAAAAAAATTATGTTTTTTTCTCAAAATTTTGGCTTTGAAAATTAATATTTCAAAAACTTTCATTTGAACAACTTACTTAAAAATTTAAATTAATGTATAGGTTTTTAGCTTTTCAAAATGCTATAGCACGACTCTGTAGGTATAATCGTTATTTTTAAATAATATATTTTCCGTTTTAAGTTATTTTTTTCTTAAATTGCCCCTCCCGCCTAAACGGGGGAAAATGGACCCCCCCCTCCCATACGATTTTTTGCTTGTCTAAGTCCAACCTACACACCCTATCTTTTTGTCACACCTTATGCCAATCACCCTGTAGATAAGCCAGTAAAGTTTTTTTAGGATCTCGTAGATTTTTCTTGACAGCAGCTGAAAAAGGAATCTAAAATGTTGCTGAGATTAGATTAGATGAGAGAAAGCTAATGATTAAAATTTTTAAAATGCCAAAAACAATGTGTCAACCCAGTTTCATGGAGTACCGCACGTCACTGCACATCAGATAACCAAAAGCTAAAATTTTCAAGCTAAGTTAATACAGAATAACTTTGGACTACATGAGCAAGTTCGTGCGATCCATTCGTGCATTTTATTTTAGGTGTGGGAATTTTTACAATACCATGTTTATCATTATTTTTGACCGTAATCACTCTAGCATGACAATTATTATTATAAGTTAAATTTATTTTGTGTGATTTTGTTTAAATGGTAAATAAATCCATCTATATATATCGATATATCCATCTATATCCTATTTATTATCAATTTCAGTAACTTCACGTTGACATGAGACGATTCCAAACAACACTGCTTGTAAAATTACATAGGCAGTGTACTAGTCAATAACCTAGGATAAATATTGTCATATAATCAAATGTGCTTTAATGCTCTTCATTGCATTTCTACCTAATCCACCCATTGAGTTGCAGGTTTCCTATTCACCACACTTGTCGTTTGTTAATCAAACATGAAGTGTGTAGAACCCCTTTCTATTATGTATTTGTAAGTTACTCTTTTCAACATTATCTCTTTAATAAGATAATGCTGAAGAGATTAAGCTTTATCGTAAGTTTACATAGATCGTAAGTCCTGCTTCGTAATTTAGTTCTTAAGTGTTTATAGTCAGTCGACTACGTACGTTCTTTTTGTTGAGTTTAATAAAATATTGTTTGTTATTAAGAATTTAAATGTGGTTTTATTTATAAGATTTGGACTATTAATTAAACCACATAATTGGCGCAGTCGGTTCTAAAGTGGCTTAAACTATTTAAAAACTCGTTCTGAATTTTTTTTGAATTAAAACCAAAAATCGAAATAAAAATAAAAACGCGTTATAACAAAAAATAAGAATTATTGTTTAAATTAACGCTCGATAAACAAATAAGTGCTATGAAGTTCTGAAAAATTAAGAAAAAAAATTCGCAAATAAAATTTTGAAAAAGAGTACATTTTGCAGGAAAAGAAGTATCATGAGTTTCAAAGCGTTCATATACGCGCATAAAAAATAGAAGAAATTTAAACAGTTAAAAAGACGCCAGAGTTTTAAATAGTTCGTAAACAAGCCATACAAATCACTCCCTACCGCAAGAAAAAAAGCTCTTGTGTATTAACTCGATTCAACCAAGCCTTCAACATTAAACCATCAAACCAATTGTCACGAAATCGTAAAGAAATCATCAAAAGCTTTCTAAAAATACTGGTTTTATTCGTTGAACATACAACAATTCAATAAACTTGGACAAAAGTATTCGTTATATAAAAAAAAAAGCTTTTACAATAAACTATTATGAAAAACAATAATTAAACATAAAACAAATCAACTAACCTATTATAAAGTGTTTGAAAATTCAAAAGCTTTTATTTCAAAATATATAAAAAAACAATAAACTGCAAAACAATAAAACAAAAATCTGTGTGAGCTAGAAGGAAGACCGATTAAATAACTGAAGCAGAAGAAGAACCGAGCGAGTACCTATCAACAATTCATCAAGATGAACGGCATTAATGTTACAGACAGAATTAAGGTAGTTTTAGATTTAATTAACAAAATTCCTGAATTTAATGGTAGTTCAAACTGTTTAGTTGAATTTTTTGACAGGGTTGATTCAATAGCACCCATTCTAGATACTTTTGATGAAATGACCGTAAGAATGCTGTCCGGGTATATTAGGGATAAAATTGTAGGGAAAGCCAGGGTCGAGCTCCAAAAACATGGACGAATAAGTGATTGGACACAGTTAAAAGAAATTTTAAAAGTTAGTTTCGGTGAAAAGCTTTCTGCTCATAAGTTGTTGGATCAAATTCGAACTACAAGAGTTAAAACAAATATAGGAGATTATTATATTAGTCTAAGTTTCTTATTAAGTAGAATAAATAACTTGTATTTACTTAACTATAACCAAAACGACCAATCAGTTATTTCATCCAATAACAGGATTGCTCTGGATGCGTTTAAAAATAACCTTCCAGAGCCTACAAAATCTATAATTTTAAGTAGAAATCCGTCTTCACTAATTGGAGCATACAAAATAATTCTTGAAATTAATCACCAATCGTATGGACCAAATGGTCATTCCGAGTATTTTAGACCTGTTAACCGTTCTTCCAATTTTAAAGATAGACAAGAAAGTAATAATTTACAATCTTATAATTCTAATTCTAGAAATTCTTATAACTCAAACAATTCTTATTCTAACAACAGTAATAATTCTAACCCTAGAAATTATAACAATTCAAACAATTCATACTCTCGCAACAATAATAATTATAACTCTAGAAACTTCAACAATTCAAATAATTCTAGTTCAATCCAAAGCAGACAAAATCAGAACAGTAGTCAAACACGAAACACGGCTCAAAATCAAAACACAAACAATAGCCAATCTGTGAATAATAATAACACGCCAAGTGGCCAATCGAGAAGGTCAAGTAGGAATGTTTCACGCAATTACAATAGCGAACCAATGGATGTATCTCTTAACCTTTCTGTACTCGCGCGTTTTGCCAGTACACTTATACTCGCGAACGGTCTCTCAGACCGAGATTTTATCTCGTCTCAATTTTTATGAATATGTATTTTCCAAGTAGTTTTGAGGTTTATTTTAAAGAAAATAATATATTTAAATAAAATAAATCAAAAAAACATAGAAACTTTATACTTTATGTGTTAGAAAATACATTTAAAATAAGCCTCTCAAAATTTATTTTTTTTTTTACCTTAACTTTAAAAGTAAAAATAAATATTTTTTTCAATAAAAACAAACAAAAACTTATTAATTTATTAACAACAAATAACATCAATTATAAAAAAGTATAAAAAAAGATTCAGTCATCATAATTTTGTAAGGCATAGCAATCCAAACATACCATAAATGCATGCTGACAAAAACGAACTCAAAACGGTTCCTAGAAAAGTTATATATTTAAAATTTATATATATACATATATATTGTATATACATACATACAAATTTATGTTAAATATAAGCAGCCCTAAAGTAATCAATATTTTTCAATCACTAATATTCTAAAATAAAAAAAATAACGTACCCAAAAACTGCAACACCTGTACTCGCGTCGGTCTGGCAGACCGAAAACTTACAAAAAACACAATAAGTCCACCTGGCAAGTTCGATTGCACCCAACTAATCGAAAGAGAATACTTTTTTAGGAAGCTACTGAGAACTTCAAAGTGACACGGATGTTATTCTTCAAGTAAACAAAGAATTAAGGATTTGTCGGTCTGAGAGACCAATGCGCGAGTATAGAAAGGTTAACGAACAAAATAACACGAACGATGAAAGCCCAAACCAAAATCGTCAAAATTTTCAGTCAAACCGTCAAAACAGCTACCCTATATAGTTGTTCAGAATCCCTTACGAACCCTTAGATTCATAATTGACTGCGGTGCAGAATTTAGTATTATAAATAAAAATTTATGCGACCCAAAGTGGAAAGTTGCACCCAAAAACTATATTTTAAAAGTTCTTGATCGTAATATTAACACAAATGTTGAATTTAGAATACCCCTTTTTAAAGAATTTAATGAATTTATTGAAAATGCTGATTACTATGTAAATTTTTTGGAATACCAATTCCACGACCACTTTGATGGTTTGATTGAGAACAATATTCTACTTGGTCTCAATCCTATAATCAACTACAAAACTAGGTTATTAATCACAGAAAATGCTTCTATCCAAATATATTTCAACGACGAAGAAGAAATTTACGCCAATCAAGTTAATCAAAATGAAGAAGTTTTGAGTGTATTTTGCAGTGAAAGTGTAATATCTGAAATTCCAAAAGATTTATTTGCAAATCACTTAAGCTATGTCGATATTACAAAATTAAAATCTTTGCTTAATTCTTTTAAATCAATTATTTACAAAGAAGGGGATCCTTTATCGTTTACCAACCAAATTAAACACCAGATTATAACAAAAAGCGACATACCTATATATAGCAAGCTTCATCGTTACCCTGAAATTCATTCAGACGAGGTTGACAAGCAAATATCCGAGATGTTAGAGCAAAAAATTATAATCCCTAGTAGTAGCCCTTACAATTCACCCATCTGGGTAGTCCCTAAAAAGGACGATAAGAACGGACACAAAAAGTGGCGAATTGTAATAGACTACAGGAAATTGAACACCGAAACTGTTGAAGATCAATTTCCAATGCCTAACATTGACGATTTGTTTGATAAACTCGGAAAATGTAATTATTTTTCAACCATTGACCTGGTGAAAGGTTTTCACCAGATTGAACTTGATCCTCGCGATACAGAAAAAACTGCTTTCTCAACAAAAACTGGTCACTAAAGAATGCCCCGGCGACCTTCCAGAGACTCATGAACTACGTTCTAAGAGACTACATCAACAAGATTTGTGTAGTCTACTTAGATGATATTCTCGTCTTTTCCACCAGTTTTGAAGAGCACTTGGTTTCTTTGAAACAAATTTTTCAAAAATTAAAAGAAAGTAACCTAAAAATCCAAATAAACAAATGTCTTTTTGCCGATTTATCCACAAACTATTTAGGCCATATGATAGTGAATAATGGGATAAAACCAGATGAAAAAAAAGTAAAAACAATAACAGAAATGAAACTGCCAAATACCCAAACGGGAATTAAACAATTTCTCGGTATCACTGGATACTACCGCAAATTTATTAAGGATTACGCAAAAGTGGCATATCCTATGATCAAATATTTAAAAAAATCTGCTAAAATACGAATATCTGATCCTCTCTATGCGAAATCATTCCAAACATTAAAAACATTACTAACCTCTGAACCTATACTAAAAAGTCCTGATTTCACAAAAAAGTTTATCTTCACAACAGACGCATCTGGCTATGCATTGGGTGCCGTACTTAGCCAAGAAAACCACCCTATTTGCTATGCATCACGAACACTGAACAAGCATGAGCTTCGTTACTCCCCAATAGAAAAGGAACTCCTCGCTATTGTCTGGGCTGTGAAATACTTTAGGACTTATGTATACGGTAGAAAATTTGTTGTCCGAACAGACCATAAGCCTCTTGTGTGGCTTAGTGGCATAAAAGAGCCAAATATGAAACTGCAACGGTGGAAAATCATACTAAACGAGTATGATTTTGATGTCGAGTACCTTAAAGGGAAAGAAAACACCGTTGCAGACGGTCTAAGTAGGTATATTGATAAAAACAAACCCGAAGATACATCAAAAGCTGACGATAACGATGATATAAGTCTAGTAGATATTTTTAATAATGAAGCACATGAGATTCAAAACGATGACGAAGAAGTCAATCGTATAGTTCCTAGTAATAATAACGAAGAAGTTTTATCAACTGGTGCTACAATCCATAGTGCCTTAGAAGACGAATCTCGTCATATCTATATCACCGAAAAACCAGTAAACCTATATAAAAATCAGATTCACCTCTTTTATGGCCCCCACGAAAAAACTGCAATCAAAATAGTTCATAAAAAAATACAAAACCTTGTCCAAGGCCAGAAAGAAAATTGTCATTTACTGAAAATAATGAAGGGACTCTTGACAAAAAAAGGACTTTATTGTATTTAGTGTGAAGATGTTAAGCTTTATCTTCAATTTCAAGACCTCTTTGTAAAATACTTTTCCATGAACAAAAAGTTAAAATTATTAAAATCAAGTATAAAATTAAAAAACATAACGGATAAAAATGATTTATTAACAATTATACAAAACGAACACATAAATAAAAATCACAGAGGTATCAACGAAATGTTTGCGGAGTTAAAAGAGTTGTACTATTATCCAAATTTTCAGGTTGAAATTCAAAAGTATGTAAATAACTGCGAGATCTGCAATCTCGCAAAGCACGATAGA
Source organism: Meliscaeva auricollis (assembly GCA_948107695.1). Taxonomy (NCBI): domain Eukaryota; kingdom Metazoa; phylum Arthropoda; class Insecta; order Diptera; family Syrphidae; genus Meliscaeva; species Meliscaeva auricollis. The sequence goes on along the minus strand of OX403617.1, from coordinate 50,379,162 downwards.
CACCCACTACAGATACCCATGGAAATAACCGAAACACCAAAGCATTTCAATGACATTGTACACATCGACATTTGGTTTCCAGAACGTCATAAAATGTATTTAACTACCATCGACAAATTCTCAAAATATGCCACCATTCACTCACTCAATGATAGAAATTGGGTAGCTATATTAAGCGCAATAAAACAAAGAATTCTTTTCCTTGGAAAACCAAACAAAATTGTCTCCGAATGCGACACTTGCATATTGCACTCAGCCGTAGAACAATTTCTCAAAGAAAACAAAATTGTATTTCACAGAACAACCGCATCCCTTAAGACCGGCAATGCCGACATTGAAAGGTTACATGGTACGTTAAATGAGCATTTGCGAATTATGAATTCCAATAAAGATAATTCCGAATTGGACGAAAAGCTTTTCAAAATAATTTCGATTTATAACTCCACCATTCACTCCACAACCAAATTGAGACCATTAGATATTCTTTCTAAGAACCTAAGTAGAGACGATATTGATTCACTTTCAAATAAATTCCAAAAAGATAAAGAAACAAGAATTAACAATAAAAATAAAGATACAGTTGCAGGTGCAGGTGCAGGTACTTCACGGAACCAATGCACAAATATAGTTCAAAACAGAACTGTAGTGAAATGCAGACCGAAGTATAAAAAACTTAATAACTGGGAAAGGGATGGTAATTATATTCATGACAAATCCACAAAACGCAAAATTAAATATCATAAAAAGCAATTGAAAAGAAAATACAAGTACCAAAATTTAAAAAAAAAAACAAACAAACACAAATGTACAAAACTCACTTTTTTTAGTAATTTTTTTTTATATATTTTCTTCACTAGGGATCTGTTTCGTATTTCAGTTATTACATTCACAATATTGCAAATTGTTGAATTCTGCATCTTATTATTCAATTTATTATTATTTCCTTCTGGTTTCAGCAAATCATTTTATAAAATAAGACAATGGATTCGAAATTCTAACGTTTCTTTCAATTGTTTCTTTTTCTTTTTATTTCTATTTCCTTCCTTGCGAGATCTTGTTTTGATTTTTGACGGCGAACAGAAATGTCATTTTGGTTTGCGTTCAGGTTCAAAGGAATTTGTAATGTCAAAATGTTTAGAAATGTGTTATGTCAATTTAAATTGTTCCGAAGCTAAGGGTGCATTCACAAGTGAAATTGTTGTTTATTGCTACGTTTACACGTGACCGTTTGCAACAAACGTGGTTTGTGGTTTGATTTTGAATAGTGTTTCGGAATGAAAAGATATATGAAATATTGTTCACATTGTTAGATTCGCTGCAATTTAGTTCAAACAACAGGAATAAATATCTACTATGCAGTTTAGATAGTCAAGGTTAATTTTCGTTTACATTAATATAGCAATATTTTGATTCAGGATGGTTGCTATTGAGAATATTCTACAGATTTTGAAAAAAAAAAATAAGATATATGAAATATTGTTCACATTGTTAGATTCGCTGCAATTTAGTTCAAACAACAGGAATAAATATCTACTATGCAGTTTAGATAGTCAAGGTTAATTTTCGTTTACATTAATATAGCAATATTTTGATTCAGGATGGTTGCTATTGAGAATATTCTACAGATTTTGAAAAAAAAAATAAGTGAAACATTTAGTACAGTTTTGTAAAAGATATTAAGAAACTATAAAATTGTAAATCAAAATAAAAAAAAAAGATGTATTTTTAAATTAAAACAAGTAAAACACAAAAAATGTGTATGATTATGTTATATTGTTAAGCAAAAACGATTCATAAGTAATTAAAAAAAATGAGAAATAAAAACTAAAAAAAAAAAAAAACAAAATTGTAAAAAAAAAAAAAAATAAATAAAACTTGACAAAACTTGATTTCAATAAAATTCAAAAATAAATAAAAGAAAATTTAAACTGTAACAAATATTATTTTGTTATACAAATCTGTTATAACTGTTATAAATCATTATAAAATTAATAATTTAGTGTTCAAAATACAATTTACTTTTGTTAAAAATATATGTAATTCTCAAAAAATTCTTTATTATAGTTTACAAAATTATTTTTGGGGACCAAAGAAAACTTAGTGGGGGAGGTGTCATATAATCAAATGTGCTTTAATGCTCTTCATTGCATTTCTACCTAATCCACCCATTAAGTTGCAGGTTTCCTATTCACCACACTTGTCGTTTGTTAATCAAACATCAAGTGTGTAGAACCCCTTTCTATTATTTGTAAGTTACTGTTTTCAACATTATCTCTTTAATAAGATAATGCTGAAGAGATTAAGCTTTATCGTAAGTTTACATAGATCGTAAGTCCTGCTTCGTAATTTAGTTCTTAAGTATTTATAGTCAGTCGACTTCGTACGTTCTTTTTGTTGAGTTTAATAAAATATTGTTTGTTATTAAGAATTTAAATGTGGTTTTATTTATAAGATTTGGACTATTAATTAAACCACATAATTATATATTATTTTTTTTTTAATTCGAGTGCGTGAATTGTAACCATTTTTATTAATATTTTAGCTTTCTAGATTTTTGTATTTCTAGATTTTTTTTCTAGTTTTTGTTGTTTTTAGATTGAAGGGAAACTCATTTGTTGTAGAGGCATTGTGTTTTTCTTCACCATTCGATTTCTGGATAGATCAAATCAACGCATTGTATGATTTTGTCCATAATTACTAATTATTCTTATTTTGTGACCCTAAAAATAAAATAAAGTTTCAACTTTTTCGCAGGCCCGTAGCAACAAGGGGGGAGTGGGCTTAGACCTCCTATGATCCTTATTTTGGAGGTAGACCGAGAGCCGAAAGCGGATTTCTTGCTCGAAAGGAAACCGATTCATGTAGTACAATTAGGGCCGACCATATACATCGGTTACCTCACATGCAAGTAATGTGCTTCCGGCTCTTAGACTGGTATTAAGTCTCTTTGTAGATGATTTCGGACTCCATTTGTAGAAAATTTGTTAAGTTTGAAAACGTGTGTACATAATGATCGAAAACTTGTTTTCTTCTACTATTTGTAATTAATATAATTAAAGTATAATTTTTGTTTTTTTCTTAATAGATTTTTTAAAGTTTTAATCTTATTTAGAGTCCTGGCGAAAATTGTTATCACAATCGAAACGTTGACTATATACAAAGAGTTAAAGAAAAAATAGACCTAAAGCCATCTCCCTCACTCCACTTTTTGCAAGCAAGGCCTCTGATATTATGTAAGTATATTATGTGACCACATAGGTTGTTTTTATTTCTGTGTCTTTTCAATGGCCCGGTCAACTCGAAATTTTCTTCATAAAGCTCCAGTAGAAGCTCTTAGACTGGTGCAGGGAACTAAGTCACAGTGGGGAATAGGGGGGGGGGGGGGGAGTCACAGGATCATTAGCCTGAGAATTGAGAATGTATATAAGAAACTATTATAAAATGTTAAACTAAGTGTAAAAACTGCACTTTCAGAAGTCTTAATCGAACAAAACTTTATAGTTTACTTTAAAATCATGATGCATGTCAATATCAAATTATAACTTTTTCAGAACCAGATATCATTTCTTCAGTTTTGTTGTCAAATAAAGTTATTGAAAAAAATAATATTAAATTAAAATTTTGAAGAAATCTTCCTTTGATTTTGTCCTTATTTTTTTTTTTTAAATTTGTGTAACTGAGCACTAATTTTGTTTTCAATGCATTTATAAATTTTAAGTCAAAATCTAAAAACTAGATGCTAAAATTGTTTATAAATATCTATGTAATTAAAAAAAAAATCCAAAGTATTATTTTCTAAAAATAAATGAACAAATATTTTTTCAAACTGTTTTTTTTTTTCTCAAAATTTTACAACATCAAGCACTATATGTGATTAACTAAAGAGCTTAAATGGTGGTCAGTTTTGTAACACAAGACATTAATAGTTCTTAGGGGTTATAGCGATCAGGAAAACATATTAGGAAAAATATTCTATTGGATTTTTTAGGTAGTTTTCAATCAATTTGAAACACAATTCCTACACTAATCAATGACAAATAACTCAGGAATTTTGTGGGCTAGTAAATTTAAATCTGGAATAAGTATTTATTGTAAAAAATGTATTTCTTTATTTTCCTGACGCTTTCTTTCTTTCTTTTTTTCGTGCCAGCTGACTGACAAAATGGAATACATCGTTCCAATGATTTGATTTCAATTTCCCTTTTTCCACTTACAGAACTGCATACGAAATACTTTTTCGTCTCCATTTCAATCAGGAATACTATAATCAGGATAGCTATAACCAGCTATGAGGAAAAAATATTCAATTTCATACAGTTTCAACTTTTCCTGATCGCTATAACTGGCCCCTTAGTTGTGTACATAAAACTTTGATTGCAATAGAATTTCCTAAACAATTTAACAGGTCTTATGGGTGCTGGTTAGTGGTGGTTTTCCCAAATGACCTACTGAAAAAATATACACAACCACTGACTTACCCTTCAATTGTTGTTGTAATTTCGCTTCGACGATCGAATATCCCCCATAACCTGCACCGTTTGCAGCCTAAGCCACACCGATTTATCAGGGTTGCCAGATTGGGCTATTTAACAAAAATTGCGCTGTGTCATCTCAGAAACAGGCTCCTTGGTAGCCACTTTTTTAAACGACCTTGAGGATCTTTCTGAGCTTCCAAGCAAAAGCATACTAAAATTCACCAATGCCACAAAATGGATTGGAAATTCATGATCTTCATAAACAAACAAGACAACACACCAACTTCTCGTAAGAGCAGCAACGAACGGAGACTGGGCACCTCGCCCTAACACCAGCAATTTCTACTCTTACGCTGAAAGACAACAACACAACGAACCAAAGCTACCGAACATCACATAGGCTTCTCGCAGGAACGGCAACAAACGATGACTGGGCACCTCGCTCTAACACCAGAAACTGCCGCTCCTGCGTTGAAGGACTATAAAACAACGAACCAACACAACTGCAAAACACACATGCTTAGGGGTAACAATAAAAGGAGACTGGGCACCTCGCCCTAACACCAGCAATTGATGCCAAAGCTTCTCAAAGCTTCTTTGGCTTCTCGTAGGGGCGGCAATAAACGAAGACTGGGCACCTCGCCCTAACACCAGAAATTATTTGCCTCTACGCTAAGCGATAACAACACAACACAACGAACCAAAGCTACTAAACAACCCATAGACTTTTCGTAGGAGCGGCAACAAACGGTGACTGGGCACCTCGCCCTAACACCAGCAACTGCCGCTCCTCCGTTTGAACGACTATAACACAACGAACCAAAGCTACTAAACAGCACATAGACTTCTCGTAGGGGCGGCAACAAACGGTGCCTGGGCACCTCGCCCTGACACCAGCATTTGTCGCCACTGCGAAACAGAACAAAAATGTTGTACAACACAAGTTTTATTATACATAGGTTTCAACATATGGGAATCACAATCCCTAGGGTATCACAATGGATCTACATTGATCTAAGTGTGACGGTAACAAGAACAACTGTCAGCCCTTTTACCTAACCTAACCTAACCCTAACAGAAATTTTGCTATCTTTTTTTTTTCAAAATTTCCGACAATATTTTCGATATGACAGCCCAATCATAATTGGGCTATAAATAGCTTTATTATTTTATTTTTCTTTAATTTTTAAAATCGAAATAAATTGTGATTGAAGTTATCAGAAATACTTTTTTTTTATTGGAATTGGGCTACTTTTTCGGCTCCGATTTTGGACAACAATTTTTTTTTAAATTGGGCTATGGAACTAGTTCTGGACATGGCAACCCTGCTGATTATATGCGCCCCAAACAGCCCTCTTCTATGTAGTGAAAATAAGCACATTATTATCAGAGTTACAATTCCCATGTTAATGTAAATCATAGTGGATTTATCTTTGAATTGTGCTTGAGAGCTTTCAGAATATATGCTTTTTTAAATAAAGGAATGGTGCTGTCGCTTGCTGCTTTTCTGTATTCGTGGCCTTATTAAAATTTTCTTTTAATGTATGGAAAAAAAAGGTTAAGTGCAGTTAAGAAGATTTTGGGTGATTTCTAAGGAAACAAACTTCTTTGCATGAATCTTAAATAAGGTGCGATGTTAAAAATGAAGTAGATTAATCATTCTTCGCAATTAAATGAGTTAAAGTGAATATTATTTTTAATACAGGATAAATAAAATACACGACTGGGTCGCACATACTTGCTCTTAGGGTCAAAGTTGATGTGGACGTTTAAGCTTCTTATATTATGTTTTTAAGCTTCTTATATAATGTTTTAAGAGATAAAATCCATTACTAAAATGACATAAACAGCTTCTCAAATTGTTTAGATTTTCAAACTAAGTATGCCATCTGATGTGATTAAAAAATATGAATTTTTAGAAGAAAAAAAAATCATTAGAGCCGTTATTAAAAAAATTAATATTTTATATATAAAAATTCTCAGACATTGTTTAAAAAGAAACCGTATGCCATTTTCAAGTAAATATTAATGCACATCTATAACCAAAATTTCAAAAAAAATACAGTGACCTGTTTTCAAAAAATTGATTTTTCAAAAAAAAAAAAAATTGAAAGATTTTTTAAAATCCAAAAATTATTTTTTTTTAAATTTTGATATAAAATAATTTTAAGTTTGTGAAGAAGCTTCCGTATAAAAATCATCAAAATTGGTTGAGTCGTTTAAGAGAAAGTCAAAAATGAAAAAAAAACGATTCTATGGGAGGTACCGTTAGTAGAATTTTTACAAACTTTTCTTTCATTTCAGATGTATGACCCTGCTATCAAAAGTAACCCATTTTAGTTAATAACTCTACAAATAATTATCAGAGCTTTTTCGAAATCTATAATGTGCACTACGGAAACCCTGTAATATTTGTGCTCTCTCACAGCTTAATGAAATTTCTCTGCAGTCAGAGTGAGAGGTAAACGTGCTATTTTTTCTGTACTGGCTATTTTTGTTGGACAGAGTATAGTTTTCCTAATTTTACACTTTTTGCCTTTATGGATCCAATTATTATTTGTTTTCTCTGCGTTTCATGTTTTCTCTGCGTTTCATGACTAATTCTGAAAAATAACAATATCAGGAAAGTCGCTTTCCTTCCCCTAATGTTTGCCACTTAATAAAATATAAAAATTTTACCGGTATGATCCCCCCCCCAAGAAGTAAAGCTGCATACGTCCCTGCTAAGTCCACTGAGGAACTAAACGCCGAATGTTTATTTGGGCTTATGTTCCATTTGAGTGGGACATAACGCCCAAATAAAATTGTTTGCTTTAATCTACAATCAAGTGAGACCTAAGGCCCAAATATTTTTTTTTGCTGAAATCTACACCCAAGTGAGACCTAATGCCCAAATATTTCTTTAAAGGAAGAGGTTAGAGCCCATTTTCAGTAAATAGTTAAACAAAAGGCATTCAATTCTTGTTGTTATCATCATTACAATTCAGTTTTTATACGAGTATCATGGTTTTGCGGTACTATAGGGTATTTAGGTTTTGACCCAGACAAAATAATTTAAAGCATTTTTATTGGTGGAAATTGTTGGGAGTAATGTCCTTACTTATATCCCAAAAGTCCCAAAGAATCCCATTCAGGGTTAAACCACCATCTTGAAAAAAACTGCATCAATAATGCAATTTTTGGTTAAGCTAAACCTATCTATTAAACTTATTGTACTTAGGAGATCATTTAAATGAGAAAGAGGCTTTTTTGTATGGTACTTTCTCACAGTAATATTATAGTCGTTACTCAATTATTCAAATTCGATTTTTTAAAAGCGAATGGAAAGGCCTAAAAGCAGACAACGCCGGACATGAATTCATATTTGAAAATTTTTAATTCAAATCTTCAAGCCAACGCAAAGGTCTAAAGCTGCAATTAGGCTCTTGGTTTAATCGTTGGTATACGATTTTCGTTCTTGACTGTATACCGAACAACGAGAGTGTAAATAATAAAATCGAACAACAAATCAAAAAGAAGTGAAAACCGCTGTGTTTTATTTTTTAACAGTGAGTAGGTACTCATTTTATTCTCAAAACAATAACAAAAAAAAAAAAAAAAAAAAAATGCTGAGTAGTCTAATTTATTTATGTTTTGCGAATAAAATGAAACACTGAGTTGCAACTCAGTGTTAAATAAAACACGGCTTATAATGCAAATAGTTTAACACAAAATGAGAATTTAATATGGAATTTGGAGTTTGACAGTTGACAATATCAAGGTTAAATGTTGAAATGTATAAAAAGTGTCCCACAGACACCGCTGCCGCAGACGAAAACCATAGGTTCCTGTCCCGAAGTCATTCTAAGCCGAAAAACTAATGAGGTAATTTTCTAGTTTTTGCTTCGTATTCGAGTTACACTGAATCCAAAAAGTCTCCGTACATTGATATAAAATGAAATAAGACGCGCTTTTACAACGTAACACTAATTTATTTTTGAGTAGGTATACTTTTTACTCTCTCTATAGGGCAAGTATTGGTTTTGTATAAAAAAAAATGAGGTTTTAATCAAAACCAAGATTACGATGATGGAGAAGACTAAAAAAGTGGGTTTCGCCATGCCATCCGTCGGTCTGTGCATCTGTGCGTCCGTGCGTTCATCTGTACACTGTTACACCAAACACGTGAACAGATTGGGCCGTATTCATAGATGTTGTCTAAGCCGTTACTAAGAAAGACTTGGATTTATCCTATGCAAATGCTATAGGATAAACCCGAGTCTTTCTTAGTAACGGCTTAAACAACATCTATGAATATGGCCCATTGTCTTTAAATTTGGTAGAGCTAAGTTTTTTTTTTTTTTTTGAATATCTCATCTAGAACGAGTACCTCCAATACAACATTTTTGAGTTATTCGCCCTGTGGCGACCGCCTCAAATTTAATTTTTTCTTGCAAAATTAAATGGATTTATTTTAAGTGAAACGACTCAGTAAAAATAAAGGGTCTATATTATTTGGTTTTTGAAGAACTGTGATTCAGAATTCGGTTATGAAAATATCCAATGTTTACATCTTTCTTCACGGGAAGCCAAACTAAAAATTTTGGAAGCCAAGAAAAATGCAAGGAAAAAGCTTACTTCAATTATTTTTATTGTAGGTAGTAAAAGTAGTATTTTTATTAATGGATTCATTCACAAAACATACAAGATCTATGTTTATTGCAACAAAAAAAGGAAAAAACGAAAAAAAAGAAGTACTTAGGGTTCCGTAACTCTAATATTTTGATGAAGAAAGTTGAAAGTAGAGAGTTTGTTATCATAAGGTCATTTGCTGATCTTCCTACTGCCGAAAGGCAATAGTATGATTGATTAAAATCTTGATTTTATGCATGAAGACCTCACTACTAGAACCATTAGATATTATTATGACAATATTTTAAAATGTAATAACAAATCTTTTTATATTATTCATCAACATGTTCGCAGCTTAAGTCCGAATTTCGATTTGTTGGTGGGAAATATTGTATCTTCTTTTAACTTACCACAAATATAATATTTGTATCAGATATTTGGATATGTTCTGATGAAATAGAAAATCATAACATCTGGTTACAATTTTCACGCAAGTACAAATGATACTTATCCTGGTGGTGGTGTAGGAGTTTTTGTGCGAGCAGTGTATGAATATGAAATTAGAGTTTTAAATCTAAAAAGTGCAGATATTATTGAGGTGTGTTGTAATGATGAAATATTTACCTTTGTTTGCGTTTATAGATTACACGCTTCAACACCCCTTATCTTTATAAATGAAATGTCTGTTTTTTGCGGTATAAACGGTCAAGTAATCTAATTATTGTAGGTGATTTAAAATATAGACATATGTAGATATCATAGTAAGCAATTGCATTACTGATCTTTTTAAGGCTTTCATAGCTTTCAACTTTCGTGAACGAATTGACAAGACCATGTTCTGGTACCTTTCTTGAACATGTTTTTGGTCGTTTTGAGAAGATTTCTTCTCATCTACTTGCTGGAATTAACCTTGAAATTAACATAACCGACTACTGTATGACAGGAATTCTTTTCGAAAGTGTTAAATGTGGGAGCAATGAACGTTCAACCCAACCCCCAATTCATCATCATCATCATCGGCTCGACAACCGGGGTCCAGTCCTGGCCTCTTTCAACAAGTCTCTTCTACCTATCCCGGTCTTGAGCCGACGACATCCAGTTGCGCACCCCAAGGCTTCGGGCGTCCTGGTCTACGCCATCTCTCCAGCGCAAGCATGGTCTACCACGCTGCCTTCTACCATAGAATGTACCACAAAAGACTTTCCGAGGAGGTTCCTCTTCGCTCATACGAGCTAGGTGCCCTGCCCACCGGAGTCTACCGAGGTTAATTTTTGTCACTATGTCTGCTTCAAGGTAGTTTGCGTACAACTCATGATTGTACCGTCTCCGGAATCGTCCTTCCTCACATATGGGCCAACAATTCTCCGTAAGACTTTTCTCTCGAACGCGGCTAAGAGGTCACAGTACCTTTTGCTAAGCACCCAAGTCTCGGATCCATACATGAGTACTGGCAGGACCATGGTCCTGTACAGCAGCAGTTTTAAAGTTATGGTTAGATTTCTGGATTTGAATAGCTTTGACAGACTGTAGTAGGCTCTGTTGGATTTGAGAAGCCGCCCGCGTATTTCTTCTTCTATGTTGTTATCGGCTGCTACTGTTGACCCAAGGTATTTAAAGGATTGCACCACTTCAAATTCGTGCTCCGCTACCTTGTCCGCCACCATGTACTTTGTTTTACCTTCACTAATGTGCAGCCCCAGATTTTGTGCCGCCTGCTCGATCTGGATGAAGGAATCGTGTACAGCTTGTTCGGTTCTTCCGATGATGTCGATGTCGTCTGCGTAAGCCAGTATCTGGCTGGACCTGTTGACGATGGTCCCTCTTGTTGCCGTGCCAGAGTCAAGGATTGCTTTCTCCAACGCCAGGTTGAAGAGGAGGCAGGCCAAACCATCCCCTTGTCGGAGTCCATTAAAGATTTTGATTGGTCTGGATAGCAATCCGGCTATTTTAACTTGGCTTGTTACGTTGGTCATGGTCAACCTACATAGTCGTGTCAATTTATTTGGGATGCCGAAATCTCTCATGGCTTTGTAAAGTTCGCGGCTTTAAAGTCTATAAACAGATGGTATGTTGGGATGTTAAGTTCTAGACATTTTTCCATCGCCTGCCGAAGGGTAAAAATCTGATCAGTTGTTGATTTGCCTGGAATGAAACCACACTGATAGTGTCCGATGATGGTTTTAGCGTATGGGGTTATCCGGTTTTGTAGAATAAAGGAGAGTATCTTATAGGCGGTACTCAACAACGTGATACCTCTATAATTGCTGCACGTTGTGACATCTCCCTTCTTATGTATGGGGCATTTGATACCTTTTCGCCAGTCTTCTGGCATTTCTTCATGCTCCCATACGTGCACTATGATATCATGAATTGCTTGACGTAAGGCTGGCCCGCCGAACCCCCAATTACTAAAGTAAATTATCAACTTTTAAATAGCAGATTACTATACAAAAAATTGGAATAGCGTCATAAATGAAACAGATGTATAAATTGCCTATGATTTATTTCTTAAAATTTTAAAAGATCACACTAACTTATCAACTTTACTGTAATGCAGAACAGTTCAAAAAGGAATCTCAAACCTAATCAAAGAAATACAACATAAAAATAATTTAGGCAAAAAATGTCTGAAACATTCTATATGAATTCAAGTTTGAAGACCAGGTATAAGAGGCTATGCAAAATAGTTAACGAAGAAATAGAACAACGCAGCAATCATTTTATCAAACTAAAATTCATACGGCAAAGGGCAATGTAAAAAAAAGAATGGGAAGTCATTTTAGTATCTTAAATAGGATCATTTCCAATAAAAACAATCAAATCGTACTATAGAATGGTAGTGTTGTCATACCGAATCCGAAAAATGTAGCTAATGAATTCAGTAACTTTTTCGCGTCTATTTTGCTGCATTTTACAAGGAGGTTTAGATACTAAGAAAAATTGTACTGGTCTCATCGTAGACATTACTGAGGCCTTTGAAATGGTGAACTATAACATACTCTTGGATAAACTGTATAAAATTGGTTTTCGTGGATTCATTTCGAAATGGCGTGAGTCTTATCTTAAAATTAGATAACACAATCTGAAAGTTGGGTGCAGTTCTTCTAAAAATAGTGTCTTGGGAGTATCCCAGGGTTCAGTACTTGGTCCTATTTTGTTTTTAATCTATAAAAAATTCCCTATTTTCACTTTCTTTCCGAGGCAAGATCAGAGCCTTTTCTGATGACCTGTTCCAACAGTCGTTAAAATCAAGTTTCAGATATTAACTATGATGTTCACTTGTTAAGATTTTGATTTGCCAAATATTGGTAATTTTCAGCACCAAAACAAAGTTAATGGGCCGTATTCAAAGATGTAATCTAAGCCTTTACTGAGAAAATCTCGGGTTTAGCCTATGCAAATAACATGGAAACCCGAGTCTTTTTTAGTAACGGCTTGGACAACATCTATGAACACGGCCCAATGTGTTTTATCTTTAAAGATAATTAATTCCCTGATACAGTTATAGATTTTCATACGTTTCCTCTAGAAATTTGTAAAATTAGAAATACTGCCGTGATTTTGAAAGAAATTAAGTTATGACTTCTAGCCGTAGACCAAAAAGAAATAGAAACTTTGATATGTTACACTGTTTAAATTAAACTTACAGGTCACCAAAAGCGATTTGTTTGTCGAAACTTAACTTTTTAAGAAACTTATAAGCTATTTAATTTTTTTCTAATTTTCATTTTTGCTAAACTAATTTCTTAAATGTAGAATTTGTATTAATTCTATTTTTTTCTTATATACTTTTGTTAACCCCACACAAAAAAATCGATATGGCATCACCACTGTTTTTTTTTTTTTAACTATTCTTATATTATATAAAAATTATTGTTAACTATGAAATTGATGTTCTTATATTACATTAAAATTATTGTTAAATATGAAATTCATGTATTCGTGCGCATTTAAAATTTGAATTTATAAATAAGAATAAAGAACATGTCTATCTATCTATCTAAAAAAAAATTTGCAAAAAGTAATTTAAAAAAAAAATCAAACTGATTTTCTAACAACAATCACTTTTTTATGTTAATTAGTCTACCAAAACTTAAATGGTTTTATTTCATTTTAGTTGAATACAAATAGGTTAATAATAATGTCTCCTAGTTTTGTAGAATGTTGTTTTCATTAGGCCAGTTGATTCTTATGATTCTTTTTGTATTTGAAAGCTGGTGGTCCCCTAGGGGTCCTATTTAAATTTGGTCCAGTTCTGACAATGGCATCGAACTCAGTTCTGACAATGACCAACAATTTTTTTTGTGCAAATAACGGGTTTCACGCAATGTTTTATCGAACCCAATTTTTATTATTTTTTTTTAAATCTGTTTTCCCCCTTTAATATCATTTTGTTAGAAAATAAATTGCTCGACTGGATCGCACGTGCTTGCCCTCATAGAAAAATTTTCTATATATATAAAAAAACATAAAATTCGATTTTCAAATGACTAAAACAACTTCTTAAATCAATTCAACCTCAAAACAAAGTATGTATTTTGATTTCTTCTATAATGATACATTTTTAGAAAAAAAAAATTGAAAATCGTTCGAGCCGTTTTTAAGATATTATTTATCAACATCTAAAAACTAAATTTTGAAAAAATATTGAGTAGTTTTCGAAAAAATGATTTTTCAAAATAAAATTTCAAACTTTTTTTAAAAATCCAAAAAAATAATTTTCGAAATATTTTTTACTAAACATTATTACGGCAACTTAAAAGCTTTTATGTAAAAATGGTTGAAATAGATTGGTTTATGAAGGAGATAATCAGAATTTAAATAAACGGTTCTACGGCAGGTCCCGTAATAATGGTTTTTGATAAAAATGGTTTTCATTTAAAGATAGACCTTTGTTTTTGACCTTTCTGAACTATGTCTCCAAAGTAATAGCGCTTCCCAATCATCGTCTGCCAAACAAAATAGCAAGTCATCTTCTATCACGAAAATCCCAATTTTTTGAAGAATGGACACGTCTAGGCCTCCAACATGACGTTCAGTTAATAGAAAGTAACACGGACTCTTGGAAAGACAGCTTTCCTATATTGCTGAGGAAAATTGAGGATTCAATTTTTGCTCAATTCGAAGAATCGGCTCATATGAGTGAGACTAGAAACATGTACAAGATACTGCAGTACAACCTTGGTGTGAACAACTATTTCAGTGATCGTTATTCTATAAGTACAATATCATTGATATTCAAAACCAGAGGGGAATTGCTTCGTTTAAACTACCAGCCTTATAGATCTGAAGGAAACATAGAATGCAGTCTTTGCAACTTGCGAACGACGGAAAATGTTCTTCATTTCTTAGGAACGTGTCCGACCTTGAAAATGATACGTGTTGCACATTGGGGTAAAAGCATCTTGACTTTAGAGGAAACCAAAGACATTCTAAACGTCCGAAACTGGATGATTTTATACTTATACGTCAAAGCAGCATATAATTATAGAAACCAAATTATAAACGAAGCATTTTAAAACATAGGTCTGAACCAAATTATGTACTTAAAGATTTTCTAGCGAACCTACAAATATTATACTTATTCAATTGAAACTTATGTAATTTATCTAAATAATAATAATGTAACTCAATATCTTGTTTGAAAATAAAATCACACACTACTACTACTACTAGACCTTTGTTAAAAAATTACTATGATTTTTTTTTTTATCAAAATCGTAGGAACCGTTTTTGAGAAAAATGAGTTTTTCTAAAACCGGTATATGGCAGGTACCGTTATTTTTGGTAAAAAAAAATTTAAATTAAAAATAAATTCAAATTTCAAAATAAAAATTTAAAAAAAATAATAAAAACTGCTTTTGAGCTACGAATGTGGTACAGAAAATTTTCCAACTTGGATTAAACGAAGATTTTATTATTCTTTTTTTATTGTACATAAGTCCATTTATGTTGTTTTTTTCCTTGCATTTAAAAATGCAACAAAAAATAAACATTAATGTCAAAAAAGCACTTTGCATAATTTTTAAAATTTATAGGTAGAGCTTTTTTATTCTATTTAATTCTACCTATTTACGTTTTCTAATCACCAAAAATATATTTTTGGTGGCAAATGGAAGATAAAATCATGGTTTTGTGACTGAGTGCAAAGATTTTTCGTATAAAAAAACATTAACAAAAAACTGTCAGAAAAAAACTGTCGCTACGTCTCTATTTGACTTTTATCTGAACCTTTGTTGTTGTTAATTTTTAAAAATGTTTTTTTTTTATAATGAAAAAAAGTTTAGCACAGTGACAGTGATAAAATCCAGATATCATCTTCCATTTTCCACCTAAAATCTGAAAATTTCGCGCTGTTAATGGAAAACGACACTCCCATTAAAGATAATAAGCAAACAATTCGAACGATGCGCAGTGTACATAGGTGAGATTCAACAAAAATAACCTTTGCGCTGTGTTATGTTTCGCCTTGCTCACCGACATACACGACACACCACCAACCAGCAACTTACCAAATTCGAAAAAATAAGGGGCACCAGCACCAGCAGCAGCACCATTATTCACATTCATCACATCACTTTCGCGATTCTCATATGAGCTGGGCAGACGTGGTGGCGATGGTGATGGTGAGGCGATGCGATGGTAATGTTTCCGCAAGCCGCACCGCAACCCGTAATCGTTCACTCGCAAAGGTAATAATTCAACGAATTTTTTTCTTAACAAAGTCGAAAAATAATCGAAAATGTACAGACAGACTCAGACAGACATAGAGGTGAGATGGTTGCAGAAAACAGAACTACCGTACAGTTTGCAGCTGCAGCTACAGACAATACATAGTGACAAAGTGGAGAAGTTCGACTCCCACAAAGCGAATTGAAATATATAATTCAGTTCTCTGAAAACTTTCATCTCGTGCGTTCGGAATCGTTTGGTGTGTTGAATAATAAATATATTTTGAATTTTTTTTTGTTCGAAAAATAGAACAAAAAATCAAGTTTTTTTTTTATAGAAAAATTTAATTATGTTAAATAAGGAAATATATATATTTATTTTGACATGCTTTTTCTTTTTTTTTTTTAAGGAAATGTATTTGTAATAAAATGCTATCGATTTATTTATTACAAATAATTTTTCTCGTTGTGTCGTAACGACCGGCTTTTATTTTATTCTGTAAAAGGGAATAGTTAGATTTTTGAAGATTATATAATAATCATATGAGGTGATGAGAATAAGAAAACCGAAGAGCCACGGGGGTGACAAGACAATATATTTTTCATTTTCTGCATTAAGTTACACGTGTATAACTAATTGTGTATGTTTCTAGTCAGATTGTTTAATAGAGCGAGTTACATTTGTAATTTTTTTAATTTTATATGTGTGCCGGTACATTCATTAAAATCGTCGGTTTGTCATTCCTTCTCTGTGAAAGGGGTCGGCATCGGCAGCAAAAAATTCCCAGTAAAGAGTCAGTTTAAATTACTTTTCTTTCTTCTCTCCTCGCGCCGTGTATTTATATGATTTGTTTTGCATTTAGCATTGATTTTTTTTCGAAATCTTTCGGTCATATAATATTTGGTCCAAGTTACCATATTTCAATTTTAAGTTTGGCTGTCAAAATAATTGTATTTTTTTTTATTTCATCAGAAGAACTAAGAGGAAAGCTTGACAACGTTTCCCGTGAAATATTATTAAACAATTCTTCGCCCCACAATATACGAAATACCTTTCGCAGAAAGAAAGGATAATACAAAAAAAGTGTTGTATAACTCTCGACAAGAAACCGAAAAAAAACTTGAACGTGGTGACGAAAAGAGAAAGGGAGAGACTTTGAAAATTGGTTGTCGGTAGTGTACATAAAGTCTTTTACAACATCAACCAGATCCCACAATTTAAAGTTAAAGGGAAGTGTGTTTAGTTTATTAATTTCTTAAAATAATAGGTGGAATAGTTTAGCTACTTGGAAACGTTCAGTTAGACCTATAATGGCGTTTTTGCGTTACATCTGTCGTCATCGTAGAACAAATTTTGCCTGCAGCCACAGTAAACATAGTATTTCCAATAATGTTTACGATTGTTCTGCCTTAATTTCTTTTAACTGGAAGTCTATAGAAAGTGAACAACCCAAAAGGATCTTAAGTAGCCAGAGCGGATTTAACTTAGATAATGAGAATGTTGCCAAGTTAAATAATCTATACCATCTATTGCCATCAACTGTTCGCCGGGATCGAGGATTGCATTCATCTGGAATACTGCGTAGGAATGTGCATTTGGATGCTCGCAAACCCAGTCCTCAAGTCATTCCATCTGTTAACCAGAAGTTCACTAAAAAGGAGGATAATAATCAGTCCAGCAACACTGGCCCACCACAACGCGATCCCTTAGATGTCAGTTTCAACGATCCCATTGCTGCATTTAAGAGCAAGACCACGGGTGAACTTATTCGAGCTTTGGTCGTGTATATAATTTGCTCGAGCCAATATCTGGTTGAGCATAACATGCAGGTAAGCATCGTAGTTTAATTCAATGGCCTTTCTAGAAAAAAGATTAATTATTTTGTATAGCTCGTGTTTTTTTTTTTTTGTCTTTTGTAGTCACAAGAAAGTTTTTACTTTGCTGGAGGATTAGCCACTTTTCTGTATACCTACACATACATATTATTTTTTGAATCGATTTTTCACAAATCGAATTTACTGCGCAGGTTGTGTTCTGTCGTCCCAGTCGTTAATTTTTCTGATAAAGGACGATGTGCTTCATGTACCTAGGTACAACCCTCCATTTTATTAGGCCATGCATGATATAAAAAACTGAACTCGGATTCAATTCAAATTCAAGATGTACTGTACACACCTACATACATCTGCTGAAATTCTTCATATAGTTACATAAAAGACTTGTTAATTTATCATTTATCAGTTTGAATGTAAGTAGATTAACGCAAAACTCACGACTCAAATGTTAATTTTTTGAAAAATAAATCGGCTACTTAATAGATTTTTGTGATTGCTTATACCTTAAGTCTGCCAACTTTGTTCTTATGACTAATGATGTCTTAAAGCTAACTTTTTTTTGTTTTAACAAAAGACATGTTACCTAACTATTAAATATGAAAAACAATCCTTAGATAGGTACCTACCTAGATATTTTGAAAAGGTGCATATTCAGTCTTGTTAACTCGAACTGACGTATCTTAATTGTTGGTATTTTGAGTTTGGCCATGTTTTGACATTTGGGATACCTACGTCCTACGTGTACAATTGTACATAGGTACCTATTTGCTTTTATGCTGTGTGCCTAAATGCTAGTCTTTATTTACAAAAAAGTGTTTTCGGCTTTATTCAATTCTATTGAGCTTCATATTGGTATTTTGGAATAGGTATGAGAAAATGACTAAAGTCGAAGACTTGCGACTCACAACTACAGAAGAAAATTTGATTCAAATGGCAAATAATAAAAGATTTTGAATAGGTACAATTACCCGGTTCTTGTTTCTGCGATCTCTATCGCGCTCAGTATTTTAAGCTACCTGAACACGATTATTCATTTAATTGTCTTTCAAAAACTGAGCAGAAAAAAAAGACACGACTGGTTCAAAGTTGCTGTGTACGTTAAAGCTTCTTTACATACATACATAGTTTATAAAAATAAATAATTTTATACGAAAAATCTTTAAAAAAATTTTTTGTTTAAAAAACCATTACTAAAATTAATTAAACTTCATCTTAATTGGTTTGAGCTTCAAACAAAGTACGTATGCCATTTGATTTGACTAACAAAGATAAATTTTTAGAAAAAAAATCGAAAATTTTGTATATAGTATGTATAAAAATTCTCAAACCTATGCAGTTTAAAAAAAGTTGGTATGCCATTATCAAGAAAATATTAATGGATATGGACAACCCATTTACTACCAAGTTCGTTTAAAACTCAAAATTCAATTTTTTTGTAACAAAACTTTATTGAATAATGACCATAAGAATTATTTTTTTAAAAAAAGTCACTAATATGTTTATTAAGCTGTACTCAAGCAGGTACAATGGCAAGGTATGGGTTCTAACTTTTCCTATGAAATTTGTTGAAGCAGACTTTTGCAACGCTCGAAGTAACTTCACAAAGGACAAAGCTAACAAATCCATTCATCGCATGTGGTATTCTGTGCACCCTAATTAATTTGGAAAATGGGGAAAAACAATGCTTGTTGTTTGTTGAAATGCAGCGCTTTTAGGCTAAGGGTTGAAATATGTTTCTTTTTAGATAGAATTCTCTGCAATGCTAGTAGTTCACTCTGGGAATCAGGGCTGCGACTTAAAAACCCTCCAAGCATTTACTTATCATTGACGTAAAGACCGGCCACCAATACTCTTGCTCGAATTTTTGTTTTATATGCATACAGACTGTTCGTGATGGTCATGATAGGGTCATTATCATCAATAGAAAATTCAACTGATCATGATTAGAACGAAATCGAACTCTTGATTTCAATATTCAATGCGGGGAACTAGTCTTATGTCCATACACTTTTTTTGGGGCACTGTGACACTCTGAACTTTTATTTTGTGTGCGTGTTGTTTAGCAGGAGTTCAGGGGACCTGCAATTGTCTGCCGGTTCCGAACAGCTAGCGGAGGTCCACTTTTGACATGTCAACCAGTACTCCTGAAGGTTTCGCCAATTTCGCTCAAGAGGCAGTACCCCTGTAAAATTCAAGGTGGCATACACTGGGAATCGAACCCACCCTTCCGATATGATAAACTGCTGGTATATCTTCAATATCAAGTAAGATATTTTTGTCATATTCTTCTAATGCAATTATAGCTTTTGGAAGATTATTGAAACTACTAGGTACCCTACCATAAAACTAGGCAGATCGATTTGAAAAAAAAATGACTTCAGATTTTCCCATTGTACCTAAGCGGGTACACCTAACCTTACAGTTACTTATCTTGGGTTATAAAAAATGTCGGTTTTATTTCTCGATTTTGTCTGTTTATAAAACATTTGTATAAAAATAAAAATAAAATAAATAAAGTAAACTAATATTCGATGTGTTGGCAAATATTTATATAACAACCACAAAAAAAAAACGAAAAAAATCGAAATGGTGCATCACATTGGGTAATAAAAAAACTACCATTTTAGTTTTTTTGCAATGAACCGAACTTAAAAATGTTGGCAAGATGTCAAAAGAAAAAAAATATTTCAAAACTCATTAAAATAATTGAAAGCTGAGGCAATGGTAACACTATACAACCAGTAGTAGTAAAAGGGTTAACCCAAAATTTCAAAAAAATAGGGTCACCCGTTTTTTATTTTTTTTTTAGATCCAAAAGTTTATTATTGAAATTTTTGATATTAAATAATTTTAAGATTGTTAAGAAGCTTCCGTATAGAAAAAATCATAAAATGTATGTCATGAACCATCCATCTCAGAGATCTCAGAAAACCTGAAGTGAATAAATATTAATAGAAAAGTTTCTATATGTAATGTAGGTAGGTAGGTAATAACCCAGTAACAAAAGTGTCAAAGAAAGAAACAAAATTGATTTTTGGTATGTACACAGGTTGGTATTGGGGTGGTTTTTAATCTGAGAATATTTCTGAACTAGTCGATGACCGCTAGGTCCAATATGGGTCACTTTTATCTCAATAACGGTAGGTGTTGAGCAAAATAATGTTCTACAATCTAGTATATGAGTAGTTAATTTTACATAAATTTGCTACCACTTACCATTTAGAAGGTCAAAACATGATATGTATAAAATTACTGAAATCTCTCCAGCTTACTATTATAAAAATGTTTAAAATTAAGTAAAAGAAAAAATTGCTTATTTTTAGGATCTACATATGTATTATGAACTTTTGAACAAAATGTATGTAAAAATACTTCGCCTTCCACATCGATGGTAAAAATCCAAAAGTTTCCTAAGATTCATGCTTTTCAAAATGTAACAATAAAAATTTATAACCGAAAGTACCGAGTATAATACAAAAAAACTTAGACAAGAATACCATAGCTTATACAGACCAACAATATTTTGAGTAAGTCTATTATGGTAAATTCAAAACCGTACTGATTGTTTGTATCACCTCAAGTTTCGGAGATACAGTGGAGAAAATATCCATGTAAATTGCACTACACACGAAATATGAAATGTATTGCTCTTATTGTATACCAGGTAGTACTTGTATTAATTGGATACACAATCATCTAATAAATGATAGGGAGGAAACTGTTAAGTTTTTAGATTTTTTACTAAACTTGCAAAGTTAAAATCCTACTTTTTGCGAAATAATTTCCAAATAATTTTCACTTTGAGCCTTCTCGAAGGAAAAGAAGGGGATTAGTAAAATTCTACGATATTAGAGGTCATGTGTAATGTAACATTGAACAAAACGCAGTTTTGAACACTAAAATCAAAACATCTGAAAGAAAAGTTTTCACGCCGGATTCGGAATCAGCATAACAAAATCCATAAGAAAAAGATATGTACAGTACAGTGCTGTGCAGGACATTTGCAACTTTTACTACCCACAGAAACATGAATGTGTAAATTAAATTTTTTTCACATTGCTTACTTCAATGATATTTATTATGGTAATCTCTGCCTTTCATGGACTTAAACTGTAACAACAGTTAAGTCAGGTTAATGTATTAATGTGTCAAATCGGTAAATATTACATTTGGTCACAATATACGACAGTGAATAGCTTTGAAAACCGTCTTTCTCAAGTTTTCATTTTTTTCAAATTCATTCTTATAGCATTTTTGAACTTCTTCTTCAAATGTAAGTTGTTAAAAGTTAAAGCCAAATTATTTTAATTTTTCTAGACTTTGAATGTATCATAGTTACAATAAAAAAAAACCACAAAAAGTTGAATTGCAACAAATGCATCTGCATAACAAAAAAAAAATAATAAATTTTGATGTGAATAATAATATTGCAACTGCAGCCATGATAAATTTTGATAACGATTATGTTGGTTCATTTTGAAATCCGTAATTTTGTTTCTGTAGCTGGGTTCGTTGAGTAAGTATTAGCCGGGTGTTTGATCGGGGCAAAACCTTTTTAAAATACAAAAAAAAAAAAAAAAATTTAAAATTGAATTCTGATGGGTCTAATTATTTATTAAACCTATAGTATAAAATTGACTGAAAAATTTTAGAAAAAACTGCTTGGGTCTAGAAAATTTAAGCATAGAAAAAGAATAAATGAGTTTATTTATGCGTTTGGGTCGTATAGGGCTGGTTTAGGATTCGTTAAAACAATCGAACTCAAGGCATGAAGATTATAGAGAATGCGGAAAAAATGGGTTCTCCAATTCGGTCTGTCTCTCTGTTTGTACCTCAAGCTAATGATATAAACTGTGAAAACGGTTTTTAAGAGTTTTGGTCATTCTCTAGGGAGTAATTGAAATTGTATTTGAAGGGCCGGCCGGCCGTACGAAAAAAACTTCTTTTTCTCAAGAACGGCTTCTTATGTGTCACAGCTACATTTGGAATAAAAAAAATATTTTGGTAACCGTATAAACGTTACGGTAAGACATAAACTTTTTTATTTCTGACTTTCATGTAAGTGACTCAATGGATGTCGATGAAATGCGCCCAACGCAACATTGGTAAAAATGCAAAAAAGACGTTTTTTTGTGATTTTTATTAAATGGCAAAAAGCAAAAAGTTCGAATATCTCAACGAATTGGTAATATTAACGAAAAATTCTTGGATATCTAAAAACGATGGCTTAGTTGTGGAAAATCTGCATCTTTTAATTTCTTCGAAACATGTTTTGAAAATATGTAGTCAATAATATGGCTGTTAATGTTACCCATAATATTAAATTAATAATATAATAATATAATAATATAATATAATATAATGTTATATTAAAACGTGTTAATTAGGTCTTAACAAAAAAAAAAAAATTGTGAGAGGTGGGGGGTCTATGTCACCTCGTTCAGACAGGAGGGGCTATTTTCTAAAAAAAAAATACTTCACATGTTCAAATAACAATTCGAAGACAATGGCTAAAATCCTTTAGCTTATCTTAGAGCCAGAAATCTGTTCTTAAATTTTATTTTAAAATAAAGTCATTTTAGCTGGTAGTTTGTGAACAACTTATTTTCAAACTCTGCATTTTTCAAATATTTTTTTTTTTTTACGGTTTAAGCTAAAATTTATATAATTTCTTACCCTTTTTTTTAAGATTTAAATGTTCTTTTCAAGTTGTAGTCCAATTCTGAAAACCAGATACTAAAAAATCTTATAAGTTTTGAGAAAACTGAAAATAACGACATCTAGATCACTATTTAGAAACAAAAAAGTTGTTGGCCTGAAAATACTGATCAAGATCTCGTTATTTTGCAGTTTTCTCATAATTCTCAACATAAAGAATCTAAACAAACGTTGCATGTAATTATTATAATAGTTACACTTGGGCATATATTTACTGCTTTTCCTCTTTCTTAATGACAAAATTGTATCTAAATATCACAAACAATTAAGAAATATATTTCCCACAATTTTAAATAAATTAATTTTTGACTTCAAAACTCTTAATAAGATACATATGTATTTGCTTTGACAAATTTTACAAATAAGTGTTTGTTTTTTAATGCCATAAAAAATATATAATTACCAAAAAAGCCCACAAAAAATCTATTTAATTTTACATACATAAATTAAATGACAAACGAGTTATAAGCTTAAATTCACTTGTTGCATCTTTAATTCAAAATAGCGGATCAAGCGGCGCGGCGGCGCGCACCCTCGAGGTCGAGCAATTGCATTTTTCATAAGGGCCTTTACCGAAACAACACGCAAAAAAATTTGTTTACAAAATTTTGAAAATAATTTAAAAAAATCATTTGGAGTTTTTGAAATTATTTTCAGAATTTTCTAGAAGAAATGTGTCTATATTGTTTAATACAGAATCTTCATTTGCATTATCTATGTGTTAGTATTTAAACAAATTTACTGAGCAAAATCTCCTCTCATTGAGGTGTCTAGACTAGAACACTATTTATTGTGATTGAAAATAACACAATTCAATTCAATTTTGTTTCTGTTTAATTTTGTTGTTTAAAACATTGATGTATGGCACGTGATTTTTTGATTTCTGAAGATAGCACAGCTTGATGAGTAGAGCACGGTTTTTTATTGCATGATTAAGTGCTAATTAAGTACAAAATTTGAATTTTGATCTGATATAAGGTGCTAATGAAAAGTTGTTTATTGACTTAAGCATTTAATTTTAACTTAATTTCTTATGGTGAAAGTTCAAGCTGAGAAAAAAGTACAACATACGCGTTTATGTTGTATTTGATACGATTTAAAAGTTCAAGTGACCTCTACTCCAAAATGCGTTTCGCCCAGGTACAACAATGGGCTAATCAGTTAGATGTTGTTGTACCCTTTCTAATACGCAAAAGATTTGGTCGATGTTTACCGACTCATATTAAAATTACAGCATATATCAACTGTGAATTTTAATATTCTAGGGGAATTTGTTTAAATTCAGACACCAAGAGAATGATGTTAAAACCCGTGGTCTGGTTGATAGAATAAAAACGAAGAGAAAAAAATAATAAATAATAAACATTATTTTTATTATTGTTATTATTGTACTATTCGTACTAGAATGTCAGCTTATTAGACTTGACCATTCTTTATTCCGTCAGTTTCATAATTAATAAAAATGCTGTGACTCCAAATGCATTGGATAAACAAGAAAACACATCTCGACCTGTGACGTTAGTGGTCTAAAGTGAGGGAGTGCGTAGTGCACACGACTTCTAGGACTGAGCAAAAATCTGATATGCGTGGGTTCGATTCCCATGGTGTGCATAGAAAGTTTTTCATAATAAAATTGGATTAAAGCTCAGCACCACAAAAAGGAGACTGATGAGTGCATAAGTGGCAAAGCACGAAATAGCTATATCTCCAGCCAAACAAGAGTGGTAGCGCCTTTAAGTTGTTGTTGTTGTTGTTCAAACATTCAATTCAAAAAAAATATTTTTATTGATGAGCCCATTGTTGTACCTGGGTGAAACACACTTGAACTTTTAAATTGAATTTAATTCAATCACTCCGCTTAAAACTAAAAATAAAAATAATTTGTATTATTTATTATTTTTTTCTCTTCGTTTTTATTGTATTTGATGTACATATGTATGTATGTTTCGTATCAGCAAGAGCAAAATAATTGTACAAAAAAAAATTGTTGTTTAAAAATGTGTATAAAAGTTGAAACTTGACATTAACATAAGAACGTATTACCAAATATGATATAACTAGTATATATCTTTGGTATTACCCTTAATATATTAGTCCAGTCACTAAAGGCGAACTCAGCCAAATTTAGGGGAAATACGAATTTTGCTGTATGGGTCTCATAGTGTTATATACAAACTGTAAAAAAGTCCCACAGAAACAAGCTCCATTAATAATTTTATTTTATTTAAAATGTGTGGTTTCCTGTATGTTTCTTCCTATCTTGAAAATAGGTCACACCAGATCAAATTCAGAAGTATTTTCTCCAAGACCTTTCTTGCCAAATCAGGATGTCTGTCAAGTTAGCACTACCACTTTCAAATTTCAAAAAAGTAATGATGCACTTAATTGTCGTGAATTTGTCGTGAAAAAAAAATTTGTCGCGCCTCGTTTTTTAAAATTAACCCCTGGTAGTGCTAACTTGACGGTCAAGTTACCACTACCACCCCTGGAAAAGTGTTAAAACGACGATAAATACAAAAACTAGGTATGCAATTAATTGTCGTGAATTTGTCGCTGAAAAGTGGCATACTCAAAAAAATTCGCGACAAATTATATTATGATGCAACTTTGTTCTAGACGTCGAGCGACAATTGTTTATAGCAAATTTATAGCAAAAAACCAAACAAACAAAAAAATTTCATATGGTAGTGCTAGGTTTCTAAAAGGCACCTATGTATATGGGTGTTATTTCTAAAATAAAGGCGTGACAATTTTTTTTTAGCATAACGTGCTATAAATTATCGAGAAACAATTGATTATAGCAAAAATTATTAGAAATTGGTAATTTAAAGCAAAATTGTACGTTTGGTAGTTCTTATTTTAGATTATTCAATTTAGTGGGCGTATTTCCCAAAATATAGGCGGGACAAAATTTTTGATAGCGCCATCTATCTACGACAAAATCACGACACGAACGTCATTCTTTTTTTTCAAATTTAAGCTTGTTTTAAAAGTTTTCGAGGGGTAGTAGTGCTAACTTGTGTGTCAAGTTAGCACTGCCCGGGGTTAATTTTAAAAAACGAGGCGCGACAAATTTTTTTTTTCACGACAAATTCACGACAGTTAATTGCATCATTACTTTTTTGAAATTTGAAAGTGTTAGTGCTAACTTGACAGACATCAAATCAGGCGTTCCACAGGGTAGGCACCTTGGATCTCTTCTTTACTAGCTATCAACGGTGCTCTCTTAAGTTTTTGCAATAGCGGCATTCTAATACTTGGGAATGATATGAACATTTTCAAATTTATTAAGTCTATAGATTTACTATTTGGTGAATAGAAGAAAGAAATGCTTCTTCATTTAATTACCGAATTTCAGAAAACACGTTACTTCGTGTTCCTTTATTAGTGTTTAGTTCTCCCCCACCTTGAATATGCTTCGCAGATTTATGTGTACAGCATAATTTGGTTTGCTTTGCTTTGAATAGGCTACCATGGTCTGATCCGTACAATCTGCCTCCTTGTGAGCACCGGATTAAACTTTTGCTGCTACAAACCTTGAGTTAAAGGAGAGTTAACAACGTTAGCATTGGTTTTATTCACAAGTTAATAATGGGTTATATTGATGCATCAGATTTACTTAATTTTTTTTGCTTTAACTTTAGGACTAGAGCACTCAATTTTTGTCATTTTTATACATTGAAATTGCCTAAACATCGAACTAATTATGGCATAAATAGTCCATTGACACGAATGGCTAAACTTTTTAACTTGAATTCGATTTTCTATCTCCGCTCCAAAATTACCCTATCTTTAAGTTTTAAAATCTGTTTGTAAAACCAAAATTATTTATAAAAAAAATAATATGCTATTGAGCTTTCAAAATAAAAAAAAAATAAAATGCACGACTGGGTCGCACGAACTTGCTCTTAAGGTCAAAGTTGGGAAGTTTCTTGTATAAAGATTTTAAAAATAAATAATTTTATAAGAAATTTGAAAATTTTGATATCTAATAATTTTATGGTTGTTAAAAAGCTTCCGTATAAAAAAAATCATCAAAATTGGTTGAGTCGCTTAAGAAAAAGTCAAAAATAAAAAAATACGATTCTATGGGAGGTACCGTTAGTGGAATTTTTACAAACATTTCTTTTATTCCAAAAGAATGACCCTACTAACAAAGGGAGACACAAAAATTTTTAATAAAAATCGTTAGAGCAGTTTAAAAAAAAAAATTACTTTTCCTTAATGATTATAAGATTTGAATTTTTTTTGTTCGTCTATTAGTTGTTTTGTTACAGGGTGACCTAGTGTTTTTTCCTTAGAGCTACAGTTTTAGCTACATTATGCTACGTCTAGTGACTACAATTTTTAGAAATCTATAATATTTCTGTGACTATTGTTGAAAGAATTTTATCGGTCCTGATCCACTGTTTTGTAAAAAAAAAATTATAATTACAATAAAATGTAAAAGGACTTCAAAAAAAAAAAAAAAAAAATTGCCATGTTTTAGATATTATTTATCAACATTTAAAAAATAAATCTAGAAAAAAAACAATGAGCCGTTTTCGAAAATACGATATTTAAAAACAAAGTTAAATTATTTTTTTAAATAAAAAAAAAATGAAAATATTGTTCCTAAACTTTATTTCGGCAACTTTAAAGAATTTATGTAAAAACAAGATCGTTTAGATCGAATAAGTCATTACAGAATAAAAAAAACACGTTTATATAACAGGTAGGTACCGTTAATAATGATTTTTTTTGTAACCAAATTTTGTGGAAATATGTGTAAGCCCAGTCAAATACGGAATAAAGAATGGTCAAGTCTAACAAGCTGACATTCTAGTACGAATAGTACAATAATAACAATAATAATAACAGTCAAAACACGTTTGTAAAATTTCATTCAATTCTGTTACATAGTTCAGATTTTATGGTTTTTTTTCGCTCTCCAATACAAATGGCACCCCTGTGCGGCGTTTCAACGTATCCATTCTTTGCCGGACACCCTGTATTCCTGTATATATAAAGCAAAGTCGAGTTTGTTACACCATTTATAACTCAAGAACTGCTCCACCGATTTTAATTATTTGTCGGATTCGTTTCCTTTTCGAATAGCAGAATAACTATTAAAATTTCGGAAAATCATGGTCTCACATGGACAACTGTAAATATTGTCTATCCAGTAGACCAGAAAAGATAGGAATGGAGAAGGTAAAAGTAATTAATTTATGAACTTTTTTCTTGGTATCGACGCAGAATGTCACCCTCAATAGCTAGTATAAAATCCCTCAGAATCCCCCTTAGCTTTTTTAAAAACTGTATTTAAAGGAAGGGAGTAGTGGGGGATGTGAAGGTTAATCAAGCTGAATAATTTATTTTAATAATATCCAAGATTATGATGAGTTATGATTTAAGGGTATTTTTTAATGCTGGATCGAATAAGACTAAAAATAACTTTATACGAGATTTGAAAACTGGTAGTCTGGTAGGACATGTGGTCCCACTTCAATTATGTCTAGTATTGACAGTGGCATCCATGAGCAAGTATTTAGTCTATTGTTTTTCTTTTGAAATTTATAATTAATTAGCGTCTTGTGTTATTTATTCATCTGTAATCTCAAATTAATGGTTTTAATTTTAATTTTCTTTTTATATTTATATCTTATGTTATTAGTCTACTTAATTTATTACCAACAACCGATTAAAATTTATGGTAGGTAATACAATTTGGCAGGAATATGTAACTGGTCAACCAAACCAAGAACTAAAATGGCAAATACAATATAAAACGATTCTTTTCTGTAAACATTTCTTCAATTTTCAACTATAAAACCGACTGTCTCTATTAAAAGTGCAATCAAAGTAATATTATGGCTCTTAGTAACGATATCACATATCACGTTCAAATTGAAAGCATAATGTCTACAGTTCTATATTAATAGAAATTTTAAAAAGTATAATAATAAATAAACATGAATAAGCAAACACAATTGTATTTGAACTTGTTTTTATGACAATTCACGTTTAGTTTTAGCCTAACGTTTACAAAACATAATGTCTGTAAAAAAATTAGACTATGTTCTTAAGCAAATTATATTAAACACGTGTTCATAAAATAAAGTCGCTTAATATGTATTATTAGATTTACAAAAAAAATAGTAATTTGAATATCACTAACTTAACCTGTGGACTCATTCTGTAACTCGATTATCGTCTCGTCAGACAATAACGTTTGGACGAAGGCGACGATAGTCTTGCTTCGCGTTAAATAGAAAATGGCAATCGTTTGGTTAAGACCCATTTATTACTATTTGTTCGTTTTCGTTTTCTGGTTGACAAAAATAGGTGAAATTTTTTAGCTTCGCGATAAAAGTTTAATAATTGCTTATTAATACCAAACTACATTCAGCAATAAAAAATATATACCGCGAGCCCACAGCAGATTTTGGGTGTGAGTGATAGCATAAAATGATTGGTATTTTTGGAAATGTCTTTTGATTGTATGTATGAGATGTAGAGTTCTTGCAGTCCGTAGCTAGGGCATTTGGAAGATACAGTGCAATCAAAATTCAGTATAAATAATAAAATAACTATTATAAAGTTATCTTCCTTCTATGTTGCTTAAAGTTTGTTTTAAGACTTTTGACTTGTTTTTATACAATCAAAAGACCTTTTCGCGGGGCTCAAGCCCCGCGAAGCCTCCAAAATCATTTTATTTTAAAGGTGATTTCAGCATAATAAAATATATAAAATAACGTTAGAAAACAATTATTTTTATTTATTTAAGATTAAATTTTAAAAATTTATCACAACATATATATTATAAAAATATATATATAATATATAATAAAAGTAATTTTTATTTATTTAAAATTAAATAAATTTTTAAAATTTAATCTTAAATAAATAAAAATAATTTTTTTCAAAAGTTTTTTTATATATTTTATTATTTTCATATCATTAATACCAACAACATGGAGACAAAAAAAGATATCAATAATGCACATGATTAGCTGAAACTTTTTCGTAAATCTTAGAGATACAGAGGGAGCTCAGATACTAGAACTTCCTTGGTATCGAAGTCTTCTACAATAACGTCAGTAATCATGCAATCATAACAACGCTGCAAAAAAAAATAAAATGCACGACTGGATCGCACGTACTTGCTCATTGGGTTAAAGTTACTGTAGACGTTAAAGCCTCTTTTATAAAGTTTATAAAAATAAATAACTATGTTAGAAATTGACAAAATATAGCGTTTTGCTTGAGTTATATATATTTTTACTACAAAAATGGTATATGTGTAAAAAGAATTAAACTAATTTTAACTTTTTAGTTAAATATATTTTTTTTAAACTTAATTAGATTCTTTGAGGTTATATGATCTGTGAAAAAGTTTTAGTCAAAATCGCTCTAGCCGCTTCGAAATATTCACAAAAAAAAACTAAATAAAAAAATTTGCAAAAAAACGGCAACGCTGTTTCTCCGATGTTCGAGTTTTTTTTAGAAAAACTAAAAATACAGTTTTGTTGTAATCACTGAACGTAATACATGCACAAATTTTAAACAAAATCGTTAGAGCCGTTTTCGAAAAAAACCAATAACTCAAAACCGTTATATGGGAGGTATTAGTTCTAGACGAGATATTCAAAAACAAAAAAAAAAAAACAATTTCGAAATTACGCAAAAATCATCTGTACTAAATTTGAAGAAAATCCGTCCACGCTTTTGGGCAGTGGAGAAGTGTACAGATGAACGAACAGATGTGCAGACGCACAGACCGGTGGACGGCATGCATGACGAAAACACTTTTTCGGACTTCTCCATCATCGTAATGTTGTTTTTGATTAAAAACTAAATATTTTTTTTGACACGAAACCAATACTTGCCCTATAGAGCAAGTAAAAAGTATGTATCTTATGCTAAGAAGTAGTAGTTCAGTCAAAAAGTATTCAACTGCCGAATGGACGCTAACGGCCAATTTTTTTTTTTTTGTTTCAAAATCTTTATATTGGTGTTCTATAACTAACCTCACAAGTCACAATAAATCGCAGAAAACAATTGCAGTGAACTGCAATTTTTATTTAGTTATGTTCAATGAGTAGTTTCTTATGTTATAATACACTCCACAACTTGTTGCACTTTTTCTTCCGTCTTATTATAATGGGGTTGGTGAATTTTATATTTTAATAAATATTATTATATATTATTCGAACTTAAAAACCGCTGTGGAACTATCCGAGTTCCAATAAACAAATTAAAATTTAATAATATAAATGCGCACCGGCGCGGGCGCGGCGCCACGAAATTAAAAAAACGAATGATTTTAATTTGACAGATCGATAACACGAATGAGACAACGAAAGAGAATACAAAAAAAAAGTGCAAAAAGTAGCTCTTTAACGAAAGCTACCACCACGGCTGCTCAGCTGGGCTGGGTTCGATGGAAGAATTTAGAGTTTTGATAAACTTTATTGATTGTCGAATCGATAAAGTTAATCAAAACAAAATGTTTTATTACAAGTACAGTGGGGTACTTTGCAATAAGAATGGGGGCCAGGAATTTTTGTTAGAAAAATTATAATAGTAAAATTGCAAAACTATTCGAAGTTAGATAGGATGGAAATCTTAAAGATAACCAAAATATAATAAATAAAACACCAGTTTATTTTTATGCCCAGAATGGGTCTTAAATATATTTTTGAGTAAAACCCAAATTTTTTTTAAAACAAAGAAGTTGGTTACAATTAAAGTTATATATGGCTTACGGTGAAACGTTAAGCCGAAAAATTCAAATTAAAAAAAATGAACACAAAAACTGCAAATGAGCCGTTAACGTTAATTGAAAGAATGTAAAATACCGCATCCCACAGTAAATTGGGATAAAACTCGAAAATAAAAACACAAAGAACTATCGGAATAGTTATATATATATAAACATACAAAAACGTACATATATATATATATATAACTTAGATAACGATTAAATAAACTCTACTTATCTTTTTTTTTCTTCCTCTTAAATCTCCTCTCGAATTTATCCTCAAAAAAGAATCCTCGAATCCTTTCCCTTTCACCAAAAAGTCTTCCTCGAAATTTTACTCGAAAGTCCCTCTCCCTTTCCCTCGATTTTTCTCCTCTTTTCTATCTTCTCGAATCTTCTTTTCTCAACCTGTCGCTTGTAAGTCTCTCCAAAGAGTCAACTTCTAGCTTCAACATAACAAACAAATTCCTCCCTCGACCATTCCAATCTCTCACACACACACACAACCAGCCAATCGTTTTCGTGATCATTGGTCACGGCATCACGGCTTTCTGGAAGAACTGCTTCTCCTCAAGAAAGCAACCGTTATTGAATCTCAACGAAACTTTACATTCACTCTCTCGTTCACGGTTTCAACAAGTTGTTGGAGACCTTCCAAAACCTGCCGAAACATAATGGTCGAGTTCAGACCCCTTTCAAACTACATTCTTCGAGAAAATTAAAAAGAATTAAAACCGAGAAAAAGATTTCGCTGGGCATTCTCCCAGTTATCACTAATTGTTCGCGAATGATTTGAAGAGCGAATAAAATACAATACTACTATTTTCATTCCGATAAATCTTTTTTTAAAACTTAAGTTAAAATAAAACGCATTAAAGGCCCATTTTGATTACATACAATAAGATGTTAATTTATATTATTTTGCAAAGTTAAATTACGTTACTTTAAAAGTTAGGATGGTAAGTTATTATTATTTGAGTTATTATTTGTTGTGTTGTCCATGTTCAAGTAAGAGCTAGTCTGGGTCAATTACTTCCTCAGCTCGTCCGCTTTTACTTTTCTAGTACCCGTTATCTTTAGGGACCACCTCTTTTACTCGAATTCAGAACTCGAAAACCTGCTTTTATTGCTTTTGCAAAATGCTGGCTAGGTACACCAATGGTTGATGGTACCAAGGTTGCCCTCAACCGCACTAGTATTTTGCAGCCACAACGGAACATTAAAAAGGAAAGGAAACAACCGAAGGTTGGTTTTTGTTACGGTAAATTTTACCGTAACAAACTAAATACATAAACATAACTGAAGAATGGGAATCATGGTGAAAACAGGTGACTGTGTGGGTGACAGTATAGTGGGCTGCCTTAGATAAAGCTACAGTGTCCGCTGCCTTAGACATGTTGCTTTCCCTCACACATACTCCTTTATATTTATTAAGTAAACATAAACAAGTGGCCGCGAGCAAAGCCACTTAAAAAAAAAACATATATGGCATGATCCTAGAATTTTAAAACATATATGTATAAGGGTGTGCAAAATAAAAGGTGCGAAGAAAAGTTTTGAAAAAGTTTCAATATCCTTAAAATAGAAGGAAGCTATCAAAATGACTTATAAAATATGTCTGCTCTTGTATCGCATTATAACTGTTTGGTGATGTCCAGCCGTTAAACTATGCATTTGGCAGACAATTTTACTCGGCTCATTTTATACGGTTAGGTTTATCCTAGCCAATCTAACTACAGCGAAGTAAAAATAATGTGACTACAAATCAACTAGGTACATATTGCATTGGTTTCTAAGTAATTTTTTTAATTTTTCTCTACATTAAATAAATAGTAGCAATAAAAAAAAAAAAAAAAAAACTATAAATTCCTTTCGCAAAAATATTTTGTCAAAATTTTAATAGCTAATGAAAGTGGCTCAAACGGTGCTTGGTACAAAATTATTTACCAAATTGATGCACGCAACATTTTATGGACATTTTGTTGCTGGTGAAGATGAAGTCAAAATTGTACCCACTCTAGAAAGGTAAATATTGAATATTTTGAACTATATTACTTAAGATTTGTTTTCTTTTTTCTTTCTTTCATATGTTATAATCTGCATTAAAAAAAAACCCGCATATTGCTTTTTTACTTATTAAATGCGTGATTTTACCTTAAAATCGAAAATTCAAAAAAAAATACTTGATTCCTTTCAAATAAATATAATATAAGTTAATGAAAGCCACCCGCGCACTGTTGGGTGGGAAACTGTTTGAGCTACTCATGAAGTCAACATTTTATGGACATTTTGTTGCCGGAGAGAACCGCCATACAATTGTTCCCACATTGGAAAGGTTTTTTATTTATCGATGTTTTTTGTTATTCGTTTCATATTTAATATTTTGTATTGTATGTGTTGATCAAATATCATACATCATACCATTTGCAAAAAAAAAAAAAACTTAGGTTTCCTTATTAACTATTATTCCTAATTCAATATTATTCATATTACTTTATCATAACTCAACTTTGCATTTGCATTTTTTATTTATTTTTATTATTTAAGTTAATAAAAAAAAACAAAATATTAATTATTAATTAAGTGGACAAATTTTGCAATAGATTTTAATAAGCTACAGACTTGAAAGAAACTAATGAGTTTTAATCTTGCCCTAGTCTTACGCACATGATCCTTCATTTAAATTAGACGAAAAATAGTGGGTAGTTTATTAACAGGGTTTTCTTTGCAATTTTATATGCCTCATATTCTAAATTATAGAAAACCAAAATGGCGTATTCCCCTTTTAAATTTGAATATTTAAGTAATAATGTTTTCTTAGCTGCACTGGACTCTAATTAGGGAACATTATAGAATTGATATTTTTTTGCTTCGTATCTTTGGTCTCGAATTTGATATGTGTGTTAAAAATCGAAATATATAAAAAAATATCTCTAAATTATTATTATTATTATTATAATTTATTAACATTAAATTAAAATTTACATGCTAATAGAAATGAGCACTAGCTGCCTGGGGCTTCTGACTCTTAAGTGAAAAGAAAGAAAAAAAAAATAAGTTACTATTTTCATACATATATATGTATACTATACATTGTATACATTATTTATAAATAATAGTTGTTTTAAATTTAAATTAATTTTATATGAAGTTTTAGATTTGAAAGTTGTTCGATTTTATGAAGTTACATATGTATATATTTGTTTGATGTTTTCTGGCTCTAGATTGTTTAAAATTTCTGTTGTTAAAGATGATAATGTTGTTTACGCTGGTGTTGAAAGTCAAGGCTTTGCAAGTATCTATCCCAAGAATGTGTTTAATGTCTATCCGTGATTGGCAATGAGGGCAGGTTGGTGGACCTTCTTTCTTTAGAAGGTGTTGATGTGTGAGTGCAGTGTGTTTAAGTCGTAATCTGACAAATACGGTATTCATTTGCTTCGAGGTGGTAGATGGGAGATCGGTTTATGTTTGGTAGGATTGATGAATTTTCCAGTCATTGAGTTTTTGTTCTCTGACTTTGTTTTTCACTTCACGTAATAAGTCACTTTTTGTTAGCTATTTGATCGATTTGACTGGGGAAAGATGAGCATCATTAGCGGCTTTATCTGGTTTCTAAAATACGTTCCTCTACTAAGGGAAGTCCGGCCTCTGCCATCATGTTCCGTATTTGGGTGGTAGGAAAAGCGTTTAAACTCCTACGCACTGCTTGGTGACAGGGAGCCTTGACAATGTTGATTGTAGTTTTAGGGGAATTGCCATAATCAATTTCACTAAGCAATAGAGATCTAGTTACATTACATAGAGTGTTTAAATGTAAGTTTAATTTTTTACTTGATAAATAACTGACAATATTTGCCCTTGCAGCTTGGCTTTTTTTTAGTTCAACACAGTGGTTCTTAAAATTATATCTATCATTAAATGTTCTACCTAGAATACTTAATTTATTGACATTTTCTATATTTTCATTGTTAAAGCTTAAAAATTTTGTTGACAAGATGTTTTCCGACATATATGTAGTGTTTTGCATTTATCAACTGATAATTTACCACCGGAGGAGGCACACCATTACGTAATATCTGCAAGGACCTTTGAGAAGAGAGATCTGTGTTCAGTTTTGCTATTATGTCTGCATAGTATGTAGACGTCATCTGCGTACATGCAATGATCCAGTTTCGGATAAATTGAAATAATTGTACTGATATCGTCAAAAGCAATTAGAAATAGCACTACAGATAAAGGCGATCCCTGTGGAATGCCAATGTATAAAGCAAAATACTTGGAATAATAATTATTTGTCTTAACACAAATTAACACAAGTAATGTGGTGATATTGTTTTTAGTCCATTTCGACATCTTGAGGGTTTGTAGTAGAGTAGTCATTTTTTTCAATTAGTTCTTGAGTGCTTGTGATATGGGGGAATGAGTTAGTTTTCAGTTGGTGGAAGCGTTAGTGAATTCGGAAGAATTGATTTTGGTTTGGCTAGAAAGATATTGTGAGTAGTTTGAATTATTTGATGTGGATGGTTTATTTGGTAGATTTGATTTTGGTTCTGGTATAATAGAGCCGTGTTTTTAGGGTTATTTTGATTGATAGAATCTGAAATGGATTCGACAGATTCTGTATTGAATGGATTATTTTCGTGTGCATTTGTTGCAGAATTTTGGCTTTTTGTTGTGTTTGAATTGGTTTTGTTTTTTCAGTTAAGTTGGATACTGGTGTATCTTGTACATTTACCCTTTTTGGAACTTGGACAGATGGGTTTTGGATAATTGATGGATGTTTGACTCTTTCAGCGAATAATATTGATGAAGTTGAGAAAGGAGGGGGAATGGTTGTTTGTTCTTTGTGAATTTTTTTCGCTTCAGCCATTGTGCACTTTTTTTTGGTTTTAATGGTCAGAATGTCTTTGGCTTGTTTATAAGCAGGACAAGTTTTTGAAGATGAAACATGTGCAAGTGAGCAATTAGAACACATAACCCTACTGCGGGGTCGGGATTGTGCGGCGATAGATTGCATGCTTCGCACTTTGACTCACCTTTGCATCGTTTGCTTGTATGGCCAAGAAGCTGACATGTTTTACAGCGCATTGGGTTTGGTATGTATTCGGTGACCTTAGCTTTGTAAAAACCAATATCTACCGTTTTAGGTGTATAATATAAATCAAAAGTAAAAAGCATAAGACCAGTTGGTTTTTGTTCTATTTTACCTTCCACTTCGAAAGCCCTTGTAAATTTATAAATACTAGTGACTCCTTGGGATTTCATTTCTGTAATGATTTCAGTTTCATCCACATTTATTAAACATGGCGCATAGGCAATACTTTTTGACTCGTTCAATTTCTCATGGAGTTTCACAGGAACGGCGCAAGTGTTTGCAAGGTTATAAACTTTGAGAAAGATGTCTGATGATGACTTAACCAAGATTTTTTAGGAGGAAGGGGCTGAGGGCTGAAATAGGGTTACTGGCGGATTTCGGAGATATAATGATAAATTTGGGATTTTTTGCGCTGGTTGTATTAGGGAGATAAGGGTAGAGGCATAAAGGTGTAGGATTTGATTTGTGTTTTTTTGGTTGAACTATAGACACGGAATCCACGTCAAGCGGCAGATGCCTGAAACGGGACCCCCCCCTGCCCGAGGAGAATTTTCCCTTTTAATAGAAAACACGCACTTAGGAAAAAGAAAAAAAATTCAATCGTACTATATGTAGAAAAGAAGAATAGGTATAACGGGAGATACCGGTTGATGCGCTATTCAGCACAAAAAAAACAAAATAATCACACAGTAGACAACGAACGATGAACGATGCGATCTGTTCGGAGGTTAGTCGGTGACTGTATCTCTAAATTAATTTATGATAATTGTAGAGAATTTATCTTAAACAAATTCTAAATGTTAGTCTTTTTTTCATGGCTAATTTTGTTTTAAAGCGTATAACGCTATTACACACAATTACACTAATATTATTTTTTAGGCTTTAGGAAACAATAAAATGCAAAGAAAATCCTGTTAATAATTTTTGTGAATTCAAATGCTAACTTCACTGTAGTATAAGGGTATTTGACCGAAAAAATTGATAAAAATATTTTTTTATATTTTTAAATGTATTAAGGACTTAAAATGTATAATTAACACAACTATTTTATTCTTAAATAAGCTCATGTTTTTTGTTGTCAGTTTTCCTATAATTTGTTAAATTGCATGTTTCTTGTCAATTAATTGTTCTATTAACTATTTTATTGTAATTAGTTCAGGAATAGTTTAACTAACTGAACGTTAAAAGAAATCTACTGTAATTTGTCAAAATAAATAGAAACGAATTGGACGAATTTTGAAGATAATGAGATAAAATTATAAAAATATGTACATTGTACATAATATCTTTAATTGCGATATGAGTACCATACATACATATGTACAATGTACATATGTACATTGTACATATATCAAGTTATCCATTCGTACAAAAAAAAAGTTGAGATAACAATCAAACATGACATTACGATGATAGAGAATGAGAAGAAAGTGGGTCCGACAATTCTGTCTGTCTGTATGTATCAGAGACCACAGCCTAAACGGATTTGTCGGTTTACTTCAAACTTGGAATGTGGCTATTTTTGGAGACTATCCCCAGACATTTTTTGAATTTTTATTTTTGGACCAAAAATAACGGTACCTGTCATATACCGGTTTTAGAAAAACTCATTTTTCTCAAAAATGGTTAATACGATTTTGATTAAAAAAAATCATGGTCATTTTTTTGGATAAGGTCTATCCTTAAATGAAAACCATTTTTTTCAAAAACCGTTATTAACGAAACCTGCCATAGAACCGTTTTTTTATTCTGATTTTCTCCTACATTACTTAATCAATTTCAGCCATTTTTTTGCATAAATGCTTTTAAGTTGCCGTAATAATATTTAATCAAAAAAATTTCAAAAATTATTTTTTTTTGTTTTTTTTTTAAAGTTTGAAATTTTTTTTTGAAAAATCATTTTTTCGAAAACTAGGTATAAAATACTTTTTTTTCAAAACTTAGTTTTTAGATGTTGATGAATAATACCTTAAAAATGGCGTATCAATTATTTTTGAGAAAAGTCCTTGCAAAATTTTATATAGAAAAAATAGTTTTTTTTAGAAAACGGTTCTAACGATTTTCAAATTTTTTGTCTAAAAACGTATCATTATGGAAGAAATCAGATTGCATACTTCGTTTTGAGGTTAATGTCATTTGAAAATCGAATTTTATGCTTTTATAATTTTTTTTCTAAAATTGCATTTTCAATTTTTTTTTATTTTAAAAGGCTTAGCATATATAGTAACTTTTCTATAAGAGCAAGTACGTGCGACCAAGTCGTGCATTTTATTTTTTTTTAATTAAGTCATTTAAGCTTCGATTGTGGTAATTTTATTTTGTAGAATGTAATATTGTAATGACAAGAGTTTTCGATTTAAGTTTACAGTTCAAAGGGCAAAACAAATTTAAATTTTCGAAACAATTTTCTGTCTTTTCTGTCCATAATTGTTTTTTATACTTACATCGAAGCAAACTTAACCTTTAAAATTTTCAATAGAACAAAATGTTACACATACGCCACAGTGACCAGTGAAACTAAACTTAAGAAAATAATAAAAAAATGTAGAACGCGAACCAAGTTATGGAATTATTTGCCTTTTGTGACCATTAGTTGGTGGAACTTTTTATTTTTATACCTAGGTAAAAATAATACGAAAAATGTGTAGTACTAGATTTTGAGTTACACTCTTTTTGATTAATTTTTCTTCTTAGCTCTGATAAAAACAACTTTGAACTTTCATCTTAAATGATCA
The DNA here is from genome assembly GCA_948107695.1 of Meliscaeva auricollis. NCBI lineage: Eukaryota > Metazoa > Arthropoda > Insecta > Diptera > Syrphidae > Meliscaeva > Meliscaeva auricollis. Next base: position 50,339,275 of record OX403617.1, on the reverse strand, counting down.
AAATTGAGAAAGTTAGTACTTATTCACTAAATAGAGCAAAAAAATCTATTTATTAAAATTCAGATATTACGTAGTCTTCAGTATAATTCACCCCTATTACCGAAGTCGTTTATACTAAAACGATAAGAAAACGGATCGCTGGTTCATAAAACATTTATCGGCAATATGGGAAGAATACTGAAAAGCAAAGAGAATGCAGAATTGTATAATATAATGATCAAAGAAAACACGTTTTTGAGACAATTTTTCTGTTCGTTGTTTTCGCGTCGTATGCACTATACACTATAAAATAAATCAGTATAATTAGAATCTGTAAAAATGGATGCAAAAGTCGGATGAATGCAGACTTTTCTGATAGTCTTAACGTCACATCGCTCACTAGTTTTTACTTGCTCTATTGCTCTATAGGGCAAGTATTGGTTTCGTGTCAAAAAAAATTGAGGTTTTTATCAAAACCAACATTACGATGATTTAGAAGTCCGAAAAAGTGGTTTTCGTCATGCCATCCGTCGGTCTGTGCGTCTGTACGTCTGTGCGTCCATCTGTACACTTCTCCACTGCCCAAACGCGTGGACAGATTTTCTTCAAATTTTGTGCAGATGATTTTTACGTAATTTCGAAAGTTAGTTTTTTTTGTTTTTGAATATCTCATCTAGAACGAGTACCTCCCATACAATAATTTTGAGTTATTCGAATTTTATCGAATAACGATTTTGATTAAACTTTTTGATATGATTTCTGCAATAACGATAAATTTTTAGAATTTTTTTTCAAAAAAATCTATCAAGTCGTTTTTTTTTTTTAATATTTTTTTATTAAAAAAATTTCAAACGATTTAAAAAAAAGAATTGGTATGCCATTTTGAAGATGGCTAATATTTATCAATATCTAAAAATAAAATTTTGAAAAAACACAAATCATTGACCCAACATGGAAAAAAAAACCTAAAAAGTGTTCCCGTTTTAAAAAACTATTTGGTTTTGCTTATTTGTGCATATCTCTCAATACCTACAGACATCAGATGACCAAAAGCTAAAACTTTCAAGCTAAGTTAATACATATAATAGCTTTGCACTACATGAGCAAGTTCGTGCGATCCAGTCGTGCATTTTATTTTTATACGCAATGCTAACGAGACGATACATCCGTATTTGTAGGGTCTAAGGATCGGGGAAAGAGGTGAAAGCTTATTAAATTAAAATGTTTATTTTGGTCTTATCTCAGATTATGGCAAATGCGATCAAAATCGAGACGACAAGACCACCAGTACAAAATATACAATAATTTTTATAATGACGATTGTATCTGCAAACGGACTTAATTATACAAATTATTCCTAGAAAATGATAAAAAGGAAGTAGTCTGTGATTGGATTGGTACTCCTTGAATGGCTATGACTCCATCAACCATAAGATTTTATAATATCACCTTCATGTTGTTATTGATGCATTGAAAGATTCACAGTAAAAAATAATTACAACTTTTTTTAAACATGAAAAATGCAGTTGCAATAAATTAAAACTATACAAAAATCATTTTAATAAAATATTACATTCTCTAACAAATCTCATTTCTTCATTTGTTTTTGTTTTTTTGAATCAATTGTTATGTACCTATCCATATTATTTATGTTTTATTTTCAATTCATGATATATTTATACTTCTTTAATATTTTCCTTAATTCAGACTACGATCATTTGGTGTCAAACCAATTTTGGACTATTCAGTTGAAGAAGACATTTCTCAAGAAGAAGCGGAAAAGCGTGAAGTTGAGTAAGTTAAAAGTCATTATTTATTAAATTATACAAAAATTGATTAATATTATAGCTGTATTCAAACCGTTACAAAAATTGATTAATATTATAACTGTATTCAAACCGTTATATGGCCTTGCTCGTAGTGGTAGTGTTTGTTTGTATTTCATGGATGCATAAAAGATTATTTGTTAGGCTTAAATCCAAATTTGTACCACCTAATAACTATTTTTCAAAAATATTTTTTTTTAAGTTTATTTATTTAGTTAATTTTCAATATCTCAGCTTCACGATGTCAAATACCAAAAAATAAAAATACAAATACATAATGTAGTTCGATCCAATATTTTCTCTCACTTGTGTAAAATAACCTTTTTTTGATTTTTAAAATACATTTTGTCATAATTATTTTTAAAAAAATTCTATAATTATTAAATTTTCAAATAATGTGTAGTTCCCTTACTTAAATCAAAAAAAATTGGGCTTTATATCATTCAAAATTCAACCAATTTGTGTTTAATAATGCCGACTTTAATGTAATGAAGATAGATAGACTTAATATATTTCATGATTCATAATTAGTTTTCAGGCATCGATTTACATTTACACCAAATCTTCGAATTTGAATGCTATAATATAATATATAAACATAGGTTCATAAAAGTTATTTTACTATTAAATTAAGCAGTTCTTTTAAATATTCGCACTTAAAAAATTGAACAAAATCAGCAGAACCTTAGGTCACCAAACTAAAATTAAAATACAAAAAATGAAGAGTTATGAACACATTGCTATACTACAACTAATAGAAGTGTAAGTACAGTAGACAGGTTGATAGAAGTCAATATACGAAAAAATAAAAAAAAAATATGTAAAAAATAACATTAACTATAAGCTACAAAATATATAAAAAAAAATTACGGCAGGTATAAACCAGGGCATTTAGGTTTTGACCCCGACAAAATACTTTACTGCCGTTTTTATTTGTGGAAATTGTTGGTAGCAATGCCCTTTCTCATATCCGAAAAGTCCAATGGAATCCCATTTGTGGTTTATCCACTATCTGGAAAAAACTGGTTTAATATTGCACTCTAAGAATTACTTAGGTATATATTTATTTTGAACTAATGGCCCTTGGGTGATCATTTAAATGCCAAAATAAGCTTGTTTTAATGTTGAACCTACTGAGATCAAAACAAAGGTAATACGACTACTCCAAGTGTATATAATAGTAATGGTAAAGGGAAAATCAACAGAAAGATAGTCAAGATTGCCAAATTCACAAAACCTCTGGCAACCCTACATCAAAATTTACTGCAATGTTACAAGGGAAAATTCTAAGCAAACTCAACTTGGTATCCTTTAATGTCTTTTATATCTTACTCCTTTTTTGTTGCAATTTCTTTACTTTTAGAAAAGTACATATTTAAAGAAATTCAAATAACTTTTGTATCTTTCTCATTTAATCCACATTAGTTTAGTTTAGTTAAGTTTTGTTTTTGCCAATAATTAGGCAACATTTCGAATATGGAAATGGATTACATCATTTATGCAACATTTGTTATTTAAAACTTAATAATACATTAAAACAAAAATAAAATTAAAAACAATTTCTGAATTAAAGACATTTAAAAGTTCAAAACTATGTACGACAAAATCAATATAAAACACAGCCAGGAAACCGCATTATTTTATAATTTCAATAACATGAATGTAGAGTTTATTCTCATTAAGTTCAGCCAAAGACATGACTGTGATAACTAACAGGTGTTATAACACAACATTCGTGGATTTAGCATACACTTTGTGCTAGAAAAGGTCCGATTTTGTTTGTTTTTCTTCTGTGTCAAAAAGCTGAATGTGCAATATATCACGGAGGTGTAGGGATAGCAAAGTAAAAACTATGTCAGTTTAATGAGCAGAATAAGGACTACACAATTTTTTTTTTTTTTTTAAACAGTCTCTCTAATTTACGAGACCGACAAGCCTTGTGACACGATTTTCCAACATTTTCATTTTTCCACATACATGTTTCTGGAATGAGGGGGATGATATCGAATATTTGTTAAATGTTTTACTGCAACGGTAAAACGGTTCATGGTTTGTGTAGGTAAGTTGCTTATGCATTTTATCATTCAAGAACTTTGTGTGTCGTACGAATTTGAAGATCCATGACTTTTTTGGTACAGGAAATATTTACATCCTGAAGGTTTTTTTTTTATTATTAAAATAGATTTTTTTGATTTGAGAAATCAGCGCCCAAATAACGTATTTTTTTTAAATTAAAATTTTCCTGTTAGTTATTTTTTTGTCCTGGAATATTATAAAGCTTGGTCACTGATTAGCGGCATTACATTAAAAATTAAAAAAAAATATCAGTTTTAAGGCCCAAAAGTACTTACTCGATAGTTTTGATTGAGAAAAGTTAAACTTTAAAACATATCACACATAGTTAAACTAATTTTTAATGTTCATTTAAAAATTAGTTTATTTTTGAAACTATACTATTTTTCCTTTTCAGGTCATCTGTGTCAAGTGTAGGTGATGTTCACGAAGAAGGTGCCCTACCTCAATATCATGTAGATAAATCATTTGCCGATAGGCGATACAAAGTAAGCAGTGCGCGAACCTACTTCTATCTTAACGAGGCGACATGTGAACGAAACATGGAAGTTTTCATTAAATGTCTGGAAGCTATATCTGGTAAGCTATTATTTTTTTTTCAAAGGAACATTTTTTATTTATTTTATTATCCTTTCGAAAAAAAATGAACAATAATGTTCACACTCACTTATCTCATTAAGTTTTTAACGCTTTCAACATTTAAATTTATGAAAAACAAATATTTTTAAATTTTTTGTATTATAATTTTGTTCATACATTTAAATGTTGTACCTAAGCGGTAAATACGTAAAAACAGGTAAACATTTTTTTTACTTTTTAGTTTTTAGTCATGATCATGATAACATAAAATAAAACTCTTTTATTTTGTTTCAAAAGTTTGATGGCTTGTAACAAAGAAACGGTTTTGAAACTTTACAAGAATATTAAAGAGTGTATTAAAAGTCAACATTGGTCATTTTATTAATAACTGTAATTTAACCACTATCCCTATTGAACCCATTTACCCCTTTTTGTATGTTTTTTTTTTTAATTAATGTCAGATATGGAAAAAACTAAGTACATCAAAGTTACAAAAGTCTCTTATAGGAAATTTGTTTTAGTTTTCAAAACTGCCTTTAAAATTTTATTTACAGTTATCGGTTGCAGAGCTATTGATGTTTGAAAACAGAAACGTCATTTTCTACTCGAAGACAAAAAAATCGTATCGTATCGTATTTTAAAAATGAGAAATTGAAGCTCAATACACAAGCTTTCTGGACATTATAAAGATTAAGTAAAAAAAATTGTTTCAGTAGTTGCATCGAAAAACAAAACACAAAATTGGTTTTGGCTCTTCCTTATGACTACGTGATAACAGTGGTTTTAAAAAATAATTCAGAAAAAGATCTAAAAAATGGAATACTTATCTAAAGGTTTAAATTCTATTTGTTTCGCCTCAATATGATTTTTCACTTAAATACAGCCTCTCGAAAATCACTAAAAAAATCATTTTTTTTTATCCTTCCATCTTTTCCGCATATTTTTATCTTATCGATTTTCAAAAAAATGAAGAAATAGTAAAACAGTGTTTCGCGTAGAGTAAGCTAGGTGGACAAATCTCATCACCAGATTTTTATAAATAAATCATCAAATATTGTAGGAAATACCCCAAAACCTCCGATAGTAATAAACACGGTCACATAATATTGTTCAATCACATTTGATTGCCTTTAAATAAATGAATAAAATAAAAAAGTCAAAATTCAATTTTATACTTTGTGAATTTGAGCAGCTCTTGAAACCATTTGACAGAATTTCTTCTAAATAGAACTGATTTTTTTTTTCTACTTACTCAAGCTAAATTTTCAGATTCAGCTTAGTTTTCGAGTTACACTGAGAGAAAAAATTCAACGTAAAATTATATCCTGTCATAATTAATAATTGTAAGTTGTAAGAACTTAGCTCATACATATTTAGAATCACATTTAAACATATTTGACTAAAATATGCAATTTTGTTTTTAAGTATGTTTAAGTTGCGATATACAGTATACACATGTTATTTTCAACAGAAAAGTGACACGATGTGTTTGACACTGGACTGGTAATACAAGCTTCTCTGGTTCAAATCTCCAGGTCGATGCTATATTGTTTTTAACTGTGTAAAACCATTGTTTGAAACGATGAAAAACTTTGGTTCAACTTAAGATAAAACACTTCAAATCCAATTTTGTTTATTTTTATAATTTTTAAATTTTCATCTTCGAAGCTGAATCATTCCGAATCAAAATGGAGAACATGAAATTAGTTCAACTAGCTTACTCTATGCGAAACACTGTACAAAATTTTGAGTATGTCGCACTTATGTACATTTTGCGCCATAAATCATTTTTGTGGGAATTAGTTCGACCTCATTCGCTAGTTTTACGTTATTAAATTATAGGACAGAGCAGAACTATAGTAGCGTTTGTTTGTGTGTCTGTACATAAAACAGACGACTAGCAGAGTTACTAGCAAATTATATTTGCTTGTGAGTTGGCTGCCAATTATTCTGCTAGTATGTAATTTGAAGCTTTTGACTTTTTTCTCTTAATTGAATATTTTAATTGATTGTTTCTTTTTCAATATTTTTGATGTGAAGTTAAAATGATTTCAAATTAAAACGTTGCTATGTAATCTGGATAGCCGTTACAAATTTTGTGCGCAGAACATGTTTGCATTAAGGTCAAAATAACGTTAAGTAACGGTTTATTGCCCTTTGTATTATCAGATTATTCCATCCTTCAAGATTGGAGCAACTAATTAGCAACAAATTCCTGCGTTCTCAGATTTTGGTATTTCCGTTGTGGCGGGCCTATCTTGACGGACCTTCCAAAGATGCTTAGATACAGGGAGTTAAAAAATTAATGTACCAAGTACTGTTTTTTTTAAACTTACTCTATTTATTCAGCTTTTAAAAAAGTAGATAAATATAACTTTTTACAGTTAAGTGATCTTTATCAAAATGCTTTACAATTTTAAGACAGACAAACAGTCAGTGCAAATAAACGTTTTTGTTCAAATAGCAGTTTTTTTTTTATTTGAACACAAGTGGTAGCTTTATATTTGTTTTTTTTTTTTTGATCTATGAAAACTGTCTTTTAAAATTGTAATATCTTTGCGGAAGTACTGGAGCTACTAATTTTATTTTAAGAAATGCTTTGTATTAAAAAGTAATGAAGATGACGTCCATATCCCCAGCCCGGCAAACTTTCAAAATTATACAAAAATCTATAGTCTATAATCGGGTTCTGTACAAGCTTAGATTCCAATTCAGATCTAGTCCACGAGTTTTGTACAGTTTTGTACAACAAAGATTTTTTAACAAAGTTATTTGTTTAAACAAATTAGGCCAATATGTCCCCAGTTCGGGCACCCATTTTGTTCACATTTGATCATCTTTAAAGATTATTGCCAACTGTAACTATTTTTTTTTTTTTGAGAATTAATGATTATTGCCAACTGTAAATCATAAAACTGTTAAATTCCATTAGAGACAATCGAATCTTGGCTATGATAGAGTTTAAGATGCTAATTCGAGGCCTTTGTATTTGTAGGCAGACTGACCATCTGCGGATATCCGTTATAAAAAAATAAATAAAAGTAAACAAAATCAATTAAACACTCCTCTCAACAGTTAAAATAAAGTTTTGAAGTATCTTTCCTAATTCTTACGAGCCGGTTCAATAAATTTTTCGAAAAGCTTGAAATTTGAATATTTATTATACTCAGCCGTGCATTTTATTCTAAACAAACTTACACTGTTATTAAATTTGCTTGATAGGTGAATTATTATTCACCTATTAAAAAAACATCAACAACAAAAAAACAAGGCCTAATAATGGTTATTATATTTTAAGGTGCAACCTTTGGAACTGGAATAACCGCAATCAAACTAACAGCACTTGGCCGTCCTCAGCTACTTGTAAGTATTAAGTATTGGTTGATTTTTTTTTCAAAATTCTGAGTTTGAAAATCATATTTCATAAAACTATTCCATCGTATTAATTTGACCTAAAATAGAAATAGAAGAAGCCCTTAGTCATACAAGGCATTTTAGGTCACAATAAATTCCAATGATTTTCCGGGATGTTGTTAGGACAGACACCAGTAGTGTTTAACCAAGTTGGCAGTTTCGAAAAACCTGCGCAAACTGCAATGTGCAACAAAACTTCACTTTTTTGACATTTTGCAGTTTTCAGCTTACAACTTTTACAATGTAAACATTAAGGAACATAAAACACATTTTCATATAATTTAAATGCTGTCACAGCTTTGTAGGTCTTGAAATGCGGAGCTTCAAAATTTGACGAGTTTTCCTAAACATTTCGAAATTGTACTTTTGGGAGTCTTTCGAGCAGATCACCTACATATCTACTAAAATACCCAAAGTCCATTTAGAAAATATTTTGTTCTAAAATTAACATATAACACATGACTGAGCACTATTTTTTAATGCACAATTCAAAGAGACTCATATCAAGATACTCATTGATCTTTGAGTCACGACTCTTGCGTCTCCGTATAATTTACCATTTACCATTTAATATTATTTTTGTGTTTGAATAATTTTTTGAAAGATGGGTGAAAATACCCCAAACGAAATTTTAGATCAGCTCCTTTTTATAGTTACTGTTTTTTTATCTAGAGACAATAAATCGATTCCTTCTTTTCCTAATCATCTTCTTCGTCCAGAATTAAATATTCTTGACGAATATTCCAGGCTTATCAAAATTTGACCACTTCGTGATAGCTGATAGGCTTAAAAATCGAACTTCGTTACACATTAACGAAGAAACAGTTTTTCACTGACATGTATGGCAAATAAACAGCCGTTATAAATCAAAGCTGCGAATCTCGGTCAGTAGTGCAAGAGCGCATCGTATAAAAATAATGGTTTTTTTTTTCTAGAATCGAACCTTTAAAAAAAGGTCAGTTCTTATTTTTCAATTATATCTTAATAAATTATATTGAAAATATCGATGGATATTTTCAACTGGAAATAGCAAGTACTGTTCTCCACAACAAGGTGATCTTCTCATCAACAACGATAAGAAATGCAAAAGTTTACATGACAAATTGACAAGAAATATCAAAGTTAGTCCATCTGAGGTGAATATAGGGCTCTCAGAGGGAAGCATAATCACGCCCAAACATCTGTTGTACAAATTTGTAAAAACAAAACGGTATAACAGGTTGCTAGGAAAACAATTTATTCGTTGGTGCAGTTACTGCATCATAGTGAAAAACTAATTAAAAGTTTTAAGTTAAATAAAAAAGAGTTAAAAAATGATAAATGTAGTCATTGTTATTTTTAGCTTTATGAAAATTGACAATTTTTTTTTTGTCAGTCAAATCTGGTCATTAGTACATTAGTAACAATAACTTCACATCTACTCTGAATACAAATTTTGAGTTTACCATTTTGAAATAAGCATTAAACATGCACGCTGTTCAAATTTTGTAGCATTTGTCTATTTTTACAAATATTGTAGAATATTACTGCAAGAAAATACCGATGAAATTCATTCATTTGTGACCATGGTGTACTAAAACGTAAAGTACGATTTTGCAAAAATATACTTAACAAAAAAAATGTATTCTTATTTTTTTTAGAAGGGTCATAAGTTCAGCTATATGGTGTTTTAAGTTTTTCCACCATTCTTTACCGGACACCCTTTATAAAAATACTCAAGCCTTGTTTAAAGTTAAAGTTGGTATGCGATTTTTAAGAAAATATTAAAATATTTACGAGAAAATCAGAACAAAAGAAAACGGGTTTATGGGAGCAACTGTTACTAACCGATGAAAAAATATATTTTTTTATTTTAAAAGTACCACCTTTAGTTGTTGTACATACAAATAAAAATTTTATTGAAAATCGTTAAATTCATTCTTTTGGAAAACTTAAGTTTTTTCCATTTTCATCCTATGGCAGGTACCAAAAATGTAATTTTCCCCTCTAGAGAATTACCAAACTACCAAGTTTTAAGATAATCGCTACAGCGACATGAGCTGTAGCTCGATATAGATAGAGACAGACAGTATTCTCGGACTTACTTTTTTCGCCTTCTCTATTATCGTAATGTCATGTTTGATTTTTACTCGAGTTCAATTTTTTTAACGAAGCCTAAACTTGTCCTATAGTACCTACATATATAGCAAGTAGAAAACACCCTTTCACCTAAAATATCTTGTTGCAATCCTTGGTTCTCATGACCAATGAAATTCTTTTCTTTACCGCCTTGTCTTTGGAAATAATTTCAGTAAATTGGAATAAAATTAACTCAAATATTTAAATTTTCAAATATTTTTTTTTCTGGAAACAAAATTTTAAAGTTTAATTTGGAAACTATACATAACCATTTTTGTTGTTAAAAATAATGGATAAATTTATTTTAGATTTACTTGTACCATCAGATACACTCCCATTTTTTGACCGCAGCTGTGCGTATGAAATATCAATAAAATAAAAAAAATATTGAAATCTGTTCCCTTTAAGCAAAGATGATATAACTAGTAAAGATGTCGCACGTAGAACAAATTTGTGTGCCCGAAAATTTTAACTTCCAGATTTTGAGCACAGGTCCACTTTTAGCAACATGTTTAGCAACTTCTATGATAAATGAGTAGAAAAGAGAGGGTTGATTTTTATAGACGAATATATTAAATGGGAGAGAGCGAGATAGTATTTGAATGTTGATACCGACAAGAAAAAGAAGAAAAAAAAACTACATCTCTTTGCAAATGAATATGAGTTGTTTTTTTTATCTACCTTATAGAAACTGACAACTACAAATAGCTTAAAATAATAATTTAATAAGAATCCATTTTAAATGCTTTAAGTTAGTCAAAAAGAAAGAATTCGTGTTTACGTATTTAAATACAATACAATTTGTGTTTCCTGCCTGATATAAAATAAATTTTATATATTTTTTTATAATATTGATAAAATCTTTTGTTTTTTTCTTTCTAGCTACAAGTATCTGAAGTAATTATGCGCACACGTAAATACATGGAAGACTTAGTCGGCGGACATGGAAATGTTTTAACTCATCACAAGACTATTAAGGATCTAGAAAAATACTATTCAAGTTTGGGTGATAATAAAAATGTCCAGGATTTCCTTAAAAATGTTACCTCTGATAAAGAAGGGTTAGAATTTAACTTTAATATTTGTATAAATTATAATTAGAAAAATCAAGTCTATGAGAAACTACATAAGTTAAATTTCTTGTAAAGAAACTGGACTTATCTTTTCCCCAAAGCTTTTAATGCATCGAATTCGAGTGCAATTGTTAAAGTATGTGACAAGTTCCACATTTGCTGATCAAAATTTTAAAATAATAAGGTTTAACATAAATGCTTATGTTGAACTACTTTGCGTAAAATATCACCGTGGGCCTTATGTACAACTTAAATGATACATTATTGAATAATACTAACCGATAAATTAAATGAAATCGAATATGTTGTGACGTTCGGTTAAAAAACATTATTTTAAAAGTACCACCTTTAGTTGTTGAACATACAAATAAAAATTTTATTGAAAATCGTTACTAACCGATAAATTAAATGAAATCGAATATGTTGTGACGTTCGGTTAAAAAACATTATTTATAATCCTGGTGCAGATGCTCAGAAAACTGCAATCCAACTCGTTTTTCCGACCAAAAACCCGTATGATACTTCTTTTTTTTCAATTTTTAATATTTTTAAAAAGGGAACAGAGCAGTACGGCATTTTTCAAATGGAAAATTACATCAAGAGTGAGTCTGTACAAAATATACACATATAAAGGCAAAAATGTCAAAAAATAAGTACTAAAAAAGAAAATAATTTTACTTTTTTCTGACATTTCTGCTGACATTTCTCATTTGAAACTTGGCACATTATATGGTTTGACATTTTTTCAACAAAATTGTTTTTTTCTTTTGTATTTATTTGTGTAAAAAGGTCTTTATCAACAAATATTTCTCATTTTAAAAATTCCAATTAGTTAAATTTAAATGTTTCTTCCTAACAAAATTTCGACATTTTGTTTGTTTTGATATTTATTTATTTTTTTTCACTGATTGACAATTGATATTTATGAGAACTCAGACTGTTTCTGTTTCGTTTAAGAAAACGTCCTGTCTTTTTCACACGAAGCTGATTTAAAGTATTAAAAATAAGAAAAAAAAAGAAGTATCATACGGGCCTCATACTCAGCTAGTGAAATACAAAATTATTGCTTTCTTCAAACTAACCAATAAAATTTTCCTGTCTAGAGTACCCATGTACTCGTAAGTGAAAAACTCCAAAATTGTTTAAAAAATACTTGAAATTTCCAAAAACAAAAAACAGCAGAAGTTTTTTACTTACACACTTAATTTTTTAATTTATACAATTTTTTTTATTTCATTTGTTTACTTTTTTCATATTTTTTGGTGATAGGTAGTTATGCGTTAAAGCTTCTTAAAAAAATTTTATAAACAAAATTAAATAAACGAGTGATGAGCAAAACCAAATAAATTGTATGAAAAATTTGAAAAAAATGAAGAAAATCCTAAACCAAAATACATTCCGTCTGACTTGATTAAGTACGGGCATATTTATTTTTTTCAATTTTACTATTAGTTAAGTTAAACCGACATTTGACTTTGCGAGCAGAGGCACTGTCAACTTTTTTTTGATGATCGATAGGGGGTCATTTATAAAGCTTAGAATCAGACTTGCACCACCTGACAACTCTTCTTACCATTTTTATGCACAAAAATGCATTATTTTTACACTTTTTTGCCAATATTTTAGTTCCAGTATGACAAAAAAGTAAACAATTCAAAACTAAATGATTCATTACGATATTTTTTTTTTCATTTAGTTGCAACTTCTTTTGATTCAAATGCAGTTCTTTGTTTTAAAATACACTTTTTCGTAATTATTTCGAACAAATCTCTAACTGTGTTGGACGTTTTTTTAATTAGTTTTGTAGTTATTTTTACTCTCCACAGTTTAAGGAAAAAACTTTCTCAAAGACGAGTAGTCTTCTTCTTCTTCTCCATTATCGACGATAGTCATGATCTCGGATGGGGTCACAACTCTCCCACTCTACTGCTTCACACTACGGCTCCGCATGTGGGGTTCGTCTCAAAGACGAGTAGTAGCCGAGATAACCATGAATGAACAACATATCGTAGCGAAACCATTACTGATTTAAATAAAATTTATTTTGTAGTCTTTAATATTTCCAACAATTAAAAAAATTAGGTCTTAACGACCAACGAGAGCCGAGTAATTCAATTATTAAAGAAGTTTGAATTGCAAATTCCATATAATGTATAAAGGTTTTTAGTAGGAACTACTTTCAGCAAAGACGAAGTTTGGATTTGTCGGTTCTATCTTGGATTCTTTTTAACAATCTAATAATCTAGAAACATATTATGGCGCAAAATTAAGTAACAATTTTTTTTTTAAATATAAGCATACCTACGTGTAGAATACAAGTAACTAAACTTACATTGATCTAATAAGTGTGAAAGAAGTTATAGCCTTTTTTCATGTATCAACTCGTTTTATTATTACAATAGTAAACCTTTCAAAATCGATGGTGAAAAAAGTGGATTTTTTAAATCAAATTTTATTTTAAAAAATATCAGTTTATTTGACTGTCGTTCACATTCTCCAGATTGGATAAATATTTCTCATTTCTTCAATTTTTTCGACAGTATTCTTCACTTGTTTCCTTGGTCCGGAATAGTTGACGAAGATTCACAGCTGAGTGATACATTCAGGGTACCCGATCCACAAACAGGACAAATGCGTCGGCTGATCTCACAGATTCCACCCAAAGAGGAGGAAATGTTCAGAAATATGATACGCCGACTTAACACTATTGTCAAGGTATAAAATATGTTATAAAAATATATTATTCTCAAACATTTGTTAGTACATAAATAATTGTATATATAATTTATAATAGACTGCTGCTGAGTTGGATGTTCGCATTATGATTGATGCTGAACAAACATATTTCCAACCTGCGATTTCTCGAATTACTCTAGAAATGATGAGGAAATACAACAAGGAAAAAGCTATTGTATTTAACACCTATCAGTGTTATTTGACAGAAGCTTATAAAGAGGTTTAATAAAGGTACAAATATAAATAATTTGATAAACTAAATCTCTTTTTTTACAGGTTTGCACTGATTTAGAGCAAGCTAAACGACAAAACTTCTACTTTGGAGCAAAACTAGTTAGAGGGGCGTATATTGAACAGGAAAGGGCTAGAGCAGCAGCTCTTAGCTACCCTGATCCAATAAATCCCAATTATGAAGCAACCACCGATATGTACCATAAGGTTTTGACTGAATGCCTGAGGAGAATCAAGGTAAATCGGGATGTTTGATTACTTTAGTTCAAACAAGTGGTTGTTAATATATTTAGCATATTAAGCTTTCCATTTAATATTTTCGTATAAATATTGTGGAATGATATGTTTATACATAGAAAACGTTCAATTGCAAAATACTCTCGATATTTGCAACGCGTTCGCGACAAATTTTCGAAATTCATTTGTTAGTGAGAATGTTGATGTTGATGAATTCTTTTTTAAAAATCTACACGTATTCACAAAAGAGTTGTAATAATATCCCTGTTCTTCAGAGCACTGTCTTGGATCTTCTTTCGTCATTAAATGATGATTGCTCAGCTGGCCCAGATGGTATTCCTCCAATTTTATTAAAAAACTGTAGAAATTCACTAGTTCAGCCTCTTACTTTTTTGTTTCAACTTTCTATCAAATCAGGAAAATTTCCCTTGATTTGGAAAAAATCATTTCTCACTCCAGTCTTCAAGAAAGGGGACATAACAGATATAAAGAATTATAGGCCTATTTCAAAACTATCTTGCATTCCAAAACTTTTTGAACAAGTAGTTTGCGAGAGTTTTGCTTTTTTTAGTAAAAGTCTGATTGTTGAACAACAGCATGGTTTTGTGAAAAATAGATCAACGGTAACTAATCTTCTTATGTTCTTGCACAATTGTTCAAATGCATTAGAAAAGGGAAATGAAGTTGACTGCATATATACTGACTTTTCTAAGGCATTTGATCAATTAGGTCATAAAATAATTATCTTTAAACTTAAAGCTTTTGGTTTTCCACCTACCTTTATTGCTTGGGTGAAATCATACCTGGAAAATAGATCTTATCAAGTCAAATTTAGAAATAGCCTTTCTGATCCTTTTATTTCACATTCAGGTGTCCCTCAGGGAAGTCATTTGGACCCACTTCTATTCATTCTAGCAATAAATGATGTTGTATCTTGCATAAAATCAAGTGATATTCTAATTTTTGCTGATGACATGAAGATTTTCAAGACAGTAAATTCTAATCACGACCGCATTCTTCTTCAGTCTGATATTGACAATTTTAGTGTTTGGTGTATGAAAAACGGTCTCTCTGTCAACCCAGTAAAATGCCAGACAATTACATTCTCTAGGAAGCGTTTTGCGAATGCCTTTGACTACTGCATCTCGCAACACAAGCTTTGTAGAGTATTTAGTTTCAAGGACCTTGGTGTCCAATTCTGTTCAAATTTAGAATTCACGGAACACATTAATCTCATAGTAAATAAAGCGAGCTCAATGCTTGGTTTTATAACTAAAACGCTGGGCAAAGGAATTTAACGATCCATATGTTACTCTTTCTTTGTACAATTGCTACGTGCGACCCCATCTTGAATATGCTTCACAAGTATGGACTCCCTTTTATCAAGCTCATATAAGCCGTATCGAATCAGTACAACATAACTTTATACGCTTTGCTCTGAAGGGCCTTCCCTGGACTGACCCTTATAACTTGCCTCCATATGAACATCGAATCCAACTTCTTAAGATGGAAACTTTATTTCAAAGGCGTGTTAATAATGATTTGGTATTCCTTCATCAACTTATTAATGGTCAAATTGACGCTCCTGATCTATTAGCCTGCATTGGCATTAATTATCCGGGAGGATCTCACCTGCTACGAAGATTTGAACTACTACATGTTGACTTCCATAGAACAAACTATGGTATGCATTAACCTCTTAATCGTATGAACAAACTTTTTAATTTAAACCATTCAAATATTGATTTTAATACGAGTAAAAGTGGATTAAAAAGATTGTTTCGGATCAGTGCTCCACTATCGTGACTGTTATTCCTTGTTTAAAATAATTTATCTGTCTTATATTGTTTATGTATGTTTTTATTTATATATTGTGCATGTGTAAGGTTGTATTATTTTATTTTACTAACTACTTTGTAACACATGCACTTATGATGAGCCTTTGATTGTAGATATGTAATAGCTTGCTCTAAGCTTACTACATCAAATAATCTGAAGTGAAAAAAAAACTTGGATACACAAATATCATTAAGTTTTACTTACAAATTACGTATATTTTACAGAAGCTACTTACAGAACTCTTCACACTATAGGCAAACTTACGGTTGAAATAATTGTTAAAAATTATCAAATTGTCTGCCACATATACTTAAGATTTCACAAAACATGAAAAATCAATTTTCTGTAAGTTTAAAACTTACAGACGCTGACTTCGTAAGTTGTAAGAATTCCGTAAGTTTTTAAAAATGTATTTTCTTGGTTTCAATTGTTCCCACTTTGCAACATGCGTTAGTTAAAAAACAGACTAACAGTCTAGTAAATTTTCAAAAATAAGTAACTAACGTTAGTAAAACTTAAGTGTGTAAACCCCGCCTTACGGTCCCGGAAATTTTTGACGAGAAATATATAATAAGAAACTCACTCACTGCACAGGAACAACAGAGCATACAAAAGGGGAAATAAATATTCCTTAAACGAGGACCTCATTTTGTAACTCGAATCTTGTCAGACGATATCCTTTGACGCAATTAGTACCCGTTAAATTAGTTGTTTCTGTATTATTTTATTGCATTCTTTTAAATATCAATATTGTTATAGAAATTTATAATTCACAATTTCATTTCTTTTCAAAATCTATAAAAATTTTACATTAAAATTTCTATTTCTAGTTACTCAAGGACAACAACGAAGATGCTAAGCGTATTGGTATCATGGTTGCCTCGCACAATGAAGACACTATTCGTTTTGCCATCCAAAAAATGGACGAAATCGGTATTGAACCAGAAGACAAAGTAATATGCTTTGGCCAATTACTGGGCATGTGCGATTTTATCACCTTTCCATTAGGTGAGATTGTTTTTTTTTTCAAATTTTTAAGAATTTATTCAATATGTGTAGGTAATATAGGTTTCATATCCGTTTGAATAAGATATTCAAAATAAGTAATGAGCGATAATATTACTACCTGCGATTAGTTGCTTAGAAAAAAAAACAAATTATTTCAAAAATGCCTTACAACAAATTTTACGTCCAAAAAATAAAACCAAGTGTTTCATATTAATAACCTATGATTTGAAAAGTTGATAAAATGAAATAAAAAAGGATAGTATTTCAATGCACAAACACCGGTGCGTGCACAAGTGTGGTGTGTATGGGCCATTTTCGGGAGTGAAGTGTTTTTTTCAATGAAATTTATGCGAGTATCAATTTTTTTGCTGTATATGTATTGCGTCGCAGTCACAGTGCAATAATAAAAATGATGTAAAATATGTATATTTTTTGCATCAACAAATGCTTTTTTCATACTTTTATTTTCTATTTTGTCACAGCAAGCTAAAATTTGTAACACCAATTTTGCTATTTGTCGATTGCCCGTCGGTCGTTGTCGATTGTCGATCTACAATCTTATTACGATTGTACGGGAACCGGTCCGAACAGCTCTGATTTGGATGATTTTTGTTTTCAAATGTTGTTATTCAAAAATTCTCCTTTATAGGTTACAAATTGCCTCTCTTGTCGGATCCTTTTATTAATTTAACATTAATATGTTTGTGAACAAACATTATAGTAAAAAAAAATTATTGAGATTAAATGCTTACGCTTCCAAATAAAAATAAGAAATTGTATTTAATGATGCTTTCGTTAAATTTTTCTAAAATGAACTGTAAACATTTTCGACTTGCGATCCTTAGTGGTCAATATAAGTACATTCTGTATCATATGAATGTAATACAATTTCTTTCTTTCTTAATTTCAGGTCAAGCCGGTTACTCTGCATATAAGTACATCCCCTATGGACCCGTTCAAGAGGTATTACCGTATCTATCCCGTCGTGCGACCGAAAATATTGGTGTGCTTAAGAAAATTGAGAAGGAAAAGAAACTTTTGGCCAAAGAAATTAGCCGAAGAATAATGAAGGGTCAACTATTTTACAAACCAAAAGGCAATTATGTTCCAATTTAAGTTAACTTAAATTAATCACCTAACCATTAAAGTAAAAAACACCCCAAAAAAAAAAAACATTCTAATTAAAAAACAAAACAGCGTTTAAAAAATCTATGTTAATTTTTAATAGTCAAATTAGAAAAAAAAAAGTGAAAAAATGCTATTGATGTATTCAAAGTTATAGCCTCAAACAGTAATTTTTACATTTTATTTTATTGTATTTTATTTGTATTCTATATTATTTAATTTAATTTAATTTAATTTTATTTTTGATTCAATCAATACCGTATACAAGTTAAAATGAAGCATTCGAAGCAGGTTAAGAGACACTACGCGAGAGTATTTTGTTTAATGGTGAATCTGTGTTTATGTAACTCGTACATTTTGGGCTGCATTTTTATTTATTCTTTTCCCATCATTTTAATGTTAGTAATATGTTACATAGTAATTATAATTTTTTAAAATATGATTATTTAAAGCAAATGAAATGAGAGAAATAAGAAGAAATAATATACTACAATTTATCTGATTTTTTTTATTTGTATAAAAGAGAAAACCAAAATAATTGCCTTGTAAATAAAATGGAGAAAAACATTATGAATAAATTTACACCTGCTTCTTTCGATAACATCCAAAGAATTTCAAACTATGGGGCAATTTTGAAGTATGTATGTACGAGTTTCCTTTTTCTAAAACGCCCAATTTACTGCCTAGCAAAACTGGAATTGGTTTCTACATCATTTAACTAGACAGTTGAAATCTAGTGCTCTTGTGTTATTTTTTTGACATTACAGGGCTTAAATTTTTGAATAACGTGCCACATACGAATGTTTGGCTTATCATTATCTTTTATCGACATACACTCCTGTACCTTTTTTCAAATATCTTAGCTATCCCAGTGCTTCACCGCTATAACTCAAATTTTTTGGTTCCTTTATTTTTTTTCGCGCGCTTTTATGTAACTTTAAAATTTAACTTATTAAAATAAAGTAGCTAATAATTATGTTATATTTATAAACAAAGTAATAATTCAAGCGCTTTGCATTAATATATTGATTCTTGTATCATACAAAGAAATTAAAAACATTGTATGTTGGTACTTTTTAGCCGCATTTCCATTTGATCTTATCTGTATCAATTGTTAACAAATAACAAAAACAGAATGCTTCCTATCTGGGCCTACAAATTAGTTTCAACTCTAGTAGCATCTAAAAAAAATTGTTTTTTCGAGCCGAAATAAATTTAAAAGAAAATTATTCCTTTAACTTCCTCCAATAAAAAATGCCAGTTCAGGTCCTTTGAAAGCATTTCCTTAAATGGTAACACCAGTACCTAATCTCAAGGTCCTCAAAATATTAAATTGCTGCAAAAGTAACAAAAACATGGACTTACCTGTTACATTCCTCCAATCCTCACATCAATCGCAAACAATCTGAAGGAATTAATCTACGAAAAGTGATATTTTTAAACGGAAATTCCCACAAAACCAGTCACCGTTAGAGTAGTTTTTCCCCAAATTGGCCTTCTTTTATTATAAAGTGTAGGATCACGTGGACGAACAATCGAAAAAAAATTATCTTTTATGAAAATGTACCATCGCTCCACCAAATGAACCTTATCGGGAATTTGCTTCCCCGGAATTGATTCAACGATCGTCAATATCCTCTAGAATTATTCTCAAGCGACAAAAAAAATTATGAAGGAAATTTTATACACGATACCAATATGAATATTTGCTGGGAAAATACCCAGTTTGTCCACGATAACCTCAAATGTAACTTTATGAATCATGATTTGTAGTCTTTTGGCCCTTGGACTTTTTTTTATAAGCATATTTTGAGTTGGTTTGTAACCTTTATAGGTATAAGCTAGCGTTTGTTTGAGTCAAGAAACTCAATTTTGGCAGTTTTTCTGAAATCTTTATGGGAATCAATTGAATTTAACTTGCTCTAAGTTTTTATTTGGTACATGATCAGAAATTTTTTTATAAAGTTCACCTAATCTTTAGAAGCAATTTTAAACAGTATTTGAACTACAGAATTTTTAAATTTCTCGATAAATGACTACAATCTTTGCAGACTGCGATTTTTGCTCTCTTTTCTAGACTCAAAATTGTTTCAAGTGTCATGCTAAAATGTATTCCAAAAACTCCAGAAATAATAAAAAATACTTTAAAAAAAGGCCTTTCAAGCAAAAAAAAAAACATTCTAAACTCACTGTTTTATGCGAATTTGTACCTTAACATATCAATTTTTTAAAAATATTTCGTCAAAAATAGGAATATTTCCACCAGACTCCTAAATTAAAAGAATAATCTGAATACTTAACGGTTTTATTCCGAATTATCTAAAAGAATTATAATAAAGCGATAGATAAAAGTGCTACCAAGTTTGCAATAGTCTTTTGGTGTCACTTAATGTGATGCATATTAGTGTAAAGGAAACAACTTGCATATATTAGGCCCTATCGGAAAACTACAGGAAAATTTTATTTCCCTGGAAATATTTTTTTCCTCGGAGGTTTTTCAGCGGTCGTGAATTTTCCTTGATTTTTTTTCCAGGGAACAAACAAATTTATGAAATGACAGATAAATTTCCCTGCAAATTATGTTCCCGATAGCCATAAATTCCGAGGAAATTTTTTTAATCAAGAAAAAAATCTCGACATTTTAATAATCACAAAAGTCGATAAAAATCGATCATAAAAAATTTCATCATCATCATCGGCTCGACAACCGGGGTCCGGTCCTGGCCTCTTTCAACAAGTCTCTCCACCTATCCCGGTCTCGAGCCAACGCCATCCAGTTGCGCACCCCAAGGCTTTGGGCGTCCTGGTCTACGCCATCTCTCCAGCGCAAGCATGGTCTACCACGCTGCCGTCTACCATAGAATGTACCGCAAAAGACTTTCCGAGCAGGTTCCTCTTCGCTCATACGAGCTAGGTGCCCTCCCCACCGGAGTCTACCGAGCTTAATTTTTGTCACTATGTCTGCTTCAAGGTAGATTGCGTACAACTCATGATTGTACCGTCTCCGGAATCGTCCTTCCTCACATATGGGGCCAACAATTCTCCGTAAGACTTTTCTCTCGAACGCGGCTAAGAGGTCACAGTGCCTTTTGCTAAGCACCCAAGTCTCGGATCCATACATGAGTACTGGCAGGACCATGGTCCTGTACAGCAGCAGTTTTGAAGTTATGGTTAGATTTCTGGATTTGAATAGCTTTGACAGACTGTAGTAGGCTCTGTTGGATTTGAGAAGCCGCCCGCGTATTTCTTCTTCTATGTTGTTATCGGCTGCTACTGTCGACTTAAGGTATTTAAAGGATTGCACCACTTCAAATTCGTGCTCCGCTACCTTGATTGTTTGACCAACTGTTCTTCTCGCATTCGACGCCACCATGTACTTTGTTTTACCTTCACTAATGTGCAGCCCCAGATTTTGTGCCGCCTGCTCGATCTGGATGAAGGAATCGTGTACAGCTTGTTCGGTTCTTCCGATGATGTCGATGTCGTCTGCGTAAGCCAGTATCTGGCTGGACCTGTTGACGATGGTCCCTCTTGTTGCCGTGCCAGAGTCACGGATTGCTTTCTCCAACGCCAGGTTGAAGAGGAGGCAGGCCAAACCATCCCCTTGTCGGAGTCCATTAAAGATGTTGATTGGTCTGGATAGCAATCCGGCTATTTTAACTTGGCTTGTTACGTTGGTCATGGTCAACCTACATAGTCGTGTCAATTTATTTGGGATGCCGAATTCTCTCATGGCTTTGTAAAGTTCTACCCTGGCTATGCTATCATAGGCGGCTTTAAAGTCTATAAACAGATGGTATGTTGGGATGTTAAATTCTAGACATTTTTCCATCGCCTGCCTAAGGGTAAAAATCTGATCAGTTGTTGATTTGCCTGGAATGAAACCACACTGATAGTTTCCGATGATGGTTTTAGCGTATGGGGCTATCCGGTCTTGTAGGATAGAGGAGAGTATCTTATAGGCGGTACTCAACAACGTGATACCTCTATAATTGCTGCACGTTGTGACATCTCCCTTCTTATGTATGGGGCATATAATACCTTTTCGCCAATCTTCTGGCATTTCTTCATGCTCCCATACGTGCACTATGATGTCATGAATTGCTTGTCGTAAGGCTGGCCCGCCGTGGTGGAATAATTCGGCTGGTATGCCATCGGCTCCCGGGGCTTTGTTTTTCTTGAGCCGTCCTATAGCCTTCTCAACGTCTTCTATGCTTGGTGGCGGTAGCATAGGGTGTTCATCTTGAAGTAGTGGAGCCTCCACTTCTGCTGTGAGCTGACCATTTAGCAATTCATTAAAGTACACTTCCCATCGCTCCAGTATGCTTTGTGGATCCGTGATCAGATTTCCCTCTCCGTCCTTGCAGTATGTGCAGCGTGGTGTGTACTGCGTCATGTTTCGGACGGATTGGTAGAACTTCCGCGCCTGGTGCGGACCTCGCTCTCGGCTGCTCTCTATTTCACAGATTAGGTTCTTCTCCCAGGCTGATTTTTTCTGTCTGTGAAGCCGTTTTTCTATTCTTCTGAGCTCTTTATATTCCTCTTCGCGTGCCCGCGTTCTATGAGATTGTTGCATTGCTCGGTACGCAGCATTCTTACGTTCAGTCGCTAGCTTGCATTCATCATCAAACCAGTCGTTCCGATTTCTACGACTGCTGCCTAAGATGGAGTTGGCAGTACTAATGACAGTGTTCTTAAGGCGTGTCCACTTCTCATTTACGCCCAGCATACTGGCTCCAGGACTTACTCTCCCTAAATCAAGTGATTCTAGGGCGAGTCCTAACGCATTGCCAAAGGTGTTACTGGTGTTTTCGTTGCGTAGGGCAGCCGTGTTGATTCGAACCTGATCGGCGGATGCAATGCGTCTCCGCAAGGCAATCCGCCCTCGGAAAACCATACCAACAAGATAGTGATCCGAGTCGATATTGGCACCTCGGCACGTTCGTACCGTCATCAAGTTCGAGTAGTGGCGACGATCTATCAACACGTGGTCTATTTGGTTACGAGTGACTCCATCAGGTGATACCCAGGTGGCTTTGTAGATATCTTTACGCGGGAACCTGGTACTCGCAACGACCATGTTTTTCGATGCTGCCAATTCTAAGACTCGAAGTCCATTGTCATTAGTGTTCTCATGCAAACTATGGGTGCCTGCGTAATGCCTGAATACCGGCTCCCGACCTATTTTTGCGTTCAAATCCCCAAGGATGATTTTGACGTCATACCTTGGGCAGGCATTGAGGGCCCTCTCGACTTGTTCGTAGTAAGTCTCTTTTTCTTCGTCTGAGGACTCCTCCGTAATTAGAAATAAAAAATTTATTTCTAATTAATTGATGTAGTGGACTAACTAAGCCTACCCGGTCACTCCAAAGATTCGTGAATTTTTTAACAGCACAGTGTTATTATAGTCACTGAAAATAAGATTAATAAATGATTTTGGGCAATTTTTCAATTTGTTGGAAATATTCACTTTAAGTCAAAAAGCAGATAAAAGACTTTTTAGCGATAGGGACATTTTCCTACAACGTTGAAAATACAATATGCAAACAAAAAAAAAAAACGAATGTCGAAGAAGATGGTCTATAATGCGATAAGATGGAAGAAGATAAATGTTGTTTTATAATCACAAAACAGTCATTGTTTTCGTATAATAACTTCCCTAAAACATCAATTTAAGACTCGTACAAATGTAGCACCGGAAACGATGGAATCATTCATATGTGATTTACACTATATTTAACACGACAGACGGGCGTGTATTTCTGAATTAATATTACTTAAACTAGCTGTTAGTCGAGAAAGCCGTTTACTTTTATATTGTTGACTGCTTTTTGGGTTAAGGTCCAGTTATAGCGATCAGTTAAAACCGTCAGTAAAATTTTCTTTTGGACAATTTTGTATTTTGATTATAATTGATTTGTCACCGATTGGTATCAATTTCATGTGTCAAATATTTGGATTAAGTAAAGTAGGTAGGTACATATAAAACTATCCCAAAGAAATTTTTGACTGTTGGGACTGATCGTTATAACAGACTCCTAAGCTAAGAAATACCAAATTATTTTTAAGGACCATTTTGATTTAGCAATTTAGCATGTTGATAATGTATTGTGTATGTGTGTTTGATTGGATCCTAGGCATTCGGAGAAGCTCTACTGAATTCAATGGTTGGATTTTTATTAGTTTATATTTATACTTTTCAGTATTAAGAATAAACCTTACCTACTCACTACTTATTAATTATTAAGAAACTTTACTTTAACTTTTATTTATTTTTATATTTAGTTTTCCTTCCAACTGTATAGTTAAAAAAAAATTGTAAAATAAAATAAGAAAAAGCTTTTCTAATCAAAATTATCTACAATATACACTCATTCAGTAATTTTTAAATTCTCAAAATCTAAAGGGTGAAAATAATACCATTTTGTTATGTTTTTCGTTCCAAACAAACATAATTATATAAATCAAAACTTTGGACGCAATCGTTCCCTTCTTTTATTTATTTTCCAGTATTTTTTCCTTGCCTATCTTCTGGAGTTCATATTACATGAATTTTCAATAAATATGTATAACATTATACCGAAAACAAACAGGCTTGAAAGTTTGGTAGGTATAAACATTAGCCTGGGGTTCGAACCAGTGAACACGAAAACGATCGAACGTGTACCAACGTGTTGAATATTTGTCTCTCCATCTTTTTCGACAGATTATTATGGAGTCAGCAATCGTCAATACCTACATTTATGTCTGATGATTTTCATGTACGACGATTCGGCCCATAATAAAATCTGAATCTGAAAATACTCTTGAAGATTAAATTTATATTTATTTATATATTTATATTTATGTTCATAGTCAAATGATTATTTAGTTGAATTTTGGTCTTAAATAACTTTTGCAGAGATCGATTAAAAGAATTTGTGAACAATTTTGTACGAAGCGCGTTCCTATTCTAACCATAGTTAATTACTATAGTTGACAATAGGTAACTATGGTAGTTCCTTTTGTAACTACAGGTCTTTTACTTTACTCGCCCGCCCCGCGGGATCCCAAAACTACCCAAGAATTTAGGTATATGACGTCACATCATCATTCCTAAACTCTGTTTGAAGTGTCAAATAAATAAGATTCGTAACTATTTCCAACTCATCTCCAAGGTCCAAGTTATGAGTTGAAAGTATTGATCTGTCAAAGTGGATAGTTTGTTTACAAAACAATCCTGAACAATACCTAAATGATTCGTAAGAAAGCCAACAAATTGTAACAATGACACTTCAACATTTTTTTTTGACAAAACAACCGTAGTTAACCCGGATAAAAAAGAAACGAGGAACGCACCAACGATCTTTGGTTTGCGAGTTACAAACAGATGAAGGAAAGCAAATTATTCCCATGTAATTCGTATGGAAAATCGAAAAGTACGATGCGAAGCATCTACCTAATTATTAATTCAAGAGCTTGAATTGTATCATTTTTTTTTATACATAAACGAAACTTTTAAGCCTATTTGGATAAAAAAATTTACTTTTGAATCAATCTAGTGAACAAACATATATTTTTATTTAATATGTACGACATTAATTTAATATAATTTTTGTTTTGACAATGTTAGTATGTATTTAGGTAGTCTTAAACTATTTCAAATGACAATAATATACTTCTATAAACGTTATTAAACTAAGAAAAATTACTACCTATAAAAAAAAAAAAATAAAACAATAATTTTTCGGAAACACTTATACCATCATGCATGTATGTAAAACGTTTAAATGTTGTTTTTAATGTATTAAAAAAAAATTATAAAAAAATAGTGACCCGTTTTTAAAAAAGTGAACAGTTAAATTTATATTTAGTGTTTTACTTTTAAGTAAATATTTCGTTGATCCAATGTATGCTCACACATTAGGAAAGTATTTCTTAAACGTTTATGACCTAGTGATAAGATTAAAATTAAAAAATGATTTATAGAAAAAATATCTACCTAAAAATTGTAGTTCAAGTAACAAGCTATATTATTTTTCATAAGTATATGAAATAAAATACAATTATCGTTCTTTATATCAAGTTTGAAAAAAAAAAATAAATTAAAAAATGATAAACGTGCAGTATCTACTAAAATCTACTAAAAAGAATTACTTTAGAAGAGAGGGGGCACCACATATAAGACGAATACCATGAAACAACTCGTTTTAGTTCGGCCTGTTTCACCAGGTTTAACATTATACATCAGCTACAACAAATTTTTGATTTCATTTGTTCGTTGGTTAATTTTTAATCATTAATTGAAAAATAATTATTTTTCATATGCCACGTTCATGTGCCACGTTTTTACATGTTTTTTTTTCAAAAAGGTACGAATTTGTATGGTATGAGGCATTTTCAACCAACCTATGAGGCATTAAAATTTGGAATCCAATTGTACGATAACTTGGGCGCCGGCAACTGATAACGTATTTATGTAGAGGGGTCAAATACAAGCATTTTTCTATCTCCCCACGTTTGGGCGGGAGGGACAATTTCATGAAAATAATACTAAAAATGCAAACCAAATTATTAAAAAATAACTGTAATATCTACAACTAAGTTTCTATTTTTTTAAAGCCAATAGTCTGTTCTATTAGCCAGTTTTTAAATCAAGTGAAATCTATGCACAGTGTTTGAAAAAAAACGAGTTTCAAACTCAAAATTTAAGTGCAATTTTTAAAAACTTTCAGATTTTATATTATTTTTTTTTCTTAGAATTCGTTGCTCTTATTGGTTCTTAATCAAAATCTGAAAACTAAATGATTTTATGTTTTCTAATTTTCGAGAAAATTGAAAATTACCAAAACTACTACATATTTTAATTTAATTATTTTTATGAATAATTGAATGTGTAAATAAAGTTTCTTTAAACCCAGATTCTTTAAATGCAAGAGAAACTTTGCAAACATCCAACCTTGCATCTACCCCATGTCCTATAGTGAGCCGAAGCAGGGGCTACCTCACTGTTTATGCGCCGCGCCGTGATCTGGATGTGATAATTTAGAGTCAATCGCAGAAAATTGGAAACGGATTTTTGTAGGCGGGTCAAATATAAGCATTTCTTGCTATGGGAGGGGGGTCTATCTCGCCGGCGGGTTTCGATAAATACGACTTAAATGGAAAAACAAATATTATGAAGCAACAACAATACTTAAAATGGAAAACAATAAAGGTCTTAAAAGCCATTTCTAGTTTTCGAGAAAATTGAAAACTACTAGAAGTAGGTATAGGTACTTTTTTATGAGTTTTTTTTTATATTTATGCGATCTTTTTTTTTGAATAATTTATTAAATTATTAATAATTATTAAAAAAACAACGGTTCAAAATTCGATTGTATGTTCGTTTTTTAATGGTCAAGCTGGGTTCGGACTTCAAATTTAAAATGTCGAAGCAAATTTGTAAGAAAAGCGAAGGAGATCCAAAATTTCCGAGGTATGTTCATTAAAACAAATCTTTTAAACAAAAGTTCTTTAACTAAATAATTTTATTATTTTTATATTATTAAAAATTATATTGAAACTGAAAAAATAAACTCACAAACACATTAGTAAGTAGGTACCAAAGAAACGAAATCAGAACAAAAATTTTGACTCTTTGGTATAGTTTGTTGGAAATAAAAGTGCTGTTTTTTGCTTAGACGATGCCGAGTTGATCTTGGAAAAGGGAAGTAGGGAAGTAGATTCTTTTTTTATTTCTCAAACCTCAAGTAAATCTACTTCGATCGAATTAAAGCACGAACCCTGGCCAAAGGTTTGAATGTTTTCAACATTAGAATGGCCGCGTTCACATTCGTATAAGATAGCCTATCCAATTCGCTACCAGTATATTTGCGAATCTTTTTCCATCAGCTGTTATTTAACATAGGATTACAACAACAGAAAAATATCTGGATAGCTTTAGATTTTTATGGGAACACGGCCAACGAAGAATGTGCAGACTAGTAAAATAAAAAATTATGGTTATGCATAACACCTCCCCCCTTTAAAGTAAACAATAATCTTGAAGAGATTTTGTTTACAACCTATGTTCATTTATTGGTTCTTTTGTTATTCTATTTCTTACATTTAATACTCTATTTTTCTTATATAATTTTTTCTTACAATTTCGTTGTTGCTTAACGCAAAGTATACAAATTAAAATTAATGATATAATTATAATTATTCCAAAAGTTCCAAATACATAATTTAATTCTTCTTTCTCAAATTTATCATATAAGCTATGTGCTTTTTGGTCCACATCATTCAAAGGAATTGATAAATCTCTCAAAATCTTTATGTTTCTTATTTGTAACCTTTCAATTTGTTTATTATTATTATTATATAAAGGAATGTTTTCGCAACAATCCTCAAAATAAAAATGATATTCATCATCATTTGTTTCACTTATAGTTATGTTTTTTGTTACAATGTATGTATTTTCTGAATGAAATTCACAATTTGGTTCAAAAATGATAGTACCAATATCATTTAAATATCTTTTTGTTGTCCCATTTAAACATTTTTCTTCAAAGGTTGTTTCTTTGCTTAAGGCATATATATAATAGTTTTCACTAACTTCGTGGAATATTTCCATCTCAACATTTAACTTATTTAGTTTACAATCATTTGTTTTTTTTCGCATAAAAATATCTTTTATACAATTGGGAGTTTTGCGAATATTATTAGTAATTAGGTTGTCACAAATGAAATACGAATTAATCTTTTTACATTTTTCGGGTACAAATGAGTTTGTAAAAGCATTGTTTT
The DNA here is from genome assembly GCA_948107695.1 of Meliscaeva auricollis. NCBI lineage: Eukaryota > Metazoa > Arthropoda > Insecta > Diptera > Syrphidae > Meliscaeva > Meliscaeva auricollis. The sequence goes on along the minus strand of OX403617.1, from coordinate 50,310,267 downwards.
CTATATTTATTATTAAATATTTTTCATCTTGGTTTAACATGTAAAACTTTTTATCTTTTAAAATAGGAATATAAATGATTTCATATGTTGTAAATTTTACTTTAGATATTATAGGAATTTCTAATACAATTTTTATTTCTTTATTTTTTAAATAACATTTTACTGTCGATTCTGAAATAATTTCGTTATAATTTTCAATTTTTGGTTCGTATAGTAAGTTTTCTTTTTCCTTGTGATTATTTAAAATTTCTATAAGTTTACTGGGTTTTAATATTATAGGATGTAAAATTTTAACTCTGAGTAATAAAATTGCTTGCAAAGCTATATCTGTCTCAATATCTAATTCCATTGTTTTATCTAATATATTTGATTTTAATTCTCCAAATAAGATTGGTATATTATTTTGTTCTTCAGTTTTGTCCTTATTTATTTTATCAATAATTTCATTAATTTTCAATTCTTGTTTGTGGTAACCTTCTTGTAAAATTTGATTTTGTTCATTGAGACTTTTCATTATTTGTATATTAGCAATTTGGACATCGACTATCTTATTATTAGAACCTTTAAGTTTAGATATTCTGTCTTCAATACTTTCTGCATCTTGTGAATCCATTGTTCCAAACAATACTTTTAATCCGGTACCTATTATATTGATTAAACCTCTTTTTCCTCTTTTTCTAATATTTTCATCATATAAATTAAACCCTAGTATATCTTTTGTATCTTTTAATCTTCTTTTAATTTTATCTAAATGTATGGATAATCTTTGATTAAATTTGTTACATTCTTGTGAGTAATCTACACACATATTGTTCAAAAATTCTGAATTTGATTGTATAATTGAAATTGTTTTTTCCAGTTCTTGGAAATTTATTGAATTAATAATAATAATTTGTCCACTTTTCACGTATGTTTCTCCTAAAGATTTATAATACACTCCGCTTGATTCGAATTTTCCATATATTACGCCATGGACGCATATACATTGTAAAATCAATCTGAAAAAGTTAATTTTCTCTTGGTGAGAAATGTTTTATTTTGCTTTTATTGTATTTAATATACTGGTTATTTCTTTTAATAACCACTGAATCTCCAATAATTTTAAGGATTTTGTAAGGTCCTGAAAACTTCTCACCTAACTTATCTCTTTTATCGTTTTCAACTAAAATAATATCTTTTACTTTAAAGTCTTTTACTTTCCTACCTAAACTTTGATCGTATCTCTGTTTAGATTTAAATTTATTTTTGAGTTGTGTTTCTTTGACTTGTTTTTCTATTCTGCATAATTTTAGTTGAAGTTCCTGTGTATAATCTGTATGTGTTTTATAATTTAAACTCCCGAAATCACTAGGTGGATTCGCTTTTCTACCGAACAAAATTTCGTACGGTGTTAAACCTGTACTACAATGTTTTGAAGTATTATAACAAAAATAAGCGTATTGAAATAGTTTTGAATACTCTGGCTTAGTTCTATCTTTTATCATTGTTCTGAGATATTCTCCTAATCTAGCATGTGCTCTTTCAGCAGATCCATTACTTTGAGGATAAGCACTACTTGTTCTCATGTGCTTTATTGTAAAAATTTTGCACAAATCTTGCATAACTTCGTTAATAAATTCACCTCCATTGTCTGTTAGAATGATTCTTGGGATACCAAAATATAATATCCAATGATCTGTAAATGCTCTGGCTATTGTTTCACTTTTCTTATAATCTATTGGGATAAATTTTATGTATTTACTTAAATCATCTTGAATTGTCAAACTGTACAATGTTTTATTCCCTTCTTTATATGGTCCGGTTAAGTCCATATCTACCTTTTCTAAGGCATAATTGGCAGTAGAAGTTATTTTCATAGGATTTTTACCTGAATGTCTATCAATTTTTTGTTTTTGACATTGCACACACTTGGATATATAATCGATTACATCGTTATTTAAACCTTTCCAATGGAATCTATCTCTTATCCTAGCTATTGTGACCTTTTGTCCACCATGACCTCCTATAAAACTTTCGTGATTTTCTTTTATTATTAGTTTGCGTTCTTCTAAGTCGTTAATATTATAAGTGCCCTGTATTGAATCACTTTCTTCGTCTGAAATATTTTCTGGTATTTCTCTTTCTCTCAATATATTCTGGTTTATTTTTTGTCTAACACTTTTACTTGTACATGGTTCTTCTGTTCCACATTCTTCTTCGTATATTCTACGTAAAACATTTTCATCTTCTTCATCTGAAGAGTCTTTACCAAAAATTTCATCTATTAATGCATTTGTTTTTTCATCACTTCTAGTCATTACTGGATATATTTTTTTTAAACTTTGAATTTTTACTTGATATATATTTCTACTCAGTTCATCTGCTACGACATTATCGACCCCTTTTTTATATTGTATGGAATAATCATACTCTTCTAATTTTAATCGCCATCTAATAAGACGACTTCCTGGATTTTTTACGTTAAATAACCATGTCAAAGGACGATGGTCAGTTTTTATAATAAATTTTTGCCCATATATATAAGGCCTAAAATGTTGAACTGCCCATAAAATAGATAAACATTCTTTCTCTGTAGTACTATACCTACTTTCTGCTTGATTTAAATTTCGACTAATAAAATGAATAGGTAAATCTTTACCTTCTTTTTCTTGAGACAATACTGCCCCTATGCCACTATTGCAGGCATCTGTAGTTATGATGAAGGTCTTCTCAAAATCTGGATACTGTAACATTGTAAAACTTTTTAATTCGTCTTTTAACATATCAAAGGCATTTTGTTCTTCATTTTTCCATTTCCAAATAGAATTTTTCTTAAGTAATCTATATAGTGGTGAAAGTAATGTACTAAAGTTTTTGATGAACTTTCTGTAATAGCCTATCATTCCCATAAACGATTTTATACCTTTTGGATTTTGAGGACTTTGTAAATTATTTATAGCTTCAACTTTCTTTAAATTCGGTGTCACGCCATTACTTGTAATAGTGTACCCTAAATAATCTACTTCTTGTTTTAAGAACTCAGTTTTATCAATTTGAATTTTTAGATTGCTACTTTTAAGTCTATCAAATACCTTTGTTAATCTCTCATTATGTTGTTCTACTGTTTCTCCAAAGACGACTATATCATCCATATAAACAAAACAGTCTCTACCTTGTAATCCATCGAGACCATATTCATCAACCTCTGAAAACATGCGGGAGCATTCTTAAGACCGAATGGCATTCGAAGAAATTCAAAATGTCCATAAGGTGTAGAAAACGCAGTTTTTTCTATACTTTCTTCATCAAGTGGAATCTGATGAAAACCCGATTTCAAATCTAAGGTTGTGAAAAACTTTTCATTTCCTAGCTTATCTAAAATGTCTTGAATGTTAGGTATTGGATAATTATCGGAAATGGTGATTTCGTTCAACTTACGAAAATCTATTACCATTCTCCATTTTCGGATTCCGCTGGCGTCTAGTTTTTTTGGAACAACCCACAATGGACTTGACCAAGGTGATATACTATGCCTTATAACATTTTCTTTTAAAAGCTTTTTAATTTGTGTATTAACCTCTGCTTCATGTATTTTTGGATACCTATATGTTTTTACATTATTTGGTATGTCGTTTGTTGTTCGAATATTATGTTTAATAGCATTTGTTTCAGATAAACACTCATCATTTAAACAAAAAATATCCTCGTATTCTTTTATTATGTTTCTTAGTGATTCTAATTGCTTTTTATCTTTTATGTGTTCAATCCTCACTTTACCCCAAATTTCATCAAATTTTCTTGACTCATAATTATTAAAGAACAGTGACTTTATAGGTGCGCTTGAAGAATCGAATTCTTCGATCCGTTGGCCTATGCGGTTTGATTCTACTAATCTATCTTTATCACCAAAATTTGTATTAGTAGACATTGACATTAAAGGTGCACTTGAGGAATTATCTTCCTTAATCCGTATTACTTAATTCGTCTTTGTATAATAAGTTTATACATTCCCTTTCATTAAAGAGCTTTTGCTTATTACAATCAATTTTAAATTTAAAATACTGAAGAAAATCACTGCCTATGATTCCATCGTAATAATTAAGTACATCTTCGGTTATTATATGGAAATTAAATTCATTAAAGATGCCGTGTGTCAATTCAATTCCTAATTTCGCAGTACCTAAACTGTTTCTGTTGCTTTTTCCAATTCCCCTTAAAATAATCGTTATATTTGAACGCAAATCTTTTTCAAAAATACATTTTTGTTTAAGTAATGATACTGCTGCTCCAGTATCGATTAACATATTAAAAGATTTATTTTTATAAATCATTTCTACACGAGGGCTTCCTAACATTACAGACGAAATAGTTGCCTCTTTAACTATTCGTTTTTTCGAAAATTTTGTGCTTTATTCATATTGTTATGAAATGGATTTTCTCTATTTAAATCCTGTTCCCATTATTTTCCTAGCCTTATTGACTAAATGCTTTTGGTCTTTTGTGAGTTCTATTTTTTGTTCAGGATTGTTTTCCTTTTGAATTGGATTCATAATAATTATTATTTTTTTTTTTTAAATAATAAAATTTGGCACAATGACGCTTTGGTAAAGTGACATTGTGCCGAACTTTAGCGTTTGGTGTAATGTCGCTTTTGTAAAGTGTCATAGGGCCAAATTAGAAAGTGACATTGGGCCAAATGTAGAAATTCGGCACAATGACATCTAGAAACTATCTTTTAGATGGAACATTCAATGTGGTTCCAAGTTGCGGCTACAAACAGTTATTGATTATACACATTTCTCATAATGAGCATGTAAGTAAAAAGATTTTTTAATTTTCGCGGCGAATTATGCTCAGAAACTGTAGATTTGATGTATTCAAATGTTTTTTAATCAAATATTAAGTTTTTGAGCATAAGATAAAGTAATAGTAAGAGATGTGTTCTTATTTAGTTTAATTTTAAGATATATGTAAGTGAGTGATAAACTTAAAAAAGAATCTAAAGCCGCTGTCTTAAGTAATGAAGAGGAAGCTAAAAGCGAAGCGGAAAAAAAGTTTTTGCCAGGGGAGTATGGATTTGTGTTCTGAAAATTAAAAATTCACGCGAATTTTTAACTTTAAGTGAGTGATAAACTTAAAAAAGAAATCTAAAGCCGCTGTCTTAAGTAATGAAGAGGAAGCTAAAAGCGAAGCGGAAAAAAAAATTTGCCAGGGGAGTATGGATTTGTGTTCTGAAAATTAAAAATTCGCGCGAATTAAGACGACGCGAGCTTAGAGAGTTTAAAGCTGGTCTCGAAGTTAAATAATTTTTTGGTATATTTCACCGCTGCCACCAATTTGTTATGCACGAAATTTCTTAAATAAAATAAAAGATTGTAATTTATTTTATAATGAAAAAACGACTTTATTTCTCGGAGTTTTACTTAAGACTAATTTCAAAACAAATCTGAAGCATCAAAATATTTATCATTGTTTACTTTATCAAAGACATCGAATATGATACTCATGATACTCATATTCGACACACAAGCGAGATAAGAAACGAAGTGGTATGCATAAACAACATTTAAGATGAATTTAATGGTGAGACGTTTTGGTCTCTACTTGAAAGATAAACAAAATATGTTCTATGCAATTGCTGACAAAGGAATTTATGATTTGAAGTGGACATTCAAAACGAAGAATGTGCAGACTAGTAAAATAAAAAATTATGGTTATGCATAACACACAAACATACGATTTTTTGCTTGTCTAAGTCCAACCTACACACCCTATTTTTTTGTCACACCTTCTGCCAATCACCCTGTATATGTAGGTATATATTTTATGCTGCTGTCATACAGTAGTGCTCAGTTAATACGATTTTTTCATTTATTTACATTTATCATACATAGCTGTTGACTTTAGTAGCTATTTCCAGTGAAAACAGAGAATACATTCAAAGTTCCTTAAATGAAAGGAAATTTGGCATACACCGAACCTCGCACATACCCCAAATCCTATAGTAAGACCAAGCAGGGGGGTCTCACTACAGGATTTTTTTTTATAATCCATATTGTATTTTTTACTTACAAAATAAGACTACGTAAAATTCTCAAGCAAAAAAAAAGACTAATTGAATTAAAATAGTAGTTTTGGTAATTTTTTATTTTCTCGAAAACTAGAAAACATAAAATCTTCAGTTTCTGATCAAAAATTCATAATAGCAACGATTTTTTAAGAAAAAAAAAAATAAATATAAAACCTCAAAGTTTTGAAAAATTACACTTAAAACATTTTTTTTATGTTTTTTTTCGAAAATGTTGAGTTTGAAAGGAGTTTTTTTCAAAAACTATGGATATATTTCACTTGATTTAAAAACTAGCTAATAGAACAGAGTATTGGCTTTATCCATTTAAAGAATTTTTTCATGAAATTGCCCCTCCCGCCCAAAACGGGGGGAGATAGATCCTCACCCAGAGTAAAAAATGCTTGCATTTAACCCCTCTACGAAAATACGTTAACAATTGTCAGCGCCCAAGTTATTGTACTCGTGCCTCTTGTTGCGTATAGGACATATTTTCATACAAAAGTCAAGGAGATGACGAAGAGAAAACGACCTTTACTTCTTATAAAGCCGATATCTTTTGCAGTAATAGAGATAGGGTCTGATTACTCTAATAGAAAGATCTGTTTTTTCTCTAATTCCCCATTTTTAAATTATTAAAATGTATGACGATAACGTGTAAAGATAATTTTTTGTTAGAAAAGTAGTAAATTAACGAATATTAAATTAATTTATAATACCTTCTAAAATTTTAGCTAAACTATTATCTATAAAAAAAAAACAAGTTTTCTACCATTCTAATTTTTGTGGTCAAGAAAAAATGGCACGTTAATCTTTTAGGTATATTAACTAAAACTAAACTAAGTTCGATTTATAAATTACATAAAATTAGATTGTTGTAATAAGTGTAGGAAAAAATTGTTTTTTAATTGTGGTCATATAGTATGAAAAATGTGAACCGTGAATCTTAGGTTAGGTTAGGAAAAAGGGCTGACAGTTGTTCTTGTTACCGTCACACTTAGATCAATGTAGATCCATTGTGATACCCTAGGGATTGTGATTCCCATATGTTGAAACCTATGCAAATATAATAAAACTTGTGTCGTACAACATTTTTGTTCTGTTTCGCACGTCAGTGGCGACAATTGCTGGTGTCAGGGCGAGGTGCCCAGTCACCGTTTGTTGCCGCCCCTGCGTTGTGTTGTGCTTTGTCGTTTAGCGTAGAGGCTTCAATTGCTGGTGTTAGGGCGAGGTGCCCAGTCTCCTTTTATTGTTACCCCCATGTGTGTTTTGCAGTTGTGTTAGTTCGTTGTGTTATTGTTATAGTCGTTCAACGGAGAGCGGCAGTTTCTGGTGTTAGGGTGAGGTGCCCAGTCACCGTTTGTTGCCGTTCCTGCGAGAAGCCTATATGATGTTCGGTAGCTTTGGTTCGTTGTGTTGTTTTCTTTCAGCGTAAGAGTAGGAATTGCTGGTGTTAGGGCGAGGTGCCCAGTCTCCGTTCGTTGCTGCTCTTACGAGAAGTTCGTGTGTTGTATTGTTTGTTGAGGAAGATCATGAGTTTTCAAGCCATTTTGTGGCATTTGTGAATTTTAGTATGCTTTTGCTTGGAAGCTCAGAAAGATTCTCAAGGTCGTTAAAAAAGTGGCTACCAAGGAGCCTGTTTCTGAGATGACAGAGCGCAGGGCAGTGGCAAAGAAAGTGCGCGGTATCTTCATGTAACTCCTCGTCACCACATCCTCTACAAATGTCGTCCATACTTAGTTTCATCTTCTTTCTATGGTAACCCAGTTGGTTGTGTCCAGTGGTGATACTCACTAAGAGAGAGAGGGACTCTTTATTTAGATGAATGACATTGTCGGTTCTTTGTTTGTTGAAATTAGGCCATAACTTTCTTATTATAACATAGGTTTCAAGCAAACTCCATCTGTTGTTAGTTTTGGCTAGTACTTTCTTCCCGATTACCTGTTTGAGGTTACAGGGTGGGATCTGAACAGATGATTCTGCCGGGAATCTTACTAGAAATAATCTAGTCAAATACATTATTTTATGACGGGAGGCCAAAAGTGTAAGCAGATTATTGTAACGAAGCTGTCTTTAATCATTTGTTTTATGTAGTGTAGTAGGTGATGTAACATGATTTGAAATAGGCCCCTGGTTAGCTTTAGGTGCCCGTCAGGAAATCTATTGACACACTCATTGCCGTATCTACGTTATGGAGTTTATACCCCACACCCAATTTTTTTTTTAATGACCAAAATAAATAGAAGTCAATTTGAGAGTAAATATGCTCTCGGATAAGGTTGGAAGGAATTCAACTGTAAACATGTTTGAAAGCTGTTCGCAGCATATTTACTAATAAATGAACATCTTACATCTTAAGATTTTTCATATTTTCTCATTAATGCCAGTGTCATAACTGGATCAAATTAAAACGGGACCCCATGGGGACCACCAGCTTTCAAATACAAAATGAATCATCAAAATCGATCACTCCAGTAAAATTGTTAACCTCCTCATTTTTTAAAGTCGGTTAAAAATGTATTCATCGGATAAATAATATAACCGAAGGAGTGCTGAAGTGTTGGACATCAAGGAGACGTGCAGTCGTGTAGTATTTGCACCTGGTAAGTTACTTTCCACGCAACTTGGAAGTAAGTTCGCGTACTACATAGATTTTTTTTTCGCTTTGTCGTCCCCATAAGAAGAAAACAAAAAAAAACTCGAAAACTTTTGATTTTACTTTAGGTTCACGCGCTGACTGCCAGGTCCACGATACCATGTCAATATTCAAAATAGAAACAATATCGAACAACAATATTTGCCTTTTTCATTGATATTAAGCAGCTATCAAAGCTATAAGAGGCCCACTTCACACGAGACTAGTTATTCCGGGATGTACATATGTACTAATATCGGTTTAATTCTTCTGTTCGACTTCACACGGGATGAAAAATTTTAATACATAAACTATATTCAAATGTATTTGTTTAGACACATATTATTTTCAGAACCCCCAAAATGAAAAGTTGTGTGTATTAGTTTTATTCTTCCGTTCTTCCACTTGAAACTTGGAAGAAGATTTTGTGCGGTGCGGAATTAAGTAATCTGATACACAGAAATTATACTATTTTTTGCTACTTGGGTTCGGTAAGCCGCCTTTCCCGCCACCGTAAAAATTATTCTACCCCAGAAAGGATTAGTCTCATGTGAAGAGGCCCATTAATTGATGTTCGACTTACTCAAAATAAGTCAAAAACTGCAATGGTATTTCTACGCGATATTTGTATATACACGGACATAATGAAATTCAAGCCAACGAATGTGCCCACGAACTAGCCAGGTAAGGTTCAGCCCTTTATCCAAGAAACAATGATCCGACATCACCATTGTAAGTAGTCGTGAAAGGATGAAAATAGATGAACACTGCCTATCTCGATTAAGCTCGAATATCTGAGCTCCCTCTAAAAAAGTTGCAGTTAATCATGTGCATTAGATGAAATCACCTTCAAAATAACATGATATTTGAGGCTTGGGGGGGCTTAGGCCCCTGAGCCCCCTCCCCTCCCTCAATACGCCACTGTAATGTACGGTAACCCTTTAGAGTACGTAAGAGACAGATAAGTCGAATCTTGTTTTGGAGGAACCGGAGCTTAGTCAGCGACTAGCCGCTGACTAAGCTTTGGTTCGTTTTATCATTTTTCCTATATCAACTATCCATACAATAAAGCATCAAGCAATGGCATTAATAGCCTGTTTCGACTCATGTGCTGTTTTCTATATCTGACTCATCTTTGTATCTGGAATGCTGTTTGTTTCCTTTTTTTCTATACGGAACAAATTTGTGGGGTGTGTTCATAAATATTTGGGTTAATTTCATGGAAATGAGGTGGAAATTATTTCATTTCGAGCTGAGAATTTGTATAGGAAATTAATTTATTTGAAAGCTCATTTGGCAAACTTGATCGAAATAATTCCATTTGCTCTAGTCGAAACAGGCTAAGGCCTTACAAGCGAGCGATACACACGGTATCCCTATTGAGAAAGAGAGTGATAATATTATTCGTTTCACATATTATTAACCACGTCGATTTTTGTTTTAATTCCACAACTAAATGTAACCGAAGATATTCAATTTAACATTATTATCTCAAAAACCAGGCTTTGAAAACTTATTATGTGTTTAAGATAATTAATTAAGATTTTTTTTTTTAATAATTAAGATAATGTGTTTTAAATATTTACCAAAGCTGATTTGTTTTTTAATTTCATAAGTAAATGTATAAAATTGCATTTTTTGAGTAAAATAAACACGCTTTACAAATATTCTGTGTAATTAAAATCCAATTTTTTTTTTTGAAAAACTGAAGAAAAGGAACAATTTTTTGCACGACCTTTATGTAGTAATCTTTGTTTTTCAAAATTGTGAATTTATTTAATACAAGAATTTATAAACATTCACAATATCATCTTCTTTTTAATTCAGTTTTTTTTTTAATGACCAAAATAAATAGAAGTCAATTTGAGAGTAAATATGCTCTCGGATAAGGTTGGAAGGAATTCAACTCTAAACATGTTTGAAAGCTGTTCGCAGCATATTTACTAATAAATGAACATCTTACCTTGAGACTGCTACCTGTCCTAAGCTAGGACTCGGTGATTGACCGATTCAATGTTACATCGTTGAAGCATTTTTTCTTTTTTGTCATTTCTAGATTTCTCCTGAACGACTTATACTTGACTCCAAAGATATTTACTATCTTTACCTATGTATATGTAAGCTTTGTTATGTACTCAATCGAGTGAGACCAAAATCAAGATGATAATTACCGTGACGAAGAGTAACTTGTGTTTCAGGCACGTACACGGGCCACACACACTGAGCTAAAATTAAAACAAAATAATCTTTTATAAGCAAAATGTCGTTAAGTGCAAATTCCTCGGCATAATGAACTTATTTAATACAATCAATAAAACCAAGCAACCGACTTCAAATTTAAGATTTTTCATATTTTCTCATTAATGCCAGTGTCATAACTGGATCAAATTAAAACGGGACCCCATGGGGACCACCAGCTTTCAAATACAAAATGAATCATCAAAATCGATCACTCCAGTAAAATTGTTAACCTCCTCATTTTTTAAAGTCGGTTAAAAATGTATTCATCGGATAAATAATATAACCGAAGGAGTGCTGAAGTGTTGGACATCAAGGAGACGTGCAGTCGTGTAGTATTTGCACCTGGTAAGTTACTTTCCACGAAAAGCGGAACGGAGCTGATCCGCAGTCTCCAGAGGTTAAACCCGCTGATTCCAATGCATGACTGGGCAGTCATTAAGACTGAAGAACCGCAAAAGAACAGCGCGTCTTACCTTCTGAGGATCTGCGAGGTTAGTCGTGGGCCCCTCGAAAAAGCCGATTTTAAGCTCCGTTTTGGCATTAGGAATGCCAAAATAAAGATTCTGCAAAGTCAGGAAGCGGACCCTAACCTAGTTGAGGATATCGTCGAGGATGACGATACCCCCAAAGAGGCAGGGTTCTCCGGCGAGAGGCTGGTAACTGACGATGCAGAATCCAATACAAATTAAAAACATGCTGCACGTCGTTCAGGTTAATCTGAAGCATTCTAAATGTGCTTCAGATAACCTGAGAGTTTTCCTAAGGGAGGAAAACTTTGATGTGGGCATCATACATTGCTGGTGTTAGGGCGAGGTGCCCAGTCTCCTTTTATTGTTACCCCTAAGCATGTGTGTTTTGCAGTTGTGTTAGTTCGTTGTGTTATTGTTATAGTCGTTCAACGGAGGAGCGGCAGTTTCTGGTGTTAGGGTGAGGTGCCCAGTCACCGTTTGTTGCCGTTCCTGCGAGAAGCCTATATGATGTTCGGTAGCTTTGGTTCGATGTGTTGTTTTCTTTCAGCGTAAGAGTAGGAATTGCTGGTGTTAGGGCGAGGTGCCCAGTCTCCGTTCGTTGCTGCTCTTACGAGAAGTTCGTGTGTTGTATTGTTTGTTGAGGAAGATCATGAGTTTTCAAGCCATTTTGTGGCATTTGTGAATTTTAGTATGCTTTTGCTTGGAAGCTCAGAAAGATTCTCAAGGTCGTTAAAAAAGTGGCTACCAAGGAGCCTGTTTCTGAGATGACAGAGCGCAGGGCAGTGGCAAAGAAAGTGCGCGGTATCTTCATGTAACTCCTCGTCACCACATCCTCTACAAATGTCGTCCATACTTAGTTTCATCTTCTTTCTATGGTAACCCAGTTGGTTGTGTCCAGTGGTGATACTCACTAAGAGAGAGAGGGACTCTTTATTTAGATGAATGACATTGTCGGTTCTTTGTTTGTTGAAATTAGGCCATAACTTTCTTATTATAACATAGGTTTCAAGCAAACTCCATCTGTTGTTAGTTTTGGCTAGTACTTTCTTCCCGATTACCTGTTTGAGGTTACAGGGTGGGATCTGAACAGATGATTCTGCCGGGAATCTTACTAGAAATAATCTAGTCAAATACATTATTTTATGACGGGAGGCCAAAAGTGTAAGCAGATTATTGTAACGAAGCTGTCTTTAATCATTTGTTTTATGTAGTGTAGTAGGTGATGTAACATGATTTGAAATAGGCCCCTGGTTAGCTTTAGGTGCCCGTCAGGAAATCTATTGACACACTCATTGCCGTATCTACGATATGGAGTTTATACCCCACACCCAATTTTTTTTTTTAATGACCAAAATAAATAGAAGTCAATTTGAGAGTAAATATGCTCTCGGATAAGGTTGGAAGGAATTCAACTGTAAACATGTTTGAAAGCTGTTCGCAGCATATTTACTAATAAATGAACATCTTACATCTTAAGATTTTTCATATTTTCTCATTAATGCCAGTGTCATAACTGGATCAAATTAAAACGGGACCCCATGGGGACCACCAGCTTTCAAATACAAAATGAATCATCAAAATCGATCACTCCAGTAAAATTGTTAACCTCCTCATTTTTTAAAGTCGGTTAAAAATGTATTCATCGGATAAATAATATACCGAAGGAGTGCTGAAGTGTTGGACATCAAGGAGACGTGCAGTCGTGTAGTATTTGCACCTGGTAAGTTACTTTCCACGCAACTTGGAAGTAAGTTCGCGTACTACATAGATTTTTTTTTCGCTTTGTCGTCACCATAAGAAGAAAACAAAAAAAAACTCGAAAACTTTTGATTTTACTTTAGGTTCACGCGCTGACTGCCAGGTCCACGATACCATGTCAATATTCAAAATAGAAACAATATCGAACAACAATATTTGCCTTTTTCATTGATATTAAGCAGCTATCAAAGCTATAAGAGGCCCACTTCACACGAGACTAGTTATTCCGGGATGTACATATGTACTAATATCGGTTTAATTCTTCTGTTCGACTTCACACGGGATGAAAAATTTTAATACATAAACTATATTCAAATGTATTTGTTTAGACACATATTATTTTCAGAACCCCCAAAATGAAAAGTTGTGTGTATTAGTTTTATTCTTCCGTTCTTCCACTTGAAACTTGGAAGAAGATTTTGTGCGGTGCGGAATTAAGTAATCTGATACACAGAAATTATACTATTTTTTGCTACTTGGGTTCGGTAAGCCGCCTTTCCCGCCACCGTAAAAATTATTCTACCCCAGAAAGGATTAGTCTCATGTGAAGAGGCCCATTAATTGATGTTCGACTTACTCAAAATAAGTCAAAAACTGCAATGGTATTTCTACGCGATATTTGTATATACACGGACATAATGAAATTCAAGCCAACGAATGTGCCCACGAACTAGCCAGGTAAGGTTCAGCCCTTTATCCAAGAAACAATGATCCGACATCACCATTGTAAGTAGTCGTGAAAGGATGAAAATAGATGAACACTGCCTATCTCGATTAAGCTCGAATATCTGAGCTCCCTCTAAAAAAGTTGCAGTTAATCATGTGCATTAGATGAAATCACCTTCAAAATAACATGATATTTGAGGCTTGGGGGGGCTTAGGCCCCTGAGCCCCCTCCCCTCCCTCAATACGCCACTGTAATGTACGGTAACCCTTTAGAGTACGTAAGAGACAGATAAGTCGAATCTTGTTTTGGAGGAACCGGAGCTTAGTCAGCGACTAGCCGCTGACTAAGCTTTGGTTCGTTTTATCATTTTTCCTATATCAACTATCCATACAATAAAGCATCAAGCAATGGCATTAATAGCCTGTTTCGACTCATGTGCTGTTTTCTATATCTGACTCATCTTTGTATCTGGAATGCTGTTTGTTTCCATTTTTTCTATACGGAACAAATTTGTGGGGTGTGTTCATAAATATTTGGGTTAATTTCATGGAAATGAGGTGGAAATTATTTCATTTCGAGCTGAGAATTTGTATAGGAAATTAATTTATTTGAAAGCTCATTTGGCAAACTTGATCGAAATAATTCCATTTGCTCTAGTCGAAACAGGCTAAGGCCTTACAAGCGAGCGATACACACGGTATCCCTATTGAGAAAGAGAGTGATAATATTATTCGTTTCACATATTATTAACCACGTCGATTTTTGTTTTAATTCCACAACTAAATGTAACCGAAGATATTCAATTTAACATTATTATCTCAAAAACCAGGCTTTGAATACTTATTATGTGTTTAAGATAATTAATTAAGATTTTTTTTTTTAATAATTAAGATAATGTGTTTTAAATATTTACCAAAGCTGATTTGTTTTTTAATTTCATAAGTAAATGTATAAAATTGCATTTTTTGAGTAAAATAAACACGCTTTACAAATATTCTGTGTAATTAAAATCCAATTTTTTTTTTTTCAAAAACTGAAGAAAAGGAACAATTTTTTGCACGACCTTTATGTAGTAATCTTTGTTTTTCAAAATTGTGAATTTATTTAATACAAGAATTTATAAACATTTACAATATCATCTTTTTTTGAATTCAGTTTTTTTTTTAATGACCAAAATAAATAGAAGTCAATTTGAGAGTAAATATGCTCTCGGATAAGGTTGGAAGGAATTCAACTCTAAACATGTTTGAAAGCTGTTCGCAGCATATTTACTAATAAATGAACATCTTACCTTGAGACTGCTACCTGTCCTAAGCTAGGACTCGGTGATTGACCGATTCAATGTTACATCGTTGAAGCATTTTTTCTTTTTTGTCATTTCTAGATTTCTCCTGAACGACTTATACTTGACTCCAAAGATATTTACTATCTTTACCTATGTATATGTAAGCTATGTTATGTACTCAATCGAGTGAGACCAAAATCAAGATGATAATTACCGTGACGAAGAGTAACTTGTGTTTCAGGCACGTACACGGGCCACACACACTGAGCTAAAATTAAAACAAAATAATCTTTTATAAGCAAAATGTCGTTAAGTGCAAATTCCTCGGCATAATGAACTTATTTAATACAATCAATAAAACCAAGCAACCGACTTCAAATTTAAGATTTTTCATATTTTCTCATTAATGCCAGTGTCATAACTGGATCAAATTAAAACGGGACCCCATGGGGACCACCAGCTTTCAAATACAAAATGAATCATCAAAATCGATCACTCCAGTAAAATTGTTAACCTCCTCATTTTTTAAAGTCGGTTAAAAATGTATTCATCGGATAAATAATATAACCGAAGGAGTGCTGAAGTGTTGGACATCAAGGAGACGTGCAGTCGTGTAGTATTTGCACCTGGTAAGTTACTTTCCACGAAAAGCGGAACGGAGCTGATCGGCAGTCTCCAGAGGTTAAACCCGCTGATTCCAATGCATGACTGGGCAGTCATTAAGACTGAAGAACCGCAAAAGAACAGCGCGTCTTACCTTCTGAGGATCTGCGAGGTTAGTCGTGGGCCCCTCGAAAAAGCCGATTTTAAGCTCCGTTTTGGCATTAGGAATGCCAAAATAAAGATTCTGCAAAGTCAGGAAGCGGACCCTAACCTAGTTGAGGATATCGTCGAGGATGACGATACCCCCAAAGAGGCAGGGTTCTCCGGCGAGAGGCTGGTAACTGACGATGCAGAATCCAATACAAATTAAAAACATGCTGCACGTCGTTCAGGTTAATCTGAAGCATTCTAAATGTGCTTCAGATAACCTGAGAGTTTTCCTAAGGGAGGAAAACTTTGATGTGGGCATCATACATTGCTGGTGTTAGGGCGAGGTGCCCAGTCTCCTTTTATTGTTACCCCTAAGCATGTGTGTTTTGCAGTTGTGTTAGTTCGTTGTGTTATTGTTATAGTCGTTCAACGGAGGAGCGGCAGTTTCTGGTGTTAGGGTGAGGTGCCCAGTCACCGTTTGTTGCCGTTCCTGCGAGAAGCCTATATGATGTTCGGTAGCTTTGGTTCGTTGTGTTGTTTTCTTTCAGCGTAAGAGTAGGAATTGCTGGTGTTAGGGCGAGGTGCCCAGTCTCCGTTCGTTGCTGCTCTTACGAGAAGTTCGTGTGTTGTATTGTTTGTTGAGGAAGATCATGAGTTTTCAAGCCATTTTGTGGCATTTGTGAATTTTAGTATGCTTTTGCTTGGAAGCTCAGAAAGATTCTCAAGGTCGTTAAAAAAGTGGCTACCAAGGAGCCTGTTTCTGAGATGACAGAGCGCAGGGCAGTGGCAAAGAAAGTGCGCGGTATCTTCATGTAACTCCTCGTCACCACATCCTCTACAAATGTCGTCCATACTTAGTTTCATCTTCTTTCTATGGTAACCGAGTTGGTTGTGTCCAGTGGTGATACTCACTAAGAGAGAGAGGGACTCTTTATTTAGATGAATGACATTGTCGGTTCTTTGTTTGTTGAAATAAGGCCATAACTTTCTTATTATAACATAGGTTTCAAGCAAACTCCATCTGTTGTTAGTTTTGGCTAGTACTTTCTTCCCGATTACCTGTTTGAGGTTACAGGGTGGGATCTGAACAGATGATTCTGCCGGGAATCTTACTAGAAATAATCTAGTCAAATACATTATTTTATGACGGGAGGCCAAAAGTGTAAGCAGATTATTGTAACGAAGCTGTCTTTAATCATTTGTTTTATGTAGTGTAGTAGGTGATGTAACATGATTTGAAATAGGCCCCTGGTTAGCTTTAGGTGCCCGTCAGGAAATCTATTGACACACTCATTGCCGTATCTACGTTATGGAGTTTATACCCCACACCCAATTTTTTTTTTAATGACCAAAATAAATAGAAGTCAATTTGAGAGTAAATATGCTCTCGGATAAGGTTGGAAGGAATTCAACTGTAAACATGTTTGAAAGCTGTTCGCAGCATATTTACTAATAAATGAACATCTTACATCTTAAGATTTTTCATATTTTCTCATTAATGCCAGTGTCATAACTGGATCAAATTAAAACGGGACCCCATGGGGACCACCAGCTTTCAAATACAAAATGAATCATCAAAATCGATCACTCCAGTAAAATTGTTAACCTCCTCATTTTTTAAAGTCGGTTAAAAATGTATTCATCGGATAAATAAAATAACCGAAGGAGTGCTGAAGTGTTGGACATCAAGGAGACGTGCAGTCGTGTAGTATTTGCACCTGGTAAGTTACTTTCCACGCAACTTGGAAGTAAGTTCGCGTACTACATAGATTTTTTTTTCGCTTTGTCGTCACCATAAGAAGAAAACAAAAAAAAACTCGAAAACTTTTGATTTTACTTTAGGTTCACGCGCTGACTGCCAGGTCCACGATACCATGTCAATATTCAAAATAGAAACAATATCGAACAACAATATTTGCCTTTTTCATTGATATTAAGCAGCTATCAAAGCTATAAGAGGCCCACTTCACACGAGACTAGTTATTCCGGGATGTACATATGTACTAATATCGGTTTAATTCTTCTGTTCGACTTCACACGGGATGAAAAATTTTAATACATAAACTATATTCAAATGTATTTGTTTAGACACATATTATTTTCAGAACCCCCAAAATGAAAAGTTGTGTGTATTAGTTTTATTCTTCCGTTCTTCCACTTGAAACTTGGAAGAAGATTTTGTGCGGTGCGGAATTAAGTAATCTGATACACAGAAATTATACTATTTTTTGCTACTTGGGTTCGGTAAGCCGCCTTTCCCGCCACCGTAAAAATTATTCTACCCCAGAAAGGATTAGTCTCATGTGAAGAGGCCCATTAATTGATGTTCGACTTTCTCAAAATAAGTCAAAAACTGCAATGGTATTTCTACGCGATATTTGTATATACACGGACATAATGAAATTCAAGCCAACGAATGTGCCCACGAACTAGCCAGGTAAGGTTCAGCCCTTTATCCAAGAAACAATGATCCGACATCACCATTGTAAGTAGTCGTGAAAGGATGAAAATAGATGAACACTGCCTATCTCGATTAAGCTCGAATATCTGAGCTCCCTCTAAAAAAGTTGCAGTTAATCATGTGCATTAGATGAAATCACCTTCAAAATAACATGATATTTGAGGCTTGGGGGGGCTTAGGCCCCTGAGCCCCCTCCCCTCCCTCAATACGCCACTGTAATGTACGGTAACCCTTTAGAGTACGTAAGAGACAGATAAGTCGAATCTTGTTTTGGAGGAACCGGAGCTTAGTCAGCGACTAGCCGCTGACTAAGCTTTGGTTCGTTTTATCATTTTTCCTATATCAACTATCCATACAATAAAGCATCAAGCAATGGCAGTAATAGCCTGTTTCGACTCATGTGCTGTTTTCTATATCTGACTCATCTTTGTATCTGGAATGCTGTTTGTTTCCTTTTTTTCTATACGGAACAAATTTGTGGGGTGTGTTCATAAATATTTGGGTTAATTTCATGGAAATGAGGTGGAAATTATTTCATTTCGAGCTGAGAATTTGTATAGGAAATTAATTTATTTGAAAGCTCATTTGGCAAACTTGATCGAAATAATTCCATTTGCTCTAGTCGAAACAGGCTAAGGCCTTACAAGCGAGCGATACACACGGTATCCCTATTGAGAAAGAGAGTGATAATATTATTCGTTTCACATATTATTAACCACGTCTATTTTTGTTTTAATTCCACAACTAAATGTAACCGAAGATATTCAATTTAACATTATTATCTCAAAAACCAGGCTTTGAATACTTATTATGTGTTTAAGATAATTAATTAAGATTTTTTTTTTTAATAATTAAGATAATGTGTTTTAAATATTTACCAAAGCTGATTTGTTTTTTAATTTCATAAGTAAATGTATAAAATTGCATTTTTTGAGTAAAATAAACACGCTTTACAAATATTCTGTGTAATTAAAATCCAATTTTTTTTTTTTCAAAAACTGAAGAAAAGGAACAATTTTTTGCACGACCTTTATGTAGTAATCTTTGTTTTTCAAAATTGTGAATTTATTTAATACAAGAATTTATAAACATTCACAATATCATCTTTTTTTGAATTCAGTTTTTTTTTTAATGACCAAAATAAATAGAAGTCAATTTGAGAGTAAATATGCTCTCGGATAAGGTTGGAAGGAATTCAACTCTAAACATGTTTGAAAGCTGTTCGCAGCATATTTACTAATAAATGAACATCTTACCTTGAGACTGCTACCTGTCCTAAGCTAGGACTCGGTGATTGACCGATTCAATGTTACATCGTTGAAGCATTTTTTCTTTTTTGTCATTTCTAGATTTCTCCTGAACGACTTATACTTGACTCCAAAGATATTTACTATCTTTACCTATGTATATGTAAGCTATGTTATGTACTCAATCGAGTGAGACCAAAATCAAGATGATAATTACCGTGACGAAGAGTAACTTGTGTTTCAGGCACGTACACGGGCCACACACACTGAGCTAAAATTAAAACAAAATAATCTTTTATAAGCAAAATGTCGTTAAGTGCAAATTCCTCGGCATAATGAACTTATTTAATACAATCAATAAAACCAAGCAACCGACTTCAAATTTAAGATTTTTCATATTTTCTCATTAATGCCAGTGTCATAACTGGATCAAATTAAAACGGGACCCCATGGGGACCACCAGCTTTCAAATACAAAATGAATCATCAAAATCGATCACTCCAGTAAAATTGTTAACCTCCTCATTTTTTAAAGTCGGTTAAAAATGTATTCATCGGATAAATAATATAACCGAAGGAGTGCTGAAGTGTTGGACATCAAGGAGACGTGCAGTCGTGTAGTATTTGCACCTGGTAAGTTACTTTCCACGAAAAGCGGAACGGAGCTGATCGGCAGTCTCCAGAGGTTAAACCCGCTGATTCCAATGCATGACTGGGCAGTCATTAAGACTGAAGAACCGCAAAAGAACAGCGCGTCTTACCTTCTGAGGATCTGCGAGGTTAGTCGTGGGCCCCTCGAAAAAGCCGATTTTAAGCTCCGTTTTGGCATTAGGAATGCCAAAATAAAGATTCTGCAAAGTCAGGAAGCGGACCCTAACCTAGTTGAGGATATCGTCGAGGATGACGATACCCCCAAAGAGGCAGGGTTCTCCGGCGAGAGGCTGGTAACTGACGATGCAGAATCCAATACAAATTAAAAACATGCTGCACGTCGTTCAGGTTAATCTGAAGCATTCTAAATGTGCTTCAGATAACCTGAGAGTTTTCCTAAGGGAGGAAAACTTTGATGTGGGCATCATACATTGCTGGTGTAAGGGCGAGGTGCCCAGTCTCCTTTTATTGTTACCCCTAAGCATGTGTGTTTTGCAGTTGTGTTAGTTCGTTGTGTTATTGTTATAGTCGTTCAACGGAGGAGCGGCAGTTTCTGGTGTTAGGGTGAGGTGCCCAGTCACCGTTTGTTGCCGTTCCTGCGAGAAGCCTATATGATGTTCGGTAGCTTTGGTTCGTTGTGTTGTTTTCTTTCAGCGTAAGAGTAGGAATTGCTGGTGTTAGGGCGAGGTGCCCAGTCTCCGTTCGTTGCTGCTCTTACGAGAAGTTCGTGTGTTGTATTGTTTGTTGAGGAAGATCATGAGTTTTCAAGCCATTTTGTGGCATTTGTGAATTTTAGTATGCTTTTGCTTGGAAGCTCAGAAAGATTCTCAAGGTCGTTAAAAAAGTGGCTACCAAGGAGCCTGTTTCTGAGATGACAGAGCGCAGGGCAGTGGCAAAGAAAGTGCGCGGTATCTTCATGTAACTCCTCGTCACCACATCCTCTACAAATGTCGTCCATACTTAGTTTCATCTTCTTTCTATGGTAACCCAGTTGGTTGTGTCCAGTGGTGATACTCACTAAGAGAGAGAGGGACTCTTTATTTAGATGAATGACATTGTCGGTTCTTTGTTTGTTGAAATAAGGCCATAACTTTCTTATTATAACATAGGTTTCAAGCAAACTCCATCTGTTGTTAGTTTTGGCTAGTACTTTCTTCCCGATTACCTGTTTGAGGTTACAGGGTGGGATCTGAACAGATGATTCTGCCGGGAATCTTACTAGAAATAATCTAGTCAAATACATTATTTTATGACGGGAGGCCAAAAGTGTAAGCAGATTATTGTAACGAAGCTGTCTTTAATCATTTGTTTTATGTAGTGTAGTAGGTGATGTAACATGATTTGAAATAGGCCCCTGGTTAGCTTTAGGTGCCCGTCAGGAAATCTATTGACACACTCATTGCCGTATCTACGTTATGGAGTTTATACCCCACACCCAATTTTTTTTTTAATGACCAAAATAAATAGAAGTCAATTTGAGAGTAAATATGCTCTCGGATAAGGTTGGAAGGAATTCAACTCTAAACATGTTTGAAAGCTGTTCGCAGCATATTTACTAATAAATGAACATCTTACATCTTAAGATTTTTCATATTTTCTCATTAATGCCAGTGTCATAACTGGATCAAATTAAAACGGGACCCCATGGGGACCACCAGCTTTCAAATACAAAATGAATCATCAAAATCGATCACTCCAGTAAAATTGTTAACCTCCTCATTTTTTAAAGTCGGTTAAAAATGTATTCATCGGATAAATAATATAACCGAAGGAGTGCTGAAGTGTTGGACATCAAGGAGACGTGCAGTCGTGTAGTATTTGCACCTGGTAAGTTACTTTCCACGCAACTTGGAAAGTAAGTTCGCGTACTACATAGATTTTTTTTTCGCTTTGTCGTCCCCATAAGAAGAAAACAAAAAAAAACTCGAAAACTTTTGATTTTACTTTAGGTTCACGCGCTGACTGCCAGGTCCACGATACCATGTCAATATTCAAAATAGAAACAATATCGAACAACAATATTTGCCTTTATCATTGATATTAAGCAGCTATCAAAGCTATAAGAGGCCCACTTCACACGAGACTAGTTATTCCGGGATGTACATATGTACTAATATCGGTTTAATTCTTCTGTTCGACTTCACACGGGATGAAAAATTTTAATACATAAACTATATTCAAATGTATTTGTTTAGACACATATTATTTTCAGAACCCCTAAAATGAAAAGTTGTGTGTATTAGTTTTATTCTTCCGTTCTTCCACTTGAAACTTGGAAGAAGATTTTGTGCGGTGCGGAATTAAGTAATCTGATACACAGAAATTATACTATTTTTTGCTACTTGGGTTCGGTAAGCCGCCTTTCCCGCCACCGTAAAAATTATTCTACCCCAGAAAGGATTAGTCTCATGTGAAGAGGCCCATTAATTGATGTTCGACTTACTCAAAATAAGTCAAAAACTGCAATGGTATTTCTACGCGATATTTGTATATACACGGACATAATGAAATTCAAGCCAACGAATGTGCCCACGAACTAGCCAGGTAAGGTTCAGCCCTTTATCCAAGAAACAATGATCCGACATCACCATTGTAAGTAGTCGTGAAAGGATGAAAATAGATGAACACTGCCTATCTCGATTAAGCTCGAATATCTGAGCTCCCTCTAAAAAAGTTGCAGTTAATCATGTGCATTAGATGAAATCACCTTCAAAATAACATGATATTTGAGGCTTGGGGGGGCTTAGGCCCCTGAGCCCCCTCCCCTCCCTCAATACGCCACTGTAATGTACGGTAACCCTTTAGAGTACGTAAGAGACAGATAAGTCGAATCTTGTTTTGGAGGAACCGGAGCTTAGTCAGCGACTAGCCGCTGACTAAGCTTTGGTTCGTTTTATCATTTTTCCTATATCAACTATCCATACAATAAAGCATCAAGCAATGGCAGTAATAGCCTGTTTCGACTCATGTGCTGTTTTCTATATCTGACTCATCTTTGTATCTGGAATGCTGTTTGTTTCCTTTTTTTCTATACGGAACAAATTTGTGGGGTGTGTTCATAAATATTTGGGTTAATTTCATGGAAATGAGGTGGAAATTATTTCATTTCGAGCTGAGAATTTGTATAGGAAATTAATTTATTTGAAAGCTCATTTGGCAAACTTGATCGAAATAATTCCATTTGCTCTAGTCGAAACAGGCTAAGGCCTTACAAGCGAGCGATACACACGGTATCCCTATTGAGAAAGAGAGTGATAATATTATTCGTTTCACATATTATTAACCACGTCGATTTTTGTTTTAATTCCACAACTAAATGTAACCGAAGATATTCAATTTAACATTATTATCTCAAAAACCAGGCTTTGAATACTTATTATGTGTTTAAGATAATTAATTAAGATTTTTTTTTTTAATAATTAAGATAATGTGTTTTAAATATTTACCAAAGCTGATTTGTTTTTTAATTTCATAAGTAAATGTATAAAATTGCATTTTTTGAGTAAAATAAACACGCTTTACAAATATTCTGTGTAATTAAAATCCAATTTTTTTTTTTTCAAAAACTGAAGAAAAGGAACAATTTTTTGCACGACCTTTATGTAGTAATCTTTGTTTTTCAAAATTGTGAATTTATTTAATACAAGAATTTATAAACATTCACAATATCATCTTTTTTTGAATTCAGTTTTTTTTTTAATGACCAAAATAAATAGAAGTCAATTTGAGAGTAAATATGCTCTCGGATAAGGTTGGAAGGAATTCAACTCTAAACATGTTTGAAAGCTGTTCGCAGCATATTTACTAATAAATGAACATCTTACCTTGAGACTGCTACCTGTCCTAAGCTAGGACTCGGTGATTGACCGATTCAATGTTACATCGTTGAAGCATTTTTTCTTTTTTGTCATTTCTAGATTTCTCCTGAACGACTTATACTTGACTCCAAAGATATTTACTATCTTTACCTATGTATATGTAAGCTATGTTATGTACTCAATCGAGTGAGACCAAAATCAAGATGATAATTACCGTGACGAAGAGTAACTTGTGTTTCAGGCACGTACACGGGCCACACACACTGAGCTAAAATTAAAACAAAATAATCTTTTATAAGCAAAATGTCGTTAAGTGCAAATTCCTCGGCATAATGAACTTATTTAATACAATCAATAAAACCAAGCAACCGACTTCAAATTTAAGATTTTTCATATTTTCTCATTAATGCCAGTGTCATAACTGGATCAAATTAAAACGGGACCCCATGGGGACCACCAGCTTTCAAATACAAAATGAATCATCAAAATCGATCACTCCAGTAAAATTGTTAACCTCCTCATTTTTTAAAGTCGGTTAAAAATGTATTCATCGGATAAATAATATAACCGAAGGAGTGCTGAAGTGTTGGACATCAAGGAGACGTGCAGTCGTGTAGTATTTGCACCTGGTAAGTTACTTTCCACGAAGAGCGGAACGGAGCTGATCCGCAGTCTCCAGAGGTTAAACCCGCTGATTCCAATGCATGACTGGGCAGTCATTAAGACTGAAGAACCGCAAAAGAACAGCGCGTCTTACCTTCTGAGGATCTGCGAGGTTAGTCGTGGGCCCCTCGAAAAAGCCGATTTTAAGCTCCGTTTTGGCATTAGGAATGCCAAAATAAAGATTCTGCAAAGTCAGGAAGCGGACCCTAACCTAGTTGAGGATATCGTCGAGGATGACGATACCCCCAAAGAGGCAGGGTTCTCCGGCGAGAGGCTGGTAACTGACGATGCAGAATCCAATACAAATTAAAAACATGCTGCACGTCGTTCAGGTTAATCTGAAGCATTCTAAATGTGCTTCAGATAACCTGAGAGTTTTAATAAGGGAGGAAAACTTTGATGTGGGCATCATACAAGAGCCCTGGATTAATGGCCTCCGAGTGAGAGGCCTCCAAGACAGCCAATATGACCTTTTTTACAAGCCCGTCAGTTTGAGCCAAGGTAGGCCAAGAACATGTATTTAAGCTAAAAAACACTTAAAAGCTTTTTTGTGTCCCAATCTTAGCACCTCTGATTTGACCGTTGTCAAATTAGAGGGTTCAAATACTGAAGGACTACTTTTGGCATCTGCGTACATGGCACATGACCAGCAGTCACCGCCGGAGGAAGTACGTAGGCTGACAACTCAAGCCAGTACTATGAAGACAAGCCTACTGATCGGGTGTGACGCAAATGCACGTCATACTCTTTGGGGTAATTCTGAGATCAATGAACGAGGTGAGTCTTTATTTGATTATATCATTGAAAATAACCTTACTCTTTGCAATAGAGGTACTACTCCAACCTTCACGTTTCCTAGTTCAAGAAACTATGAAGGATGGGAGGATGTACTAGATATCACTATTGCAAATAGCAACTCCAATTTGCAGGTTGAAAATTGGAGAGTATCCCCTTTAAAATCTTTTTCAGACCATAGTTGGATTCTGTTCCAACTTAAGTTTGAAACCAAAATCCCATCCCCTTATAAAAATCCCAAAAAAACTGACTGGAAGAATTTCGGTCAAGTTTTTAGTGCAAAGTTACGCAATATACCCAATATAAATACAGATTCAGTTGATGATCTTGAATCAAAGGTAATGACCTTTGAACGAGCAATGATCACCGCCTTTAAAGTCTCTTGTCCGGTGAGACATAGTAGCAAAAGATTTCCCCCTTGGTGGAACGAAGACTTGTCTAATCTGAGGAAAATGACTAGAACAATCTTCAACATCTGCCATAAACACAAATTCTATGAACCCTATAAAGATTGCTTAAGAGTCTACAAGCGTAGCATAGCATCAGCCAAAAAGGAAAGCTGGGAGGAATACTGTCACTCCATAGAAGATATTAAGGATTCTGCCAGGCTTAGCAAGGTTTTATCGATGGAACACTCAAATCCCTCGTTTCTTAAAAAGTCTGACGGATCTTGGACAATATCTCCAGCTGAATCCTTAGAATTACTAATGACTACTCATTTTCCGGGGTGCGTTGATAGAACCTCTGAAGTGAACATAAATCCCACTTTGCTATCAGTTACGACTGAGCAAGTAAACCCCTTGATAACAAGAGAAAATATAGCTTGGGCTATTAACACCTTCTCTCCGTACAAATCCCCAGGCCCTGATGGTATTCTGCCCATTATGCTGCAAAATCAGCAAGAGATAGCAGTTCCATGGCTTGAAAAAATCTTTAAAGGCTGCCTTCTTCTTAATCATGTGCCCAAGTCTTGGAGACAAGTTAAAGTGGTTTTCATACCCAAAGTGGGCAAAAGAGGACATGAATCTGCGAAGGATTTCCGGCCAATAAGTTTAACATGTTTCTTACTTAAATCCTTAGAACGAATCTTAGAAACTCATATTAGAGACATTTTTAAAAGATGTCCTCTAGCTAGTTCGCAGCACGCTTATATGAGGGGCAAATCTACGGAAACAGCCCTCCATGAAGTCGTCCGAACAATTGAGAACTCGATACACTTTAAAGAATATACCCTAGCTACCTTCTTGGATGTAGAGGGAGCTTTTAACAATGTCCTAACCGAATCTATTCTCGAAGCCCTAGTGACTTTTGAAGTAGAAGACTACATCAGAAGTTGGATTATTTCAATGCTAAAAGAGAGAAGAATTCAAGCAAGTTTAGGAAATTCAAACTGTTTTAAGTGCGTTAATAGGGGTACGCCTCAGGGTGGCGTTCTTTCTCCCCTTTTATGGCTCCTTGTCATGAACAATATCCTCGTGAAGCTTAAGAGAAGTGGAGTGAAAGCAGTGGCATATGCGGATGATCTGGTTGTACTTGTATCAGGAAAGTTTTTATCTGTGATCAGTGAAATGACTGACACGGCTTTGAGAAAAGTTAGCAACTGGGCTACGAGCTGTGGCCTAGGAGTTAATCAAAGTAAAACGGAACTGATGCTTTTTACAACTAAAACCAAAATCCCTGTCTTCCCTCTACCTCAGCTCAACGGCCAAATCTTATCACTTTCTTGCAGTAAAACCTTTGGGAAAAAATGGGGTCTTAAATCAAAAATGATTCTATGGACTTACACAGCGGTTGTACGACCCATTCTTACCTACGGCGCCATTGTTTGGTGGCCTGCACTTAGTAAAGCTTATAACATCAACAAACTTAAGAAAATCCAGAGAACAGCAAGTGTAGGGACGACTGGAGCCCTCCGGTCGTGCCCCACTGAGGCTCTAAACGTTCTCTTGCACCTCTTACCCATAGACCTTCACATTAAATACCAGGTCTCTTGTAGCGTTTTAAGGCTAAAAGAAACAGGTAGTTGGAAGGCAAAACCTTTTGGTCACAGTGACACAACAAATTTAATACCATCGAATATGCTTCTGACACCCACGGACTACTGCACCCCTATTTTGAATACTGTAATGAATTGCAGGGTCAGCTTCCCGTCGAGATCAGACTGGGAAGAGGACATTGTGACGAGAGACTTCGACAAATGCATTTTCACTGATGGCTCAAAAATGGATTGTGGGGTCGGTTCGGGTGTCTACTATGAATCCCTCAATATCTCAAAATCCTTTCGACTACCAAACTTTGCCAGTGTATTCCAAGCGGAATTGCTGGCAATTAAAGAAGCTTGCAAATTACTTAGAGTAAATCCAAATCAAAACCAAAATATAGCTATACTAACAGATAGTCAGGCAGCTATAAAAGCAATTGTTTCGGTCACGACATCCTCCAAATTGGTTCAGCAGTGCAGAGAGGAACTCTCATTGCTGAGTGGAAGCCTCACAATCACTCTCACCTGGATCCCAGGTCACAGTGGTTTTGAAGGCAATGAAAAGGCGGATGAACTGGCCAGGCAAGGATCGGCCCTTCATGAGTCACTAGCAGAAATAGTTAACATTCCCATAGGAGTCATGAAGGGCGATATCTTCTTAAATTACCTAACAAAAGCTAACAATAGGTGGCACAACTTGACTAGCTGCGTCATATCCAGAAAAATCTGGCCCACCTATAATAAATCCAAAACATATGACCTAATCTCTAGACCCAGAAAAGACATTAGCAGAATCGTTGCGGTGTGCACAGGACATTGGCCGATAGGGGAACATGCAGCAAAGTTGGGTATACCGCACAATACTTATTGTCGCAGCTGCTTGGACCAGCAAGAAAAAGAAACGGTCTTCCATTTCCTATGTCAATGTCCCGCCCTTGCTAGGAATAGAGCACTCTCTCTGGGAAGTGAATTCTTTAATGTCATAGATAACATCTCAGAATCAAAGATCAAAGACTTGATCTCGTTCCTAAATGCAGCAAAGTGGATTTAGGACTGCCTAACACTTGTTTTTCCCTTTTTAAAACCAATCAAAAATGTATTTCAAATAAATCCAATTATCACTCATAGGTTTCATAAGTTTTGGTATCAAAACGGCGTATCCTGCGCCAATTGGGTCAAACAAACATGGTTTGCTTGACCGCCATCTCTACCTACCTACCTACTTTCCACGCAACTTGGAAGTAAGTTCGCGTACTACATAGATTTTTTTTTCGCTTTGTCGTCCCCATAAGAAGAAAACAAAAAAAAAACTCGAAAACTTTTGATTTTACTTTAGGTTCACGCGCTGACTGCCAGGTCCACGATACCATGTCAATATTCAAAATAGAAACAATATCGAACAACAATATTTGCCTTTTTCATTGATATTAAGCAGCTATCAAAGCTATAAGAGGCCCACTTCACACGAGACTAGTTATTCCGGGATGTACATATGTACTAATATCGGTTTAATTCTTCTGTTCGACTTCACACGGGATGAAAAATTTTAATACATAAACTATATTCAAATGTATTTGTTTAGACACATATTATTTTCAGAACCCCCAAAATGAAAAGTTGTGTGTATTAGTTTTATTCTTCCGTTCTTCCACTTGAAACTTGGAAGAAGATTTTGTGCGGTGCGGAATTAAGTAATCTGATACACAGAAATTATACTATTTTTTGCTACTTGGGTTCGGTAAGCCGCCTTTCCCGCCACCGTAAAAATTATTCTACCCCAGAAAGGATTAGTCTCATGTGAAGAGGCCCATTAATTGATGTTCGACTTACTCAAAATAAGTCAAAAACTGCAATGGTATTTCTACGCGATATTTGTATATACACGGACATAATGAAATTCAAGCCAACGAATGTGCCCACGAACTAGCCAGGTAAGGTTCAGCCCTTTATCCAAGAAACAATGATCCGACATCACCACTGTAAGTAGTCGTGAAAGGATGAAAATAGATGAACACTGCCTATCTCGATTAAGCTCGAATATCTGAGCTCCCTCTAAAAAAGTTGCAGTTAATCATGTGCATTAGATGAAATCACCTTCAAAATAACATGATATTTGAGGCTTGGGGGGGCTTAGGCCCCTGAGCCCCCTCCCCTCCCTCAATACGCCACTGTAATGTACGGTAACCCTTTAGAGTACGTAAGAGACAGATAAGTCGAATCTTGTTTTGGAGGAACCGGAGCTTAGTCAGCGACTAGCCGCTGACTAAGCTTTGGTTCGTTTTATCATTTTTCCTATATCAACTATCCATACAATAAAGCATCAAGCAATGGCAGTAATAGCCTGTTTCGACTCATGTGCTGTTTTCTATATCTGACTCATCTTTGTATCTGGAATGCTGTTTGTTTCCTTTTTTTCTATACGGAACAAATTTGTGGGGTGTGTTCATAAATATTTGGGTTAATTTCATGGAAATGAGGTGGAAATTATTTCATTTCGAGCTGAGAATTTGTATAGGAAATTAATTTATTTGAAAGCTCATTTGGCAAACTTGATCGAAATAATTCCATTTGCTCTAGTCGAAACAGGCTAAGGCCTTACAAGCGAGCGATACACACGGTATCCCTATTGAGAAAGAGAGTGATAATATTATTCGTTTCACATATTATTAACCACGTCGATTTTTGTTTTAATTCCACAACTAAATGTAACCGAAGATATTCAATTTAACATTATTATCTCAAAAACCAGGCTTTGAAAACTTATTATGTGTTTAAGATAATTAATTAAGATTTTTTTTTTTAATAATTAAGATAATGTGTTTTAAATATTTACCAAAGCTGATTTGTTTTTTAATTTCATAAGTAAATGTATAAAATTGCATTTTTTGAGTAAAATAAACACGCTTTACAAATATTCTGTGTAATTAAAATCCAATTTTTTTTTTTCAAAAACTGAAGAAAAGGAACAATTTTTTGCACGACCTTTATGTATTATTCTTTGTTTTTCAAAATTGTGAATTTATTTAATACAAGAATTTATAAACATTCACAATATCATCTTTTTTTGAATTCAGTTTTGTTTTATTAAAGATGATATTTACGTGAAGCGGGCAGCGGAAAAAAGTTATGTCTTAAAATTTGTTTATATTTGAGTCAGTTATACTACAATTTGAGAAAAGTGAGTCCTCATTGTTTTTTTTCTCTGTAGGAGCTTTACTTATCCAGTTATGTCTTAACATTTTTTTTTTGTCAATTTCTTATCTTTTCTGTTCATTGAAGCTCTACTGACACCTTCAGGAATGATTATTAAAAGCAGTAAGTGAAAGCTACACTATTAATTTCCGCTCACTGCCACACCAATATTTTGGATGATATAATTTAATACTCTTATATTATTGTTTTTTACATAGACATGATCTTGATACTGATATTTCAGTAAAATTTTATTATTAAATAAAAAAAATTATTAATATCACTTAAGATTTCTCGGAAAAGAAAAGAGGTTGGTATCGAGATGATTTTAAATGAGTCAAAAATAAATAAATTATTTCTTTCATAATTCGTTACAATTTTTGCTGTGATAGATTACCTCACGTAAAACATCAAAATATTGAAAAGCGCTTCTTTTTTTTCAGCGAGAGCCAATTTGAAAATTCTGACATCCGATTCTAGTTCAGCACACCGAAACCCTTATATGATTATTATATTATCATTAACGTGACTAATGCATTCATTAGTTAGGCAGAAGTTTATGAACTTAAATCAACAAAATTTGTCCAACATCAGACATTCTGGAATGGTATTGGCATAGATAACCGTAGTATAAATCCAAGTTCGTTCTTTCGCCTTGGTATGTTTGTTACCTCAAAACTTTTGACTGGGTGGATTGATTCTTATGATTCTTTTTCTATTTGAAAGCTGGTGGTCTCCATTAGGTCCCATTTTAATTTGGTTCAGTTTTTTTCAGTCTATCTTATAAATTCTAAAATGTTAATTTTTTGGAAAAACATGTGCATTAGGAAAATAAGACAAAATTTGATACAATTTTAGTGCAACCGCAGCTCTGTAGGTTAGGTTAGGTAAATGGGCTGACAATTGATCTTGTGACCGTCACACTTAGATCAATGTCGATCCATTGTTGAATACTGAGCACACGTTCTTCTAATTTATTTTAATTTTTTTAACAAATGTCACGAACGTGACTTGATCAAAACTTTTTACCTGCGATATATGCATTCGTACAAAAAAAAAAAAATTGAGATAACAATCAAACATGACATTACGATGAATGACAGAGAATGAGAAAAAAGTGGGTCCGATAATTCTGTCTGTCTCTCTGTCTGCCTGTATCTATCTTGAGCTAGAGCCTAAATACTTGAGTGATTATCTTCAAACTTGGTAGTTAAGGGTTTTTTTGGATTCCCTAGAGGGGAAATTGAATTTTTTTTACGACCAAAATTAAAGGTACCTCCCCTACAACCAATATGGAAAAAACTTGATTTTCTTAAAAACAGCTCTAAGGATTTTGATTAAAATTTTTATGTGTATACAACAGGCAAGGTCGTACTTTTGAAATAAACAAATATTTTTTCATCGGTTAAAAACGGTACCTCCCTTAGAGCCGTTTTTCTCTTTTCTGATTTTCTCGTAAGCGACTTTATGGATTTCGATTACAATTTTCAAAAATAAATTTTTTGGATTTTTAAAAAAGGCAAGTACGTGCGACCAAGTCGTGCATTTTATTTTAATTTGTTAGGAACATTAAAGGCTTCAAAATTAATTTAATTTAAATCACCAATAGATGTGCTATTTTTAACAAAATTAAGACAAAAAGTGAAGTAAAAAAATGACTTTACCTGACTGTTGTTTACTACTTATGTGTTTGAACAAAAAGAAATTATAGAAATTGTTAAAACAAACCATGTGTAACTTTATTTTTGTCAATGAAACATGTTGGAGCCGAGATATTTGCCAAAAACTAAATTTTGCTTGTGTTTTAGATACGACATGAATGTGTTCAAGCTTGGGTACCTCGACTTTTATTAGTCGTGAAGAGTTAGTTTTTTCTTCAAATTATGGGGAATGAAAAGAGCTGCTAAGCTAGTAAAACAATAAATACCACAATATTAGATTTTGTTGATATAATTACGAGAAAGTGTAATTTTAAAGCAAAGAATTGACTTTAATTAGCTGCATTTTTGTACGAATGTATTTGAAACAAAAGAAATTGCACTTTATTGAATGAAAATATTATCATGAGCCATTTTATTTTTTTTTCCGTCATGGCACACTGGAACCGAAATAGTTTTGTACTTCGAGTCCAAGCTTGTACAAAACCCGGGTTTGGTTGTACAAAACTGTACAAAACTATAGATTTATTTTTTTATTTTGACAAATTGCTGGGCTTAGGGGCTTTTAAACTTTACCAATGTTGGTTACATCATAAACCTGGCAGAAACTGACTCTTGTCTTACTCCCCAAAGTCTTTCTGTTGATATGACTTGTATTTTTTGTCTTTTGCTCTTACCGCCACGCCACCGCCGCCGCACGCGCCGATTTTATGAAGCCTTTTTAAAAATCATAAAAATACTAAAAACGTCATTTTAAAATTTAAACGACTGTTAAATGATCATGGGCTGATGCCTTCATATATAGACCAAAAATAATAATTTGCAACACATTCAATTTCTTTTTATTGTTATGAGAACGTTAATAACATTTCAAATATATTTAAACTAAAAACTAGGTATATTCTTATTTCTTAGCCTTAAATATATGTATTTTGTATGCATATCTTCAGTCCAAGCTTGAATATGGAGAGATATACATTTGTTTATTCTACATCATTAGCACCAATTTTTTACAATAAAAAAAATTTGATGAAACCTTAAATATTGTACAGTGTACGCCCTTCAATTCCAACTAATTTGTTTCTATATCCTTTATTTGGTTTTGCTATAAACAGAATTTCATCCTGTTTCAAAATTATGGGAAATAATTCCTAGATGTTTTTGGAAAAAAATAATTTAAACTCGAATAGCTCCACATTATGTATATATTACAAAAACTTTGTTAAGGTCTTCGTTATTGGAAAAAATTTAAGTTGCTACTGAGTATATTCAGATATACAATTTTTAAATCAGTTTAATTTTTGTATCCATTCTAATTTTTGAGATTACTAAGGTACCTACTTTGTGAATTTGTGAAAATCGATGTATGAGTAGTTATTTATCTTGGTTCTTTTAATTTTTCCAAAAAGGCTAAAATTTGTTAAATATGTTTTTTAAACACTTATTTGTTTAAAAAATACATATTTAACTAAAAAAAAAATAGTAAATAAGATTGTAAAAATTGGGTAACTCTTTTTATGAAAAGCTTTGAATAACAACTTATATAAGTAAAATGTACAATTGGCTCTTTAAGTTTGTTAAATTCATAAACTCCTATTGATTTAGTGGCATCAAAAAAAGAAAAGTGGAAATAAGTAAGAAAATATTTAATTTATTTGAAAAAAAAAAAAAATAAATAAATAATAAATTATATTATTTAAGTATGTACATACATAATTAATTTTTCTTTTTTATTTTAAAAGTTTGCTTGAGACCAATTTTAAAAATAAAAATAGGGGAGAGTATGATAACTGTGGCACCAAGTAATGATTCCGGTGTTTAGTAGAACACTTCAATACAAGCATTTTTAGTATGGGAGGGGGTGTATCTCCATCGTTTGGGAAAAAAATACTAAAAATCGGAAAAAATCATTAAAAAATAAAGGTAATACCTTTTTTAAATCAAGTGAAATCCACATAATTTGGAAAAAAATAGAGTGCAATTTTTCAAAATAATCAAAAACTGAAAACTAGATGATTTTATTTTTTCCATAGTCTTCGAGAAAACTGAAAATTACTTAAACTATTATCTTGATTTAATTAATTTGATTTTGCTCGAGTATTTTACGTGGTCTTATTTTGATAATAATAAATTGAATGACCATTAGGAATAGTAGGATACATTTATGTTCATTTAAATGTAAAATTTGTTTACACACAACCTCGGACCTATCCCATACACATACTTCAATGTTAATACGCCGTAAAGCTGGGTGCGCTTGACTTAAAAACTAGTTAATAGAACCTTAAAAAATGTATAATACGTAATTGTGGGTATTAGCGTTATTTTTTTATATTTCTAGTCCTGCCGCCAAAACGGGGAGAAATAGATACCTAGATAAAAAAATGCTGGAATTGAAGTGTTTCTTGGCGCCTGAGTATATCCTTTAAAATTTTCGGATGACGATCAGATCAAAACAAAAAACAAAGTCCAATGTTGTAACTTCGAGTTTTTTTTTGTTAGAAAAAATAAAAAAAATTATCAAAAGATTTAAGAATTATAGTTTTCCTCTCATATGCCACATTTAAAAAATAAAAAAAATATATATATACATACCTACATGTCTGCCCCTTAATTTTTTGCATCACAAACATCTGTTTCAAAAATGTATTTATGCAACCTAAACCTATTCGAAAAAGGATACTCAAGAAAAAAAAATAACACTTTTGTAAAACTCATCTGTATACTTTTTTAAGAAAATACACTTGCATGCCGGCTGGAGCAAAGTACATGTACATACGGATGAACGCTTTGCAAGTAAAAATAATATTTTTTTTATTTTTTATGTTCCAGTTTATATCACAAGCTTGTTGATGCGAATTTTGATTTTCGTACCTATGTTCATAAGAATAAAAATTCAATAAAAGTAAATTTAAATAACGTGGTACGTTCAAGAAAAATTTGGTTCTGACTTTTTAAAGCTATTAACGAAGTTTCTGCGGCAATTATAACGGAGCTATTCACATTTACCTTGAAACAATTTTATAAAAACTTGTCTACAAAACATTTTATAAACTTGACATACAACTTGATAACAACCTGTCCATTACTTCATTAAGTTTTTATATGTATAATCACTTTTAGGCTAAATTGTACCTATAATAAAGGTTCCAAAATTTTCTTTGGCGCTGCTTAGTTTTACTGGGCAGTTTCAGTACGATTTGCAGCGACTTCCGCTAAAATCAGCAGGTCTGAAGTAGCGTTCTGATTAATTACAGGTTGAGTTGTCGGGCTTTCAACTACAAAGGTTGAGGTAACAAGGGAATTACCAAGTATCACTTGAACATCGTTATTTATTGAAGTTATGTCTCTTCGCGTGATGCTCTCCTTTCTAGCTTTCCTCTTCTGACTTCCAACCATTTGCTCCTTTGCTTCAACAGCAGTTTTTGGTTGATATTGTGACACCTCCGATGTTTGCTTTAAACATCTCTCTTTGTCCTTGGGTTGCAGAGAAGAAGAACGTTTTTTAGAATTGATTTTCTTCTTACGCTTCGTGTTCTTCTTGCGCTGAAGAAAGGTTTCCAGGCACTGAGCTGGTAGTCTTCTGATTTTATTTTCCAAATCAAATGAAACAAAGCCGCATTGTTGCTTATTAAAGTCTTCAGAATCTTCGTAATGCTTCATAATCCATGATTGCGCATGCTTTTTCGGTAAAAGAAGCTCAGTTTCAGATGAACCTATGACTTTGTTACACTTATCAATACGCATCACAAAATATTGGCTTTCTTTACTATTTAAAATCTTTGATGGCTTTGGAGAAATTATTTTTTTTGAAGTCACAGCAGTTATTTGACCAGAATTAATGAACTCTTGATACTTTTTACCCTTACAGGAACGGACTGATTTCTTTGGTTTTAAGTCATCTTCACTACTTGAACAACTGTTGTCACTGTGTGACTGTATAAAATTTGAAGATTCTCTTTCAGGGGTGTTACATTTACGCTTACTACCCGCACTGAAGTATTTAGAGGCCTCACTCAATGCTTCTTGCAAGACATCATTTTTTGATGGCAACGTAGCATTTGGACAGATTAAATTATTTAGCCCACCCATTTGAGTTTCATCAGCTAGTTTAAAATATGAAACGTTCTTCGTTTTAGTGTTAGCAATATCACAAGGAGAAATTGTGCTTCGTAAGGAAAAGTCATCATGCTCGTACTGATATTCTTCATCTGCACGCTCAATGTTTCCTGGCCTTGTGTTCAATGTACGAAGAGAAGGTGCTGGTAGTTTGTACCATTTAAAGTTTGGATTGGCAGAGAAAAAAGCATCTTTGTTCTAAAAAAAAATAATATTATTATAATTATTAGAAACATTTATTTTTGTGGAAATATTTACAAGAATTTTGCAAAGTAAATAAATTTTTGTATCACCAATTTTTTTTTTGATATATATATTTTTTTTTATAAAAATAAGCAACGCTATTGATTTATCAACAACTTCCATCATAAATAAAAATGCAACTGCATTAACCAAAATTTATATAGTTGATATTCTAATGGAAAATCAACTTTAGTTAAAGCTTGTTACTCGAGGCATGTCATGAACTGATCGTAATTCGGTAATGTTAATATGGCCTGCGATGCACCTTATATTCGTTAGGCAATATCCACAGGTGAATCAGAGTTTTAACTGCGGGTGGCTGCAAATTTTGCCTCAAACTTCGAGCAAAAAGTACCTATACCTATTATATTTTAAAAAGAAGAATATAGGGTCCAAAACCTTTTGCATGGGACCGTCTGCATGCAAGATGAACTCAAAAAATTCAAAAAAATCATATATATCGAAATAATTGTGGTAGCAAGATAAATCGTCCTTGCAACTATAGAAAGATCTCTCTTCATTGGTAATTGGGGTCAAAGACCTTTTTCATGCATTACAAAAAAATTCAAACGCATTAAAAAAAGCAAAACATCGATTTTCGAAAAAAATTATGAACCAAGATAATTCTTATGTCCAATGATATAGCGGTTTCTCTTTATTAGGGGGAAAAGACTTTTAACATGAGTCATTCTGCCTGCAAGATGCACTACAATTAAAAAATTCAAAAACTGGAGTTTACAAATTATTTGAAATAATTAAATATTTTATGGTGAGTCTTTAACTCGAGTTATATCAACAATAAAAATGGTATTGAATGTTTGAACAACAACAACAACAACTTAAAGGCACTACCACTCTTGTTTGGCTGGAGATATAGCTATTTCGTGCTTTGCCACTTATGCACTCATCAGTCTCCTTTTTTGTGGTGCTGAGCTTTAATCCAATT
The DNA here is from genome assembly GCA_948107695.1 of Meliscaeva auricollis. Lineage (NCBI taxonomy): Eukaryota > Metazoa > Arthropoda > Insecta > Diptera > Syrphidae > Meliscaeva > Meliscaeva auricollis. The sequence continues at coordinate 50,272,639 of OX403617.1, read as the reverse complement.
TTAATATGAAAAACTTTCTATGCACACCATGGGAATCGAACCCACGCTATCAGATCTTAGCTCAGTCTTAGAAGTCGTGTGCACTACGCACTCCACCACTTTAGACCACTGACGTCACAGGTCGAGATGTGTTTCTTGTTTATCCAATGCATTTGGAGTCTGATGAGTGCATAAGTGGCAAAGCACGAAATAGCTATATCTCCAGCCAAACAAGAGTGGTAGTGCCTTTAAGTTGTTGTTGTTGTTCAAACATTCAATAAAATTGACGGAATAAAGAATGGTCAAGTCTAACAAGCTGACATTCTAGTACGAATAGTACAATAATAACAATAATAATAACTTAATAGACTGGTTTGTTACCGATCTTCCAACCTCTCCCCCTTTGATACGTACTACGAATTGTAGTCTATCGAAACAAGGTATGGAGAAATATGGAGGCGGAACAAGACAGCATACTTAAAGGCGCTAATAAAAATGCTGTGACTCCAAATGCATGCAAACGTTTGGCGACAATTATAGTTACGTTCTACTGGACTTAATACCATGAGTCATGAGTACATAATAATAAGTTTTTACTCACCTGTTTTGCTAGATTTACATAGCACTTTTTGTCGTTTGCATCCAATGAAGCCCACCATTCTCCAAGAATTTTTGTAATTGATCTAAGAGCCAACAAATGTTAAATATTTATTTGATACAAAGTTCTTTTACATCTTACCTATTTTCATAATTCTTGTATTTATCCTTGACAATACCTCGATGTCTTTTACAAAAAATTAAAAATGCATTCATGGGCCTTCTAGCATGATGATCTGGGGGACTTACATTTCCTTCATTTCCAATTTTCACAACATCAGGACTCACTGATTCTTGTTTTTTATTCTGTGGCTGAGTTGCTTTTACTGAAACAAAACTATGGATAGGGTTTGAGTTCGGCCGTAAGGTTGCACTTATGTTGTTTGCTTTAGCGGACTGCTCGTAATCAACAATGTTGAACTCTTCTTCCTCTTCTTCTTCTTCATCTTCATCTTCTTCTTCATCATCGTCGTTCTCACCTTGATTGCTGCTATTACTACTGTATGTCGATGCACTGACAACTTGGCTGTTCTCATCCTTGCAATAGTCATAACGATTCAATTTTGAGTAATTATGAACGTCCTCAATTTGGCGACAGGCATGTTCTTGGTCCTCAGTTCGGTACATTGGCAGCTTTTTTCGAAAACTTTTGCTGCTGTTGCTGCTACAACTATTAATATTGCCATTGCAAATAATACTTGTAGTATCACCTGTTAGTATATCTGTTCTATGAAAGATTCCCTCCACATCATTAAAGGCACTAGCGTTTCGAGAACTATTTACATTTTTTCTGGTCAGTATATTCTCTTGTTTTGAGCTACAAGGTTCATAATGGAAATTATTACTCGATTCTCCAATTGTTGATTTGTCGACTGTAGCATTTGAGTTTTTGGTAAAATTATTACTACAATTTTTTTTAATTATATAAGTAGTGCATTCATTTGTTGGTACAGTTTTCACAGTACCACTTGTTGCATAAAATGTGAAATCATTTGTGCTTTGCAGTTGACATGTTGGTGTTGGAGTTGGAGTTAAGGGTGGGTATTTATTTTTGGATGTTTCGTTAATACTATTTACTTTTATACATGTAGAGGTATTTAATTGAAACTGTTGCTGATATTCACAGGGCCCAGCTTGGTCTTCTAATTTCAATTTTGAATAACAAGTGTTGCTTATCATTTTGGATTTTATTTTGAAAAAATATCGAATATTTTTGCATAATTTATTAACTTTGGTTTGTAAAATTGTTAAAAAAAATATATGAGAAAATCAAGCATCTGTGAAATGTACAAGTTAAACAAACCTCTTGACAAATGTTTCAAGGCCTGTAAATAAAAAAAAGTTATGAATGAATTTCAATGACAAGAATAATAAAAAAAAAAGTAAGTCAAATTTTGAGCAGACTGGGTATGAAAACAGCGAACGTTTTCAACTCTGACGTTATTTTTGCGTAAGCTATATAATCTGTAAAAGCGAATGTCTCAATAGTTTATTAAAGAATATTGCACATCTACTCACAATGAACATGCGATATGAGAACAATTGAGAATCTTCATTTCGATTTAAATTTGTATATAACACCCTAATTTTGGTCTTTACACCTCAAAAACTCTCATACAGGATTTCTGGTAGATATTGGATAATCTTAAAATGGTGTATCCACTTTATGACTGCTTTGCAACCGGAAAGCTGCTATCTCAAAGGGTACTCAATGTGTGCACTTTTCATTCATTTTTACTTGCGATATACTGTTTTGGCCGCACAATTAGAAACGACACCCATACAGTAATATAAGTGCCCATAACTTTTTTAAAAGAAATATTTTCAGGTTGAAAAGAGGTTTAATTTATAGCCCATGAATAAGAGTACACATTAAATAATTAATGCAAGAAAAAAGCTAGACAATATCAAATATAAAAATAATAAATATGTATTTAATTCAAATTTTCTGTGGCCATATAATTAGAAACAGAACATACAAAATGGTATTTCATTAAAAAATCTTAATTTTATCATAGAGAAAGTGTTAATATTTTGTAGGGAATCCTTTATTTTGTATAACCGCAGCCAATCTTCTTTCCATACTTTCAACCAAAAAGCTCGTCCGAATTTTTAGATTTTTTTGACTTTAGTCCTCTCTCGACATCTGCCCATAAGTTTTCTATCGGATTCAGGTCCGGACTTTGCGCGGGCCAATCCAAAACACTGGTTTTTGTATCCGCAAACCACTGCTTAACAATCCGTGCAGTGTGTTTTGGATCGTTGTCCTGCTGAAAAATATAACTAATGGGCATGTGTGCGAATGAATAGGGCTCCATGACGTTCTCCAGTATGCCTTTATACACGTGTTGATCCATTCGACCGTTTATCTTTATTAATGGGCCAACACCACGCCAAGAAAATGCGCCCCAAACCATTATGTTGCCTCCTCCAGCGTGTATTTTGCGTCTAATTCTTTGTTCTGAGGACGTCTCACGTAAACTTTACCGTCTGACCCAAACAAATTAAATTTAGACTCATCACTCCAGAGTACTTTTTTCCAAAATTGTATTGTTTTGTTTGAATGGAGTCTGGCGAAAGTCAATCGTGCCTTCAGATTTTTTTTGGACACTTGTGGTTTTCTCCGTGAAACACATCCGCGTGGACCGTTTTCTAAGAGGCGACGCCTTATGGTTCTAGCTGACAGTTCTCGACCGATTTGGGGTGTAACAATGTCTTTTATCTTGTTAGAAGTCAAGAAAGGATCGGCCTTGCTGATTCTGCAAATCAGCCTGTCTTCTTTTGGCGTCGTTTTCCGCTCAATTGGCTTTCTTTTAGGGGTTTCAAAGCTTCCAGTTCTTTTAAATACTTGTATGGCTCCAAATAATATCTTTTTTGAACAGCTAAATCTTTTAGCTATGGAGCTCATTGGCTCATTTTCATTTTGGTAACACTGCACAATCAGCTTCCGGAGTTCAGGACTGCACGACTTATTTTTACCCATTTTTTCACTGTATTATAATTTATATTGTAAAAATAATTAAAATATAATGAAAATAATCAACTCACATCGATAAAAAAGCCCAATTAAAAAAAAAAAAATCACTGATTCTAGTTGTCGTTTCTAATTTTCTGTCCAGCGAAAATTTCGACTTCAAATGAATTCCCTAAAATAACCACGTTTTGACAACTTCCGGCGTTTAGGAAAACACATGTTTGGAACAAACATGTCAGCCATTATCGACTAACGGTACTAACCAAACACAGTGGTGCTTAAAAAAAAATCTTATTGATAAAAATATTTGCAATTTCACGTTTCTAATTCTGTGGCCACAATGTACATAGGTACTATATAGGGCAAGTTGAGGATTCGTAAAAAATTCGAACTCGAGATAACAATCAGACATGTCATTACGATGATAGAGAATGCGAACAAAGTGGGTCTCGCAACTCTGTCTGTCTGTCTGTGTATACCTCATGCTACAGCCTAAACTGCTGAAGCGATTTTCTTCAAATTTGGTGGTTAAGAATGTTTGGCGATTCCTTAGAGGGGAAATTGGATTTTTTTTTTTAAGCACCAAAACTAATGGTACCTGCCATATAACAATTAAGGAAAAGTTGAATTTTCTCAAAAACGGCTCAAGCGATTTTTATTAAAATTTGTGTCTACTTTTGATAGCAGGGTTATACTTCTCAAACGAAAGAAATGTTTGTAAAAATTCTACTAACGGTACCTCCTATAGGACCGTTTTTCATTTTTGAATTTCTCTTAAACAACTGAACCAATTGTGTTAATTTTTTTTTATACGGAAGCTTCTTCACAAACTTAAAATTATTTGATCAAAATTTTCAAAAAAATAATCTTTTTTTTTTTTGAAAAATCAATATTTTGAAAATGGGTCACTGTATTTTTTTGAAATTCTGGTTTTAGATCTGCATTAATATTTTCTTGAAAATGGCATGCCTACCAAATTTTTCTCTTTTTTAATCACATCAAATGGCATACTTGGTTTTGAGCTCTAAACAATTTAAGAAGCTGTTTATGTCATTTTACTAATAAATTTAATTTTTTTTTTACGTTTTTATACAAATATTTATATTTTTAAGAGGTCTCTGGACAAAATGTCGAACTCAGAATCAAAAACTTCGATTTAAAATAAAAACAAAAAAAATCACTTCGTATGTGTTCATTCAACATGTTTGAACTTCGAAAGAGTTGCGTTTGTGTTGAAGAGGAGGAAAAAGAACACAAAATAAAAGGAGCGACAGAGCCACACAGTGCACACTCAACCTTCTTTCATTTTGTTGTTTTTTTTTTGCATCGTCGCGTCGTCGGTCGGTCGGCACCTGATCTGTCTGATATTTGATGTATACATAAACAGTTTAGAAGAAAAGTGATGTATGTAAATGTTTAAGTACATATTTACTTCTTGCAAAATTTTATATAGAAAGAATAGTTTTTTTTAAAACGGCTCGAACGATTTTCAAATTTTTTTTTCTAAAAATGTATCATTATAGAAGAAATCAAATTGCGTACTTCGTTTTGAGGTTAAATTCATTTAGGAAGCTGTTTTAGTCATTTGAAAATCGAATTTTATGCTTTTTTAATTTTTTTCTACAACTAAATTCACAAACTTTTAATCCATTCAAAGCAAAAGTTTTAGAAAATTGCACCTCTCCCATAAAAAAACTATTTTTTCATAGAACATTATGTATGTACATAGACATACCTATATAAGTACGACCTACATTACAAAAAATCAACCAAAGTATGAAGGTCTAGATACATAGGTAGTTTTAGTTAAAACGACTTTTTGAAATAGTTGTACATTGGTACAGGTGTACCTACATAGGTACCTATATATTTAAAAAAAAACGTTACACTCAAAAATTAAAAATAAAACTATTTTTATTTGATTTGACATTTTTTTTAAAAAGCCCACATACCTTCCTACTAGGATATAACCCACATGATAAATTATTAACTAACAATCAACGCAAATAAACCTATATATGTACATAGGTAAAACAAACAAACAAATTTTAAGCCATAGCTAACTAAACAAGGAAAATTTGTTTTTTATTTTCTGTACTAAACACTTACCCTTACCTATCCTAACATTGCATAGAAATTCTCACTTATTTAAAATTAAAAGATTTCCGTACCAAAAACTATCCTCCATTTCCTACCTACATACCTACATAAGTAAACCTACCCTACACATGACCCTGCTTTTCTTTCCCGCATAAAAATCAACCAACCAACCATTGATACTAAAAAAAATGCATACCCACAAATGCAACCTATAAGTACAAATAATTCTTTCCCGCAAAAAAAATATAAAGGGTTCTCTAATAAGAGGTGTTATTTTGAATAGCCCGCTATTTCGGTAGCTGTCACTTTTGAAGCTGACATTTGACAAGTAGAAACTCTATTAATAAAAATGGAACGATACACGCTTCAACAACGCATTGAAATTATTAAAATTCACTATAAAAATGGTGAAAATTTGGCAGAGACAGTTCGTAAAACTAAAAATTTTTGGGTCGTCGTGAAGCACCTTGTCGGACCGCAATACAAAAATTGGTGGACAAATTCGAGCTGTTGGGACAAGTTAGTGATGTGAAGAATAAAACCCGTGCACGTCGCTCAAGAACAACTGAGAATATTGCTGTTGTAGCCCAAAGTGTTGAAGAAAACCCAGGTTTGTCCATTCCTCGTCGTTCTTTGGAATTAGGCATTCCACAAACGTCATTACACCGTATTTTGCATAAAGACTTGGGTCTTAAGGCTTATAAAGTTTAGTTAACTCAAGAACTCAAGCCGGCTGATCATCAACAACGTCATGTCTTTGCTGATTGGGTCCTTGAAATGCATGAAAATGAACCGGAATTTCATCGAAAAATCATCTTGACTGATGAGGCCCATTTCCACCTCGGAGGCTACGTCAACAAGCAAAACTGTCGCATCTGGGGCTCGGAAACCCCAAGAGTTATTGTTGAAAAGCCTCTCCATCCTCAACGCGTGACTGTTTGGTGCGGTTTATGGTCACGCGGGGTCATTGGACCTTACTTTTTCGAAAATGAGGCTGGAGCAACAGTTACGGTCAATGGATTGCGCTATCGAGAGATGATTAATGATTTTTTATGGCCTGAATTGGATGGTATTGATCTGGACAACGTTTACTTTCAACAAGACGGCGCTACGTGCCACACAAGCAATGAAACCATCGATCTTTTACGGGAAAAGTTTCCGGACCGTGTTATCTCTCGAAGAGGTGATCACAATTGGCCACCGAGATCTTGTGATTTAACACCTTGCGACTTCTTCCTTTGGGGCCACGTGAAAGATAAGGTCTACGCCAACAGCCCAGCGTCGATTCAAGACCTCAAAGATGAAATTCGTGAGGCTGACGAGGACATAGGGCAGCCACTTTGCGATTTGGTTATGGAGAATTTCATGAAAAGGATATGGTCCTGTAAGCGTGGTCTTGGTGGCCATTTGACTGATGTTGTGTTCCATTATTAACGGCATACCTTCCTCTTTATAATGAAATAAACATCCGATCATTTATCTCCAAAAATGCCATTTTTCTTTGAATATCAAAATAACCCTTTATATCCCTTGCTACAACATTGACGACGATGACGAAGCAAACAGCTGAGCTTATGTACACTTTGGTACTATACATATGCACGGTCTTTATTTTGTTTACTTCTTTTCTCGCATTAGCTCACTAAGCAAATGCAAAAAAAACCTGATGCAAAAAATCGAAATATTAATCAATCACCGCTGTCACCGTGGTTCTTCGCTCGGAATGTTCAAAAGGAAAATCCTGCGTACTTGCACAGGACTTAACTTCGAACACCAGCGACGGAAGCGCATCAGCAACCGTAAACTGTACGAGACATCAGTTGTGTTACCGCAGCCAAAAAACTTACGAAATTTAAGCACCCATCCAAACCCATTGGCGAGAACCATCACCACTGAAGAGAGACATCCCGAGCCACGATACCTAGATGTGATGACACTACTGGAAGAAAGAATATTTCCAACCAACGACGAAGAGGCAATCCTATTTTACGAGGAAGCTGCGTCAACTTACCACCGTGGCTAGAAGCCACTCTCCCCCTGCAACCAACACATTGACAACCGGACCTGAACATCCCGAGATTAATCCTCAATTATTATGTAAATATTTTAAGCTGACATTAACATTCTTGTAATTAATTATATTGAAAAAAAGAGACATTGTGTAAGGCCCCAAGGCTAGTTTACAGTTCAGCGTGCAAAAACAAAAAAAAAAAATTCAAAGCAAATTTAATCTGTTTTGGACATAATTTTGTACCAAATTTTAATGTTTATATTTTCAAATAACCGTAACCAATACATGAATTACCTTTTTTTCTATATGAATTGGTACCAGAGGCTACAAATGCAATTTTGTTTTTCGGAGGAGGTGTTATCGGAGGTATGACAAACAAGTTTGCTTTTTTATATAATAAAAACTATGGACAGAAAAGACAGAAAACAGTTTTGTAAATTTATTTTTTTGTTTTTGCATTGAACTGTAAATTAAGCTTTATGTACCAAAACATTTAGAAATTTCATATGTAAAACTATTTTATAACTTAGATTTAAGAACCAATTGTATATAAAGCTAGTTAAACAGTTAAACAGTTAAACACTAAGAATAAGAAATACAGGAACGGGTGTTTGGCGAACAAAGTATGGCACTTCACAAAGTAGTGTGAGTTGAACAAACACAAATGCATTTACACAGGGCCCGAGTGCAGTTGTATGGCAACTCGCAAGGCTCCAAGATTCATTTTATTTTGTTTTAACTTGACATGTTTATTACACGTTCGATCCCTCTCAATTCTCTTTTTGATAAGTTCGCGTATTTTCACGAAATGCACCCACTCCGTGTCAAAACGATTTTTATGGTTTTTGTCAGAAACACTCACATGATTTGAATCTTGAAATTTAATAAAAGTTTGCAAATGCAACCCTTAAAAGTATTTTGTAGATGCACAAGAATAACATTCCCAAAATATTTAAAATTAAATCAAAAATCTGTTAAAAATTACATAACTCGGCGCCAACAAGTTGCAGCGCCTTACCGAAACCAAACAAAAATTAGTGCGCCCCTGAACCTGAAATTCGTAATTTGACATGTTAATATCTAAAATGTGATTGGTTGAATCGATGAAAAAGTATACTTTTATTTTGGGGAAAAATATTATTTTTGTGGTTAATACTTAAAAGAAAACAATTTTAAATGGTTCTAAGATATTTACTTTATGTTTTAACATCACTCTACATAACTTAATATTGCAAATAAAACAGTACGGAACTGTGGAAAATATAGTTAATTGTGCACTCGGCAAAAAGGCATCTTAATATCTAATTTTGACAGCCAACCCAAACAAATTGATGCCTCACTGCTATACACTGTAGATGTGATATACACCCATTCCTTATCTTCTTATTCTTTGGTTAAACACCGTGGTTCTTCCCCCTTCTCCACTGGCCACCGCGTCTTATATGAACGACTTCATTCACACAAACAACCATTCGCATTTCATATTCGTATTTTTTTTGTGTTCCAAATTCCAATACTTTTTTGTTTGATTTTCGAAGATAAGTCATCTTGTGGCAAAGAGATGTACTTTAATTTCGAAATATTTGAAAATAACGACTTTTTATTGGATAAAAGACCTTTAGAAAATGTTTTATTTTGCAATTTTTTTTTAGTTGAAACGGGTTTAGAAAACATGTATGGTATTTGGAGAAAGTTATGTTGCTCCTTTTATATAATTACATTCTCAAAAATGTATTAGAAAATCAGAAATTTTGATGTTTTTCAAGAGATGATTATTCAAAAACAGGGTCCAAACTTAGAAATCCAAACCGATGAAATTAAAGTCTTATTCATTACCTGTAAGATGACGTAAAAAAATAAGTTTTCTTTCATGCAAGTTTTTTGCAATAGGTATTATATGTACGTCATAAAATCATATACCATTTTCTCAATTTCTCGATTTTCTCAAAATTTTGTCCGGAGGCCTCTTAAACATTATATAAGAAGCTTAAGCGTCCACAGCAACTTTGACCTATGAGTTGTGAAGTTCTTACAGGCCATAATAGGCTCAATTCAAAGATATAGTGCAATAAAAATGCCGTTTTTTAAATATTAAAAAAAGTGTTGGCATTACGATAGATCGTCATTCCCCGATACCAAAAAGTTCGATTGAAGATGCCGTTTAGATGCACCTAAAAAGCATACTTTAATAGCATATTGCGGGCAGATGGATCAATATAAACTTTCATAATACAAGACTTTTTAGTGTTACACGAGTAAGACCTATGTTAGAGCCAGCCTTTTTTTTGTTAGTTTTTTTTTAATTAAAAAACTGCATTGTTGTTGTAATATAACTCCCAATTGCCTTCAGTATGGTCTGCAAGAATTTCAAATCTCATACATACAAATCGAATACCTATCCAAATATACCAATCTTTGTATGCTATCACTCGCTCCTAAAAATTGGTGTGGCCTCTAAGTCTTAATTAATGTACACAAATAGCCGATAATAACCCAGCTTCGTTTGAAAATCTTTCCAAGCTTATAACACATGATTTTAGGGTGTTTTTAAATACTGAATCTTATAAACCAAAATAAGCCAACCATCCTGAAAAAAGTTTTATTGGTTTGGTTACAAGGAGAAACACTTTGCTATTCAAAATAAAATATGGTCATAGCCAGTATTAGTAATGGTTTTTAAAGAAACTAATTTCATATTTGGTGTCCACAATTAACCTTCTTTCGAACCACATACATATCGTCACGTTTCTGCGTGAACCACGACTTCAAAAAAGGATTTTTTTTTATCTGGGTGGATCAATTTTTTTGATGATCCTTTTTTTTATTTGAAAGCTGGTGGTCTAACTTGGGTCTCATTTCAATTTGGTTTAGTTTTGATAACGGCATTCATGAGAAAATATTAAAAGGCGAGGAGACGGTTGTTTTCTTGGCGAATTTAATAAAATAATTTACTTTTTCATGTTTTTGAACATATCAACTGAAAATGGAAATATTGGATCGTTTTTTTTTCATGCATCACTCTATAGATTTTGTCAACAAATCGTGGGTTTTCTTGTAGTACTACTTCATTGTGAAAAAAAACTTGAAAATCTCTCGACTAAAGGGTTTGCACCCAGTTAAGATGGAATGGGTGAAATTTGTATTTTTTTGGTCAGTTAAACTTTTTGATACCAACAAAATTTTAGCAAAAAAAACTGACTTCAACCACTTAATGCAAATTTAAGACTTATATGGATACCGTAAGAACTGGACCAAATTGAAAAACAATTCACTACTTCCATGCACTAATAATAACATAATTCACATTTAAAAATTATACCTATGCACCGTTCTGAAATCTACATTTGTTGTCAATTTTTTAAAAAGCTTACCACTGTGTTTTTATACAATTTTGTTATACCAGCAGTGCTGCCAATTTTTTTAATTTGTTTTTAATAAAAGAAGTCAAAGAGCTATTATATTATAGTATAAAAAAATGTTTACCGGCCAGGGAGACCTCCTATATACCTACTTATATACACACAGTAATGATTATAATGCAAGTCATTCCAATTTTTCAAACCAAAAATAGTGAATCTTTTTTATCTAATACTTGGACAGAATTGTATATTTGTTTCAAGTAATATTTACAAAATGCGACCGCTTACCAAATATAATATATTAAGTATATGTACAGTTATAGTCCCACTTAGTCGAATTTCTTCTAAGTAAGTCGAGTTTCCTTCTAACGTTTTCATCACATTCCCTTCAATTTTCAATGGCCTATTTTCTCGAAAGAACTTTTATATCTTGGAAAATCGAAGAATTATATCGTTATTTTAAGTCCGATTTTTGTTTTCTTCTAACCAATTAAATTATAACTAAAAGGATTACTAGTACAAAAATATAGTTGTGTTTTTAATTTTTTTAAAAATAAATCAAACGCAAGAAAGCTAACTCCTTTAAAAATGTCCGACTATGTGATGTTTTCAACTTACATGTAAGGGTTCGAATGCTGAGTTATGAACTTCCGTTCATTTAAGAGACCAGAAAATTATCATAAAAGATCATCTGCTTTGATTAATTGGCCAGCAATAAAAATTGTACATACATATTAGCAGTTTAAGTTTTTCTGGGAGTTAAAATGTTATGCATACGCCACAGTGACCTTAGATTTTAACGATTCATTGTTAGATATTGTTAAACTGTCAAACTTCCAATGTTAAATACAAAACTCCATTCATTCTTAATTTTTGTTTATGGATTTGCATTATAATAACATAAAATAATTTGTTTTTTTAAGTAAGTCCATCGCAACATTAAAAATGGCAAAAATGCCATTTTAATTTAACTATCCTGCCCATCAGCAAAAGAAAAAAAATTGAATTGTTTTGTAAAAAAATTATCTACTTTGACAGATCAACTAATATCGTGGAGATGAGTTTGAAATAGTTACGAGTCGTGACTATTTGACACTTTAAACAGAGTTTAGGAATGATGGAGTGAGCCATCTTGGTCCTTTGCTATTCGCTTTATTTATAAATGATCTTCTATCTATACTAAAACGTTCAATGACATTAATATATGCTGATGATGTAAAAATATTTAGAAAAATCAACTGCAACACAGATTGTGAACAACTACAAAATGGTCTACATACATTTTGGGAATGGTGCAACAATATTCGCTTGATTTTAAATGTAGACAAGTATAAGACAATGGATTTTACACGCAAACGCAATTTAATTGAACCATAGTGAATCAAAATTAACATCTACTAATCACTTTAATTATATTTTAAAAAGAGCTAATAACGGGTGATTTTTTAAGAGGTTTAGAACTTTAAAAAAAAAAAAAAAAAAAAAAAATGAATGAAATATTTATTTGAATCGATAGTTTGAACCTTGCAATTTAACGTTTAAAGATAATTTCATGCAAATGTTGACCGCGGCTGCATCTCAGGTAGCCCATCCGCTGAGTCCAATTTTGGCATTCTCTTTCACACATATCGGCCAGTATCTCACGAATGAATGCATGGATGTTGGCTTCCAGTGCGTCAATCGAAGCGGGCTTGTCCCTATAGACATTAGCCTTGACATACCCCCACAAAAAATAATCTAATGGTGTCAAATCGTACGATCTAGGCGGCCAATTGACCGGCCCGAAACGTGAAATTAACTGTTCACCAAACTCGCCTCGCAATTGCGCCATTGTTTCGCGTGCTGTGTGGCATGCGGCACCGTCTTGTTGAAACCACATATCATGCAAGTCAAGAACTTCCATTTCGGGCAAAAAAAGTTTGTTATCAAAGCTCGGTAGCGTTCACCATTGACAGTAACGCTGCGATTCGCATCATCTTTGAAGAAATATGGCCCAATAATGCCGCCAGCCCATAAACCGCACCAAACAGTAGCTTTTTCGGGATGCATTGGTAGCTGTTGCAATGCTTCTGGCTGATCTTCACTCCAAATGCGGCAATTTTGCTTATTTACGTACCCATTAAACCAAAAATGAGCCTCATCGCTGAACACAATTTTTCGATAAAAAAGCGGATCCTCGGCCAGCTTTCCAAGAGCCTATTCACCAAAAATTCGGCGTTGTGGTAGGTCGGCTGGCTTTAGTTCTTGCACCAGCTGTATCTTAAAAGGCTTTACGCCCAAATCCTTCCTCAAAACTTTGCACGTAGTGCTGTACCAAAGGCCTAACTGCTGGGAACGGCGTCGAATCGATATTTCGCGGTCTTCTGTCACACTAGCTTGTACGGCCGCAATATTTTCTTCACTACGCACAGTACGTAAACGTGTTGGTGGTTTAATGTCCAACAAAGTAAATTTGGTGCGAAATTTGGTCACAATCTTCCGAATAGACTGCTCAGAAGGTCGAGAATGCCGACCATAAAATGGAAGCAGCGCGCGATGAACATTTCGAACCGAGCACGAATTTTGATAGTAAAATTCAATAATTTGCAAGAGCTGTTCATTTGTAAGACGATCCATGGTTAAATTGCAAACCAAACTGAAGCTGTTTGACAGTGACACAAGGTACTAAAACCAGTATTGCCAAAACCAAACCAGATAAAAAATCAGCCTTTAGCTTGGTTTTGTGAAAATATTTTACCGTGATTTCTGTGATCCTTATGGGTATTTCCATTGTAACGGGTGTGACACTTTGCAATATTTCTTGTCCATATTTCTCTTACTATTTTCTTAATTAAATATTTAAAAGCTTTAGCACCTAAAATAATTAGTTGTTTATTATAATTTTTTAAGTGAAATTTCTTGAACCTATTTTTTACGTCGCAATTTCTTAATATTACGTGAAACGGGTGTGACGTTAGAAATTTGGCTCACACTCGTTCGGATACTTATAGAAGTCAAATTGTAAATTTTTAAAAGAAAAGTAATGGATTTCGTATTTAATAGGAAAGAAAATTTTATTAAGATTGTAGTAAGCCTTTTAAATGAAATTGATATATAGATTTCATCTCACAACAGTTCAAAAATGTAACGGGTGTGACAATATATTAAGAACTGTGTGTATAATATAGAAAAATTGAAAAACAAAGATGGAATACATTCAAACTTCAAAAAGTTGTGTACTATTTCGAAATAATTACTTAATTTCGTTCGGAATATGATTAAACATCAGAGTTATTGACTCGTTTTTTTTATTTAACTTACATATGTATTTCTAGTTTAGACACAAATGTGAGTAAGAGAGTTGAGTTCAGGATCTTTAAAGTAATGTTGGTTTTAAAGTATTTATATTTTATGAAAAGATTTCTCATTTTTTTTAAATTTCAGCATAAAAAAATGTAATTCCTTCAAGTTTTTAATATTCATTAAAAATCGTAGAATAATTCGTTTGGAGAATTTGTGACAATCATCGAGCTTTTATTAGTACCCATAAACTCTTTTTACCACCTATGCCATCTACTGCCCCGGAAAAACAACTAAGTGACAACAACTCCAAAACCTTTTGGAGCAGTGCATATATTAAGTAAGTTAATACGTCACTTGAATTGTACAGCATATACACTTGAAAACACGTCCACAATGTGATCAATATTTATCTTGTTCAAGAGTAGTTTTCAAAAATTATCATACAGAAGCCTTGCTATGGCTATGGCTAAGGTTTGTCACTTATAATTAAATAAGATTGGCAACTTAATTTGTTTTCGTGCCTCGTCCAAGCACATGCCGTGAAAAAAATGTGCTTTGAATGTCGCCAGTGGGCACAAGAAAAATGTTTTAAGCAAAGTTGATTTTAAAAACTACCTTATTGGTCTCAGTCAAGTTTTTCTTAATTTCTATTAAATGCTTGGGTTGTACCTCCAAAATGTTAACAAAAATAAATGGTAAATCGAAGCACGAAATAATGTTTATATCCGATTTGTAACGGGCGTGGCATTTCTTAAAACAAAAATATAGCTTTAAATAATATTTATTCCATGCTTAAATTGCAGGTACATACAAAAAAAAGTTACAGCCAGCTTATTAACTTGGCTTAGTCTTAAATACTTAAAGAAAATTAGAAGAACATAGTCAAAGAATATGTTTTCTTTTGTAACGGGTGTGACTTTTAAAAAGTTCTTGTTGCAATGTGATAAAATAATGGGTTGTGCTAACTTATCGAAGATCATACAATTACTTATGATCGATCTGAATTTATAGTTTCATATTTAGTTTGTTGATTCAGGAAGAGATTCGAAATACACATAAAAAAACCTGTTAGTTTCCAGTAATGAAAATACAAACGGCTAGAGGTGGAACAGTTTGTCGGCTTTGGGGTTTTATAAATATAAAAAATATAGTGAAACAAAAAAAAAACTGATATGGGATTATTAATTTGAGAACTGTAAGGATGTAAGTATCATCATTTAATTCTTTTAACGGCCAATTTACTTTTTGTCGAAAAAGTGGTCAGCTTACGTGGAAAATTCTTTATGTTTCTCTTGTTAGTCCAATTTCTGAATACGGGTGCGTTGTATGGGAGCCATACTACTCAATTCACATAAATAGGATAGAAAGTAGGTATACAACGAATTTTCTCTTCGTTTTTTTTTGTTTGCCTCCAAACCTTCCATCTCTTTCTGGTCACCGAGAGCATTTGCAGTTCTCCTTCATAACTGGAGTAATTAATGAATCTATTTCCTGTCCATCGGTTCTCGGTCGAATTGGTTTCATCATGAGTCAGACTAACTTAAGATGAAATTTACCACTTCGAACTATTTTTAGTAGATCAAACTATGGCGCTAACAGTCCTCTTATTCAGTTAATACAAATTTTTAATTTTCTCAATTCTCATTGGTTCTACAAATGATAATCTTAAAACTGAAAGCTTTAAATGAAGTTTTTTATCATTTTTTTGCAATGATGAATATATTTTCGGTGCAACAAGTAAAATACATGTTAGCGTAAACCTTTTAAAAATAATGGTACATTAATAAAATTAGGTAGGAAACTTTTAAATTTCATGTTCATTTTGTAATGAACTTTTTGCAAAAAGTGCAAAAATATCCTGTATAAGTAATGCATGTTTGATAAAAACTCCTAAAACTAATCCGATGTTCATTAGAATAATTTTGGTAATTGCCAATGACATCATAATAAACTGTCAAATTGACGAATTTTTACCTACTAAAGTATCGAAGAAGTACATATTCACTTCATAATCCTTCAATTTGACACCTAAATAAAACTGTCTATGGTAATTACCAAAATTTCCCAACACATAGCTAAGACCGGAAAAAAATCGGATTACTTTTAGGAGCTTTTATCAATCTTTTATTATTTGTACAGGATTTTTGTGCACTTGTTGCAAAAAGTTCTTTACAACTAAAAAAACACCCTTTCACTCATACTCATGACATTTCAAAGATTTATTCCAAATTTAATTAATGTACCATTATTTTGATGCACCGAAAATAATTTCATCATTGCAAAAAAATGATATTAACTTTTGTAAACGTTGTCGTATCTAGTCTTTTTCGGTACAGCATTAAAGAACAGCGGTCAGCCATCAGACGAATAGGGGGAATAACATGTAGCATGCCGTAACTATTCGGGTTTGGTGGAAGTGTGATCATAGCCTCTCCGCGGCGGCCGCTAGAAACAAGCCTTTTAAAAAAGGTTTGGCTAATATGATCAGGCTGTTTCCTCAGGTTGGCGACAGGTTAATTCCCTGTCCCGTTAAGCTAAACGAAATACGAGACCGACAACAAGCCTCGGAAACGGACTGATTTCACGACGACAACCCACGCAACGTAAACGGCAAAACGATTTACGAATTTTCTTGTGGAACGTACGATCGCTCTATAGAGCTCGAGCTTCTCAGCAGTTAGCCGATGCCCTGTCAAAGTATAAAGCTGACATAACAGCGCTTCAAGAAATAAGATGGACAGGGAATGGTGTTTTACAGAAGAAAGAATATGACTTATATTACAGCTGTCATACAAAACACCATGTGCTCGGGGTAGGCTTCCTAGTCAGCGAAAAAATGAAGCCTACCATCATCGGCTTTGACGCTATAAGCGAAAGGCTATGCACCCTTCGCGTGCGAGGCAAATTTACGAACATCAGCCTCATTAACGTTCACGGACCTACGGAGGAGACAAATCAACATCTTTAATGGACTCCGACAAGGGGATGGTTGGCCTGCCTCCTCTTCAACCTAGCGTTGGAGAAAGCAATTCGTGACTCTGGCACGCGCAACAAGAGGGACCATCGTCAACAGGTCCAGCCAGATACTGGCTTACGCAGACGACATCGACATCATTGGAAGAACCGAAAAAGCTGTACACGATTCTTTCATCCAGATCGAGCAGGTGGCACAAAATCTGGGGCTGCACATTAGTGAAGGTAAAACAAAGTACATGGTGGCGTCGAATGCGAGAAGAACAGTTGGTCAAACAATCAAGGTAGCGGAGCACGAATTTGAAGTGGTGCAATCCTTTAAATACCTTGGGTCAACAGTAGCAGCCGATAACAACGTAGAAGAAGAAATACGCGGGCGGCTTCTCAAATCCAACAGAGCCTACTACAGTCTGTCAAAGCTATTCAAATCCAGAAATCTAACCATAACTTCAAAACTGCTGCTGTACAGGACCATGGTCCTGCCAGTACTCATGTATGGATCCGAGACTTGGGTGCTTAGCAAAAGGCACTGTGACCTCTTAGCCGCGTTCGAGAGAAAAGTCTTCCGGAGAATTATTGGCCCCATATGTGAGGAAGGACGATTCCGGAGACGGTACAATCATGAGTTGTACTCAATCTACCTTGAAGCAGACATAGTGACAAAAATTAAGCTCGGTAGACTCCGGTGGGCAGGGCACCTAGCTCGTATGAGCGAAGAGGAACCTGCTGGGAAAGTCTTTTGTAGTACATTCAATGGTAGACGGCAGCGTGGTAGACCATGCTTGCGCTGGAGAGATGGCGTAGACCAGGACGCCCGAAGCCTTGGGGTGCGCAAATTGATGGCCTCGGCTCGAGACCGGGATAGGTGGAGAGACTTGTTGAAAGAGGCCAGGACCGGACCCCGGTTGTCGAGCCGATGATGATGATGATTAAAGAACATCCTTATATAATATCTTATAATCTCGGACAGTATTAACATAAATTCTTCAGCTTGGTAAACCTTCACATCCCTTACTTCTCCCCCTCTTTAAATGTATTTTTTAAAAAAGTTAATAGGTGAGTTTTGGGGGACTTTGGACTGGCTATATAGAATAACTTTCTGCGTCGATACCAATCAAAAAAATTCATGAATATATTATTTTTACCTAAGACCGTCTCAGATTTGCTCTACGTAGCTCTATCCTTATCGTCGCGTTTTTTGAGAGCGACACACTCTCTCAAACTGTGGGTGAAATGTCATCGGACTCTCAAGAATGAAAATTTGCATTTTTGTTTTGTGTCTTTGACTGAACAATACAAATATTGCAAAATGCAACTAAAATACAATTAATATTGATGTGATTGTGAATTGTGTTCGCATTCAAATTGTTTGTAATTTTTAATCGAATTTTTAGTTTCTCTAAATAAAAATTATTGATAAATTAAGAAAAAACTAGACACTTAACAACTGTTAGAGTGAGTTATTTTTATGCAATAAACAGTTTATCTTTTTGATGTCATTCTACTTCAAAATACATGCCAGACAACACCATTTTGACGATGACGCTGTGGTAATAATCGTGTTACGGAGAGCAAATTTTCAATCGTCGAAACGATATCGTCAAGACGATAATGATTTTGAGAGTTACGGAAATCAACACGATCGTCGCGACGATATCGTTTGGAGATAATCGAATAACGGAATGATTTTTTTCATTCAGAAGCTCCTTAACAACTTTAAATTTTTTTTATATCAAAATTTTCCAAAAAAAATTTTTGGATTTTTAAAAAATCTTTCGATTTTTTTTTTTTTTTTGAAAAATCAATTTTTCGAAAACGGGCCACAGTATTTTTTTTTTAAATTTTGGTTTGCGATGTGCAATTGTATTATCTTAAAATTGGCGTACCAATTTTATTATTAAACAACGATCTCTAACGATTTTCGATTTTTTTTTATAAAAATGTATCTTTCCTAATCAAATTAAATGGTATACTTTGTTTGGAGCTCAAAACAATTGAACAAGTTGTTTTTGTCATTTAAGTAGTGAATTTCTTTTTATGTATTTCTTATAAAAGCTTTAACGTCCACAGCAACTTTGACCCTAAGAGCAAGTACGTGCGACCCAGTTGTGCATCTTTTGCGTATTAGAAAGGGTACAACAACATCTAACTGATGAGCCCATTGTTGAACCTGGGGGAAACGCATTTTGGAGCAGAGGTCACTTGAACTTTTAAATTGAATTTAATTCAATCACTCCGCTTAAAATTAAAAATAAAAATAATTTTTATTATTTATAATTTTTTTCTCTTCGTTTTTATGTTGTGCATTTTATTTTATTTGAAGGCCTTTTGTTTCTAACGTTTAAATCTGGATAAATAATTTTTAATTAAATATTGCAATTTTTTTCAATCAAAGATGGAATTAATTTTAAAAATCAATGTTTTCTATCTATGTACATATATATGTTTTTATCTACATTTTACTCATTTAACAAGCTTAAAATGGAGCTGAAAACTGCATTTAAACTCTCGCTTCTTAATGCTGGTGTTCAATGTTTGTATGAGAAAAAGGAGTTTCCAAAGAATTCCAAAGCCAAGAATATTAGAGAATATAGGAGAATTAAACAAAATTTATTTATTTTCCTCTACATACATTCAGGTTGAAAGTTGATTTGATAATATAATAATTTCTAAACGAAATAAAACAAAACAATATTATGATACAAAACTAAATCTCAGCTCAGAACTGAGTAAAACTGTGAAGCTAAGTACCTATTTTCATTATTGTTGTCCATAGAATCATGAACAATGTTCGTTCTTGAATTAAAACCAAACAACAAGGGTTTTACTATTAACACTCGGTTTTAATTCAAGAACGAATATTATACATCATCGATAAGGCCGAGAGTGTAAATGCAACATAAAGCAACATAAATACAACACACAATTTGTGTAAACAACAAAATTTGTGTAAAAATTTGTGTATTTAAGAAACAGACATGCACCAATCCATATGAACCACAAATTGAGTGAAAAAAATGACGTTATAAACACGATTTTTGCGTCATGTGCGTCACCGTGTGATTTAAACTTAAGATAAATCAAACCAAAAAAAAGGCTTAAATTTCTCATTCAAAATGTAAAGGGTCAAATTTGGTGAGTGTTTTTGAATTAAAATGCTAGTTTCTCGTCTGTTAAAGTTTTTTTATTCATTAAAAAAATCTCTGACGTAACTACTGTATATGAGCCATTGAGAGCAATAGTGGCGTTACCTATACTCTTTCCATTTTAAATCTAAAAAGGTTAATGCATTTTTTAAAACAAGCAATATCAACATCTAAATGATCAAAGTTGGAGTGTTCGGACCGGTTCTGATATACCTAAGTTTGGTTGTTACATCACATTAAGAACAAGATTATTAACTTCACTTGCTTTTCATAGTTATTTGCTAGTAAATTTTATTAAATTAAATGAAGTCCTATCGCAGAATAATACCTACCTAGGGATGTAATATAACATTGTCTTATATGAAAAAATAACTCAAATTGTTGTTTTCATTCATCTTGAAAGTGTAGGTACTTATCATTTACTTACTTCATTTTTATGAATATCAAATATATTTCAAAGTAGGTATGTAGGTACTTAAGGACCAATTACTATTTTGCATGCATATTATCCTATGAAACGTCAAAAAACCCCAGTCTACCCTACGCCCCTGAACTTTTACACAACCGGACCACCAGTGCACTTAAAAGCTTCACTCCACTGACACACAAAACTAAATCCAAATTTTGCTGGCTGACTTCTGAATGAACTACTCAATTCACATAGGTGTAAGATCTCCTATATTAGCGCAATATGCAATCAATCTCGTACTTATCACCAATCCAAGCAAATATCCAAACTGTGATGTGTTTGTATATAAACAGAAACACAATCAGTGTTGCCACGAAAATATTTTAAGAAATCATTGCTGATGACAAAAAAAAAAATGGAATGCTTGTTAAAAAAAATCGTAGGTATAGGAACTTACTGTTAAGCTTAGATGGTAAGATGGTTTGGAAACCTTCCTTTATATAAATTAATAAAATAACCAAACGAGAAGTAATTTGACAACATGTTTAAAGATAAACTTTCGTTGCGCCTTTACGCATCTGTATATCTACCTGCAACAAACTAGTTTTTCTTAGAGTTTTGCAGTTTTATTTTTCATATACATATTAATATGTAACTCAAATTGAATCGATGAGTGTAAGAACCGTACTAATAGGTATAAAAGAGTTTTATAGAAAAACTATCAGCTTTATTGAAAAAGAATGTATGCGGCATTTGATGATTTAAAATGAAAATCTTTAAAATGCAAACAAATCAGCCCTTATGGCAACGCTGAACACAACACGAATGAACAGCCATCACCATAAAGCAACACTTCTATACATACATCCATACATTTACCAAACCATAATAATTACAGAAACGAACAACGAAACTACTCCATACGAAGAAAATAAAATAAAAAGTTTCACAAATGGGTATAACTTTTGTATTTTCATTGCCAATTTTTGAAAATAAATAATATTTGAGAAAAATAATAATTTTCATGCACTTCACTCAATTCCAATGTCATGTATTCAAACATTATTAGTATTAGACAATCGAGAATTTTTTACTAGAAACTTTAAGTTTTCAAATGCGTAAATTTTTTGGATGAAAAAATTGCATTAAATCACTTACTTGATAAGGGGATGAGGTCTTGAATCGAATTAAAAACAATTTACTGTACAAACGATTGGATTTCCACTTAAAAAATACAGATTTTTTAAAATTTTTAGACAAGGTAATGGTTATTAAGTAAAAAAAAAAGTTCACTAACACTGCTTGTTGTTGTTGACGTTAACACCGCTCATATTCACCCACTGTTGAATCGTTGAATGTGAATAAGCTACGTAGTCTGTTTAAAAGCACATAGGGGAAGTTTTGTTTTGACTACGAAAAGCTCTTATTAGTGTTGCCGAGAACTTTAAATTGACTTGACGTTTCGAATTTAAAATTAAATGGGATACAGAAACACCTAAAACATTGGTTTATAATAAAGGCAATGCCGTAGATGCGTAGATCTAAGCAAAAAGTTACCTGAAAATGTAGGTGAGACTTTCTTTAATAACATACTCAAAATCGACATTCATACCTGTCTACTGTTGGGACAAATATGTTTTTCGGGCGACGAATAAATTTTGAAAAACTGATAAAATAATAATTAAAAAATCGCGCGATGTTTTAATTATTATTTTATCAGTTTTTCAAAATTTCAATTAACTTATATTTCCTAAATACATGTGTTCAATAAAAATACTTCTTAACTACTCTTACGTACAAGCAGAAGCATGAGCAATTGGGTGGTTTGTGCTATAATCCAGGATGTTTTCAAAGTAGAAAATCATTATTCGAGGGTTCTCACTCAGGATTTAACTCCCTCTTTAAAAACTTAAAGAAAACAAAAAGGTTCAGAAACTTCCATAAATAATTCCCATACAAAATCAACAAAAAAAGCCATAATTTACAAAAATTACCCAAAAATTACCTACTCTGGTATTACTTATAAAAGAGAAATGTCAAAATAAACAAGAAAAAAATGTTTTTCAAAGAAATGTTTGTGATAAAAAAAAATCTTTTAAAACGTTTTATTTAAGTGGCTTATATTAAGCTCCAAAGCCTAGAAGCATAGGGGCACTAATAGCGATTCTTATCAAATTGTCAAACTGTGACAGTTCTCACATGAACACAATATAAGAAATTTGGATTATTACTGTTGATTTACTTAAACGTCATTGGGCCAGAGTGTCGATTTGACGTTTAGAAGCTCTGAGACAAAATGAAACAGAGATGTATTGCTTTTTTTCAAAACAAAAGCCCTATCGGTTGCAGTGTATTCTAAGTTTTTCTTTAAGAAATTATTACCCTTATTTATTGGAGGTCTCACAGCTGTAACGGACCAAGTCAAAAAAATAAATCGAAGTCAAATGCCAAAATGTGCGAGTTAAAGTCTTTTGACTTTCAACTTTGTATTTAATCTTTATAACTTTATTGCCACAGATGTGGTTTTAAGATTGAACAAAACTTGAATGATCTTCTCTTTAAGAGATCCCTCTTTTATATTGTTGAGGATCTTGATCTAGTCGCATTGCCTTCATGTAACATGTACACTCTCTGGAGTTAGCAGTGCAGATCGATGTTATGGTAAACATGTTTACGTCTTAGCAGGTTAGCGGTTGAGCACCTGCACTTATGTTGTGTTGTAAACATGTTTACACTTTTGGGGATTAGCGGTTGGACATCTGTGCTTCGATGTCTTTTTGGTAAACATATTTACACTCTTGGGTGTTAACGGCTGGACACCTGCACTTCTGTGGATTGTAGTAAACATGTTTACACTTTTCGGGATTAGCGGTTGGACATCTGTGCTTCGATGTCTTTTTGGTAAAAATGTTTACACTCTTGGGTGTTAACGGTTGGACATCTGCACTTTGTTGTCTGTTGTTAACATTTTAATGATTGGATGGATTAGCGATTGGGATCTTGTCTGTTGAGGACTAAAATGTTGTTGATTTGGTGTTTCTGTGGTGGTTACGAGTGGGGTATGTAACTTGCGCAAGGCTTAGCTCTAGGTACTTATGTCATTTGTTTGGTCAAACAGTGTTTCGTTTCAAATTGTCATTTGTTCAAGAAAAACATTCACCATAAGATTTAATGGTAGCGTATTTACTTTACTCGTTATATCTCCGAAATCGCTTTTTTTGACTTGGTTCACTTCAGCTGACCTCCAATTCATAATCGAAAACTTAAAACTATTTATGATAGGTAGTTTGTGTTCCAGTCTTTGAGAAAACTGAAAATTACAAAAACCAGTTTCCATTAGATTTTTTAAATTTTTTGATAGAGTATTGTAAGTCATTTTGCGTTACCCAGAATATACCGTGAGGAGGTAGATCAGTGGCGTATCCAGAAAAAGTTTTGGGGGCTCGAGTATAAAAATCCCTTAGATCTACGAAAAAGTTTCAATTAATCATGTACATTATGATGAAATTACCTAAACAATAATTTTGGAGGGGTATGAGGTTTGTTCACATTTGTTCATCTTTAATCCATGATTATTTCCAACTGTAAATCGTCGAATGTTCACTTAAATACATTTTTTTTTTGGGAATATTTTTTTGTTGATTAGCGCCTTTTAACTAGAACCTTTGAAAATTATCCTAAAAACGTAACATACTAGTCTAGGCTAGTCTAAGTCCTAAAAATTTATGAGATATCAAATAAGTAAAAGGGGCACAAAACGGGTGTTTAATAAGCTATTTTTATAGGCTCCTGTGTATTTAATATATTCATTAACCTAAAAGTTAGATCACGAAAACGAAAAAAGCAAAAAAATCTAATAAAAGAATGGTTTGACTTCATCTTAATTTTCTGAAACACTAGAAAATATAAAATCTTTTGATTTTAAATTTTCTGCAAAAGATCAATAGGAGCAGTGAGTCATAAATAAAATTTTCTATTTCATTTCATAACCTTGAAAAAATAGTATGGAATGTTGCTTAAAACTTGTTGTCCCTAAATTTGGTGTTTAAATTTTTTTTTCAAAAACTGCTGCTGTCTTGAAAAAATGCATAATAAAAATATCGTTTTTTTATTTTTTTTGTGAAGGAAAAAAAACTAAGATAAAGGTCAGTAACAAAAATGCCAAAACCCCTGTACATTTTATGATAATATTGTAATGTTTATCTGGGTTCAAACAAAACTTATTTCCACTTTTATTAATTCACTTTTATTTATTCTCAAATTAACAAACACTTTTATCTATTACAAACTGTTTCACTATTACTCTTTACAATTTACAAGAATTAACACTTCCAAATTACACTTTCACAATCACTTATCTTTATCATTGTCAAAATTAAACTGTGTAGATCTCCTTCTCCGACCTCGTATTTATACTCCTCTCATTTCTTCTCGAAGGATCCAGAGATCTCCAGTTTCGTTAAGCAAAAGAGACAAATACACACAGACAGATATAGACAGATTTCATTTCGTTCCGTTCGAAGTTCGAAAGTTTCGAAGTTCGGATGAAAGCGTTCAGAGTTTTAGTCATTCATCATAACCAAAGACCTACATGTGTCATTTCGTATGGGTGTGTTCGCTCCTACATTCGTAACAATATGGAAAACTTTTTTGTCTACTTCTCAAAAGGCTTTGAATAAAAATATTTTTTTGTTTTTAAGGTATTTTTTTCAAAAAATAGCACGGACAGGAAAAATGAAACACTTTAAATTTATATCTCATCATCATCATCGGCTCGACAACCGGGGTCCGGTCCTGGCCTCTTTCAACAAGTCTCTCCATCTATCCCGGTCTCGAGCCGACGCCATCCAGTTGCGCGTCCTAGTCTACGCCATCTCTCAAGCGCAATCATGGTCTACCACGCTGCCGTCTACCATTGAATGTACTACAAAAGACTTTCCCAGCAGGTTCCTCTTCGCTCATACGAGCTAGGTGCCCTGCCCACCGGAGTCTACCGAGCTTAATTTTTGTCACTATGTCTGCTTCAAGGTAGATTGAGTACAACTCATGATTGTACCGTCTCCGGAATCGTCCTTCCTCACATATGGGGCCAACAATTCTCCGTAAGACTTTTCTCTCGAACGCTGCTAAGAGGTCACAGTGCCTTTTGCTTAGCATCCAATTCTCGGAACCATACATGAGTACTGGTAGGACCATGGTCCTGTACAGCAGCAGTTTTGAAGTTATGGTTAGATTTCTGGATTTGAATAGCTTTGACAGACTGTTGGATTTGAGAAGCCGCCCGCGTATTTCTTCTTCTATGTTGTTATCGGCTGCTACTGTTGACCCAAGGTATTTAAAGGATTGCACCACTTTAAATTCGTGCTCCGCTACCTTGATTGTTTGACCAACTGTTCTTCTCGCATTCAACGCCACCTGCACTAATGTGCAGCCCCAGATTTTGTGCCACCTGCTCGATCTGGATGAAGGAATCGTGTACAGCTTGTTCGGTTCTTCCGATGATGTCGATGTCGTCTGCGTAAGCCAGTATCTCTTGTTGCCGTGCCAGAGTCACGGATTGCTTTCTCCAACGCCAGGTTGAAGAGGAGGCAGGCCAAACCATACCCTTGTCGGAGTCCATTAAAGATGTTGATTGGTCTGGATAGCAATCCGGCTATTTTAACTTGGCTTGTTACGTTGGTCATGGTCAACCTACATAGTCGTGTCATTTTATTTGGGATGCCGAATTCTCTCATGGCTTTGTAAAGTTCTACCCTGCCTTTGCTATCATAGGCGGCTTTAAAGTCTATAAACAGATGGTATGTTGGGATGTTAAGTTCTAGACATTTTTCCATCGCCTGCCTAAGGGTAAAAATCTGATCAGTTGTTGATTTGCCTGGAATGAAACCACACCGATGATGGTTTTAGCGTATGGGAGAGTATCTTATTGGCGGTACTCAACAGCGTGATACCTCTATAATTGCTGCACGTTGTGACATCTCCCTTCTTATGTATGGGGCATATGATACCTTTTCGCCAGTCTTCTGGCATTTCTTCATGCTCCCATACGTGCACTATGATATCATGAATTGCTTGACGTAAGGCTGCCCCACCGTGGTGGAATAATTCGGCTGGTATGCCATCGGCTCCCGGGGCTTTGTTTTTCTTGAGCCGTTCTATGGCCTTCTCAACGTCTTCTATGCTTGGTGGCGGTAGCGTAGGGTGTTCATCTTGAAGTAGTGGAGCCTCCACTTCTGCTGTGAGCTGACCATTTAGCAATTCATTAAAGTACACTTCCCATCGCTCCAGTATGCTTTGTGGATCGGTGATCAGATTTCCCTCTCCGTCCTTGCAGTATGTGCAGCGTGGTGTGTACTGCGTCGTGTTTCGGACGGATTGGTAGAACTTCCGAGCCTGGTGCGGACCTCGCTCTCGGCTGTTCTCTATTTCACAATTTACGTTCTTCTCCCAGGCTGATTTTTTCTGTCTGTGAAGCCGTTTTTCTATTCTTCTGAGCTCTTTATATTCCTCTTCGCGTGCCCGCGTTCTATGAGATTGTTGCATTGCTCGGTACGCAACATTCTTACGTTCAGTCGCTAGCTTGCATTCATCATCAAACCAGTTGTTCCGATTTCTACGACTGCTGCCTAAGATGGAGTTGGCAGTACTAATGCGAGTATTCTTATGGCGTGTCCACTTCTCATTTACGCCCAGCATACTGGCTCCAAGACTTACTCTCCCTAAATCAAGTGATTCTAGGGTGAGTCCTAACGCATTACCAAAGGTTTTACTGGTGTTTTCGTTGCGTAGGGCAGCCGTGTTGATTCGAACCTGATCGAGTAGTAGTAGTTGCGTTCAAATCGCCAAGGATGATTTTGACGTCATACCTTAGGTACGCATTGAGGGCCCTCTCGACTTGTTCGTAGTAAGTCTCTTTTTCTTTGTCTGAGGACTCCTCCGTAGGTTCGTGAACGTTAATGAGGCTGATGTTCGTAAATTTGTCCCGCATGCGAAGGGTGCTTAGCCTTTCGCTTATAGCGTTAAAGCCGATGATGGTAGACTTCATTTATTCACTGACTAGGAAGCCTACCCCGAGCACATGGTGTTTTGTATGACAGCTGTAATATAAGTCATATTCTTTCTTCTGTAAAACACCATTCCCTGTCCATCTTATTTCTTGAAGCGCTGTTATGTCAGCTTTATATTTTGACAGGGCATCGGCTAGCTGCTGAGCAGCTCGAGCTCTATAGAGCGATCGTACGTTCCACAAGAAAATTCGTAAATCGTTTTGCCGTTTTCGTTGCGTGGGTTGTCGTCGTGAAATCAGTCCATTTCCGAGGCTTGTTGTCGGTCTCGTAATTCGTTTAGTTTTACGGGACAGGGAATTAACCTGTCGCCAACCTGAGGGAACAACCTGATCATATTAGCCAAACCTTTTTTAAAAGGCTTGTTTCTAGCGGCCGCCGCGGAGGGGCTATGATCACACTTCCACCAGTCCCGAATAGTTACGGCACGTGCATGTTTTCGTATGCTACATTTTATTCCCCCTATTCGTCTGATGGCTGACCGCCATCAGCAGAGAAACTATCGTTAACATGCACCAAGACGTATCAAAGTAGATGTTTTTTTTTTAAATCATCGACTAGTGGTATCAAATTTGAAGATAGAACTTCACTGTGGAACAATCATATACCCCAGAATCACCCCTTAAATTTTCCTTGACTAATTACGGTACACCCTGTATATAAAACTACTAAAAAATGACTCAAATAACCTCTTAAATAATTTGGATCTCCAAACTAAGTTATGCCCTAAGAATAAGAAATACAGGAACTGGTGTTTGGGGAACAAAGTGAGGCACTTCACAAAGTAGTGTGAGTTGCACAAACCCAAATGCATTTATACAGGGCCGCAGTGCAGTTGTATGGCAACTCGCAAGGCTCTCAAGATTCATTTTATTTTGTTTTAACTTAACATGTTTATTACACGTTCGATCCCTCCCAATTCTCTTTTTGATAAGTTTGCGTATTTTCACGAAATGCGCCCACTCCGTGTCAAAACGATTTTTATGGTTCTTGTCAGAAACACTCACCTGATTTGAATCTTGAAATTTAATAAAAGTTTGCCAATGCAACCCTTAAAAGTATTTTGTAGATGCACAAGAATAACATTCCCAAAATATTTAAAATTAAATCCAAAATCTGTTAATGGGGAAGAGAATATTTAGGTAATGGAGGAATAAGTAATAATAGTAAAAAGAGAACAAACTAAAATCAATGGGAGTTGGAAGAGAACTGCCGGTTTGATTTTCGATATGAATATTCAGGTAATGGAGGAATAAGTAATAATAGTAAAAAGAGAACAAACTATATAAAATCCATGTGAGTTGGAAGACAACTGCCAGTTTGATTTTTGATATGTGTTTTTTTGTTTTATTTTTTACAACCTGACTACTTTGCTCTGTGGATAGAGAAAGATGGGTAGATTGATATAAAGAAATGGAAGAATTATAATTATAATATTTTATATATGAATATACATAATGGATATGTTTGGTGATATGAGTAATTTTTTTCAGAATATGGGTATACGAAAAAATAAAACCGAAGCAATGGTTGCCCATAAGTAAAAATTAATAAGTAATATAAATAATTTTATATTATGAAATACTATTGTGAGTAATATTTTTTGTTGTTAATTTTATTAAATAGTATTTACTTTTAAAGAGAATAAAGGCCTAACTGGCCACTTTTTGCAAAACTGCAAAAGTAAAATTATTTTTTTTTCTTACTGTGTCCATTTTTGTGCGGAAAAATACGCCAATTGTTTTAAAATCCAAAATCTAAGGTTTTTGACGCATTTTTTTAATTTTTTATAGGTTAAAAATTAGCCAGTAAGAATGAAGGCCTTGTAAATCGAAAAAAAAAAACTCAAAAAAAATGATGTTCATTCAAAATAATCAATAAAATTAAATTGCAGCGGGTGCACGAGAAGCAGATTGTTTTAATTCAATTTATAAATATTATTGGCTATTGAACATCTATCAAACTCTTTTAACAGAAAACCTTCCATAAATTTACCAAAGTGGTAATCATGAGAGAAAAAGGAAGTCTATTAGGTTGCCAAATTTAAAAGTTCTTTCAACAAATTCAGAATTTTCGTAGGTTTTGGGTAGGTTTGATTGATATGCGTATTTAATGCCGTTGTAGTTAGGTCTTTACGATTTTTTTTACTTTATATTTTATGATGAATCATTTGTTTTAATAATTTTTTGTGTTTTAATAAAAATTGATAAAAACATAATATGTACCTACATTGCATATTAAACAAAAACAGTAGGTACTTATTACATAGTATATATTTTTTAATAAAATCACCCCTTACAAAATACCTAGTTTATTTCTAATTATACCTAATAACTAGGTAGATATAAAAAGAACTGAAAAAATCAAAATATAAAACTGGCAACAATCCTTTTAATTACACATTTGACAGAAAAGTTCCAAAACAAAAATCTATTCAAGTTTTCAAAATAAAAATATCTGACTCGGCAGTATACAAAAAACCTTCATGTCTGTGTGTTTATTTGTATACCTCACTAACATCAAACAAAAAAATCGTATTGCAAAACAAACAACTATTTTGTTTTTGTAATTTCTCCCGCCTTAGTTCTGGTCTGTCAAAATACAAACATCCGTTTTCGGATCTTTCCCTTACTCCCATTACTGTGCTAAATATATTTTTCTGTTCTAACGCACACATTTTTATTCCTTCATTTTTCTCTTCCGAGTGAAAATTGCTATGGCAGCGCTCCCTTACCAACGGGAGCTAAATTATTAAATCGTGTGTTTTGATATTACTATAGGTTTTATGTACAATGATGACAGGTACCGTTAGTTTTGGTACTAAAAAAATCAATTTCCTCTCTAGGAAATCACAAAAGACCCGTAACCACCAAAATTGATAATTCAAGTAAACTAAAAAAATATTTATGTGATTGTAGTACGCATTGAAATTGTTTGTAATGTTTAATCGAATTTACATTTTCACTTAATTTTCACTTTAATACAAGATCAAACTTTGTGTTTTTTGATAGTTAGAAAAATAGAAATAGAAAAATAGCGATAGCTTAAAAAAATGATTTTCAAACTCAAAATTTCGAAAAAAAATTCAAACAACATTTTTAGGTGATCTTATTTGTCAAAATTTTATGATATAACATAGATTATTGTTTCTTCCAAAATTCAGAAATATAAATTTTGCCTTACAGCTATCTATCGCATATTAGGGATTTGATTTTCGTTCAGGTTAATTGAGAAGTAATTTTACTCAAATCAAGATTTTTCTCCACTCAAGTAAGAGAGTCAACTCCAGTTGAGTTGAGAAAAATCTTGACTTGAGTAACGACTATGAATTTCGCCCTAAATATTAAAAAAAAAAACTCTAAAAATAGTAGAAATATACTAAAAATAAAAAAGTTTATTCAAAATCGTTTTTGCTTATTCGGAGAAACCTTTAATAACTCAAAACCGTTATATCGGAGAAACAACCTTTGGAAATTTAACGAAAATCCGTCGAATCGGAGATGGCAAGACGAAAATCACTGTTTTGTAATTCTCTAACATCGTAATGTTAGTCGAACATTTTTTTGACATGAAACCATTGCTTGCAAGTTAAAATCAAGAGGTACTTATAAACCACTCAAATAATGAAAACTCGCAATATCTGATAGCATTCCTTGCGTTCACGGGACCAAATTAGACAGCTATTACTAACTTTTTGGGCCCTGATTGGTCAGATGTCACTGAAATTTCAGCGGTTACATTTGACCAATTAGGGTTTTGAAAAACGAAGTACTAAATGTTCTGTGAACGTGAGGATTGGTGTTAAAACTTATAGTTATTTATTTAGATTTAAGAAGCTTTTTTATTAATTTTTAAATCGAACTTTATGGTTTGTTTTTCATTTTTTGTAAAGCTGCATTTACAAAACTTTAAATAAATAGTCTTAATAATCTAAGCAACACTTTAGCTATTAGAACAAGTACGTGCAATCCAGTCGTTAATTTTAATTTTTAAACCACGATATCTTTAAAGATCGATTGAAGAAAAAAAATATCATAATCTTTTTGTGTTTATGTATTTGATTATCTTTTCAAAACATTCACAAAAGTCTCATGTGGCACCCTTATGTTAGCAAACATTCGCATTTTCTTTTTGCCTTCAGCTTGTTGCTTCAATAGTTTCATTCTTCTTGTAACATCTCCACCATACTAGCAATTAGAAAAAAAAAAAAAAAATAAAAATTATTTTCTTCTTGAGAAATGTTGACTTACTAATTTGGCAGTGACATCCTTTCGGTACGCTTTAATAGTCTCTCTGGCAAGAATTTTACTTCCAACACATGCTTGAACAGCTATCTGAACCATTTGCCTTGGTATAAGTTCTTTTAGTCGAGCAACCATATCTTTGCCAACAGCAGTTGCCTTAGTACAATGCACTATCCGAGAAAATTCCTCTACTTTTCTCCCATTAAGGTGAATGTCTAATCGGACAACATTTGTTTCGTGATATCCATGATCTTCATAATTAAAACTGGAAAACCCAGAACTAATTGATTTAAGTCGATCGTTAAAGTCGAAAATGATCTCGCCTAATGGCAGGATGTATTTCATCAAAATACGATCGTTGTCAATATTAATAGAACTTTTTTGTACACCCCGTCTATCAACACACAGACTTATGATTTCTCCTAAATATTTAGTTGGCGTTATTATAGTCCCTGGAAAAAGAAAATTATTTACTAAATCCTATAATAAGTAATAGATTAAAACCAACCAATAACAAGCGGCTCGTAATATTCCTCAACATCTGGTGGTTCTGGAAATAATGCGGCATTTGAAAGTTCCAATATCTTCTTTCCTTGTTGTTTAATCATCTTTGGGTTCTTTAGGACGATGCGATATGTCACAGAAGGAGCTGTAATTATAGGTTCAGCGGCATACTCTTGTTCAAGTCTCTGGCAAAAGACTTCCATATGAAGTAATCCAAGAAAACCTAGTCTCCAACCTTGTCCTAGTGCTGGACTTGAGTCTATACTTACTGTTACCGCTGAGTCATTCAAAATCAACTTATCTATAGCCCCTCGTAATCCAACATGCTTTGATTGATCAGATGGAAAAATTCCGGCGAATACCATAGGTTGTTGAGGCTTAAAGCTAGCAATTGACGTGATCTTAGTGTTTTTTATGTGAATGGTGTCCCCAATAATAGATTCTTTGCTGTTTCGCATATTGCAGGAAATCAAACCCACTTGGCCAGCAGCTCTTAAATGATAAACATATATTTTTTTTAATCAGATAAAGAAAATATTCATTGATATTTAAAAAAATGAAACCAACATTATTTTCAATATTTCACTTTGCCAGAATTTACATTAAGTTAGTTCGATTTGTCACATTGGAGCGCCCTGATGAGCACTGAACTCCCAATGTGGTGTTTTATGACCAAACGTCAGCTTTATGTACATTTAGATTTTTTTGGAAATTTTTTTTCGAATTTTTGTTCGGTATTGTCAGTCGCGCACAATTTTACCCGCGACTAACACGGCAAATTGTTGTTCCTTCTCATCTTTTTGAATGTTCTTACTCACTTGCACTCACGTAAGTAGTAAACGAAAAACAAAAATATTAAAACATGATTGCACCAATAAATAGTAGAAATTACATAATTTTCCTCCCAAAAAAGTATCAAAAGTACGTCAAAAACTCTCTAGTGACTACGTAGTCGAAAATCAACTAGCTTTTGGAATGAAAAATTTGCACTACAAAGGAGATTTCATCTCATTTTTTAGTAGTTGTCAGCCAATCAAAATGAGTTGACTACTAGACGTTTTTTGTATGGAACAAACGTCATTTTAAGGTTTAAAAGCCTGTTAAATTTTTAAAAGGGCTTGGTGCAATCGGCCATTAATAATTTAATTTTAATAATTTGTCTTCAACGAGGAAATAGTTACATAAAAATAGGACAAAGCAGAAAGTTTGCAACAAATTGCATTTTTAGCCCTTGAAAACAGTTTTGTAATTTTTTTAACACGCTGAACTGTAAAAAAATAAAAAAAAAAAAAAAATTTAAGAAAACATATAAGGGCCAGTTGTACAAACGTGGTTCAGTCTTGATTCGGGATTTAAATTCACTCTGGTTCAAGCATGCATTTGGCTATTTTAACATAAATGAGCCTTGACCCAGAGCCAAACCTCAGCTATACTTAAAATACGCACGGGATCTGCAGTGAAGGTCTCGATGTGATATTTATCTGCGTCAGTGTATTTCTATTGCGTTTGATGGATGTCCCATTTTTATTTTCTGAGAAAGAAATCAGTGCAACATTTTAAATCAGGTGTTGGTAAGTTCATTATTTTCAAAAGAAAAACATCGGTTTTGTGAATGCACTGATTGACGGAATATAAAAATATGCATGAACATGTAGCCCTGGAAGTCTGCGAGATGTTCAATGTAAAACGAAAACGAAAAGTTTTTATATTAACTGTCCAGTTTGCCATCAGACTTTTGTTCGATTCAATTCAAATCGAAATTTCCAATTTCGTTGCGACGACAGCGACACGATTTCAATTATATAGTAGCGAGCAAAAATAATGCAAACAAAATGGTATGGTCTTGTCTTCGTCCAGAACTTAGCTATTTTAAGTGGCAATGACTTAAAATTTTGCATACATTTGTGGAATTTATCGTATTTATTTAAACCGAGTCGATTTTTACCGTATCTAGCTCCAAAAAAATAATAATATTAAAATTAGTGCAAGAGGTAAGTTTGAAGCCGAGCAAAAAAAATACAAACACGTGAGTGAAGAATTAAAAAATCCTTAATACTAATTTCATTTCATCAAGATTTTAATGTGCCAATTTATTACCAGGCTTCATTTGAAATGTGAAAAATTTCGCTGGACAAAGGTACAACCATCTGCAACAGTTCAACATGAGGGAAGATCGGTAAGATGAATGGGAGCTTGTACATAGGGAGATTAGTAAGCTGAAACTTTCAAATTACTAAGCTAATGGAAGAAATAGGGGATGAATATCACCAAATTTATAAAAATTATTTCTTGTCTTTAATTGGCTCGAAGGTTAATAGGTTAAGTGCCGTTATTGGTAGTAAATTGTTCCTAACTAAACATTTGTCTGTTTAAATACAATACGTTGTTCAAAGAAATGAAATTATCCGTTAATTTTTAAAGTTTTTCATGTGTTTGCATTTTTTTCCTCGGCTTCAATTACCTCTTGCACTAATTTTAATATTATTAGTTTTTTGGAGCAAGGTACGGTTTAAATCGACTCGGTTTGAATAAATACGATAAATTCCACAAATGTATGTATGTCATTACCACTTAAAATAGCTAAGTTCTGGACTAAGACAAGACCCTACCATTTTGTTTGCATTTTTATTGCTCCGTACTGTAATTTAACATTTTTTTTATAAAACAATAAACCTACTAAAAGGCAAAAACTTACATATTTTGTACGGGAGTTTCAATGGGCCGCAGCAAAGAAATCGACTTGATTGGATATGACTTCCCTGAGGTGAGGGATTGAATCTCCTCCCCAATTTTAAGGAACCCATCATGTACGTAAATAAGATTTAATGCTCCACGGTATTTATCAAACCAGCTATCAAAAATAAGTGCTCTAAATTGACTTTGTCTGTTCACGTTTGGTTGAGGTATGCTTTCAATTACGTTTTCAAGAACTGCAGAGATTCCCGTACCTAGTTTAGCTGAAATCTTTGGAGTTTAGTTTTAGTTTTTTTTTTTTTGTATGATAGACGCAAAATATAAAAACATGCCTTCAAGATACGAGAAGGTTCAATATCAAACAATGAATGTAGATCCTTGATAACACGTTCTGGGTTGGCATGCTTAATGTCTATTTTGTTCAATACGGGAACTACTGCTAGATTTCTCGACTTTGCCAAATGATAGTTGGCAACCGTTTGAGCTTGAATACCATGACAGGCGTCTACTAACAGGATAACACCGTCACATGCTGCAAGCGACCTTGACACCTAATACATATTAAAAAAAAATATGTAATGGGATTATTTTTAACTAGTTTATTTGTTTACCTCATTAGAAAAGTCCACATGTCCAGGAGTATCAATCAAATTTAAAAGATATGTTTCATTTTTATATTCGTGCACAATTGAAACAGTTTGAGCCTTAACAGTGATCCCTCGTTCTTTTTCAACTTGCAGGCTATCTAGAACTTGCCGGTTTTCAGAGTTTTTTGATATAGCACCAGTATATTCCAGCAATCGGTCTGCTAGTGTACTTTTTCCATGATCAACATGTGCAATTATACAAAAATTACGTATTCTTTCTATTGGGATCCCCGAAAAATCTTCCGGTCTTATATGAGGTACTGTTGCAAATTGCCTGGTAAGTACATCCATTCTATAAGCAACTTTCGATTGTAAGAATTTAAATGAAACATTTTATTTGTACCTTAATTTTGAATGATATTTCAATAAATTGAAAATTGCAATACGAACGTCGCCAAACATTTTGTTGGAAACAATAGGGCTTTTTAGAAAAAAAACAATACATCTCTGTTTCATTCTATCTCATAGCTTCTTAACGTCAAATCGAAGCTCTGGCCCACTGACGTTTAAGTAAGTCAACAGTAAAAATCAAAATTGCTTATATTTTTTTCATGTGACATGATAAACAGAAAACAAGGTATGCTTATTATGAACGCAATGTCGCCATTTTGGAAAATTGATGACGTAGTAGTCATCTCCGATGCTGACAATCGAGTTTTTTTCAGTTTCATTGTTGTTGTTTTCAATTAAAAAAATTGTTTTCTCTAAATCCATAACTGACGTTCGGGCGAAGGGCCCATGAGAAAGATGACTATGACGTCACATAAAACCTGCCAAAAATCTAATGAGCATACCTTGTTTTCTGTTTATCATGTCATGTGAGAACTGTCACTGTACCAAAGTATCTAATTTGACAATTTGGTAAATAAAGGGTGATTTTTTAAGAGGTTTAGAACTTAAAAAAAAAAACACAAAAAATTCGAAAAAATGAATGAAATATTTATTTGAATCGATAGTTTGAACCTTGCAATTTAATGTTTAAAGATAATTTCATGCAAATGTTGACCGCGGCTGCGTCTCAGGTAGCCCATCCGCTGAGTCCAATTTTGGCATATTCTTTCACACATATCGGCCGGTATCTCACGAATGAATGCATGGATGTTGGTTTCCAGTGCGTCAATCGAAGCGGGCTTGTCCCTATAGACATTAGCCTTGACATACCCCCACAAAAAATAATCTAATGGTGTCAAATCGCACGATCTAGGCGGCCAATTGACCGGCCCGAAACGTGAAATTAACTGTTCACCAAACTCGCCTCGCAATTGTGCCATTGTTTCGCGTGCTGTGTGGCATGTGGCATCGTCTTGTTAAAACCACATATCATGCAAGTCAAGAACTTCCATTTCGGGCAAAAAAAGTTTGTTATCATCGCTCGGTAGCGTTCACCATTGACAGTAACGCTGCGATTCGCATCATCTTTGAAGAAATATGGCCCAATAATGCCGCCGGCCCATAAACCGCACCAAACAGTGGCTTTTTCGGGATGCATTGGTAGCTGTTGCAATGCTTCTGGCTGATCTTCACTCCAAATGCGGCAATTTTGCTTATTTACGTAGCCATTCAACCAAAAATGAGCCTCATCGGGGATAATTGGCCAGCTTTCCAAGAGCCCATTCACCAAAAATTCGGCGTTGTGGTAGGTCGGCTGGCTTTAGTTCTTGCAACAGCTGTATCTTAAAAGGCTTTACGCCCAAATCCTTCCTCAAAATTTTCCACGGCTCAACTTTCCTTTAAGGAAGCACGAATTTCCACACGCGGATACTTTTATTCGGTAGATTAGCACTTACATACTTTACATACCCTAAGCGGAGCAACGAAGTTGCGTGAGCGGGTGTGGCCCCCAAAAAGGGGGTTAAAATCCAGAGAACCCACGAAGCGGGCCACCCACAGTAACAAATATCACAATTTTAGAGTGAGGAAACATTTATAACTATTTTTAATTAATTTTTAAAGTTCTTAAATTTGCATGAAAATGCTCACAAACATGGCCGCGTTTCACTGAATTAGTTTTTTTTTTTGTTTTTTTTTTGACATTTCTCCTTTTTCTTCTTGTGTAAGTGATACCAGATTCTGTGTTTTTTGGGGGATTATGTTTTTTTTTGGGATATTTTTAGAAATTAGGGCGTTTTTTAATGATTTTGTAAGGAAGTTATTTATTTTTTTGTGAAGTAAATAATTATTAAAATTAAAACTGCTATTTTATAACTGCTTAAATGTCGATGTTTACCATAAATGACAATGCATTTATGATTTGCATTTTAAAATTTAAAAATGGCAAGTGGAAGCGCATGTGTTGCTGGACCTTCTCGTCGCGATCGGGATAGCGATGGCGAAGAACAAACCGAAACCCCTTCTGGGAAGCGCCGACCAGTTGCAGAGGATGTTAAATATAATTTTTATAAGTTTTAATTATTCATTTAGTAATTTAAACATATATTTTTAGGAACATTGCCAAGCTTATTCAGCGCATAGCTGATGAGCCTATGGCAATCAAATTTGCTGAGGAGCTCGGATTGTTGCCAACCGAAAAAAAAATGCAGGCTCCACAGGTGCCCCATGCCAATTTATGCAGTGGAACATGCCATTGGTGTGTTTCAATGTAATAAAGGAGTCTGTAGAGGAAAAAAAAAAAAATTGCTCGTGCCTCCGGAACGTGGTTTGAACAAGCGCGAATACCGGTCCCCGGAATATTTTTTCTGATGTACAGTTTCGCAAGGAAGTACTCCTACGAAATTGTACAAATCGAAGATTTCACTTCGCCAAGTTGTGTGTCATCGAGAACCGTAGCGGATTGGTATAGTTACTGCCGTGAGGTGATCGTTGACCACTTCTTGGATACACAAGAAGAGGGAGAAAAAATTGGGGGACCTGGGCGTGTTGGTCAAATCGACGAAAGCAAATTTGGACGGCGTAAGTACAACAAAGGTCGTCGAGTTGATGGCCACTGGGTCCTCGGGATGATTGAGGACGGATCGGAGGACCTCAGACTAGAAGTGTGTACGGACAACGTACGAAGTGCCGATGTAAGGTTTTATTAAATTGAAATTTGTATATTCTTATAACAATTATTTAAATTTAAAGGTGCTGATACCGTTGATAAAAAAACATGTCCATGTGGGTTCCATTATCCACACGGATTATTGGAGGGCCTATGATTGCTTAAGTGAACATGGATTTGTTCACAAAAAAGTCAATCATAGCGACCCCGATAATCCGTTTGTTGCGGATGATGGAACCCATACGCAAAGGATAGAGTCCCAATGGAGGGTTGTCAAGAGGACTTTTTATAACGACAGTTATAATCACAACTTTGCGGACTGGGTTGTAGAGTACCAGTGGAGGATGAATATAAAAAAAAAATTTGATGATCCGTTTGATCAATTATTAAAAGCTATTGTGCATATTTATGGGGACTTTCGCTTACAATAAAAATAAAAGTAATCAAATTTGAGAGTTTTATTATTTATTCTTTAGCTGGTGAGCGGAGCAACGAAGTTGCGTGAGCGGGTGTGGCCCCCAAAAAGGGGGTTAAAATCCAGAGAACCCGCGAAGCGGGCCACCCACAGTACTGTTCAATTGAAAAACTGTTGCAATTGGCGCCTGCCTGGCGACTTTACATACCCTAAGCGGAGCAACGAAGTTGCGTGAGCGGGTGTGGCCCCCAAAAAGGGGGTTAAAATCCAGAGAACCCGCGAAGCGGGCCACCCACATTACTGTTCAATTGAAAAACTGTTGCAATTGGCGCCTGCCTGGCGACTTTACATACCCTAAGCGGAGCAACGAAGTTGCGTGAGCGGGTGTGGCCCCCAAAAAGGGGGTTAAAATCCAGAGAACGCGCGAAGCGGGCCACCCACAGTACTGCTCAATTGAAAAACTGTTGCAATTGGCGCCTGCCTGGCGACTTTACATACCCTAAGCGGAGCAACGAAGTTGCTTGAGCGGGTGTGGCCCCCAAAAAGGGGGTTAAAATCCAGAGAACCCACGAAGCGGGCCACCCACAGTACTGTTCAATTGAAAAACTGTTGCAATTGGCGCCTGCCTGGCGACTTTACATACCCTAAGCGCAGCAACGAAGTTGCGTGAGCGGGTGTGGCCCCCAAAAAGGGGGTTAAAATCCAGAGAACCCGCGAAGCGGGCCCGCCACAGTACTGTTCAATTGAAAAACTGTTGCAATTGGCGCCTGCCTGGCGACTTTACATACCCTAAGCGGAGCAACGAAGTTGCGTGAGCGGGTGTGGCCCCCAAAAAGGGGGTTAAAATCCAGAGAACCCGCGGAGCGGGCCACCCACTGTACTGTTCAATTTAAAAAAACTTGTAAACTTGACACAGACACCACTACAGTGGGCCAAAACTTATAAAAAAAAAAAAAAAAGTTGGGTTAAAACCGAAAAAGAAAACATTTTTTTTTCCTCACTCTAATATTTTAATCCTGTTCTATTGAGACTACTTACCTACCTGTAAAAAAAAATCAACTACAAATTCGTGCTTCCTTAAAGGAAAGTCGCCCCTTTTCCACGTAGTGCTGTAACAAAGGTCTAACTGCTGTCGAATCGACATTTCGCGGTCTTCTGTCACACTAGCTGATAAGGCCGCAATATTTTCTTCACTACGCACAGTACGTAAACGTGTTGGTGGTTTAATGTCCAACAAAGTAAATTTGGTGCGAAATTTGGTCACAATCTTCCGAATAGACTGCTCAGAAGGTCGAGAATGCCGACCATAAAATTGAAGCAGCGCGCGATGAACATTTCGAACCGATCACGAATTTTGATAGTAAAATTTAATAATTTGCAAGCACTGTTCATTTGTAAGACGATCCATGGTTAAATTGCAAACCAAACTGAAGCTGTTTGACAGTGACACAAGGTACTAAACACACGTCAGCTGTCAAAACCAGTGTTGCCAAAACCAAACCAGCTAAAAAATCACCCGTTACATGATAAACAGAAAACAAGGTATGCTTATTAGATTTTTGGCAGGTTTTCTGTGACGTCATAATCATCTTTCTCATGGGCAGTTCGCCCGAACGTCAGTTATGGCTTTGGAGGAAACATTTTTTTAATTGAAAACAACAAAAATGAAACTGAAAAAAAAACTCGATTGTCAGCATCATAGATGACTACTATGTCATCTGTTTTCCAAAATGGTGACATGGCGTTCATAATAAGCATACCTTGTTTTCTGTTTATCATGGGTAAATATCCCTATTGGGCTTTTACCCCAGACGTCAGGCGAAAATAAAAAAAAATTGATGGGGAAAAAAAAATGGCAGCTCTCTAGATAGAAGAAAGTTAGTGCTTAAACATTGAAATTATAGAATATTTAGTGCTAAATCGGTTGGCTATCAACTAAAAATTAAAACTATAATAAATTTAAACTGTTAATATAAAGAAAATATACACTTTTTTGCAAAAATACTGAATATGGTATGCGTTGTTTGTTTACATTCTTCGAACAATATTTACCGTTTTCTTATTTTTTTCTATTTTTGTGTGAAAGAGAAGCGACAAAGACAAATGCGTTTAAAGCCTAATATGGCTTTTTGGAAAAAAAGCAATACGTCTCTGTTTCATTCTGTCTCATAGCTTCTTAACGTCAAATCGAGACTCTGGCCCACTGACGTTTAAGTAAGTCAACAGTAAAAATCAAAATTGCTTATATTTTTCTTTCATGTGAGAACTGTCACTGTACCAAAGTATCTAGTTTGACAATTTGGTAAAAATCCCTATTGAAGGACTGTTATAAACTATTATAATCAGTCTATCTCATCTTTTTTTTGAGAGAAGAGATAGAACTCTGCTGAGGTACCTTGTCAGTATAACATTTTTTAGCTGTAGAACAGTTTTATTTGTCAAAGTGACAAACAAAACTAATTTGGTCTCACTCTTTCACCTGTATAGAGAGAGATAGAACTCTGCTTTGGTACCATAAAATGTCATCTTCAATTTGACTCTGTAAAACTGTCATACTTAGAAGGCAATCCACTATCCAGTGTTTTATAGAGTCCTACTGTTGTGAATAGGGCTTTTTAGAAAAAAAGCAATACATCTCTGTTTCATTCTGTCTCATTCATTCTTAACGTCAAATCGAGACTCTGGCCCAATGACGTTTGAGTAAATCAACAGTATAATCAAAATTGCTTATATTTTTTTTCATGTGAGAACAGTCACTTTACCAAAGTATCTAGTTTGACAATTTGGTAAAAATCCGTGTCATCTATTTTGTTTTTGTATAATTTATTTACAGTAGATGAGTGCTAATAATTAAAAAAAAAAAATATTGCATTTAGTTTTAAACGGTGAGAAAATTTAGTATTAACGGTAACCTACTAAAAATGTGGAAAAACAAATTGCACAATGCACACCAATAGATTTGTGGAATGGGGGGTGGGTTGGTGAAAAAGTGGGATGTATGTCTAAGATCATGAAGAGTTTAATAACTGTGGCGCCAAGGAATTGATAACAGTGTTTTGTAGAGCACTTTAATACAAATATATAGAACTATTGAGAGGGGGGGGGGGGACCAGTCTACCATATAATTCTTTTATTCTTTTAAATTAAATTTCATTTTTAATAAGAACATATAGAACATTCATTTATATAACAAAAGGTTGTAGGTAGAAACTACAAAAATTCAATAATAATAAACACATTGGGGCGCATTCATAGTCATTTTAAGTCTCGGGTTTATCCTATGTTATTTGAATAAACGCCAGTTTTTCTTAGAAACACCTTAAACAAGGTCTATGAATTTGCCCCATTATTAACAGTTTCATTTTTTCCAGGTATCAATATTTTTGAACTTTGACTTAAGAAAATTGACTCAGATACGATTATTTTGTTGTTGTTGAAATTTTGTTACTTGAAATTTTGGAATTTTGTTTTCATTGTATTTCTTAATGAGCTCTGAAAAAAATGCTTTAGCGTTTCTAGTTTCAAAGATGAGCTAGGGATCAAAAATTTTCTAGCTAAATTAAAGTAAAAGTTATATGTCTATCTAATATGATGTAAAATGACATTTTATACATTTTTTGCGTTGATATTTTTTTCTCTAATACATTAGGTTTGCTTGAAACCACAAAAGTTGTTAAAGACAAACTATTTCCTGCCCTCTAGGAAGGCGTGCCCAACTGCCGATATGTAACAAAATACATATATTAATGGGCTTATAAAGATATTCTAAAATATTTTAAGTTTCTGTCTACTGGTAGTAAAAATACAGACCTCGATGCAATAAATGACTCTACTATTAAATGCTTCACGAGATTATGATTAGAATCAATTTGTATAAGAATTACCTAATTTATATTCTTCCTATCAAAATAAAATATTATTAAATAGAACAAAAATCTATTCTTAATCACCATTCAATTATTCACTATTAAAATAAGACCACGTAAAATACTCAAGCTAAATTTTTTTTTAATTTATTATGTTAGTAGTTTTGGTAATTTTAAATTTTCTCGAAAAGTAGAAGTCATAAAATCATCTCGGTTTCGTTTTTTTTTATAAG
This sequence comes from Meliscaeva auricollis, assembly GCA_948107695.1. NCBI lineage: Eukaryota > Metazoa > Arthropoda > Insecta > Diptera > Syrphidae > Meliscaeva > Meliscaeva auricollis. The sequence goes on along the minus strand of OX403617.1, from coordinate 50,229,144 downwards.
AAATTAATATGAGAGGTAAAGTGGTAGTGTTTACCAGTCTAAATTTAAATGCTTGCCATTGCGTTATTTACTTAAACTTACTTATCATTATTGTGAATTAATTTTTATTATTCTGTTAACGACTTAACTTGTAACTTGTATAACCCATTGTGAATTTATCTTTCGTCATTCTATTCTTTCGTTAAAATTTCGCATTCTTTTGTAAAGCTCTGCCGTGGCTATCACGGCACAATAAAGTTGAGTTCAAGCCAAGAAAGGTCGTATAAAAACGTGTTTGATTTATTTTAAAGGAGAAGACTAAGAAACTTTAATATAAAAACCCTATAAAAAACTACAGTCCACTTAAACCCATTTACATTTGATCCGTTCGAACCGGATTTGTGCTTAGTGCTAAAAAATAATAATAATTAAAACAAATTCGTATTTGTTGAGTTTCGTAGTTTCGTCTCGAACGGCGGGAGACACGAGGAAAAACCTTTTTTGTCGGTTCGGTTGTGTTTTCGGCAATACTTTATTGCAATTTGCGATTCGTGTGTGCATAACACCTATTAAAGTGCAAAAACCAACCCCCAAAATAGTTAAATTATTTCGTGTTTCATTAAATAATTCAAATCACGTGCAAATCGAAATTTGCAGACGACCCGTTAACTTTCTTGCAACGGTAGTTCTTAAAAAAAAAGAGCTTTTTTGTCATTGCAGTTGTGCGAAGTTAAAAAAAAAATCGAAGAGAAAAGCTTCGTTGTCATGCGCTTGTGTCGTCTTCGTGTGTGAAGTTAAAAAAAAATAGAAAAAGACTTGTCTGTGTTTGTGGTAGTGTCGTCGCGTTTGTCGCGTGCTTAGTGCACTTCTTGTATGTACGAAATACCTACAACAAAAAGTAAAAAAACAACCACCCAAATACCTTTCATCATCACACATCAAAAATAATTCGTGTACCCTCATATATTTGGTTTTTTGTTAAAGTAAAGTGCAAAACAAAATCTGCTCTAACGTCTGTTACTCTTTCTTTCAAATTCCAACGGTGTTCTTTATTTGTGTATAACACTCCTCATACATTCTTTGCGAGTTGAGTTGTCCGCGCATAATAACACAAGAGAAAATAAATAGGGGAAATCAAATGTGTGTGTATGTGGTTGAAATTTGTGAGTTTCGTTAAATGCACAAACGTTAAAATTTAGTGCTGCCACTTTTGAATTTAAAGTACTTTTTTGTTTATTTTTGCGTACGTATTTAATTTAACTTTATTTTGTTTTCTTTTCGATATGGATGTGTTAAAACGTCAACGTGCTGCTTTAAAAGGGCAAGTTACGCGAATTTCGGCCGCTTGTCAAACACCTTCGTTACAAGTGTCAAAAGCACGGGCTTTAAAAACAAAATTAGACGGGTATATGACCGATTTTGAACGAATTCAAAATGAAATAGAAGCAATGTTAAATGATGAAGCAGATTTAGCATCCGAAACCGACTATCGTGTCGAGTTCGAGGAATCGTACTACAATAATGCTGCTATTTTATCTGACATAATCGAATCGCAGGGTGTTTCTAATCCATTCGGTGGTGGTGCGAGTGATGAGCTCAATAAATCGTTACAAATTTTAACTGACAACCAAAGCGCGTTAACCGAAATGTTAAAAACAGTCAGTGAACAATCGCGTAGATCCATAAACATAACAAAGGTCGATTCGAATACGCGACTTCCACAAACGAAACTACCGGAGTTTCATGGTGGCTATGACGAGTGGATGCGGTTTCACGATTTGTTCGTCGCGATGGTCCAGTCAAAGGAAAATATTTCGGGAGCCGAAAAAATGGACTATTTGCTTTCATGCCTTAAAGGCAACACGTCGTCGGTCATAAAACATTTGTCTCCCAGCAATGCCAATTTCGACGTGGCATGGGATCTGTTAAAATCGCTTTATGATAAACCCCAGTTTATAACGGTTGCACACTTCGATAATCTTTTTGAGTTTCCAATGCTTAAAGGCACCGGTTTAGACGAAATAAAGTGTTTCTTTAGAATTATAAGTGAAAACATAAACGCGTTACGTGCTCTTAAAAAGCCAGTTGAATCTTGGAATACGCTATTAGTGTATGTACTCGCAAAAAAGATGGACGAAGAAACCCGAGTTTTGTGGGTCCGAGCCACTAAAACAAAAGAAGATCCAAGTATCGAAGACCTTATTGAATTTTTAAAGGATCGCATAAACGAGCTCGAAAGCCTTAACTTATCGCGGGACGTGCGTGTTAATAAAAAAGTCGCCTGTCAAACTCCGAGTAAACGCGTCCTAAGCACATCTATACAACCGTGCGTAAAATGTAAACGAAACCACTATCTGTACCAATGTACTGAGTTTCGCAATCTTTCGGTACCGGCACGCGTTGAACTTGTGAAGTCTAATAAAATTTGTGAAAATTGCCTCCGCGTAAAACATAACATCTCTGAGTGTAAATTTTCTGTATGTAGGCTTTGCTCGCAAAAACATAATACGATGCTACATCAAGGCCACGTCGGGCCTGACGTAAGTTTACCGGGTTGTTTAAAAAATATAGCTTGTGGAATGTCGGTACATTCAACTAATCATGCGCTCCGGGAGTGCTACACACTTTTACCTACGGCTATAGTTTCTGTTGTTGACGTTCGCGGCCAGCTACATAAATGCCGAGCATTGCTTGATTCCGGGTCGCAGGCAACGTTAATTTCAGAAGATTGTGTACAACGGTTAAATTTAAAGAGATCTCACGCTAGAATACCTATTCATGGAATTGGGCAAAACGGCAGTTCCTTGGGAACAAGAGGAGTTGTAAGTTTGAGTTTACACTCATCAGGTGAGTCAAAGTTTATGATTTCTACAAACGCACATATACTCTCAAAATTGACTGGCGATTTACCTACTTTACCGATTCCAAAATCAAAACTTGCGTTTTTCGAAAATCTTCAGCTAGCTGACCCTCAATGTTTTACACCCAGTAAAATCGATATTTTGCTCGGATCTGATGTTTTCTTCGATATTCTTTCGGATGGTAAAATCGTTCATCCGTCAGGTTCACCAACAGCTCAAAACACTGCCTTTGGGTGGATACTCGCAGGAAACATTTCTTCTGATAGTCAGCAACAATTTAAAATCTTTACAACTGCGATTGATCTCGATTATCTGTTCCAAAGATTTTTGGGATTTGAAGACTTTCCAGAGATTCACTCTTCGCAATCCGACGTACATGAGCAGATTGAAAATCACTTCGTTTCAACCCACTGTGTTCGGCCCGATGGTCGATATGTAATAAGGCTTCCATTTAAAACGTCAACCGTTGAGTTCGGGAACTCACGGAATGCGGCTCTTCGTGTCCTTCATTCTATGGAACGAAGATTTGTTAATAATCCTGATCTAAAACAAGAATATATCCGATTTATGCGTGAGTATGAGCTATTAGGTCACATGGCACCCGTTTCGCCGAGCGAATCACATCAGCCTTCCTTTTATATGCCTCACCACGCAGTCTTAAAACCCTCTAGCACAACGACAAAGCTGAGGGTAGTATTCAATGCGTCTTGTAAATCAAGTAATGGCATTTCGCTTAACGATTGCTTGATGGTAGGACCTGTCATACAAAACGATCTCGTGACCTCGCTAATAGGATTTCGAAAATTCGCGGTAGCAGTAAAGGCGGATATTGCTAAAATGTATCGCCAAATCTTGGTCAACGACGATGACAGCAACTACCAACGAATTGTTTGGAGAGAGGACGTTAACCAAGATCCTATCGACTATCGTCTCTTGACTCTGACTTATGGAACGGCTCCGGCATCCTTTATTGCTACCAGAGTCCTCAAGCAGATAGGTATTAACGGTTCAACAAAATATCCTCAGGCCAGCAACAGCCTTAAGTATCATTTTTACGTCGATGATTACAACGAAGGGTTCTACTCGGTTGAAGACGCGGTTCAAACTAAAAACGATTTGTGTAAAATCCTTAGGGAATCGGGTATGGAGCTTCGGAAATGGGCTTCTAACTCTTCGACATTCCTATCAACATTTGAAGCCGAAAGCCTCGAAATTTCAAGTGACCTGCCGATGGGTGACTCTAGCGTTAAATTACTTGGTTTAGTTTGGGATACTGAAGCTGATATCTTCAAATTCAGTCTACAGTTACCGTCGTTACGATCCCAAATCTCCAAGAGGGAGGTTTTATCTGATATCGCTCGGATCTTTGATCCACTAGGTTTGCGTTCGCCTACCATAATCAAAATGAAACTTTTTATGCAGAAATTATGGCTTAAGGGAGTAAGTTGGGATATGATAATTCCTTCAGAACTCTACGACGAATGGGCTGATATTAGGGCAGATCTAAAAAACATTGCATTAATTCGTATTGCTCGATGGATCCAGCATGAAAAAGGGGAATTGATTGAGCTGCATGGATTCGCGGATGCGTCTGAGTCCGCGTATGCTGCAGCAGTATACTGTCGTGTTAAAAGAACTGATGGACGCGTTTCCACATCGCTCGTTTGTGCTAAAACGCGTGTCGCACCAGTAAGAAAGAAGTTGACCATTCCCAAGCTCGAGTTGTGCGGCGCTTTACTGCTAACCAAGCTGCTTAGCAAGACTAAAGAGTCACTCAACTCACATAACATCGAATGCTTTGCATACACAGACGCGTCGACAGTGTTGCATTGGATCCAGGGATATCCCCGCCCTAGAAACGTTTTTGCCGATAATCGATTAGCTCAAATTACTGCTCAACTACCGTCTTCAGTTTGGCATTATGTGCGCTCTGCAGAAAATCCAGCGGATTGTGGTACTAGAGGCATTATGCCCAAACATTTGCCTTCATTAGATTTGTGGTGGAAAGGACCGTTATTCCTCCAAAAATCCGATGTTATTTTCACGCAATTACCTAATTCAAACCTAACCGTCGAAGAAACCGAAGTTTCTTGTTTCGCTATCTCAGCCGAGTCTGAGTGGGATATTTTTCAATTTTCTAGTAGCCTCAACCGACTTCTTCGCGTCGGTCGTTGCGCGTTGTATACGTTTAATTCGAAGGTACCGTAGGCCTAGGATTCCCTTGAACAATTTGTGGCTGTCACCGAGTGACATTCATTCCGCTAAGATCGCTGTACTCAGATTATCACAAAGAACATCGTTTTCCAAAGAAATTGATTGTTTACTTCGTAATAAACCCGTTCCAGCGAAAAGCAAAATCTTCAGAATGAACCCGTTTATTGATGAAGATGGTGTACTACGTGTAGGTGGTAGGTTGTCCAATGCCGAGGTGCCATTTAATCAAAAGTATCCTGTAATCCTTCACAAGAAGCATCGATTAACAGACCTCATCGTTCTTGAATGCCATATGCGTAATCTTCATGCGGGAATTCGTCAAATGACATACTTATTATCGTTGGAGCATTTCATCGTCGATGTACACCATTCGGTCAAGAGATGCATCTATAAATGCCCAAATTGTATGAGACAGCGTGCTATTCCCTTTAAGCAGCAGATGGGAGATTTACCTAGGCAGCGACTGGAGCCAGGATTAGCTTTCAACAACACCGGCGTTGATTACGCTGGTCCCTTTATCGTTAGTTCTTGGAAAGGTCGTGGTGCCAAGCGATTTAAAACCTATATCGCCTTATTCGTCTGTTTAGCTACCAAGGCTCTTCATTTAGAAGCAGTTACGGATTTAACCTCAGAAGCCTTTATAGCTGCCTTACGACGTTTCGTTGCCAGGCGTGGCCGTTGCGACACCATCTTCAGCGACAATGGCACGAATTTCGTCGGCGCCAATAATCAGCTTCGCGAATGGTCCAAACAATTTTTCTCAGACCAATTTCAAGGTGATGTCACCGACGAATTGACGACCCAGGGCATAAACTGGCGCTTTATACCTCCACATGCTCCACACTTCGGTGGTCTGTGGGAGGCCGGCGTCAAAACGGTGAAGTTTCACCTCCGGAGAATACTAGGCAATACTATAGTTTCGTACGAAGAATTTACTACAATACTTTGTCAGATAGAAGCTTGCGCCAATTCTCGACCGTTGTGTTCGCGCTTTGAAGGAGACGTTGATCCTCTTACGCCAGCACATTTTTTAATTATGCGTCCCATGACAAGTGTTCCTGACCAGACCATAGACGATGGCGTTAAAACGTTAAAGAGATGGCAATATGTTCAGCGGCTTGTTCAACAGTTTTGGAAAAGGTGGTCGAGCGATTACATCAGTCAGCTCCAAAAACGAAATAAATGGGCTGAAAAGCTCAAGGACATCGAAATAAATAATATCGTTATCATCAAAGACGACAATCAGCCCCCATGCCAGTGGCTCGTTGGTAGAGTTACTCAAGTCTATCCAGGAACTGATGGTTTAGTTCGAGTCGTATCCGTTAGAACGTCCAAGGGAGAAGCAAAGCGACCAATTTCCAAGCTATGTCCGCTATTCATAGACATTTAGTTGAAATATCTTTCAACGGCGGGAGGATGTTTACCAGTCTAAATTTAAATGTTTGCCATTGCGTTATTTACTTAAACTTACTTATCATTATTGTGAATTAATTTTTATTATTCTGTTAACGACTTAACTTGTAACTTGTATAACCCATTGTGAATTTATCTTTCGTCATTCTATTCTTTCGTTAAAATTTCGCATTCTTTTGTAAAGCTCTGCCGTGGCTATCACGGCACAATAAAGTTGAGTTCAAGCCAAGAAAGGTCGTATAAAAACGTGTTTGATTTATTTTAAAGGAGAAGACTAAGAAACTTTAATATAAAAACCCTATAAAAAACTACAGTCCACTTAAACCCATTTACAGGTAGGATAATAAAATCCTATACAAAAATCACATAGCGAAATCGTAAACGAAAAATTTGGTTTTTGCTTTTCATTTCATTTTCATTTAATAACAATAATATTGGTTTGTACACTAAGATTACATCTTTTATAGTACTTTGACTAATGGAAAGTTTACATGAGTTTGAGAAAAAATTAATTAACAATATACGATTAATAATGTATTAACAATTCTTTGCAGGGTCAGGGATAAGGATAAGGAAAAGGATTAAGGTTGAATAGAAAGGGACAAAAAGTGAAGAAAAATTGCGGACTTGAATTTTTTGGAGTTGGCTATTAATTTGATTAACCCTCCGTCCTCCAATTAATTTTTACTTACACGTTCCTCTTACTGGAGTATTTGATACCCCAAACATAAATATTAAAAAAAAATTATTTTTATAAAAATATTTTTTTAATTCATTTTTATATTTTTAGTGCATACATATGTACATTTTTTATAGTTAATTTACATTAAACAAAATAAAATAAATATTTAATTCACAAAAATAAATTATTTAAAATTATATTAAGGGTAGGAGTGAGTTCCAGAGTCTGACAGCGCGTATGAAGAACAAACGGGACGAATTTAGATAATTGTTAAGATGGGGGATAAGGAGATTCTTGACAAAGTCAGACAGATGATCATGTCTTCGAAGTCCATAGACATAGCGAGCGGCGTTTAGATACAGAGTCGAGGTCACTATATACGACTTCTGCAAATGTTATCAAAGGGAGAATTAAAGACAGTACTAATTTACGTCGAGTTTCAGTAGGGGTGAAGTTAGCAGATGGCCATAACTTTCGTAGACAACCGTAAATGCGACCGATGACAACGTTGGTGTGTTTGTAGCCTGAAAGATGACGGTCGATGACAAACCCAAGACTAGTACAATTATCTACTGCTTTTAGTAAGTAGTAAGTAAGTAAGTAATTCATTTATTGGTTTGTTTCTTTAAATACTATTTACAAATTTTACAATGAATTTTAAAGCTTTGGCTTTGCCGTCAGCTCGGTTGGCAAATTTAAATGATAATTAAAAAAACATACATTTACATTATCAAAAAAGAAAACAAAAGGCAAAAAGTATACAAAAATGACTATAAATATTCAGTTATAAGTAGCATCCTATATTTTAAAACGTCTTTCAGAAAAAGATAGTTTCTTCCATATACACATAGAATTGTTAAGCAGAGAGATTGTTTCTTGAAGTGTGAAAGTTCTCTTTCCAAAGAACGAAATTCGTTGTTGTGCAAATATTGGACAAACACTTATAAGGTGGAAGCAGTCTTCTTTCGATTTAAGATTACACAGTGAACAAAATTGGTTGAAGTTGTTATTATATGGCGTTCCATTAAGTCCAAGAACTTCGCACCTCGTCTTAAATATTAAAGATATTTCTTTGTAAGTGAGTGCATCATTGAAATAATTTGCTTCCAAAAGGTTCAGCTTTAATTGAGAGTAAATGACTCTACTCTCCGACATCTGAGCTTCTTCAATTAATGTATCTTGCACAGAACTTTCGTGGGCTTGAATTATTTTGTAAAGTTTTTCCTTTGATTGCATCAAATGACTGTGATCAAGAGTTATTGCTTCTCCACAAGCATTTCCCAGCTCATTCCACTTCGCCAACCACCAATCCGCATTTCTTAATTCGTACAGTGCCATTTGTTTTGTCAGTCGATTGTCCGGTTGAGATAGAACCTTTAATATGTAATCTGCATGCAGCTTGAGTGTGTAGGTGTATATTCTAGGAAGACCTGTTTCAAGATATAGGGCATAGTTCGGGGATTTCATCGGAAGACTGAACAGTTTCTTCAAAAAGCTTCTATGAAACTTTTCTACTTCATCAAACTCATTTATACCCCAAACTTGAGCAGCGTAGCAGAGAGAAGATTTCACAACAGCGTCAAAGATCTTATATTTTACTGACAGAACAATACGTTGATTCGAAAATACATTTTTCCACGACATATTCAGCAAGCTTTGCGATGAGGCAGCTTTTAGGGTTGTGTGTTCATTGTTGTTCATTGTTTGATTAAGATGCACTCCAAGGTATTTATACTGGTTTACTACCTCTAATACGTTTCCATTGTATGCCCATGCGTTTGTACTCTGATTGCGTGAAGTTCTCGAAAACACCATAACTTTGGACTTGTCTGTGTTAATTTCATGTCCCCATATAACGCAGTACGAAGACAGTCGGTTTATCATGAGTTGCAAATTATCTGGAGTTTCTGAGAGAATCACCAAATCGTCGGCGTACAAGAGAACGTTAATTGTCATACCAGCTATCCGAACACCTCCAGGTAGATAAGTTTCAATATCATTGATGAAAAGTGCAAACAGGAGGGCACTGAGCAAACACCCTTGTTTTACTCCGGTTTCCGTTTCAAACCAGTCAGAATAAGTTTCCCCATCCCATACAGCTGCTTTTGATTGTGCATACATCTCCTTAATAACGTGAATGAACTTCGTTGACATACCCAACTGGGAAAGTTTGTAGAAGAGTGCATTACGATTGACAAGATCGAAGGCAGACTTGAAGTCGACAAAGAAAGCATATGTCTTTTTGTTCCTAGCATGGAATGCTTTAATAATTGATGTTAGAGTAAAGATATGATCAGTTGTTGAGAAATTCTTTCTAAAACCAGCTTAAAATTTTGAAATTATGTCGTTGGCTTCAACCCACTTTTCAAGTCTGTTGGCAAGCACACCACAAAACAGTTTGGCAATGACGTTCATAAAAGAGATTCCTCTATAATTTCCAACATTGTTTGTGTCACCTTTTTTATGAATCGGAAATATTACCGCTGTTTTGAATGATGTTGGGACTTCCTGCTTGTTAAAAACGTCATTAAAGAGTGATTTGAGTTTGATAATAAGTGCTTCTGTACCGTTCTTGAAAAACTCATAAGCAATACCGTCTTCTCCAGGAGCTTTATCATTTTTGGCTTTCAGAATTACTGCTTTTATTTTGCTTTCTCGGAGCCATATGTCGGGAATAATGCCAAAATCGAACTTTCTTTTGGATATTTGGATGATTTGAGTTTTAGCAGGGTTTAGGAGGAGCCCGTTGGCCATGGACCAAGCATTAATTTGCCTGAGGTCTTCATTTATAGCAAAAGAAAGTTCGTCCAGCTGATGAAAAGGATTGGCCAGATGGAGTTGGACATCATCTGAAAATAAGTGGACCGAGGTGTGCAGATCGTTAATAAACATCCAAAAGAGTATTGGCCAAAGAATTGATCTCTGTGGGATTCCTTGCACAATACGTTTAGCGGTTTAACATTTTCCACCAGATAGCACTTTTTGAAATCTATCAGAGAGATAATCTGCTACAAGTTTGCATGCCCGGTCACTAAAGCCAAAGAAGTTTTGTAATTTCAAACCCAGAATTTTATGATTCACAGTGTCAAATGCCTTGGAGAAGTCGGGCAAGTAAAGAAGATTGATATGACCCTTATCGTATTCAACCCTAATATCCTCAAGAAGATTTACTGTAGCTGTCGAGCAGCTGTGATTGGTTCTGAAGCCAGATTATTTTTCATATAGCAAACTGTTACAAGAAAGATGTCTCAGAATTTGCATCTCAGTTATCTTTTCGAAGACTTTGGAAAGACACGGTAGAATGCTGATAGGTTTGATATCAGAAGGAGTCGAGGTGCCACGTTTCTTAACGATGGGAAGAACTCTAGCTATTTTCCAACAAAAGGGGAAAGTAGCAGTGATAATGCACCAGTTGATTATGTGAGTGAGATGGGAAATAATTATAAGTGGCAGTAGAAGTTTAACAAAACGGATAGATATACTCCATCCTCACCAATAGAGTCAGACTTAATGGCCATCACACATTTTGTAACATCATCTTCACTGACCACTTCGAAATCTTCTAGCCTAGTAACAGATCTTGACTTCGGCTGATTGCTAACTTCAAAATCACCGACATGAGTAGTGTCACCAAGAAAGAAATCAGCTGACGAACTCAGCGTCAAGAGAACATTCTGAACTTTTTCCCTTGCAAATACCGATCTTGCTTAAGTTACTCCATAATTTCTTTGGAGGTAAAGAGGTGTTTAGTTTGGATGCATAATAGTTGGATTTGGACATTATAATTAAGTTAGTTGTTTGATTGCGGGCTAACGCGAAGGATCTCTAGTTAGCATCTGTTGGTCTGCGCTTCCACCTACTATGCAGTTTATTTCTATTTTTGATAGCTAGAAACACAAATGAGCTAAACAATGGGCAACGATTATTAAGAATTCTTACCGTCTTTGTAGGGACACACTGATTGTACAGTTGAAGCAACACATATTGGAAACAGTTGACCTTTTCATTGGCGTTTGCATTAAGGCGACAGCTAAGCCAGGGGCGGAGAGTGCGGATTGACTTGAAATCTCTGTAGGAGAACGTTGCATTGCTGGAACTCTGTGATAGATTGATATTGTAAAGTACTTCTGGGTTCAAAATAAAACATATTTTCACTTTTTACTATACACTTTTATTAACTTTCCAAATTAACAAACACTTTTATCTATAACAAACTGTTTCACTATTACTCTTTACAATTTACAAGAATTAACACTTCCAAATTACATTTTCACAATCACTTATCTTTATCACTGTCAAAATTAAACTGTGTCGATCTCCCTCTCCGACCTCGTATTTATACTCCTCTCATTTCTTCTCGAAGGATCCAGAGATCTCCAGTTTTTAAGTAAAAGAGACAAATACACACACAGATAGAGACAGATATAGACAGATTTCGTTCCGTTCCATTTCGTTCCCTTCGAAGTTCGAAAATTTGATTTTCGGATGAAAGCGGTCAGAGCATAGATAAACCAATACCAAGATATGAAACCAAGCTGTCAAATGAATTTTGCCACCAAGCTGAAAAATAGATGATTTGCCATCAAAAACAGATGATTTGCTACAAGGTTTGCTATGGGTTGCGTGTTTTTCGCACTCATATAAACTCCCCGCAGCAAATCAGCTGTTTCTTTCCTTATAATTTTGTTGTTGGTTTTCACATTTATTCACCGACACAAAATCGAATTACAAATACAACAATGTAAGCAATCGGGTTTTGGGGGGTGAAACGTACGAAGTTTTCGTATCTTGGTATTGGTTTATCTATGGTTCAGAGCTTTAGTTATTAATCATAAAAAAGACCTACATGTGTCTTTTTGCCTGGGTGTGTTCGCTCCTATATTCGTAACAATATTGTAGATGCAGAACAGAAGGTCATGGGCTTTTTACGCATTTGTCTTTGTCGCTTCTCTTTCACACAAAAATAGAAAAAAAAAAGAAAATGGTAAATCTTGTTCGAAGAATGTAAACAAACAACGCATACCATATTCAGTATTTTTGCAAAAAAGTGTATATTTTTTTATATTAACGGTTTAAATGTATTATTATGTTAATTTTAAGTTGAAAGCCAACTGATTAAGCACTAAATATTCATTAATTTCTATTTGTAAGCTACTGACTTGCTTCGAACTAGAGAGCTGCCATTTTTTTTTGCCATCATTTTTTTTTATTTTTGCGTGATGTCTGGGGTAAAAGCCCAATCAGAGATATGGAAGGATAATTGATCATACAGATTTACAGACGAGCTACTAGAAACAATTATCAGATCAAGAAGACTAGGAGAGCAATTCAGAGCGAAGCGTGTTGGATAGACAGTATTTACAATGCTCATGCCAACGGACGAAACTAAATCTTTAATTTGAAAGGCGGTTGTATCTTGCTTAAGCAAGTCTGCATTAAAATCACCACATACAACCATATGCTCAAAGGTAGCACAGAGAACACTAAGAGCTGAGAAAAATGGCGCAGAAGAGCAGCTTCGTTTGTTGTTATAAACACAAGAAATTAGACATTTTGTCAGTCACAGACTTCAATGATTATGAACTTAACTCCAAGTCCACTTGATTTGGTAACGACATTCGCTTTTAGGGATGATTTGCAATAAATCCCTACACCTCCGCCAAACGTTTCAGTAATTCGATCATTTCTAAATAGTTTGAAATTCAGAATATCATATGCCTGGTCACTAATATCAGGCTTGAACGAGGTTTCACTTACATAAATAACATAAATACAAGAACTCGAAAGTAAATATTTCAGATAATCAAGCTTACAAAAATTAAGGCTATGTGCATTTAAATAACAGACCCTTAAACCATCACAACGCTTAGATATAATTTTAACAAGAGTGGCCGTTGACTTTTCATACATGCTGTTCAAGTTATTTGCCATTGAACTGATAGGATACACACAAAACTACAAAAGACGCAAAGAGAGAGAATAGAAATGGGGTAATGGAAACAAAGAATGCAAATTTGAATAAAATTTAAGTTGAATTACAAAACAAATTTTAAAAGAAAAATAAATAATAGAAAATCCTACAATAAGAAAATCTTACAATAAAATATGATGCACAATAATATATCATGTTTGAATGGCAGTCGCAGCAGCAGCAGCAGTAGCAGCCATCAAATCTTGAGAGCTTTCAGCGTGAACAGCAAAGAGTTGCTTTTTTCGTTTGAAACCAAGAGCGCTGTTTAGAAGAAAACGTGTTTGTCCCATCAAACGTCAAACTCTCTTTCAAGTAGCAGCTGTGGTTTTGCTTTTGAGCAAAAAAAAACTACAGTAGTAGCTACTACGATATACTGGATGACGGGGTATCTGGCCCGGCGAATACTAATGGAAGTAGCAGCTCCCAACGGACGAATCCCTTCAAAGGAAGTGTTATGGACAAAAACAATAGCTTAAACAGCCAACCAAAAGCTCAACAGATGGAAGATGCTAGTACGTGGTGCCCGCTTATTTTCACCAAAGGTATAACATCTAAAAGTATTGTAGATTTTATTAGTAAGGCTAATTTAAGTTTCAACGATGTAAAATTTGATACCAGAGGTTTCGGCAAATTAAAGATTTTTGTGAGGGATGTAGAATTGCAGTCTCTTACTCAATGAATTTAAGTCTATGAAGGTGGAGGCCTTCTCGTTTACTCCTAGAGAGAAAAAAAAAATTTAACACAGTTTTAAAGGGCATTTCCAATAACTACTCTCCAATGGAGGTAGGGGAGGAGCTGCTATCGATAGATCCAACATTAAAAATTCTCGTCAAAAAATTTGAGACCAAATGGTCAAGGGAAAATGATATCCCACTAGACCTTTTCCTCTGTGTCCTGGAGGACAGGGAGAGTTTAATCAGGGTGAAGTCAATCAAAACTCTGTTGAGACACAGGGTTAAGTGGGACACTATTAGAAGTTCGGACACTAAACAATGTTTTAGATGCCAAAGATTTGGACATGTTTCGGACTACTGTGCCTACACGGCCAGGTGTGTTAAATGCCTATAAGAGCATGCACAGGGTGAGTGGGATTTAGGGCCAAAAAGTGAGATCTCAGTGGCTTCTTGTGTCAATGGTGGTACCGTAGGACATCCTGCAAGTTACAAAGGGTGTCCCAAGAGAAATGATTATTTAAGTAACAAAGAAGTAGCACGAATATCGGTTAATCGGAACAAAAAAAATGATGAATAATTATGTAACCCCTAACATAGTTCCAAATGTACCAGTTAATAAAATGTCTTTTGCAGATGCATTAAGAGGAAAGGTGCAATCAGTACCCACCGCCCCTTCTGGGCCTACGAATAGCAATGTTTTCTCAGATTTTATGAATGAGTTCAAAAATTTATTCGGACTACCCTTTAATACTCTTTTTTCAAAAATTCAAAATTTTTGGCCCAATTATGTTCAGTTGAACGAGTCTCAAAAGCCAGAAGCTTATCTGGCCTTCCTTGCCTCACTCATGCCATTAATCTAAAAATTGTAACAGTTAACGTAAATTCATTCTCACCCGACAAACAGATAGAAATTGAGCTTTTCTTTAAAAGAAACACGACCTACAGCAATTTTATTGCAAGAAACTTGTATTAAAAACAACAAAAAAAATCGTTTTAATTCGGAGTACGATTTCATAAATAACGGGTCTGGCCGGGGCACGGGCATCTTGCTAGATAGTTCACTCAAAGTTTTTCATAAACCATTTGAAAATAACATAATTTCAGCCACCATTACTTTAATCCCTTTCAAACTAAAGAATTTGGCAAAAACACTCGCCTTAGTATCAATTTATATACCTTGTAACACAGGTGCCAGTCTGGCAGCTGCATTAAATGATTTACTAGATTCTCTTAGAGCCTATGAGTTCATAATAGTAGGAGGGGATTTTAACTCCCGTCACCATCTATGGGGAGATGATAAAATAAATTTGAATGGTTTTCACCTTAACCAATGGTTTTTAGACGAACGTTTTTTGGATTTTGACATAGTAGCAGTCGAAGGTCCAACTCGACCCAGCTCTGGATCACATATCGACTTTTTTTTAATATCTTCCAATTTTCGTGCCCCGAATCATGTAAACAATAATATAGTTTGCCTAACTCTCGACCTTATTTCTGATCACTACTCGGTGTTCATGAACATTCAACTCCAAGATTTTTCTCCTTTCCCCATCACGAGTCAAAATCCTCGATGTTTTAAAAAAACAAACTGGCCAAGGTTCAATAGCGATCTGGATTTCCAAATTGGAAATTTACATATACCAACGGATAGGAACTTAACAAATTCAGAAATAGACCACTATATTACCCAAGTTGACTAATATGATCTCCAATTGTAGTTACAGACACAGCCAATCTAAGTCTATAAATCCAAAAAATCATAAGATTTCAGATGGTGTTTTGGAGTTCTTCAAAATCAGAAAAGTCTGGAAAACTAAACTCAAAAGAATTTTCCACCATTTTGGAAACCGTATAAGCCCCGAATACACAGAACTTTCAGCTAGAATAAGTTGTTTGAGTAAAATTATAAAAGACCGAGTGAGGATTGAAAAAAATACAGATTTTCGTTTGAAACTTAATAGCCTAAAACCCTCCCTGAACGTTTTTAAAGCAATTAATCGAATTACGTCTAGGAAAAGCAAAGAAAATGACACATCATCAGAGCTTAAATGGGGCAATCGAACTTTCACGACCTCTCTCGAAAAAGTTAATGCTTTTAGTCATTTTTATTCAGAACTGTATTCTTTAAAAAATTCCACAATCTGATAACGAACACCTACTATCAGTATCAACTGATAATAGTGCATTCTCGGCATGGAACTCAGGCCTTATTATAAACAATTTTTCAGAACATAATAAATCAGACTCGACGCGTATCGAACCCTTTGCATATCCGAATCTTATCGAATCAATTATATAAGCATTGAATAAAAAAAATCTTCAGGGCCCGACAAAGTTCCGAATTTCATCATCCGTAAAGCTAGAGTTACATTGGCCAAACACTTACCTGCTATTTTCAATAATTGCATGAAAAATTGCTACTTCCCGTTAGCCTGGAAGCAAGCTAATCTCATTCCCCTTAAAAAGAAATCACACTCCAATAATCTCGAAGATTTTCGACCCATATCCCTAATGTCGAATTTAGGAAAAATTCTAGAAAAAATTTTGTTGACAAAAATTCAAAACTTTTTTGACGACACTATACTAACCCAACACCAACAGTTTGGATTCAAGACGGGACATTCTACGGAACATGCCTTACTTTATCTTCAGAACAATATATTAAACAACCTAAGAATGAAACAATGCACAGTTGCTTGTGCAATTGACTTGAGAAAGGCATTCGATTCAGTGTGGCATTGTGGGCTCATTTATAAGCTCAACCGTTTAAATTTCCCCCCACACTTCATAAAAATTTTACAAAGTTTTCTATCCAACCGCAGTCTATCCGTCCGTTTTAATAATGAAACATCTATGCCCATTCCAATAGATGCCGGGGTCCCTCAGGGATCAATTTTGGGCCCTTTCTTATTTAATGTGTACCTATCAGACTTTCCAATTCAAGGCAAAAACTCTGATGCAATTCTCTACGCTGATGATACCATCATATTTAGCAGACATGAAAGACCTCACGAGGCCCTTAGGCAAGTCAAAGAACATCTTGACCTAATAATCCCTTATTATAAAAAATGGTGTATCGACATTAACTTCAACAAATGTGAAGTGGTTTGTTTCAGGAATGCTTCCGGCCGGGGGCATCATCTTGCAGTACGCGAAAGCAAACATTTGAAACTAGTAGTGGAAAATAATATAATCATACTAAAGAAACCCCTAAAATATTTAGGAATCTCACTTCATGAACGCTTAAAAATGAACCCTCATGCGAGAAATGCCTTACAAAAAGGGAAAGCAGCAGCGGCTATTCTGAAATCGTTGCTCAATTCTAAGGAAGTAGAGAAAAAAACTAAGCTCTTGATTTACAAAACACTCATTCGACCGGTATTGACATATGGTTTCTTGTCATGGTTCCATATTTCTCCAAGTGTGGCTTTAGAACTGCAGAGATTCGAAAGGAGAATCATTCGTAAGTGTATTTCAAAATATAGACGCTCTTCGGGGAAGTGGCATAAAAACAAAAGTCTTTGTAAAGACTCTGGAATTGTTCCCTTGCTAAGCTATGTAACGGAACTCTCCAAAAAACGTATTAATGCCCTGCAACATAACGCTAACCCTGTCCTCCAGAACATTTTCGAGGAGAATATCAACTTTTCTATTTCTGATAGATTTTACCTCTCACCTATCAGCATATTTAACGTAAATTCGAGTTCACATTTTGATGTCATATCGGATGATAGCACTTTTCTTGCCCCATTTTATAAAAAAACGTATCTCCAATCAATATAGAGGCTAAAATACAATTCTGCATCCTTACTTTTACTGTCTAAAATCAAAAAAACAGGTAAAATCAAAAAAAAAAAAAAAAAAAAGAATAAGAAATGTACATGTTCAAACAGACAAATCATTTACAAAATATAATAATAAAAAAAAAAAACAAAAAAAAGACTTATTTAATTGTGCCTTTAGATTTAAGTATAAATTCATAAGCCTTATCATAAGATTCTAATATTACAAATGTAAGCAAACTTGAAAAAAAATGTTATATTAAGGCAACACATTTACATACAAGAAATAATGAAGTCCAACTTACATTTTCATCTATTCTGTTTATATCTTGTAAGCATTCACCATCACCTTGCATTTATAAGTCTCAGTCAGTTCACATAGTGAATATGTTTGACAGGTCTCGACCTTCTGTCGTCTCTGTCTTGTTGTTATTTCTTTTTAATATTGTTACCCCTCTTTTTTTTTTTAATTCAATTGGGCTTTTTACGCATTTGTCTTTGTCGCTTCTCTTTCACACAAAAATAGAAAAAAAAAAATAGAAAACGGTAAATCTTGTTCGAAGAATGTAAACAAACAACGCATACCAAATTCAGTATTTTTGCAAAAAAGTGTGTATTTTCTTTATATTAACAGTTTAAATTTATTATTATGTTAATTTTTAGTTGATAGCCAGCTGATTTAGCACAAAATATTCTTTAATTTGAATTTTTAAGCTACTAACGTTCTTCGAACTAGAGAGCTGCCATTTTTTTTTGCCATCATTTTTTTTTCTATTTTTGCGTGATGTCTGGGGTAAAAGCCCAATAGCAAGTGAATGGTCATATTGAGTAGACGCATAATAATTTCATCATCATCATCATCGGCTCGACAACCGGGGTCCGGTCCTGGCCTTTTTCAACAAGTCTCTCCACCTATCCCGGTCTCGAGCCAACGCCATCTAGTTGCGCACCCCAAGGCTTTGGGCGTCCTGGTCTACGCCATCTCTCCAGCGCAAGCATGGTCTACCACGCTGCCGTCTACCATAGAATGTACCGCAAAAGACTTTCCGAGCAGGTTCCTCTTCGCTCATACGAGCTAGGTGCCCTCCCCACCGGAGTCTACCGAGCTTAATTTTTGTCACTATGTCTGCTTCAAGGTAGATTGCGTACAACTCATGATTGTACCGTCTCCGGAATCGTCCTTCCTCACATATGGGGCCAACAATTCTCTAAGACTTTTCTCTCGAACGCGGCTAAGAGGTCACAGTGCCTTTTGCTAAGCACCCAAGTCTCGGATCCATACATGAGTACTGGCAGGACCATGGTCCTGTACAGCAGCAGTTTTGAAGTTATGGTTAGATTTCTGGATTTGAATAGCTTTGACAGACTGTAGTAGGCTCTGTTGGATTTGAGAAGCCGCCCGCGTATTTCTTCTTCTATGTTGTTATCGGCTGCTACTGTTGACCCAAGGTATTTAAAGGATTGCACCACTTCAAATTCGTGCTCCGCTACTTTGATTGTTTGACCAACTTTTCTTCTCGCATTCGACGCCACCATGTACTTTGTTTTACCTTCACTAATGTGCAGCCCCAGATTTTGTGCCGCCTGCTCGATCTGGATGAAGGAATCGTGTACAGCTTGTTCGGTTCTTCCGATGATGTCGATGTCGTCTGCGTAAGCCAGTATCTGGCTGGACCTGTTGACGATGGTCCCTCTTGTTGCCGTGCCAGAGTCACGGATTGCTTTCTCCAACGCCAGGTTGAAGAGGAGGCAGGCCAAACCATCCCCTTGTCGGAGTCCATTAAAGATGTTGATTGGTCTGGATAGCAATCCGGCTATTTTAACTTGGCTTGTTACGTTGGTCATGGTCAACCTACATAGTCGTGTCAATTTATTTGGGATGCCGAATTCTCTCATGGCTTTGTAAAGTTCTACCCTGGCTATGCTATCATAGGCGGCTTTAAAGTCTATAAACAGATGGTATGTTGGGATGTTAAATTCTAGACATTTTTCCATCGCCTGCCTAAGGGTAAAAATCTGATCAGTTGTTGATTTGCCTGGAATGAAACCACACTGATAGTGTCCGATGATGGTTTTAGCGTATGGGGTTATCCGGTCTTGTAGGATAGAGGAGAGTATCTTATAGGCGGTACTCAACAACGTGATACCTCTATAATTGCTGCACGTTGTGACATCTCCCTTCTTATGTATGGGGCATATGATACCTTTTCGCCAGTCTTCTGGCATTTCTTCATGCTCCCATACGTGCACTATGATATCATGAATTGCTTGACGTAAGGCTGGCCCGCCGTGGTGGAATAATTCGGCTGGTATGCCATCGGCTCCCGGGGCTTTGTTTTTCTTGAGCCGTCCTATAGCCTTCTCAACGTCTTCTATGCTTGGTGGCGGTAGCATAGGGTGTTCATCTTGAAGTAGTGGAGCCTCCACTTCTGCTGTGAGCTGACCATTTAGCAATTCATTAAAGTACACTTCCCATCGCTCCAGTATGCTTTGTGGATCGGTGATCAGATTTCCCTCTCCGTCCTAGCAGTATGTGCAGCGTGGTGTGTACTGCGTCATGTTTCGGACGGATTGGTAGAACTTCCGCGCCTGGTGCGGACCTCGCTCTCGGCTGCTCTCTATTTCAAATAATAATTTATTCTGTAGAAATTCTTAAAAAATAAAACATTTTAGTTGATTCGTTGAAAGAATTAAATAATAAAAAAAAAAAACTGTAGCCTGGCCACTACTAAGTCGGCAAATTTAAGAAATGTATTGACTGTGTCATAGTTAATAAGTATATATACTTGTGTAAAATAATTAAATTCTCAAATTCTCAATAGCAGCTGTGGTTGGAGACGGAGTCGATGCCAAGATCGAGCAAACAAAGTTCAGTCGCATGTTGGTTGAGATGGTTGGCGGCTGATATCAGAACACCAGAACAGTGTTTCGTTCCGATGAGTTAGAGAACTTGATGACGATCGGAGGTGGTGTGGTGTTATTGTTGTTAGTTTGACTGTTTTACTTAATTCATCAAATCGTTGACTCCAGCTTGAGGAAACTGCTTCAATCTTAAGAAGAAAATCATTTCGAAGGGGAAATCTCTAGCAAAGCCCAGGCGGATAGATTCAGCCTGTTTAAGCCTAATACGCAGCTGAAGCGAAACGAAAAATCTCATAAAAAAATCTATTGTTTTAAATAAGTTACGCAGAGAAGGAAATGCTGCTTATAATTTGAAATGTTTATTGAGAATGAAAATTTAATTTAGAAAATTATTAATAATAAAAACAATGATTGCTGAAAATATTAATTGAAAATAAAGTATATTAGGTATAAAGTTTAAGTGAATTAAATCTACTATACAACACTCCACCTTAATTCACAAACAAACAGTAACATTAACAATCAAAGATATAATATTACCATTGGGTTAAGCCCATATTTGTTGAACAAAAATTATGTTTTTCATTTGTAACACTTTTAGTTAAATTGTCCGCAACCATACTATCAGTGTTAAGATATTCAAGTTTTACTTGCTACTTTCTCTTTAACAAAGTGATGTCGAATATCAATGTGTTTCGTTCTTGGACTATACGATTGATTTTGTGAAATATTGATAGCACTTTTGTTATCACAAAATATTCCAACAGCATTATTTTTTTCACCAATTTCTTCAAGAAGTTGTTTCAACCAAATTGCTTCTTGTGTCGCCGATGACAAAGCCATATATTCAGCCTCAGCACTTGATAATGCTTTAGTAGACTGACGTTTACTTGCCCATGAGGTGGCAACTAGCCTCGCCTTATAACGAAGGATTTTTCCATCCGTATCAGTCTTGACCTTGAATACCCATTTTGAATTTACCGGTTTTCTATCATTTGGTAACTCAACCAGTTGCCAAGTTTTATTGTCAAGTAATGATTGATACTCTTCATTCATTGCACTCTTCCACTCTTTACTATTTGGACTTAACATTACTTCACTAAAAGATGATGGTTCATTAACGTGGTCTTGTACTAAATATTGAACGAAATCTGGCCTATTGATTGGTTTCCTTGCTCGATCTGATTGTCTTAAAGTTTGAGTCTCATTTGATGAAATCGTCTCCACCTCAAGGAAAGAACAATCTTCAGATGAAGCATATTCATCAGTCTCCACCTCAATGCCAGAATTGACTACATATTCTTTGGTGTTGTCCAAATCTACAACTACATCATTTTCACTTGAAATTTCATCTTTAGTCATAACGGAATCTTATCCCCACTTCTATGGAACATCGTAGTTAACGAACTATTAGTTAACCTGGAAGAGGAAGGGTTCAAAGTGATTGCATAATGACGTTGCCATTGCCGTATCAGGGAAGCATCTCCAAATCATTGTAGACTTAATGCAAACCGCTCTCAACAAGCTACTCAAATGGACAGACAAATGTGGACTAGGTGTAAACCCCCACAAAACCGAACTTGTCCTCTTCACTAGAAAATACAAAATTCCAAAGGTAGACCCTCCAACCATTAATGGTATTCCACTGAACTTCTCAGACCAAGCCAAATATTTAGGCCTAATCTTAGACAAAAAGTTAAGCTGGAAGCCTAATATACAAGAAAGAGTAAGAAAAGCCACTGTGGCACTTTTCTCTTGCAAAAAAGCAATTGGGAACAAATGGGGCTTATCCCCACACATAACCCATTGGCTATACACAGCGGTCGTGAGACCGATTATCACTTACGGGGTAGCAGTTTGGTGGACTGCCTTGGACAAAGCAACATATCTGGACAAAATCAGCAAGGTACAACGATCAGCGTGCATGTGTATCAGCGGAGCACTCCGCTCGACACCTTCCGCTGCCTTGGACATGTTGCTTAATCTAACACCCCTCGATATATACAGCAAACAAGTGGCCGCGAGTACAGCCATTCGTCTCAAATCTATATCCCAATGGTCTAACAATACGTTCGGCCACACTAACATTTTGAATACATTCAAATCATTACCAATACACTCCGACTACACCACCCCACAGCTGGTTTTTGGCAAAAACTTCCAAATCACCATCCCACCAAGATCTACCTGGGATGACGATGAATTCTTGAATGATGAAGCAATTCATTTCTATACGGATGGTTCAAAAACCGAAAATGGGGTGGGTGGCGGAGTGTATTCAGAAAGACTTAATCTAAATCTCTGCTTCCGTCTTCCTGATTATTGTATCCAAGCGGAAATCCTGGCTATCAATGAGGTACTATCCTGGCTCAAAGAAAACGTGATATCCACGTTGAATATTCGTATCTTCTCAGATAGTCAAGCAGCCCTCAAATCGCTCGGTTCAGCTGCCACAAACTCTGTAACTGCCCGAAACTGTCGTTCGTCTCTCTTAGAGATGGCAGAACAGTTCAACATTCACCTTTTCTGGGTGCCGGTACACAGAGACATTCCAGGTAACTGTAAAGCCGACGAACTAGCCAGAAAAGGAACCGTAAGTCCAATTTTACCTAACAAGGTGAATATTGGAATACCTATCGCTACATGTAAACTTATGCTAAAACAGGATGCTATTACGATGACAAACAACAGATGGACCAATACCTCCACTTGCATAAGGACTAAACAGATCTGGCCAGTACTAGATCCGAAGCGTTCTAAGTGCTTGTTGTCTCTAAGCAGACTGCATATTAGCTCCACAATAGGTGTCATCACTGGACACTGCATGATAGGTATACACGCCAGAAGACTAGGGGTCTTCTCTAACGATTTTTGCAGAAGTTGCATGGACGAGGAGGAAGAAGAAACAATCCAACACCTTCTCTGTTCATGCCCCGCTCTATCCCAACGACGCAAAATTCACTTAGGTGAATATTTCTTTGAAGATATAAGCGACTTTATTAAGACTGACATTCACAGTCTCCATCAGTTTATTAAAAGCTCCAACTGGTTTAATTAAAGGAACTTCCTTTACTTTTTTTTTTGTTTTTTTTTTTTTTTTTTTTTTTTTGTGGTATCACAATGGGCCTATTATTGGCCAAGGTGTGTCAGCAGTTTTCCTGACAGCCACCTTAACCTAACCTAACCTAACCATAAAGGGGTTACTTGATTTTACAGATTCCAAAAAGACAACGTCTCTACTTTCGATGATTTTATTTGTTGCAGTATTTATCAACCGATATTGTTTATGACCTTCGCAATAGCCAATGAATAAATGTTCAACCGATTTTACATCAAATTTCTTGCGTTTGTGATCAGGAACGTGCACCATTGCAGATGATCCAAAAATTTGAAAATGAGACAAATTTGGTTTAACACCTGACCAAATTTCTATCGGTGACTTGTCTTCTAAAACACGGGAAGAAGAATGGTTTTTTTATGTAAGTTGCAGTTGCTATTGCCTCAGCCCAATATCTGAAATCCTATTTCGCATCAGTGATCATACATAAAGCTTTTTCTGTTAAGGTTCGAATTGTTCTTTCAGCTAATCCGTTCTGCTGTGGTGTATAAGGCGTCGATGTTTGCCTTTCGATAGCACAAGTACGAAACAATTCTTCTAATCTGGTGTTGCAAAATTCCGTTGCATTGTCTGAACGAAATTTTTTCAGTTTCTTTCCGGTTTGATTTTCCACATATGCTTTAAACTCACAGAATTTCTCGAAAGCTTCATCTTTTGTTTTCAAAAAATATGTGAATGTCATTCTGCTGAAGTCATCAACCAAAACAAAGTAATATCGATTTCCTCCAATCGATCGATTTTGAGTAGGTTGTAACGTACGCTCTAGATGTTGTTCGAGTTGAACCATCCACTCTTTAAGCTACCATGACCTATCAGCATTTACAGGTATACTGATAAGTCCTGGCAACAAAAATGGATGGCTGTCCAGGGTCTAACCGCGCGGCATGCTAGCAAGGCCAATTGGTTAGCTCGTCGGAGGGGAGGTTCTTGCCGTTAGAAAACCTAGACGACCGTTACGTATTTTCATGCCGTCTATACGTACAATTAAAATTGTGAAGCCTGATCGTCCCAACAGGAAAGATATGTTACAAATAACAAAAAAAATGAGGAGAGCTATGGTGATCGAGCCCTCAGAGGATTGTCCCACCCCAGTATTTCTATGAAACACCGTCCTGGTTACCATGTCCTCGATTTGTATGATAACCCCAAGATTGTTTGAAAATAAGATGATCTCTAAACTTTCACCTTAACATCGTCATTTTGTCAATCGCTATTCCTAGCAAAGCCACATCCACTTAAAAAAAAAAAAACCTACAACATGATCATAGTTGTTAAAACAACTAGCTATCTTTCAAAAATAATTCTCATGAAAGAGAAATTAAAAGCAAAAGAATTATCAAAAGATACTCATAAAAGTAAAAGATACAAAAGTATCTTTGGTTTTAAAAATATAAAAAGTGACCATTTGAAAAGTTAACATAATATAACCAATTCCACAGGATATATAAAAGAAGAAGTCCGGGTTTTAAATTTTGAAAAGTTAATAATTATAATTGATTTATTATAAAACAAAAAAAAAACTAAACCACAGCGATTGCAAACAGATAATTATTTTTATATGTGTCCTATATAAAATTCAAAATTCTTATACTACTAAATCAAAATTAAAGTATATAGTTTCAGAAGCGATATTATGAAAAAGATAATAAACCTATAACAATTATTGAACTTAATAAAATAAATAATAAATTTTATAATTTTGGATTTCGTATCGAATCGAATGAATGAAAATAAATGAAATGAATTATTATAATTTTTTTTTGTATGAACTCTATGCTCGCAAAAAAAAATTTGTATAGTAGTTTACAATACCAACACAAAATATAATTGTGTGATTAATATTTCAAAAAAAATATGTGTAGTTTATTGGTTGGTTAATTAATTAAAAATTTCACTTTAGTTTTTAATCTTAACACTATTTATCGGAAATTCTATTTTAAATTTAATCGATAATTCAATTAATATAATAGGTAGAACGATCTAATAAAAATCGTTCAAAAAAAAATTAATAAAAACTATATAAGAAAGATTCGTTCACTCAAATTTACAATATAAAATAAAAGTTTCAAAATGACTTACCCCACTAGTAATTTTTTTTTTGTTTTTCATAAAATTCGCTGTACCTTTTTTTATTTTATCTTATGTGATGTTATTGTGTTTCGGTGATTTGATCTTCTTGATGTTGTGCACAGCATCGAGAGAATTCTTGTGGAAGTTCGTGTTTTTATACTATAGGTTATTGGGATAAAAGATTAAAGGAAATTTGAGTGATTTGAACGTACAATCATATAAAATAAATAAATTCAATAATAATAATAATAATAATAATTTGTAAAATAAAAATACTTAGCTTTTAATAATAAAAATGTTAAATTATTTTAAATTGATGTTGTAGATGATGTACGAAGAGATGCTGTACTCTCTTGTACCAAAGATATTTGCTCGTATGTATGTGACGAGTAGGTACTTTAACAGCTGAACTGATGAACTCTCTTTTTATTTATTTTTTTTTTTTTTTTTTTTTGATGATTCTGTTGTTGTGTGGGTATTGGATGCTGGTGTGGATATTTTAGAACATGTGCTTGGTAACTTTGTTCCTGGATCTTTTTGGGCAAGTTCGTCTTTTAGTGTGATGAAAAATGGATTTCACACTTGGCACAGGAATTTCCAATGCAGGTCTTTTTTTGTATGGTATTTTGTTGCGTTTGATGTCCACGATCACTTAGCTCGGACGACGAATAAGACTACAGCAGTTGTGTTGTTGATAAGGTTGCTGTTCGTGGATTTTTCTTCTTGGATGCAGAGTTTCCAGTTCGGATATAAGTGGGCTTATGATTTCAAACCTAGGTTTGGCCACTTCTCTGGATCAAGAGAGTCTTTGAGCCCCTCAGCGTTTTTGAGCTCAACGCGTGGGCTGCTTTGGCTATCAGCGTTTGTGAACTAAGAATTTTTCCAGCTTAGTATGCTTATGATTGACCGGGATAGGTGGAGAGACTTGTTGAAAGAGGTCAGGACCGGACCCAGGTTGTCGAGCCGATGATGATGATGATGCTTATGATTAAAATTACATCTTAAAAATTCACCACTTACCTCACAGATTTGTTAAGAGATTAAATTATTTTAGTGTATTTACACTTTTAAATTATTTTTTAAATTTAAGTTTAGGTCGATTTTAATAGTTGTCTTTTTTTATAGACTTAAACAAAAAAGATCACACAAAAAAAAATCTTAATTATTTTTTCTTTTGAGACAAATTTGGTTTAACACCTGACCAAATTTCTATCGGTGACTTGTCTTCTAAAACACGGGAAGAAGAATGGTTTTTTTATGTAAGTTGCAGTTGCTATTGCCTCAGCCCAATATCTGAAATCCTATTTCGCATCAGTGATCATACATAAAGCTTTTTCTGTTAAGGTTCGAATTGTTCTTTCAGCTAATCCGTTCTGCTGTGGTGTATAAGGCGTCGATGTTTGCCTTTCGATAGCACAAGTACGAAACAATTCTTCTAATCTGGTGTTGCAAAATTCCGTTGCATTGTCTGAACGAAATTTTTTCAGTTTCTTTCCGGTTTGATTTTCCACATATGCTTTAAACTCACAGAATTTCTCGAAAGCTTCATCTTTTGTTTTCAAAAAATATGTGAATGTCATTCTGCTGAAGTCATCAACCAAAACAAAGTAATATCGATTTCCTCCAATCGATCGATTTTGAGTAGGTTGTAACGTACGCTCTAGATGTTGTTCGAGTTGAACCATCCACTCTTTAAGCTACCATGACCTATCAGCATTTACAGGTATACTGATAAGTCCTGGCAACAAAAATGGATGGCTGTCCAGGGTCTAACCGCGCGGCATGCTAGCAAGGCCAATTGGTTAGCTCGTCGGAGGGGAGGTTCTTGCCGTTAGAAAACCTAGACGACCGTTACGTATTTTCATGCCGTCTATACGTACAATTAAAATTGTGAAGCCTGATCGTCCCAACAGGAATGATATGTTACAAATAAAAAAAAAATGAGGAGAGCTATGGTGATCGAGCCCTCAGAGGATTGTCCCACCCCAGTATTTCTATGAAACACCGTCCTGGTTACCATGTCCTCGATTTGTATGATAACCCCAAGATTGTTTGAAAATAAGATGATCTCTAAACTTTCACCTTAACATCGTCATTTTGTCAATCGCTATTCCTAGCAAAGCCACATCCACTTAAAAAAAAAACCTACAACATGATCATAGTTGTTAAAACAACTAGCTATCTTTCAAAAATAATTCTCATGAAAGAGAAATTAAAAGCAAAAGAATTATCAAAAGATACTCATAAAAGTAAAAGATACAAAAGTATCTTTGGTTTTAAAAATATAAAAAGTGACCATTTGAAAAGTTAACATAATATAACCAATTCCACAGGATATATAAAAGAAGAAGTCAGGGTTTTAAATTTTGAAAAGTTAATAATTATAATTGATTTATTATAAAACAAAAAAAAACTAAACCACAGCGATTGTAAACAGATAATTATTTTTATATGTGTCCTATATAAAATTCAAAATTCTTATACTACTAAATCAAAATTAAAGTATATAGTTTCAGAAGCGATATTATGAAAAAGATAATAAACCTATAACAATTATTGAACTTAATAAAATAAATAATAAATTTTATAATTTTGGATTTCGTATCGAATCGAATGAATGAAAATAAATTAAATGAATTATTATAATTTTTTTTTTGTATGAACTCTATGCTCGCAAAAAAAAATTTGTATAGTAGTTTACAATACCAACACAAAATATAATTGTGTGATTAATATTTCAAAAAAAATATGTGTAGTTTATTGGTTGGTTAATTAATTAAAAATTTCACTTTAGTTTTTAATCTTAACACTATTTATCGGAAATTCTATTTTAAATTTAATCGATAATTCAATTAATATAATAGGTAGAACGATCTAATAAAAATCGTTCAAAAAAATTAACAAAAACTATATAAGATTCGTTCACTCAAATTTACAATATAAAATAAAAGTTTCAAAATGACTTACCCCACTAGTAATTTTTTTTTTGTTTTTCATAAAATTCGCTGTACCTTTTTTATTTTATCTTATGTGATGTTATTGTGTTTCGGTGATTTGATCTTCTTGATGTTGTGCACAGCATCGAGAGAATTCTTGTGGAAGTTCGTGTTTTTATACTATAGGTTATTGGGATAAAAGATTAAAGGAAATTTGAGTGCTTTGAACGTACAATCATATAAAATAAATAAATTCAATAATAATAATAATAATAATAATTTGTAAAATAAAAATACTTAGCTTTTAATAATAAAAATGTTAAATTATTTTAAATTGATGTTGTTGTTTAATTGATGTTTAATTGATGTACGAAGAGATGCTGTACTCTCTTGTACCAAAGATATTTGCTCGTATGTATGTGACGAGTAGGTACTTTAACAGCTGAACTGATGAACTCTCTTTTTATTTTTTTTTTTTTTTTTTTTTGATGATTCTGTTGTTGTGTGGGTATTGGATGCTGGTGTGGATATTTTAGAACATGTGCTTGGTAACTTTGTTCCTGGATCTTTTTGGGCAAGTTCGTCTTTTAGTGTGATGAAAAATGGATTTCACACTTGGCACAGGAATTTCCAATGCAGGTCTTTTTTTGTATGGTATTTTGTTGCGTTTGATGTCCACGATCACTTAGCTCGGACGACGAATAAGACTACAGCAGTTGTGTTGTTGATAAGGTTGCTGTTCGTGGATTTTTCTTCTTGGATGCAGAGTTTCCAGTTCGGATATAAGTGGGCTTATGATTTCAAACCTAGGTTTGGCCACTTCTCTGGATCAAGAGAGTCTTTGAGCCCCTCAGCGTTTTTGAGCTCAACGCGTGGGCTGCTTTGGCTATCAGCGTTTGTGAACTAAGAATTTTTCCAGCTTAGTATGCTTATGATTGACCGGGATAGGTGGAGAGACTTGTTGAAAGAGGTCAGGACCGGACCCAGGTTGTCGAGCCGATGATGATGATGATGCTTATGATTAAAATTACATCTTAAAAATTCACCACTTACCTCACAGATTTGTTAAGAGATTAAATTATTTTAGTGTATTTACACTTTTAAATTATTTTTTAAATTTAAGTTTAGGTCGATTTTAATAGTTGTCTTTTTTTATAGACTTAAACAAAAAAGATCACACAAAAAAAAAATCTTAATTATTTTTTTCTTTTTTTACTGCTCACTTGTAAAAATTGTCCGTGTTCGAAAACTAAATACCAAAAAGGAGGAATAGTATTTAGCAGGGGTATTTATAGTCCCTAGAACCAAGCTCATAGAAGCTTACTCATACATTTGCATGATACTATCATGTACAAAGATGGAAGTTTCCGACTCGTCTTTCTTTGGCAGGATTTTAATTATAAAAATTTTGAACTTAGTTCAAAAACTATTTTCGATTTTTTTAAAAATAAGTGTGCTAATTTTCCAAAATTTTGGTCAAAATCCAATAAAATTTATTATCTCGGAAGTCTTCCATGTCTATTTTATTTCATTGTATTGGTTCTAAAATTCTGTTTACAGATCCAAAAAAAATATCGAAAATCAGCTGTGTCCTTGAAATTTGTTTTTGATAAAGTAGGTATACATGCAAAATTTTTGTTTTGTTTTTTTTTTTTTTATTTTAGTCTTTTGGCTTTAGTTTCATTCATGTACCAAATCATATGCAAAACTTGCATATCATCTGCCCTACCTAAACCAACAGTTGCTGCAACTATATCATGAACATATTTTGAGAATTCAATTTCAGTAGCTTGAATCTCAACTTTTTCGGATCTGGAAGTCCTACTTAGTTCAACATTTTGTTTTTGCGATTTTTTTGTTGCTTTAGGAATTGTACCTGTAGCACTTGGAACCTTAACTGCAGTATTTGAGGTATTAGAGGCTGCACGAGCATTTATTTCATTATCGGTTGTATCATCCGAATTAATTGATTAATTTAAGAAATCCGGATTGGAAAGGCTTCTTCTATTCCTAGCGTAGTAGGAACCCTTTCGAAGAGGTAATTCACGACTCGACATATTTAAACGTAAAAGTCACACCAAATTTGAAACTGATAGCCCAGAGAAAATATAACTTTAAGAGGAAAGTGTACTTGACTATAAAAGTAAAGTAAAACAAAAAGTTCCAAAATCTTATCTAAAATAACAGAATTTAAAGTAAAAGATACTTTTTTTTTTTTTTTATTTGTTGCTAAATTGAATTCAAAACTATCTAAAAATATTTTGAAAAAAAGATTTAAAAAAAAAAATTAGGGACCTATGTATGTATACAAACTCAAAAAAAGAATAAATTTTGAACTTCAATTAAGAACCTAAAAGCTAACTAGAATTGACTTTGTTAATTCAAGTGAAGACTTAAAGATATAAAATTTGAAAATGATTTTCTAATTGAAAAGTTTGAAAAATATTGATTGAGTTAAAAGAAAGTTGGATTTTAAAAAATACGAACTTAATTTCAGATCAAATAATTCAAAAAAAAAAAAAATAATTAAATGTCCGAACTCTTGCTTAAAAGAAAAAAAAAAATAAAACCAAACCGTAAAGAAAATCATAAAGAAAAAAAATTAAACCCTGAAAAAAAATATATCAAAAATAGGATAGTTAAATCAAAAAGTTTTCAGTAAAACCAAAATATTAATAAATCTACTAAAAGTTTGTAGACTTTCAAAATAATTTTTTTTTTGTTTAATTGAGTTTTGTTTTCACTTATCATTTTATAAGTGGATGTGACTCTGTTTACAGAATACTTATGACTAAAAAGACGAAGATGACTTATTACTCACTCACTAAGTTAAATGTCATCTTTCCTGACCAAAATTCTTCTAAAAATAAATTAAGAATGAATCGAAAATTGTTAGAGTTGATATGGTATGGTACTATTGAATTTTAAGGAATCTTTCTTTCGCAACAAACTAGACAGGCCTCACGCCATGCTATTGGTCAAAAGAAAGTTCCATCTGAAGCTTAAAAAAAAATAGAAGAAATGAATCTGTTAGTGTTAACTATCAAAGACTTGAAATTGTTGGATAGACTCAACAGGCTAACATTGCTGAAAATCCTTTGAAGTAAACCTCCCAGTAAAAAAAACTATCTACAGAAAAAGAAAAACTAACGCAACAGATTAAATGAGGATCTCACCCATTTACTGGTCATCAACTTCTTACTTCATCTGAGAAAATAAATAAAAATTTAAACTGAACAAAAAAAATTAATTTAAGGATACACGCAACAGACTAACTGAGGATATCACCCAATTACTGGTCATGTTCTCCTGAATCCTGTTGAAGCGATAAAGAATATGATTTTGAAATTTTAAAATGTGAAACAAAAAAATATTAGCATATCAACCCAAAAACAAGTTCTTTTCATAGAAAACCATTTGATAAAAATAAAAAGGATTTTAGTACAATGTTAAAATTGTACAAAAAGGACGAAATCGGGCCCCACGTTGGGCGCCACCTGTAACGTACGCTCTAGATGTTGTTCGAGTTGAACCATCCACTCTTTAAGCTACCATGACCTATCAGCATTTACAGGTATACTGATAAGTCCTGGCAACAAAAATGGATGGCTGTCCAGGGTCTAACCGCGCGGCATGCTAGCAAGGCCAATTGGTTAGCTCGTCGGAGGGGAGGTTCTTGCCGTTAGAAAACCTAGACGACCGTTACGTATTTTCATGCCGTCTATACGTACAATTAAAATTGTGAAGCCTGATCGTCCCAACAGGAAAGATATGTTACAAATAACAAAAAAAATGAGGAGAGCTATGGTGATCGAGCCCTCAGAGGATTGTCCCACCCCAGTATTTCTATGAAACACCGTCCTGGTTACCATGTCCTCGATTTGTATGATAACCCCAAGATTGTTTGAAAATAAGATGATCTCTAAACTTTCACCTTAACATCGTCATTTTGTCTATCGCTATTCCTAGCAAAGCCACATCCACTTATTAAAAAAAACCAACAACATGATCATAGTTGTTAAAACAACTATCTTTCAAAGATAATTCTCATGAAAGAGAAATTAAAAGCAAAAGAATTATCAAAAGATACTCATAAAAGTAAAAGATACAAAAGTATCTTTGGTTTTAAAAATATAAAAAGTGACCATTTGAAAAGTTAACATAATATAACCAATTCCACAGGATATATAAAAGAAGAAGTCAGGGTTTTAAATTTTGAAAAGTTAATAATTATAATTGATTTATTATAAAACAAAAAAAAACTAAACCACAGCGATTGTAAACAGATAATTATTTTTATATGTGTCCTATATAAAATTCAAAATTCTTAAACTACTAAATCAAAATTAAAGTATATAGTTTCAGAAGCGATATTATGAAAAAGATAATAAACCTATAACAATTATTGAACTTAATAAAATAAATAATAAATTTTATAATTTTGGATTTCGTATCGAATCGAATGAATGAAAATAAATGAAATGAATTATTATAATTTTTTTTTTTGTATGAACTCTATAATCGCAAAAAAAAATTTGTATAGTAGTTTACAATACCAACACAAAATATAATTGTGTGATTAATATTTCAAAAAAAATATGTGTAGTTTATTGGTTGGTTAATTAATTAAAAATTTCACTTTAGTTTTTAATCTTAACACTATTTATCGGAAATTCTATTTTAAATTTAATCGATAATTCAATTAATATAATAGGTAGAACGATCTAATAAAAATCGTTCAAAAAAATTAACAAAAACTATATAAGATTCGTTCACTCAAATTTACAATATAAAATAAAAGTTTCAAAATGACTTACCCCACTAGTAATTTTTTTTTTGTTTTTCATAAAATTCGCTGTACCTTTTTTTATTTTATCTTATGTGATGTTATTGTGTTTCGGTGATTTGATCTTCTTGATGTTGTGCACAGCATCGAGAGAATTCTTGTGGAAGTTCGTGTTTTTATACTATAGGTTATTGGGATAAAAGATTAAAGGAAATTTGAGTGATTTGAACGTACAATCATATAAAATAAATAAATTCAATAATAATAATAATAATAATAATTTGTAAAATAAAAATACTTAGCTTTTAATAATAAAAATGTTAAATTATTTTAAATTGATGTTGT
Organism: Meliscaeva auricollis; assembly: GCA_948107695.1. Classification (NCBI taxonomy): domain Eukaryota; kingdom Metazoa; phylum Arthropoda; class Insecta; order Diptera; family Syrphidae; genus Meliscaeva; species Meliscaeva auricollis. Next base: position 50,195,451 of record OX403617.1, on the reverse strand, counting down.
AGATGATGTACGAAGAGATGCTGTACTCTCTTGTACCAAAGATATTTGCTCGTATGTATGTGACGAGTAGGTACTTTAACAGCTGTTAAACTGATTAACTCTCTTTTTATTTTTTTTTTGATGATTCGGTTGTTGTTTGGGTATTGGATGCTGGTGTGGATATTTTAGAACATGTGCTTGGTAACTTTGTTCCAGGATCTTTTTGGGCAAGTTCGTCTTTTAGTGTGATGAAAAATGGATTTCACACTTGGCACAGGAATTTCCAATGCAGGTCTCTTTTTGAATGGTATTTTGTTGCGTTTGATGTCCACGATCACTTAGCTCGGACGACGAATAAGACTACAGCAGTAGTGTTGTTGATAAGGTTGCTGTTCGTGGATTTTTCTTCTTGGATGCAGAGTTTCCAGTTCGGATATAAGTGGGCTTATGATTTCAAACCTAGGTTTGGCCACTTCTCTGGATCAAGAGAGTCTTTGAGCCCCTCAGCGTTTTTGAGCTCAACGCGTGGGCTGCTTTGGCTTTCAGCGTTTGTGAACTAAGAATTTTTCCAGCTTAGTATGCTTATGATTAAAATTACATCTTAAAAATTCACCACTTACCTCACAGATTTGTTAAGAGATTAAATTATTTTAGTGTATTTACACTTTTAAATTATTTTTTAAATTTAAGTTTAGGTCGATTTTAATAGTTGTCTTTTTTTATAGACTTAAACAAAAAAGATCACACAAAAAAAAATCTTAATTATTGTTTCTTTTTTTACTGCTTTGGGGCTCACTTGTAAAAATTGTCCGTGTTCGAAAACTAAATACCAAAAAGGAGGAATAGTATTTAGCAGGGGTATTTATAGTCTCTAGAACCAAGCTCATAGAAGCTTACTCATACATTTGCATGATACTATCATGTACAAAGATGGAAGTTTCCGACTCGTCTTTCTTTGGCAGGATTTTAATTATAAAAATTTTGAACTTGGTTCAAAAACCATTTTCGATTTTTTTAAAAATAAGTGTGCTAATTTTCCAAAATTTTGGTCAAAATCCAATAAAATTTATTATCTCGGAAGTCTTCCATGTCTATTTTATTTCATTGTATTGGTTCTAAAATTCTGTTTACAGATCCAAAAAAAATATCGAAAATCAGCTGTGTCCTTGAAATTTGTTTTTGATAAAGTAGGTATACATGCAAAATTTTTGTTTTGTTTTTTTTTTTTCTATTTTAGACTTTTGGCTTTAGTTTCATTCATGTACCAAATCATATGAGTCGTTCCGTAGTGCGATGGGTAGACGCGTCGGACCCAGTTGATCGTGTACTGTGCAAGAGTGAGGACGTACCTATCGGCTTTCACAGTGATTTAAATTTTTAAGGCCGAAAGGCATTATTATTAAGATAATGAATTAATTTAGAGCGCTCGTATGGGGCCAGTAAGTTAGATATAAGTTATGGATAAGTAGGCTAGTTTTTATGAATTTTTGTCTAGCTTTAAGATAGTTATAAGTTGAAGAAAAATAAAAATGAATTATATAAAAAAAAAAAGTGATTTAAATCGTGTTCGCAGTTTTAATAAGCTAGAAGTTTGTCACTTGATATTTCAAGTAGTCGGTGGTTCAGGTGATAGTGGCGTCGACAAACAGTGCAAAGGGTCGTGGGTTCGAACCTCAGCCGGACCCAAACATTTTATTTGCATTTTTGCATAACCAGGAGGTGCAAGACTTCATCGATTGGGAAGACCGGTTGATGGAAGAAAGCGTCATAGCGGGGACATCGCAAGGTGCCCCGGCAGCGGTACCAGGCATAACCGCAAGTCAGCCAACGGCAACAACAGCCGATATGGGTAAAAACCAGAAAAGAAAGAAGATTCGTTACCAGCCGAATCTTGTGAAGCGCCGCTCCACAACCACTCCAGCCCAGCTGCCTGCTGAAGTTAAGGAGACGGCGCGCACAACTACGACAGAGTTAGCAACAACACAACAAAAACAACATGAGAACACCTCACCAGTAGATGAGGAGATATCTTACATGTCCTAGGAGGGTGAAGGGCACTATACTGGTGACAGCAATAAGTTTGCGGAACTCTCATCAGAGGCGTCATCGGAAGATGGGATTGAGGAGGAGCAAACGCTCCAAAGCAAAATTCACCAGTTCGAAGAGCAGATGCAACGCCTGAAGGCAGAAGTAGCACCCCTCCTATTACTTCTGAAGCAAAAACAGGAGGCGCGCCGAGCTAAAGACAAAAAAGAGCTCGAAGAAAAAAAGGTGCTACAACAGCAGAAGGTAGCAGAACAACAACAACTAAATAAAAACCAGTAACAACAACAAAAACAGCAAGCCCAGACACAACCAAAGCGGGCGCAACAACAACAAGCTCCAGCACAAGTGCCGCAGCAGAAACAACAACCATTGCCAGCACAAGTGCAACAGGAGCAAAATCAAACAACAAAAACACAGCCACAGCAGGAGCAACAACAACAACGTCCACAGCAGCAAATGAAGCAGCAACAGAAGCGGACGCAACAGCAGCCGGCCCAGGAGCAGCAGCAGGCGACCCAGGAGGAGCAGCAGCGTGGGACACACCAGCAGCAGCCACAGCCTAAAAAGAAAAATGAAAAAGTGCCACCCATCAACACTTACAAAATGGATTTAGAAGACACCATAAAACTATGTAAGTCGGCCATAGGCCTAAACTTTATGATTAAACGATTGAATAATAGTAGACATGCAATCCACTGCTTCACAGTGGAGGACCATAAAAAAAATTAAAATGTTATTAAAAGAATCCACCACTGAGTTCTTCAGTTTCACCCCAAAGATGGATAAAATCCAAACGGTCCTATTAAAGGGCATAGATTCCTACACGGAACCCCAGGCGCTCTATAATAAGCTCTGCCAAAAAGCGAGTGATGATCTCAAGTTCATCAGTGTCAAGCCATTCCAAACGGCTTTGTCCAGACGGGAGATGTGGAAGTTGCCAATTTTCTTGGTACAGCTTTCACCCACAAGCAAACTGGATAGTTTGAGGAGTATCTCCGTCCTCAACCACCAGGTTGTCACTTGGGATAAATTGAAAAGGCGAGGTGACATGCTTCAATGCGTGCGCTGCCAAAGGTTCGGTCACGCCGCAGCCAACTGCGAAATGCAGTCGCGTTGCGTCAAGTGTGGAGAGAACCACAATAAGGGAGAGTGCAAACTCGGAGAAGAAAGGGTCGAAGATAAGACCAAACTTAAATGTGCCGTATGCGGAAGCGACGGGCACCCCGCTAACTATCGGGGCTGTCCGAAGTTTTAGCAAATGAAGCAACAAAAAATAGCGAAGCAGACTGTCGAAGTAAAACGTCCATCAGGGCGTGCTCCTACAGCAACTATCGTCAACCCCCAAATTTCCTACGCCCAAATGGCATCAGGAATGGGAAGTACGAGACAGCCTCCACCAAAGGTAGCCAAACAGGCCCCCGTGCCTAAGGCATCCGCGGCAGAGGCGGATGTTTTGACCTTGTTGCTGAGCATTTAAGGCCAGTTAACAGGGCTTCAAAGCCAGATAAGGGAGCAGACAGAAAGGGTGGACCATATCTACTCTCTTCTGCCTAGCTTAGCGCAACTTAGATCGTAATGGGCGCGCTGTCAAAGAGGCCCTTTAGGATCCTTGCTGTGAATGTAAATTCACTGATTAGGATCGAACGCAGATCTAATCTATTCCAGTTGTTGAAAGGCCTATGTCCTGATGTGTTGATGGCTAGCGAAACCAAGCTAAACCAGAAGCATAAACTGACAAACAATAATTACAATATCGTAAGAAGAGACCGGCCTGACTCCACTCAAAGGGGAGGCGTCGCAATCTTCGTTCGAAAGGGCATTAGTTATAAAGTAATATACAATAGTGAAGTGCGAAAATTTCGGTCGCTTGAGGCTTGCATTATATGCATCCCTCTCTAACAAGGGAAGCGGGTGTATGTAGTGTCGGCCTACGCGGCAGAAGCACCTCAGCCAACCGACTTTACGTCAGAGCTCGAGAAACTTTTCCAGGTCCTACGACTGAGCTTGGATGAAAACTACTTCATTATGGCTGGTGATTTGAACGCCAAACACCAAGATTGGGGAAATCAAATACAAAATCCTCGAGGTAGCCATCTTTATAATTGGATGGGTCAGTACAATATTGAATATAGAATCGATCTGCGGGCTACAGATAGGCCATCGTTTCCGAGAAGCGGTTCCTATCTGGATTTATTGCTAATCGACTCAAGACTGACAATAACAGACACTGTAGGTACACACGCAAGAAACTGCTTACGGACGATCGAGTACGACAGTGACCACTGCGGACTAGCCGCCGTAATACAGCTTCCGAACGATCTTATGGAGTTGGAGGAGTATGTCCCAGTGCACTCTTACAATTACAGTAAGATGCGCTGGCCACGCTTCACCAACGCCCTATCAACTGAACTACGTTCGAACATTATAACCCCACCTAATGACCGGAATCTTTCCAATACTGAAATCGACGGATACCTCCAACAAATGGACGACACAATCCAACGAACGATGAACAGTACTATACCGAAATACAAAGAACGTGACCATAACAACATTTACCGTAACGCGACCATTGACGCACTACACAGACAAAAAAGTGGACTACTGACAAGACTCAAACTTTTGTACCGACGGTTTACTGACACACGTGATCTGGAAATTGGGACACTGAAGTCATCAATAAAGAACATCAACCAATTGATCAAAGAAAATTATAGGTTGTCTATTAATTTGTACTGGGACAAGAAAATTCGGGCCGTTAATTCTAGCGACCCGAGTATGTTCCCGCAAATTAATAAGATTTTTAGGAAAAATGATCAAAATGACCTTCCGTGTCTTAAGCTTCAGAGAACGACAGAAAATAGAGACGTACTTCTTAACGCCGGCATAGATCCAGATGAGGCCGTCTTCTACGACGACCTCTTTATAATCGAAGATCCGCAAGAGAAAGTGGAGGCGGTGGGTGCTGCTTTCCAGCAAGTGTACAAGGTGAATGCAAGCATTCGCCCAAATCATGACCTGGAAAACAGGGCCCTTCTTCACCACTTCTATCTTCGTAATGATATTACGCAATGGCGATCGGAGAACCTTGGTTTTACCGGGTTTAATGAAGATCACTTGGCAAACGCCATCATCGCCGAGCCAAATGGGGATAACTCCCTGCTAGTTACGAAGATTGAGCTCCAGCTCATCTTCGATTCATTAAAGAAAAAGAAGTCAGCAGGTGTCGATGGTATATCCAATATTGTACTACGACATTTACCGAAGGAAGCAATTGACATTTATACTACACTGTTTAACAACGCGCTGAATAATGCATATTATCCAGTGCGGTGGAAGACAGCTGTGGTACATCCTCTCCCGAAAAAGGGTAAGGATAACTCCAATCCGGCAAATCTCCGGTCGATAAGTCTTCTTCCGAGCATCAGCAAAGTATTTGAAAAGGTTATCAATAGGGCTCTGTCCAAGTGGGCGGAGGACAACAATATAATACCAGATAATCAGTTCGGGTTTAAGGCGGGGCATGACACAATTCATGCCGCGTCTAAGCTCGTTTCTGATGTCCAATGGAACAAATCTAAAAAACAATGCACGGGTGCTTGTCTGGTTGACTTGGAGAAAGCTTTCGACACCGTATGGTTAGAAGGTCTCTATCTAAAGCTTACCAGACTGGGCATAAGTAAACCACTATTGTATATTCTTTATGATATGCTTAATGGTAGAACGTTTGTTGTCAAAAGTGGCAATGTAACTTCTACCGCAACTTTTAATATTAAAAATGGTCTTCAGCAGGGAGCGGTGAACTCGCCGATTTTATTCAGCATTTACACCAGCGATCTGATAGGTAGTCTAACTCAGGCAATTGCGTATGCCGATAATCTAATCGCGTACAGATCAGGTCCAACAGTTGAGGTCATCAGAATTCTTCTGCAGCGTGACTTCGACAAAATTCAGCGATATTGTGATGACTGGAAGTTGAAAATCAACGTTCAGAAATCCGAAACAATTCTGTTTAGGACCCCTTTGGCTAGGGCCTCAAGGGATACGAGAAAGAACTGGCGCAAGCTGGTGATCGTAGGGCCATATGGACAGCCACTGACGAGTAAAAGTGTAGTAAAGTACCTTGGCATCTGGATGGATCAGTATTTGTATTTCGATAGACATATAAATGCTGCTTTAGCCAGGGCTAGGGGAGCTTTTGCCCTGACGAAACGGTTGTTTTATAGCAGCCGGCTTGACAGCAGGGTGAAGATGATTTGCTACATGGCCCTTATCAGGCCAATGATTGTCTATGGGTGCCCGGTATGGTTCAACGTTGCCCCATCTCAAATGGAAAAGATTAGGGTGTTTGAGAGGCAGTGTCTTAGACGCTGCCTTGGATTGCACAGAACACCAGAGTCGGAGTACACACACTATTATTCCAACCAGGTTCTATACAACGGGGCCAACATAAACAGAATTGATAATTTTTTGGTAAGGCTGATTCGGGGTCACATTGCAAGAGCGATGTCATCAGCCAACAGCTTGATCTTCGCCCGAGGCATTTCTCTATTTTGATAGTCGGGGGCTCGTACAGGATAGATTGGCGGTACCGCTAATCTACCACGTCGGGCGAAGAACCGTGGATAGGCGGCTACTGTATGACAGAGACGTCATCGCACAAGGCGGAGCCAAGCGTCTTCGGTTCAGTAGGACTGTGTCCGATCGGGACCGAAGAGATAGGGTGAAACAGGAGAACCAGTTTTGGTGGTTGAATGATAATTATGAAGATTAATCATGATAGTTGACTTTGGTATGTCATGGCCGACTTACATAGTTTTAGGTTTTAGTTGTTAAGTAGGGCAGTTATGGTGGCACAAAAAAAAAAAAAAAAAAAAAAAAAAAAAAAACACACAAAAAAAAAAAAAAATGCTTGCTGTGGCTGTTCTAGTTGTTAAGTAGTATTAAGTAGTTTTAATTAGTTATAAGTAGTTTTAATTAGTTTTAATTAGTTTTAAGTTTTATATATATAAAAAAAAAAAGATATTGATACCAAGTTTTTTGTCATTATTTCTTGGTGAAAAATAAAACCATGAAATATTATTTACAAAATAGTTTTAAGGCCGAAAGGCATTAGTATTAAGATAATGGAATAATTTAGAGCGCCCGTATAGGGCCAGTAAGTTAGATATAAGTTATGGATAAGTAGGCTAGTTTTTATGAATTTTTGTCTAGCTTTTCTAGATAGCTTTAAGTTGAAAAAAATAAAAATGAATTTAAAAAAAAAAAAAAAAAACGCGTCGGACCCAACAACCAGCTCAGGTTCAATACTCGCTGTCATCATTATTTATATGTTTATTTTTTTTTAAATTTTTATTTTACTTTTGGTGTTTAATTTTTTATGAATATATATATTTTTTTTTATAAAATAAAACAATATATACTTTTTTAAATTTATCAATTTGATTTTAAATTAAACTTGAATCTATTTTTTTGTAGCTTAATGTAAAAAATGTCATAACGCATAAAGTCATTCCTAGCCTCTTCATCTTCTATTGACCCTATAAGTATGCAACATACTCGTATGCCTAGATCAGCTTAAGCAAATAAATCTTAAGAGTAATACACCACAGCTTCCTCATCTGTTTAAGATCGTGGTTTATCATTAATCACTCAATTTAAAAGTCTAACTCACAAAAATTAACAATCCAGCGATGATATATAATCTATATAAGTTATTTATGTTTTTAAACGAAATAGGAAGAGAATTTTATTTTTGTAGAAACTCAATCTTAACTCAGTAAAAAAAACAAAGAGTCTACAAAATTTTAATAGCAGGAAAATATTTATAAGAGCTTTAAAAAAAAAAAAAATCTGTCGTATTAAAGAGTAAATCTATTTTAGTTTTTTTTTTTTAAGTTATGAGTACAAGGGATTTTTTTTTTGTATATACCTATAGTGTAGGTAGTTATTATTAAATTCTAAAAAAAATATGGATGCTTAAAAATACAGTATGGGTGACAAGTAAGGTTTCCCACAAGGTCCCGCCAAGTCTGCGTGTACAAGTTCCAGAACATCATTGGCTCTACTTCCAACATGTTTGAATGGAAATCTGTCTTGTTTATCCTGTAAACACGTCACACATACACGCTTTGTTTTGTCCTCATTAAATGTAACACCAATAACTGCTCCTGCTTTCATTTTTAACAAATCATTGAAGTTTATATGCCCTAATCGACGATGCCACGTTTCAATGCTGTTACATCTTGCTACTGCAATGAAACTCTTGCATTTTGCACCGTTCAAACGATAAAGCCCAGCAACAACTTTTGCAGACGCAAGCAGACGATCATTCATATCCTTGATTTTGCAGCAATCTGCAAAGAACTGAATTTTGTGGTTATGCTTTGTCAACTGACTAACCGATAACAGGTCGATATATAAGTCATTTTTGTTAAAATTTCCAGTCAAAAATACTGTACTAAATGCTGGTACAACATTATTGACTGAATTAGGTTTCTTGTGGCAGTTCTTTCCGAATTTCTTCTTCTCAGGACAATCGGGAGATTTGTGACCTTTTTTATTGCACGAGTAACAACGAATGCCCCCCTGGCCACCCTTTTTTAGGTTTATTAAAAAATCCACTGTCTTTGTTCTGCGATGGCAATTCTTGCAATAATTTAGTTTTTATTGCATCACTTGTGAGTTTTATATCAATATTGTCCATTACCATTACCATATCGGTGCAAATTTCTCAGATAAACCGCATAATAAAAAACATGCCAGCCACTCGTCATCCACTTTGAAACCAATTGCATTAAGACGTTGTGCAGCAGTAATAATTGTGGTCACATAAACATCCATTGATTGACAATCTTCTAGTTTCGTTCTGCTCAATTGCCGTATCAAACTTATTCGGCGTGATCTACCTTTGTCTTCAAAAACAGTTTCTAGCTTGTTTCAAACATCTTTTGCAGTATTCGATTCTTGAATATGACCATAGTTCGTTGGATCAATTTTCTTAACATCATCTTCGGTACCCTGAACAGCTTCCCAAAGTTCCATATGCTCAAGATATGTTTGCATAGCGAACTTCCAAGTACCATAGTTTTCACGACCCTTAGGCTTCTCGATTGTGGCCAAAAAATTGCTTGTCATATTTTAAAAATTCTTAAGGCCTCTTTCAAATTTATAGCAGATAAATTTATTTAAAATTTCGAAGACAAATATTTATTTGCACAAAGCAAATCTTCGGAGTATTTCTTCTATAGTAAATTTATTATCCTTCACGATTCTCTGGGCCCTATTGTTTTAAATAAGTTACGCAGAGAAGGAAATGCTGCTTATAATTTGAAATATTTATTCAGAATGAAAATTTAATTTAGAAAATTATTAATAAAAAAAACAATGATTGCTCAAAATATTAATTGAAAATAAAGTACTTAGGTTTAAAGTTTAGGTGAGTTAAATCTACTATACAACAAAATCACACAACGAAATCGTAAACGAAAAATTTCGTTCTGCTTTTCGTTATACAGTACGCAGTTCCCGACCAGCGAAATTAGTTTATACTGGTTTATTTGGAGAAGTCTCCATTCTCTTTTCGCACACAATTTATTGCCGGGTACATTATTTGTGTGCGGAAAAATGACATTTGAATTTGTTTTTTGTTGTTTATGTTGTTTATGTTGTTTCTTGCATTATAACTCGAATTTGTGAAATTTTGTGTGCGTTTGTCTTTGTTTTTTATTTTGCAATTTGTGAAACTCTACATCAATATTTTCCGCTGAGGTTTTCGTTGTCTTCTTGGAGACCAACGAAAAATGTCGTTTCGCTTCAGCTGCGTACTAGGCTTTAGATAGTGTTCAGACAGAATATTGGCAGTGAGAGGAGCATCTCTAGTAGATGCCTGCTGAGAAGATTCAGCTTTTCTTAGTGGAGACCAACGAATAATTTCGTTTCGCATCAGCAGCGTACTAGACTTGAAGCGGAACGAATTTTTTTGTAGTCTCCAAATCGAAAGTAAAATGCTTTCGAACAGAATTTTCTGTCAAAAACAAAATGAAACGGTTGACCAACGTTTCGTTTATGATTTTGTCGTGTGATATTTGTAATGCAGTTAAAGACACAATCAGAATATTTATTTATTATTGTGTATAGCCTAATTTACAGTTCAGCGCAAAAACAAAACAATAAATTTACAAAACTGTTTTCTGTCTTTTCTGTCCATCGTTTTTATTATATAAAAAAGCAAACTTGTTTGTCATACCTCAAATAGCAAAACAAAGGACTAAGAATGTAATTTGTTGTTTTTTTTAATGCAAAAATTTGTTTGCATGCAAAAAAAAAAACAAAATTGCATTTGTAGACTCTGGTACCAATTTTTAGGGAAAAAAGGTAATTTTATGTATTGGTTACGGTGATATGAAAATATAAACATCAAAATATAGTACCAAATTATGCCCAAAAGAGACTTACATTTGATTTGAATTTTGTTTTTTGTTTTTGCACGCTGAACTGTAAACTAGCCTTATAAGACAAAATATTTAGGGGTATTCATGGTAAACCCTGTGGTAAACGTGGTAAAGTGCAAAATCTGATAAACGAACTGTCATTTACATACAAACTTGTACATATATGCCACATTTACCAGGTTTACCCCGTTTGGCATGAATACCCCTTTTATTAAAAAAACGAATCAATCCCGACAAACTTAAATAAATATTTGATTTATTATTATTACTACAAGATATGCAGAGTGCAGACTTTACAATTATGTAAAGTAGTACTTATGTGGAGCGACATAAAATGTGCAACGTGAATATTATTTTGTTTTTAATAGGGGTTTTCATGAAACCTTGGTAAACCTGGTACATAAATGTGGAAAACATGTCAAAATGTATGGAAATGACAGTTCGTTTACCAGTTTTTGCACTTTACCACGTTTATAAGGTTACAAGATTACCTGTAATAAATCTTTTCCAAATTACATTTATGTGAGGAGTTATAGTTACTGCTATAACTCTTACAGCCCGATTCTCCCCATCATTAATGATACCTCACAAGTCATGAGAAGAGGTCAAATTGATTCTATTCTCCCCTTCAGTCATAACTTGTGAGAGTCACAAAGAGAATCGAACTTGTGATCTCCTTCAGAGCAGTTCGGAGATCCCAAGCAAATACTCGAATGCCCAGGTTTAATACCGACAGACTAAAGAACCCCGTAGTTCGCCAACAACAAGGGGACCATCTTTCCCAAGGACTGAGAGCAATCAGCAGCAGTGAACCTTCCTCCATCGAAGACGAATGGTGTGCTGTGAAAAATGTGTTCAAAACCGGTTGTGAGACGTGACAAGCGTAACTACATCAACGCATTAGCTGAAGAAGCAGAAGATGCCTCAAATCGGTGTGACAGCAGAACTGTTTATAGAATCACCAAGGAGCTTACTGGAGTACAATGCTCCAAACAACACCTGGTGAAAGATGTAGATGGTTCCCTCCTCCACTCGGATGAGGACCAGCTCAGAAGGTGGAAGGAACACTTTACTTCGGTATTAAACCGTGTGTTCGCCAGCCAATACCTGATGAGCCATCCGAAGCAACAAGTGCCCAAATCCACACAACCAGTAGAGAAGAGATAATTGCCGCAATTAAAACACTGAAGAACAACAAGGCAGTAGGACTTGACGGTATTCCTGCAGAGCTCTTACAAGCAGCACCAACGAAATCGAGTGACCTACTGCATCCACTCATAACGAGAGCCTGGAACTCTGAGGAGTGGAAAAAGGGAATGATCGTCAAGCTCCCGAAAAAAGGAGATTTGATGCAGTGTGAAAACTGGAGGGGGATTTGCGTTCTGCCTGCGGTTGCCAAGATAGCAGCAAAAATGATATTAGAGCGAATAATAGAAGACAACCTCGACGCCGAACAAGAAGCAGAAGGTTTCCGCACCGTATCAAAAAGACAAAGGCTTTTTTCGGAATGCTGTCCAAAATTTGGAGAAACAACGCTATAAGCTTAAAGACCAAGCTGAGACTGTTCCGCTCCAATGTTGAATCCGTGCTTCTATATGGGTGCAGCACTTGGAAAATCTTAGCAACTGCCACAAGCAAGCTGCAATAGTTCGTGAATAGGTGTCTACGAAACATATTAAGGATTTTTTGGCCCAACCGTATTTCTAACGAAGAACTTCATAGAAGAACGGGTCAAGAATCCATTGACAGTACTATTCGCAGACGTAAGTGGCAGTGGATTGGTCATACGCTTCGAAAAGGCAACGATTGCATTGCTGGCCAAGCGATGCAATGGAAAATGGAACCCACTCACACAGGCAGGTAGAGGGTCGGGTCGGCCGAGAAGCACATTGCGCAGGACGGTCGAAAGTGAATCTGCACAGCTGGGAATAGAAATAGAGAGAACTACGTTATATTTCCAGAAACCGTACACGATGGCGCGTAGGAGTAGTGGAGGCCCTATGCCCCTTAAGGGGATCACAACGGACTTTTTAAGTTCTGAGGACCTAAGTAATAACAAAACAACAACAATTTCGATGAATTACGTAGGTACTTATAAGTTTATGTTTTCTTCATGCCTCACGTGAATTCTCAGACCGCACTTTTCTTACGTACAAATCGCCTTAAGGCCAGGGGCCTTACTATGTAATTCTATGCTACTTTCGGATCTATTCGAAAGTTTATTCCACCCAGACGACCAATTCAATTCAAGAACTTCAAATCCTCTTAATATAACCCAACGAAGAAGTTGGCATGATCAGAGCTTTTTTTTTTAAATATCGTTTAGTGGGATGCGAATTCGAACGCTTTTTTTGTAGAATCGAATTACATAGTTGGACCCCAGTTTGAATCATCCCAATATAAACAGGCTCTTGAGTCTTAACAAATCCGCATGGCGCATAGATATTTGTGTTGTTTCACCCGTCCGTCTCCTTTGTTTTAACCGAATCCAGTCTACACTTTGCATTCTTCAACTCACATGGTGCGTTTTTATTTTTAATTTAAGGCGCTGAAAATTATTTACTTGGAAAAAAACAAACAGTTGAAAGGATATGTTCATATTTTATTATTCTTTTAAGAAACAACATTGTTTTTTATGCGATACCCTGATTTATTTTTTTATTTTACTGAAAAATTTATTGTGTGTTTTCTCATACTATGTACATTATATAAGTTTTGCTTAAAATAATTTATGTTTTGCTTTTCCCTGTAAAAAATTACAACTGTTTATTTATTTATTTACAATTTCTAAATCATTTTGAATGAAGTGTATTCTCTTGATTTTGTCTCATACATAATGTATATAGATACAACTTTAGTATTCAGTGATTAAAACAATGTTTATTAGTTCATATTTTTGAATTTATACTTCTCTACGCGTGTTGGGGGTAGTGATTTTCAAACTAAATATTAGTAAAATGGCTCAAATAAATAATAGGAGTGCTACAGAGACATTTGCACGGACAATGACCTACAAATTAAAACACTATTTGTTGATAAACTATAGTCGTAGCCAGCAAACATAAAACAAAACAAAAATTATTACGAAAGTAATTCTTTGTAAAACTCTTTAGAGAATATAAATCAGGAAGTTCCTACCTCTAATGTATTGTAACGCCAGAAGTCTTGATAGGAACGCAGTTCAACTTTGGATAGAACCGCATCATAAAAAGCAACTCCTTCAGGGTAATCTCTTCCCTCTCCGTCTCACTCATCACTCGGGCGTATGCGTATTTTTTTTGCAAGTGTAATTCCAAAGTGCGACAAGAAAATTTGCACCGGTATCAATTACAAGTAGCTCAATGGAATGTGTGTTATAGCCTAATAAGAAACCGCTCCAAAAGTCTATTTCAGTTGTTTGTGCTTTTGGACATGATTGAACGAAAAAAAAAAAAATAAGGTTGAATTTTACTTTTGATATTTTCATTGAATTTGTGATTTCAAGAAAATTCGTTCATATTTGGATGTACTGGGAAATAAACGTAAATAATTTTTATTATGTAATAATATAATATTTTGGTTTAAAGGGTATTTTATTTTAAAGAAGAACGAGTACACCCTGTAATATAGTAATTTTTTTAAATCTACCATTAATTTCACAGGGTGTTTTGGTACTCGTTGCGCAACGTTCTTACTCCTTAAAAAAAAACACCCTTAGAAAATAGGAATTTACATAAAGGACATAAAGGACTACTATAAGCACTAAGAGTAGTCGTACACTGCTTTGGTCTTAATCTCAATGGATTCAACACACAAATTTACTTGTTTTGGCATTTAAATGATCTCCCAAAGACAATCAGTTTGATAAAGGGTGTTCCAATAGGGACGGGTTGATTTTGACAGCTCGTGGCTCTTTATTGTTTCTTTTACTTTCTGTCAAAATATTGTCTTTTAATAAGTTACTAAAGACAAATCATCATGGTAAGTTACAGCAAGTTAGGGAGCGTCGTGTGTTCGCTAATTGGGTTTTGGAGCAGGTGGAAGTTGATCCCAATTTTGGTCGTAAAATCATCTTTAGGGTTGAGGCCCATTTTTGGATGAATGGGTACGTGAAAAGCAAAATTGCCGGATTTGGGACAACACCAATCCACGCGAGATTAACGAGGTGCCAATGCATCTAAATAAAGTTACTGTTTGGTGTGGATTTTGGGCTGGAGGCGTCATCGGTCCGTACTTCTTCGAAAATGATGCTGGCTAGGTCATCACCGTCAACGGCGATCACTATAGGTCGATGATCACTAACTTTTTGTGTCCTGAATTGAATGATATGGACACTGAAGACATATGGTTTCAACAGGATGGCGCTACATGCCAAAAAGCTCAAGACACAATCGATATTCTGCATGAGCTGTTTCATACTCGTCCAAATTTGATAAAAAATACATTTCTGCACTCTGCGAACGCATATCTATCGGATGGCATACCAATTTATCCCAAAAACACGTTTTTAAAAATGTCATTTATTTATATGTTATTTTGGCATAAAAGCAAAACTACTCGTCCAAATTTGATAAAAAATACATTTCTGCACTCTGCGAACGCATATCTATCGGATGGCATACCAATTTATCGACGTAACGTAATTGGCCATCAAGATCGAGTCGTTTGGATTTTTACTTGTGGGGCTTTCTTAAGTTGCAGGTCAATGAGAATAAGCCGCAAGGCACCGCGGCCCTCAAAGACACCATAATCGATGCCATCGGTCAAATTCAGCCTGATTTATGCGCCATCGCGTCATAGGAAAACTGGTTCTTTCGAATCCGCGCCACCCAGCAAAGCTGCGGCGGTGTAACGATGTTATATTTCACATATAGTGTCATAATATAGGGCTCTCAAATAATGATAAAACCTTATTGATATCTCATATACAACTTGTTTTATTCAATTTTAAAATCGACCCGCCCTTAATGGAAAACCCAAAATTAACCAAAAATAGCATTATTGATGCAGTTTGGTAGAAATGAATAACATAAATAAACTCATGTTAGACATAGTTTTATGTTTTATTAATTTTCTTGTTCGTTTATAAACAAATTTATTTATCGTAAGGAAAAGTGGATCTGATATTGAGATTTGCCGAATGCCCCTTTTAAAGAGGGAGAACACTCAATACACAGTAATTTGGCACAATAGCTGATACAGGTTACAATGAAACCAGTACAACAAAAAGGTTTTTTTTCAAGTTAATATGTAAGCTTTAATTTCGTAAGTTTAGTTAAGACAATACTGTAAATTAAGTAACGAAAAGAGAGGATTTGAAAAATTTAAACGTGATTTTTTATGATTGGCACTGACACAGTAAATAAATCGATTGGTATAACTACAGGGAAATATAAATCTCAAAATATCATTCAAGCTCAGATATCTTTATCCAATTGTATTTAGTTTCAAAATAAAAATACATAACTTGTAGGTGAATATTTTCGTCATTCATACATCTCGTGCACTCACAAATCTTTTAACAAAACAAAACAAAAACTTAGCTAATTTAAGCCTACTTTTTTCTAAATTTTTTTCAATGCGCGTAAAAATGTATAACTTCAAAAATACTTGGTCTGAAAAGCCAGTTCTTCTACTTACATACTAAGTTTTGTTTTTATATTTTTTAACTAATGATTCATAGATCAATAATAGTGAACAAATTCAAAATTATAATTTCTATAAATATACTAAAATGCATTTGAAATTTTTTTAAACAAAAGTATTTAGTAGATACCTAAATTTTAGAATATTTATAAAATATTTGATTTACTTAATAGCCCTTATGATGATTGTTTATCTTAATCACCCCATGTGCATGATTTTCTTAAATGCCTTGCGGAACTCTGGATTGAAAATGGTGTAAATAACTGGATTGACGAAGCTATTCATGTAACCAAGCCATGTGGTAAATAAAAAAGCTTGAATTGGCGGTCGACAATCTTTTTCTAATTTGCCACACACAGCATCCATAATGTTGCAGGTAAAAAAAGGAACCCAACAAAAAAGAAAGACACCTGAAATGAAAGAACAAAAAAGCAACATTAACTTTTATTAATAATAATAATTTTTTGTTCGGAATAAGTCCTAATTTATTCATTATTAGAGATAATGTTCAAGCCGGAATTTAAAAAAAAAAGGAAATTACAAAATTTGTATGAGATTTCATAAATTTTCCACTTTTAATGTTGTCCTTAAAAAAATGGATTGTTTAATTGGGTCTTAATGCTTATATACATTAAAACTATAGAAAATTATGAATTTATGTTTTTATTTTTAGTGACAGACATCATCATCATCATCATCGGCTCGACAACCGGGGTCCGACAACCGGGGTCTTTCAACAAGTCTCTCCACCTATCCCGGTCTCGAGCCAACGCCATCCAGTTGCGCACCCCAAGGCTTCGGGCGTCCTGGTCTACGCCATCTCTCCAGCGCAAGCATGGTCTACCACGCTGCCTTCTACCATAGAATGTACAACAAAAGAATTTCCGAGCAGGTTCCTCTTCGCTCATACGAGCTAGATGCCCTGCCCACCGGAGTCTACCGAGCTTAATTTTTGTCACTATGTCTGCTTCAAGGTAGATTGAGTACAACTCATGATTGTACCGTCTCCGGAATCGTCCTTCCTCACATATGGGGCCAACAATTCTCCGTAAGACTTTTCTCTCGAACGCGGCTAAGAGGTCACAGTGCCTTTTGCTAAGCACTTAAGTCTCGGATCCATACATGAGTAGGTACTGGCAGGACCATGGTACTGTACAGCAGCAGTTTTGAAGTTATGGCTAGATTTCTGGATTTGAATAGCTTTGATAGACACCTTTCTTAAAAGTATTACGCATAAGAAAAGAAAAGTTTCTAGATCTATGACAATACAGTAGCTGTGTTCAATGAGGAAATAATAAGAACAGAATGGGACAGAATATAAAACAACAACAAAAACATTTGACAGTTCTTACAAATCTGGGGTCGAATCGTGTAAGATGATTTTTGATAGTTACAGTCAAAATCAAAAAAAATCGATTTGTGTAAGATGATTGTCCTATTTGACTATTATATTTTTCTGACATTTTTTGTTGATAGCTGTTTTGCTGTCATTTTCATTGAATTTGACATTGGTGGTGTTTTGTTTTGCATTTCACAAAATACCGATGAAAATCAAGAATTAAAATACAAGAGTCTTGAAAAAAAATTAAAATACAAGAGTCTTGTATTTTAATTTTTGGTTTTCATCTGTATTTTGTGAAATACAAAACAACCACTTATAAGATTAAATCCTTGAAATAAATTTAATATATATTTGATCTTCCAGATTTAAAGTTAACATACACTACACATTACACACCTACAAACACAGATTAATTTTGATGATTCGTTTTTACAAAAGAAAATGCTTCTAAAATCTCGAACAAATATTTAGTCTTTTCCACTCTTGAGTTTCCAACTGCTCTATAGGGCAAGTATTGGTTGAGGTTTTAATCAAAACCAACATTACGATAATGGAGAAGACTAAAAAAGTGGTCTTCGTCATGCCGTCCGTCGGTCTGTGCGTCCGTGCGTCGATGTGTACACATTTCAACGGCCCAAACGCGTGAACGGATTGTCTTCAAATTTGGTAGAGATGATTTTTATGTAATTTCGAAAGTTTTTTTGTTTTTTTTTTTGAATATCTCATCTAGAACGAGTACCTCCCATACAACATTTTTGAGTTATTCGAGTTTTCTCCAAAACGGCTCTAACGATTTTGATTAATCTTTTTGATATGATTTCTTCTATAACGATAAGTTTTTAAAATTTCTTTTAGAAAAATTTATCGAGCCGTTTTTTTTTTAATTAATAAAAATAAAAAAATCAAGTGATTTAAAAAAAAAATTGGCATTGCCATTTTTAAGATATTATTCATCAGCATCTAAAAACTAAATTTTGAAAAAAAATTCACAGACCCAATATTGAAAAAAATAATTTTTCAAAAAAAAAATCAAAAAATGTTCCCGTTAAAAAATAAATGTTTATTTTTGCTTATTTGTGTACAACTCTCAATACCTAAAATTTTCCAGCGAAGTTAATACATATAATAGCTTTGGACTGTTCATGTTTGGTCTAGTAGAAAGTTTTACCACAACATTTTGTGGAATTCCTTGGAATTCAAATCCTACTTGGAGAGTTAATAAATCTGATGTTGAGAAGCAGAATTATAAACTCAACACTAGGAGATTTTTCTGACAGAAGATCTGTCAGTAGAGGTACACCACAGGGTGGAGTCTTTTCCCCACCTCTATGGAACATCGTGGTTAACGAACTACTAGTTAACCTGGAAGGGTTTAAAGTGATTGCATGCGCTGATGACGTTGCCATTGCCGTATCAGGGAAGCATCTCCAAATCATTATAGACTTAAAATATTAAAGTCTTTAAAAATATTTAGGTCTGATCTTAGACAAAAAGTTAAACTGGAAACCTAATATACAAGAAAGAGTAAGAAAATCAACGGTGGCACTTTTCTTTTGCAAAAAAAGCAATTGGGAACAAATGGGGCTTATCCCCACACATTACCCACTAGCTATTCTCTGCTTCCGTCTCCCTGATTATTGCAGCGTGTTCCAAGCGGAAATCCTGGCTATCCACTTTGAATATTCGTATATTCTCAGATAGTCAAGCAGCCCTCAAATCACTCGGTTCAGCTGCCACAAACTCTGTAACAGGCCCGAAACTGTCGTTCGTCTCTCTTGGAGATGGCAGAACAGTTCAACATTCACCTATTCTGGGTGCCGGGACACAGAGACATTCCGGGTAACTGTAAAGCCGACGAACTAGCCAGAAAAGGGAACCATAAGTCCAATTTTACCTAACAAGGTCAGTATTGGAATACCAATCGCTACATGTAAACTTATGCTAAAACAGGATGCTATTACGATGACAAACAATAGATGGACCAGTATCACCACTTGTCTAGGGACTAAACAGATCTGGCCAGTACTAGATCCGAAGCGTTCTAAATGCTTGTTGTCTTTACGCAGACTACATATTAGCTCCACGATAGGTGTCATTACTGGACACTGCCTGATAGGCCAGAAGACTAGGGTCTTCTCAAACGATTTTTGCAAAATTGCATGGACGAGGAGGAAGAAGAAACAATCCCACACCTTCTCTGTTCATGCCCGCTCTTTCCCAACTACGTAAAATTCACTTAGGTGAATACTTTCTTGAAGATACAAGGGACTTCATTAAGATTCGCATTGATTGGCATGAAGACTGTTCATCGGTTTATTAAAAGCTCCAACTGGTTTAATTAAAAGAATTTCCTTACTGTGGGTATTATTGGCCTAGGTGTGTCACCAGTTTTCCTGACAGCCACCTTAACCTAACCTGGATGAAAAAGACTTAGCCCTGTCTGGAAGTTCTTCCAATTATGTTGTTATCATTATCATTTAAATTTTATTTAAATCGTTGTTTATTAAAATGATTGTTTTGGAGGTTTGAAATAAAATTTACTATATTTTTCTTGAATTGTTGATATTTTGCGACAAACTCTGAAATGAATATAGATTTTTGACAATTGAGGCCAAATTTAATGAACAAAAATTTGATTTCAGAATGATCATCTTACGCAGACGGAAATTCATATATGATCACTTTTAATAGTCAAAACTATTACACTTATTTATCACTTTACAAGATTTCGCCCCTTTTTTAACCTGTTCTGAAAAAATATACTCTCTAGTCAGCTTCATTGAACAGCAAAGAAGAACAGTTTAACCCAAAAAAACCTTCTATTACTATTCTGCACTAAAAAGTCCATTAAAGTGCCATTGAACATATCTAATATTTGTGTTCTGTTTGAAAACCTAAATGATCGGGAGCCTTTTCTTTTATTCATCATTCATTTTATTTGCGGTTGTATCTATTCAATAAGAAGTTCTGTAAAGAAGTTCGCTGATTTGAGTATTTTTACTTGCGATATATGTAGTTACTTTATACACATAGTGGCAGCTAAGCATTGAAAAAATATTCATTTGTGACTTTGTGAAGAAAGCATAAAATTTGCTTCATTGGTAATTAGGGTTCCCAGATTTGAAAAAATTCCGGGCGACTTTCCTTTAAGGAAGCACGAATTTAGAGTTGATTTTTTTACAGGTAGGTAGGGGTCTCAATAGAACAGAATTAAAATATTAAAGTCAGGAAACACCGTTAAATGTGAAAAAAAAATATTTTCTTCTTCGGTTTTAACCCAACTTCTTCTATAAAAATTAGTTTTGACTCACTGTACTAGGTCTCTGGGCTAATTTTTCTGATGGATAATACCAGTACCATGTCTGGCTCAGTTCACAGGTTCTCAGGATATACTCTATTTTGAAACCCTCCTGGATTATCGCACAAACCACCCAATTGCTCGTGCTTCTGCTTGTACGTAAGCGTAGTTAAGAAGTATTTTTATTCAACACATGTAAATCGCGCGATTTTTTAATTATTATTTTATCAGTTTTTCAAAATTTCAATTAAATTAAATTTGCTAAATACATGTGTTGAATAAAAATACTTCTTAACTACGCTTACGTACAAGCAGAAGCACGAGCAATTGGGTGGTTTGTGCGATAATCTCTTTAAAAACAAAGAAAACAAGAAGGTTCAGAATTCATAGTAAACAAAATATTTCCCTACAAAATCAACAAAAAAAAGCGATAATTTACAAAAATTACCTACTCTAGTATTAATTACAAAAGAGAAATGTAAAAAAACAAGAAAAAAATATTGTTCAGTGAAATGCAGCCATGTTTGTGAGCATTTTGTATGAAAATTTAAGAACTTCAAAAATTAATTAAAAATAGTTATAATTATTTCCTCACTTTAAAATTGTGATATTTGTTAATAAAAAGTACTAATCCACTGAATAAAAGTATCCGCGTGTGGAAATTCGTGCTTCCTTAAAGGAAAGTTGAGCCAAAAATTCTTGGCGGGACAAATTAATCACAAAAAAAATATTTTGGTTAATTTAAAAAGAAAAAAGTTTTTCTTTTAGTTTTCAAACAGTCTTTTATTCAAAAGATAATAATTTTTAAATCTATACATTAATTACTTACTTTGAGTAACAAAATAAGTTATTAAAAAGGTACAATAAATGAATAAATAGTTATTTAAGAAACTTAACACTCTTCAAAAAACTTAAAACTATAAAACTATTACATTATAACTTAATTATATTTTTGTGCAGATGTAATTTTATAAGTTATTTCATTTAAACCATATTCAGTTGAACAGAAATCTTTGAATTCTCTACATGACAATGTGAAATTTTGTTTTATCATTAGCTCTGCCTCTAACACAGGCATTGAAATTCTGTTCTTCTCGTCACGCCATGAATTTTTCATAAAGCTAAAAATTCGTTCAGAGCTTGCTTTAGAGACAGGCAAAGAAAAAACAAAATCGCATAGTTTTACAAAATTTGGGGCTTTATTTTTATTAAAAAAGTTTACCCAAGTATGGACGGATTTTTCAGTATTAATACTATTAAGAGTACTTTCTTTTTTATAGAAACTTTTAAGATTAACAAATTCTAGAAAAAGTAAATCAATGTCTACATTTGTAACTTTAAAACGATCAACAATTTTCAAATAATTTTCAAAGTCGGGTTTATTTTTAAAACTTAAACCTGACAAACATTCTATTTCATTGTTAAAATCAAATTTATTTTCTAAATATTCAATTGCACTTTCATAAAATGCATCAATTTCCTTAAAAAATTGTTTTACAGTTTGATCATTGTTGCATTTCAGTAACACAGAGCGAGCTAAGGCTCCAAAAAACTTATGTTTTCTTTCTGTTTTTAATACATTTCTTATATCATTCATTATAGGATATAAATTAATTATGGTAGTGTCTTCACTCTCAAGAACTTTAATTGCATTATAAAAAATCTCACCAACATGGGATATAAAAGCTAAAAACTTCCTTAAATAGGGGCGAACTTTTTTTTGTGAAAGAAAATAACTTTTAACTGAATTGTAATGTTTAAGAAGCATGTCAACAGCTGGAACTAACGACAGCCATCGGGTAGGAACATGTCTCAAGAGCTCGGACCATTCCTCATTGCACAATTCCATAAACTCTTTTAGTTCGCAAACGAACTAAATTCATTGAAAGTCATTATAATAATGGATTCAATATCAAATCTCAACATGTGTTGAGCTTTCTTTAAAGTGTTATTTAAAATATGACAATTACATCCCATTGGAATAATAAAATTATTTTCTTGTTTTAATTCTGTGAAAACCGATTGATTTTTACCAAAATTAACGCTCGCGTTATCAGCTGAATATGCTGTTATGTTTTTAATACATAAATTTGGAGATATTATAGCGCTTTTGAGAGATTCTGCAATATCTTTCGATTTTTCAGATTCCAAATTATAAAAATTTAATAACTTGGTACAGACACCTTGACTACTCTTAAAATATCGAACAATTAAAGGAAATTTTTTTATATTTCCTTTATTGGAGGCATCAGTGCCAATCGAAAATGGTTTATAAGAGTTTTTCGTCAAATCCAAAATAACCATCCTTTTGGAAGCATTGGCCAAGATGTTCTGCGCAATTTTCGTACATTTTGTCCTCGCGCACGATATTTTCAATGCTACCTTGGAGTCAGGAAATAAGCATGGCATTAGTTTGAGGCTACAATCAGCCGATTTGTAGCTGTGCGAGTGTTTAACTGTGTGATATACTTACGTTGCCTCAACTACACTTGCGTCCTTTTTTTCCTTGGTATCTTTGCAAAAAAAATTTGAGATACGATTTGTTTTCGGGGTTGCGTTCATCGAAACCGAATCTTTATGGCGTTTTGATTGTTGATGTCGCTTCACGTCGCGTCGTTCTCTCCTCCATGAGATATAGTGAATTTGCAAATACAAACCTTGCATTCTGCAAATTCTGCTGAACTTTTGTTTCTGCATATCCAGTCGTATTTGTTTTCCCATGTTTTGTTAAAATTTACCTTTGTTCTAATTTTTTTTTGTTTGTACATTTTGGATTCTGTTTTTTACAGCGGAGCAACTGGCTGCTTCTCCAACAGATTCTGAATTTGGTTCTGATTCTGAACAGATTTTGTCGTCTTCAGAAATATTATCCACAGTTCTTTCAGATTCTGAAGAGCTCATTTTATTTATCTAAAAATCTATACATGGGTAGATACTTATTTAATGATTTGTTTTGTTCTAAAAATAAATAAATCACAAGAACATTTATTCAGAGCAAACAAATTTTAGTGATCCAAAACCAAAGGCCGACACGAAGAAGCGAAAATTTAAAACTGTAAACACAAAAAACAAAACAATCGAAAAAGCAAACAGGTATTGCATCACAGTCATTCCATATGAAAACGTCCAATCGGAAAAGCTGCCTCATTTTTGATTTTGCTGAAACTTTGTGAGGATGTTGTCTAGGACAATAAGGAAGTAAATCCATGGTGATTTAATTTTAAGTTGCGTTGCTTCCCCGCTACCCCCTTGCGAACTTTAGGAAAACGTCATTTTTATGTTATTTTAGTTTTGCTTCTAAAAACTTTTTATTAAAGATATTTTTTTGTTTGAAACGGCATTTTAAAGCTTATAAATAGTAGTTTTTGACTAAAGAATAAAAAATCAGGTATCAATAAACCCTGAATTAAAAACAATTTTTGAAAATACGGTAATTTTGTTGATTTTTTGTTGTTTTTGACGGACTCCAGAACCTCGACTATTGTGTGTACGTTTCTAATATTTACCAAATATTAAATATACATTCAATATAATAAAATAAACTCTAAATTAACTCGATGGGTGTACTCCTTCTACAAAAATTTTAAGCTCAAAGTTTTGAGTTTTTGAGAAAACACATTTTTAATGCTATGATTTCACTAGGTTTGACTAAAGATAGGAACATGAAACTTACAGTGTATTTTTTTTTTAGTCTATAACTATTAATTCTCAAAATAAAAGTTGTGTGTTTTTCATATCTTCCAAGTGAATTGCTTGTTTAAAAAACAGCAAAAATGCTAAACAGACAAAAGAACCCCTACTTCAGGCTATGATTTCACTATGTTTGACATGAGATAGAAATATGAAATTTAATTTACAGTGTACTCAGTTCTACTTCTTAACTAAAATCCCTGAAAATTTTATTCTTTTATTCACATATCTTTTATGTCTACGGCTTGTTTTAAAAGCAATTAAAACACAAACAAAGCTAAAAATCCAAAAGAGACCCTTATTTAAGGTATGATTGCACTATGTTTGACATGAGATAGAAACATGAAATTTACAGTGTATTTAGTACTTACTTTCAGCTTTAAACCCTGAAAATTTTATTTTGTTATTTGCATACCTTCTAAGTCTATCACTTGTTTAAAAACCACTAAAACGTCACAAACTTTTAAAACGCAGTAGGTATCTACATATAATAATAACTATAAATTACGAAAAACTGTAAATTACAAATAAAATATTTTTTTTTGTTTATTTTTCTTTAATTTCTCCGTCAACTATCGTATTCTTAGTTTCTTTCCTTGAGCAAGGGATATGCAGCAGGTTCTTATAATAGAAGAAAGCTTATAACAAAGTTTTAGCTAGCACAGATTGTAAAAAAATTGTTTTTATGATTAAATTAATTGATATCCATGTATTGAGCAAAAACGAGATACCTACTGCGTTTTAAAAGTGGTTTACTGCGTTTTAGTGGTTTTTAAACAAGTGATAGACTTGGAAGATATGCAAATAACAAAATAAAATTTTCAGGGTTTAAAGCTTAAAATAAGTACAAAATACACTGTAAATTTCATGTTTCTATCTCATGTCAAACATAGTGCAACCATAGCCTTAAATAAGGGTATTTGTTTTTAAAACAAGCCGTAGACATAAAAGATATGTGAATAACAGAATAAAATTTTCAGGGATTTTAGTTAAGAAACAGAACTGAGTACACTGTAAATTTCATATTTCTATCTCATGTCAAACATAGTGAAATAATAGCCTTAAGTAGGGGTTCTTTTATCTGTTTAGGTTTTTTGGTGTTTTTTTTAAATAAGTCATTTACTTAGAAGATATGAAAAACACAAAACTTTTATTTTGAAAATTGATAGTTAAAGACCCAACCAAAATAAACTGTAAGTTTTATATTTCTAGCTCATGTCAAACGTAGTGAAATCATAGCCTGAAGTAGGGGTTCTTTTGTCTGTTTAGCATTTTTGCTGTTTTTTAAACAAGCAATTCACTTGGAAGATATGAAAAACATACAACTTTTATTTTGAGAATTAATAGTTATAGACTAAAAAAAAAAATACACTGTAAGTTTCATGTTCCTATCTTTAGTCAAACCTAGTGAAATCATAGCATTAAAAATGTGTTTTCTCAAAAACTCAAAACTTTGAGCTTAAAATTTTTGTAGAAGGAGTACACCCATCGAGTTAATTTAGAGTTTATTTTATTAAATTGAATGTATATTTAATATTTGGTAAATATTAGCCACGTACACACAATAGTCGAGGTTCTGGAGTCCGTCAAAAACAACAAAAAATCAACAAAATTACCGTATTTTCAAAAATTGTTTTTAATTCAGGGTTTATTGATACCTGATTTTTTATTCTTTAGTCAAAAACTACTATTTATAAGCTTTAAAATGCCGTTTCAAACAAAAAAATATCTTTAATAAAAAAATTTTTAGAAGCAAAATTAAAATAACATAAAAATGACGTTTTCCTAAAGTTCGCAAGGGGGTAGCGGGGAAGCAACGCAACTTAAAATTAAATCACCATGGATTTACTTCCTTATTGTCTTAGACAACATCCTCACAAAGTTTCAGCAAAATATTAAATAATGCAGCAACGATTTTTCCTGTTTTTAGACGTTTTCATATGGAATGACTCATCAGAAAACAAAAATATTCACTGTCTTTGTGATTGAGAATTTCGATTCTCGAATCTCAACAAATGGTTGCATTCAGTGACCCAAATGAGAAAAAGTTCAGCTTTGTAAAATGTAAGATCACGTTGCACTTATAATGAAACAATTTATTTAACTGAAAATTATTTAAGGATATTTTCGCGGGATTTCCGGGACATTTAGTGCCCTTGCGGGACAAAACCGATCAACGGAATGCTTGCGGGGCAAAGGTCGTTTTCCGGGATAGTCCCGCGCATAGCGGGACGTCTGGCATCCCTATTGGTAATATATACTCCACAAAAAAGTGACCATCATGTAAGGAGTTATTGGAGTTTATATGTGCCAGTCAAAATATTACCGATTACTTTTTGAAATTTGCAATGAACCTTTTATCATATAATTATTTGTGGTTTATACACCATGCGAATAATTAAATTATAGGCTAATGGGTGTTTTTTTTCACCACAGCGGCGGTTGCAGTGACGGCGGCGGTGGTGTCCTGAATAACATGACTTGAGCTCTTCTAATAAAGGGTGATTTTTTAAGAGGTTTAGAACTTAAAAAAAAAAAACACAAAAAATTCGAAAAAATGAATGAAATGTTTATTTGAATCGATAGTTTGAACCTTGCAATTTAATTTTTAAAGATAATTTCATGCAAATGTTGACCGCGGCTGCGTCTCAGGTAGCCCATCCGCTGAGTTCAATTTTGGCATACTCTTTCACACATATCGGCCGGTATCTCACGAATGAATGCATGGATGTTGGTTTCCAGTGCGTCAATCGAAACAGGCTTGTCCCTATAGACATTAGCCTTGACATACCCCCACAAAAAATAATCTAATGGTGTCAAATCGCACGATCTAGGCGGCCAATTGACCGGCCCGAAACGTGAAATTAACTGTTCACCAAACTCGCCTCGCAATTGTGCCATTGTTTCGCGTGCTGTGTGGCATGTGGCATCGTCTTGTTAAAACCACATATCATGCAAGTCAAGAACTTCCATTTCGGGCAAAAAAAAGTTTGTTATCAAAGCTCGGTAGCGTTCACCATTGACAGTAACGCTGCGATTCGCATCATCTTTGAAGAAATATGGCCCAATAATGCCGCCGGCCCATAAACCGCACCAAACAGTAGCTTTTCCGGGATGCATTGGTAGCTGTTGCAATGCTTCTGGCTGATCTTCACTCCAAATGCGGCAATTTTGCTTATTTACGTACCCATTCAACCAAAAATGAGCCTCATCGCTGAACACAATTTTTCGATAAAAAAGCGGATCCTCGGCCAGCTTTCCAATTTTTCACGTAGTGCTGTAACAAAGGCCTAACTGCTGGGAACGGCGCCGAATCGACATTTCGCGGTGTTCTGTCACACTAGCTGATACGGCCGCAATATTTTCTTCACTACGCACAGTACGTAAACGTGTTGGTGGTTTAATGACCAACAAAGTAAATTTGGTGCGAAATGTGGTCACAATCTTCCGAATAGACTGCTTAGAAGGTCGAGAATGCCGACCATAAAATGGAAGCAGCGCGCGATGAACATTTCGAACCGAGCACGGATTTTGATAGTAAAATTCAATAATTTGCAAGCGCTGTTCATTTGTAAGACGATCCATGGTTAAATTGCAAACCAAACTGAAACTGTTTGACAGTGACACAAGGTACTAAACACACGTCAGCTGTCAAAACCAGTGTTGCCAAAACCAAACCAGCTAAAAAATAACCCGTTACCTTCCATTCAGATTTGTTAAAATCTAACATATTTGTTTTAACGAAAGAGTATTTTATTTGTTGTTATAATTCAAAAAAAAAAAAACAAAGAATTTTGAGCAGAAAAAAACAAAACTTACTCACCTAAAACAATAGCTAAAGTTTTGGTCGCCTTACGCTCTTTTTTCGCTGAAGACTTCTCTCGTTTTTTCTTCGACGCTTTATGAACCTTGTATATAGTAAACCTATGTTTAAAAAAGAGGTTGCAAATACGATTAAAAAAAAAATTACAAGATTTCTTACCTAGAAGCTTGTGTGTTCTTTTTGTTTTTACGTGATGATGTTTTCGATGTCGCCGATAACGTTGAATCGTTGCGTGCTAATGTTATCGCTTCCTCTGCACCATAGCGAACAAAAGACAAAGGTTTCATTGCAACACTAATAATAAAAAAGAATACAAATATTCGTTAAACGTTATACTAGCTAAGTTTTTTTTTGTCGAAAGTTAAGGCAGCAGAGTAGGTTTTTTATCAAAAAACCCATTTGAATTAAATAGTTTATGTTGGAAGCTATCGAAAACGGCAGCAAACTGAGAGAAAAATCAATTCATAAGTATAACAAAACAATCAGCCACAAACCAGCATAGTCCTCAAATTTGAACCGAAAATGTGCAACACAACTTTTTTTAAAAATAAAAATAAATTTTCTCCAATAAACTGCCTTTTTCGAATTGAAAGTTATTTACTTAAGACTTGAAAATTCAAATTACAGAGAAATCGTGACTATTGGCGTTTTTCTATTTTGGCTCTAAGCGATCACAGCCGAGCATGCAGATTCAATTAATAAAAACTTGAAATCTTATCTAATTTAAGTCGTAATTTGTTGGCACTAAGAAACATTATTTTTTCATTAATAATAAATATTTGTTAACAAGTAGACGGGCGACTGTGTCGTAGGAACTCATTTTTGATTTAATTCTTTTTTCGTCTGTCACATCAAAAATAAAATAAGCCCAACATTTTGCTCGGTTTTATTGTGAGCAAACCGATGAAACTCTGAGTTAGCGCAGATGGAAAAAATAAACAAACTTTTTGTGCTCTGATATGTCTAAACTAAAAACAAACACAGATTTTTTTTGACAGATCCGTGATCTGCTCAGAGGCAAAAAAGAAAAATGCCATATGATCGTTATTCCAGCAGCCCTTAAAATATGCAAAGTATATCCCACCAGGCAATGAACTGTTACCCAGGGAACAAGAAACTAAAATTTTGGATTCTGTTTATGTAATTTAATTTTTTTCATTTATTAGTGACTAAAGACATATAGTCGCGGTCAAAATAATAGCAGATAGTGAAAATATTTGTAAAGATCCCTTTTGTAAAGATCCATTTCGTAATAGCCTTAAAAACAAACCTTAGTTACAAATTGATAAACAGTTTTTGGTAACAGTTTTTCAGCGATTATGTATCCCAAAAATTTGTGTTAATCGGAGCTGCTAATTTTGCAGGTCAAAAGTGCAAAACAAAAACAATGTTTCCCACTTATTTGTAGAATTGAAGCTTTTAAAAAGGTCAGTGCTTGTTTATCCATAATATCTTCATACATTTTATTGAAAATATCGATCGATATTTGAGAGCAACGGCATAAGGCAAGTACTGTTCCCTAGAAAAAGGAGATCTAATTGAAAGACTTATTTTGGAGGACAAAGCTTATTCAGAGTTTCAAAATCTAATTGAATTGTCATCAACAAGGATTCAAAAATGCAATAATTTACTTATCAAAGGCAATACCAACTGGTAATGTCGCAAAAATAATAAAAAGGGTTGAAAGGCATTCCAAAGTCAATTCCCTTACGGCAGAGTGTGAAATAAAGGACATGAAGTTTGTTAAAGATGGTATTAGGTGTAGGTGTTTACGAGAATGTGATAAAATAGCCCACATTCAGCGATAGGTACCTAACCTACTCTTGCTGACACAAAAACCATGTTTACAAAAAATTAAACTAGCAAAAGTACCACTTTGACTAGCCTTCATCAAACTAAAGAAATACTCTGAATGAGTCCTATACAGTTTTTTATTCTCATGTTATGGTTCTATTGAAGACATAATGGATGAGCTTGCCTTTATGAAGATTATAAAGGATGTAATGTTGTCATATGCTGGATATGAAATGCCGCTGGAATTCAGCAATTCAGTAACCCAAAAGATACAAGAAATCTTCCGATGCAGTGGTTTCTGGCAATAAGAGAGTAAATATGATGGAATGGTCAATAAACTCTCCAACTAACAACCCTATAGAAAACCTTTACTGTAATGCAGAAATAATGATTCGCAAGTGTCACCCATCGAATAAAATTCGCGTTTAGGCATTTGGGAAGTTATGCAACTGATGCCCGAAGTGGGCTTGAACCAGATAACCTGTCTATTTATGCCGTTCAGGTAGTTGAAAAGTAGATCAGAGGGCAAAATATTTTTTTAACTTGAGTGGCCTACAAACTCTCCTGATCTGAATATACACAGAAAACAATTGACCACAAAAATACAACAGAAAAAAAATTGTTGAACAAATTTAAGCAAAAATAAAATAGAATAAAAAGAAATACCACCCAGTTTTTAAATGATTATGTTAGTTATTGCCCGTGTTCAAGAACAACCTCTAATTTTTTGCGTTTTAAGCCCATTACATTGCTGAAGCGAAACGAAAATTCCTATACAAAAATTACAGTACGAAATCGCAAACGAAAAATTTTGTTTTTGCTTTTCTTCGTATAATTTTTTTTTTTTTTTTGATAAATATTTAATAATTAAATTGCCCCGATCTCCCAATACGACCTCGTATATATAGTTTTGTGTGGGCTGTCTTAAAACACTAAATGTTTTCTTACAATAAATATTGTATTATAAATTTGAGCGTTGAATTTCCATATGCTTCTTAACCTGAACGGGATACTTAATATAGAGCTAGCGACTCTTGTGCGAAATTTCGAACATGTCGATACACAATGAACTGATTTCGCTCTTAAAAAATTTTAAAGCCAAGAAAGAGATTTCATCTCAGTGTAGCTTTCTTTTCGATTTTTATCCTCGTGGCAGATAGTCAAACAGCTAAAAAAAGAAATCTCCCGCCAAACCAAGTGCCTACCATAATTATTATAAATAAAGGTTTCTATCTTAAAAAAATACATTATAGATATATGTATACTATCTTAATTTATATTATCCCAGTTCTTTTATAAAGAAATACAAATTTCGACTAAGAAATAAAAGGAATGAACATACGCCTCGATTTACTATACAAGTCTCAGGTAATTTCATTAAACCAAGCACAAAAATCAGCTTAAGTTATAAATTGAACGTTCTTGATAGTTCATTTTTAACACCCATCGCAGCATACTAAAATCAGACTTAATTACATAGTTATTTGCTTGCCTGATTATCTGACCGAAGAAGCTTGAGGAAATTAAAGAAAAAGACGTGATCGGAGCCCTGGTGCTCCATCACAAATTGGTGAGTTATACAAAAATTAAGTTGTTCGACGAAACAAAATTTTAATTTATTCTTTAACCTGACCCTAGATTTTCAAGAGCTAAGCAATTGTGCTTTTCTAATCCTCCAAAGCTTTTACTGGGCCACCTTTAACCCAACTTCCAAGATCAACGACGTGCATTGTGCAAGCAAAATCATATTGCGCCGATCATTGCAAGAGGCTCATTCAGATTCGATCAAGTTCACTCTCGAATCTAAGCCACTTTCACTTTCTGCCGTCCAAACTCAGGCGTTCATCTACAAATCCAACTGATCGTTGGTCAATCAACCAGTATCAAATTATCATCGCATCGTTTAGAAGCAACGATCAATTGTGAGAGAAATTTCTTCTCTATTCTCTTTCTCTCAATATAACACCACAACTGTTAAAAAAAAAAAACTCAAACTGGAGTTTATTTTTATTGCTCTTGTCACTCAATCTTAAGATCAAATGCATATTCGCCCTACTTTTTAATTTTATAGCTTAAATAACATATAATTTAAAAATACTCAAGAGTATTTCATTTGAAATACTACGCATATAATGCAACCCATTTGCCATTTATAATTATAAATTTGAAGATGAGTAGACAAAATATTTTTTTTATAATTTGAATTTGTTTAAAATAAAAGTAATGACTGCATACAAAATAACCAGTTTATGAATGTGATTCAATTTTGAGTCATGGAGTGATTAGTGGCTGAAGTGCAGAGGGAAGGGAAATCAGCGAGGGTGTTAATCGACGATGATAGGATAAATAGATTTTAGGGTTTTATTTTTCCTTTACGAAAGGGGTTATTGAACAAATATTTTGAGTGACTCAATGACCAAGGATTTTCTTCATAAGTTTGGAGAAATAGAGGGAGGGCTACACTCCGGGACCCGAAATAACATCCAGGGTCTCGAATAAATAAAATTTAAGAATTTTTATTTGCTTCTGTGCTTTAATAAGAGCTGGTTAAATCTGTTTTTCTTGCATCGGCATGAATTGTGCGCTAGTTTAGCGGCTGGTACAAGTACCCACCCCACCGACGCACAGTGTGGGAATTCGCACATCTAGCGGAATTAAATTAATAGCGCTTACAAGTTTATGTATTTTGATAATTTTTTTTTGCAAGATTTATCTTTAATATGTGCAAAACTAAATTTAAGTACAATCATTACTAAACTTCACGAAATTTTTGAGGTACAGGGCTCTAAAAGTACAAGTTTCTTGCCGTTTTGTAGACCCATTTTATAAAATATATTACGGCTACAAAAAAAACTATTTTTGTCATGTTTTCGTTTGAGAATCATAATTAATATATACAAAAAAGAATAAAACTACAATTTCTTATATATTTACAGAGTTGTGAAAGTACACGTTTTTTGCACTTTGATAGATCCCTCTTAAAAGTATATATTTCGCTCACAAAAAAACTTTTTGTTAATTTTCGTTTGTAAAGTTTGTAATGACCATAATATGTATACACAACAATGAAATTAAACTACAATAATTCATATGCTTAAAAACATTTTATTGAACAGAACATAAATTAAAATAACAATCATTCACAGTTTAGTAGAAAAATAGATTATAAAAAAGTTTTAGATACTCGTAGCTTAAGATGTGACATTTAAAAGATCAAGGACCTCATGTTCTGTTTTAAAATCCTCATAATTTAAAACATCTTTCTCTGCAAAACATAAACGCCTGAAACTATGATCAACTAAGCTCTGAAGATCATTCTGAGATTCTGACCTAGTTTTCTGATAAGGATAGCATTTTTTCTTAGACTCTTTAGTTTTATCGTATGTGGGCAGTAAATTTCGAAAAATTTTGTTGAGTTTCTGACGTATAATCTCATATTGATGAGTGGATAACTGCGAATCTACAATCAATGCTAGCGCTTCTTCAGCAGATAAAGAAATTTGGTTAGAGGACACCCTATTGAGAGATTTCTTTAAATTCGTACTATAATTAAATTAAAAGTAAATAAATGTTGATAATACAATATTTTAAACAAAGCTTTCTTTGGGGAACTAAGTGATATTTTTTTGATTACAGCGGCAGGATCTCTCTTTCCAACTATTCTCAAGTTTTTTTCATAAGCCGTTCCAATTTCTTCAAAGCTAAATGAATCGAAAAGGCTTTGCACTTTTTTCTTTTTAATTTTTGCACAGCACTCTTCAAAGATTTTTTTTGGCCTCCCTAGTTTTTTTAATATTTGAAGAGGATGGAATTTCATCCAAAAATTTGTGTGGTAGATTTAGGGTTTCATTAAACCAGAAAGAATTAGTTCTTTCGAAGCAGTCCCGTTGCCTACCAATTTTGGTCCACCTCTCATTTATTTTAAAACAAATCGGTCTTACAGTTGCCTTAAATGCTTTGATTGCATCCTCTGAAATTGTATTTCATCAAAATAGCTCATAATAAATAAAAACACCGCTTCAACACGCTTTATTTTTATTTAGGAAATTCAAACCTCAAAAATTAGTTTTTTCGTAATTTCGATAGACATTCTGAAAATTACAAAAACAAATTTTTATGAAAGTGAAATATGTACTTATACGTACCACAGAAAACGACATAGGACACAAAAAAACTAATATTAAAGACACAAAAGAACCTAGGCACATTTTAAAAATTTTTTTTTTTTGGGTAACCACTTCGAAATAAAAAAAAAAATGTATTGTACTTTTTTCGCCGCACTTTAAAGCTCTTAATGATAGACAATACAATAGTCTTTCAAATCCATGTAGTCGCTAAACCGAACAACACTGACTACATATAGTTTTTCTCTCATAAATGTAAAAAATTAATAAAAATACTCCATTTTTTCCATCCCAACCACCAAAAACTAAAGTAACCCTATGATCTAAAAGTTTTGCTTTCTACAATTTCCTGATATCTTATTAAATAACTCCAATCAAAACTTTTTATAAAAATCATACACAGCAATCGTAAGAAAAAAAAAAACAAAACTACTTTCACAAGTCAATTGACACTGAAATTATCACCGACTGCAACTTCAAGACCAATTTTTTTTATTTTACATGCCTCCCACATAACAGTTCTTTCTTAATCGCTTATGAGAAGGTTTAGGCTGCAAGTAAAACCATTTTTCGCATCAATTTGAACTACTCATTTTTTCAATTAAATGCCGCTAGATGAGCGAATTCTCACACTGTGCGACGAGCTGGTCAATGATATCAAGCATGCCGAGCAGCCGTACCACGTTTGCTGGACAATTTGATAAAGGTCACATGGCTAATTTCAGGGAATCCTGTGGTCTTGTTGTAACCATGTGAGAGCAAGAGATCGCTTCTGATTTAATAAATAAAAGAACTAAATCCGTTACAGTTTAACACAGAAAGAATGTCAAGGAGCACATTACCCGATTTTAATAATTAAATTTTACAAAGAAAAATAAATTGCAGCATTTCTCAAATAAGGAATTATGTTTTAGTTAAAGCATATGTATAACTTAAAAAAACTGATGGATGTGTTATTTAAAAACTGGAGCCCATACAAACAGTCAACAGACACCATCGAACATTTTTTCTATTGCTAGAAGAGAAAGTTTGTTGTGAGAAAGAAATACTCAGCTTGACATTTTGAACATACATTAGTGGGTCTGACCTTCTGAAGAAAGCGCAAAAAACGAAAGAGTGCACCAAAGTTCCCAACAAATATTTTTTCATGTTTTGCCATAAAAAGGAATCAAAACAATAAAAAATTAAAATACAATGTTGTAGGAATACAGAAAAAAGGTTCTTACCCTTCGCCTCGGACAAACAACTTACCCACAACATTGTATTTAATTTTATTTACTTTTGATTGCTTCCTTTTTTGTGGAAACATGAAAAAATATTTTTTGAAAAATTTGTTGCCTCTATATTTTTTAACGTTGAAATGTTCAAAATGTAAAGCTGAATTATTTGTTTTTTTAGTTAAGTTTTTTTAGTTTAGTTTATTTCATCAATTTGAGGTTGAGGCTCTTTTAGATTACAAAATAAGATAATAATGATAAATAATAAATAATAAATAATAATTAAATATATATACATATATATATGTATGTACAATATAAAAAATTAATTCAAAATCTATCTATCTATTAGATTAATAACTGCATTAGTTTCCCTGATGCAACGATTGATCGGTTCATTTCTACCATAATTACTTTTTGAAAAAGTCTCCATTAAGTGAAAGCTTATACGGAGACTCCTGCAAGGAAAATAAAAGTTAATTCGCTCGAGTAAGTAGAGACAAACAATGTGACAATTAACTATATCTTTTACCATCATGATTGAAAAATACCTCCTTCTAACTTCAAGCCATTGCATGCCAAAAAGCAGGCATCTTACATTGTATGAAGGCCGGGCAATATTCCAGTTAAGTTTATAAAAACAGTATCTGGTAAAACTTTTTTGAATTCTTTCAATCCTGTATGAATGGGTAACATACCAAGGGTTCCAAACAACACAACAGTACTTCAAGGTTGACCTAACAAAAGCTATATAAAGGGATCTAATTGCATAAGAATATGAGAATTCTCTAGTATTTCTTCTCAAAAAACCCAACATCTTTTGCGCTTTATTTACCATGTAATCAAGGTTATAAGTGAATGAGAACCGCCGATCCAATCCCAAATCTTTTTTTTTGAGATACCTTTTCTAATATCACATTGTTAACAGCATAGTCATATGCTATTGGAACATTTTTCGTAGAACATATAAAGCTTTGACATTTAGAGACATTTAAAAAAAGAAGATTATTACTACACCACAACTCTAGTTTAGATAAGTCTTCTTGCAATAAGTGACAATCACTTGGAGATTGAATGGTTTTAAAAATCGTATGCACCGATTCAAAATAATCTTACATATAGTTGGCAAATCACTAGATGTGCATCCAGAAAACTCCATGCAATTAGGTAATCCAGTCGAATTTCTTTTTGCGTTTATAAATTTCCAAAAACTTTTTCTATTTTGGATTCAGCAGTTGTTACAAATTTAGTGTACAAGAATTTATTCAAAACATCAAACGATTTTTGAGTTTCGTGATAGTGCAGACTTTTAAATTAAATTATCAGTATCACTTTTGTATCGTTTACATGCTTTGTTTTTCATATTTTTGAGATTACACAATCTTTTGTTGAACCATGGTGGGTTGGAATTCTGTTTACTAATTTTTACCGGAATAAATCTGTCAGACGCCTGTTTCAGGTAAGATTTAAAAGTCATAAACGCTTGAGTCAGATTTTGTCTCTCCACAACTAATTCACATGGTACTAAGCTTAAAAAAATATTCATTGCATCAAAATTAGCATGCTTATAATCGTAGAATCTTAGTTTCTTTTATAGAAGGTATATAAACTAAAAGCTTACATTCAATGACTAAGCAACCTTATCAATGTTTACTTCTAATTCATTATAAACGAAAACCAAGTCCAAAATCCGTTTTAATAAATTAGTTATTTGGTTTTGTTGCAATAAGTTAAATCCAATTAACATTTCCAATATTAAAATCTCCTAGGCAAATAACATGATTAGTAGAATTTAAGGAAGTAATCAAATACCGACAATTTTCTAAATGTAAGTTATATAAATCTAAGGGGCTTGCAGGTGGGATAGCTTGCAGAGATATATAAATTTACATTTTTTTCAAGATTAACATTAACAATTACTTGATCAATATCAAAAACAGAGTCATTATTAGTATTATTCGATAACAGATCAATTTGGTTAGGAATATATTTCGGCCGAATGGCAATAATAATCCCAACGCCCCGACTACAACCACTTCTCAAAGAACAACGATTTTTTCGATAGACAGTATATTGATTACAATCGAATAACTCTGTATTAAGGTGACTATCGTTTAGCCAGGTTTCAACTAATACTACTACGTATTTGATAATTATGAGAAGCAAAATATACATACAAATCATTTAATTTAGTTCTTACTCCACCAACATTCTGGTAATATATACTGAGCATTTCACAACTAGGTAATGTATGATCAAAAGCAGCTACAGCAACATCATTTGTATCATAAACAACATCATCAACAGCAACATCGGCATCAACAGCAGCATCGTCATCAACGACAAAAATATCAAAGTTATCAGTAAAGGTATCTTCATTGACAACCATTACCTCATCAGCAGGAGCATCAGAACAAAATATATCGACATCAAAATCATCGACTATGTCATCAACAACAACTTCAGATGCAGCAACATAAGCAACAACAACATCAACAGCAACAGCAACAACAGCGTTGCCGGAAATAAAAAAAAATATTGAGGGCTTTTTTGAGGGCCATTTTCAAAGAGTAAGTGTATT
The DNA here is from genome assembly GCA_948107695.1 of Meliscaeva auricollis. Taxonomy (NCBI): domain Eukaryota; kingdom Metazoa; phylum Arthropoda; class Insecta; order Diptera; family Syrphidae; genus Meliscaeva; species Meliscaeva auricollis. Next base: position 50,157,479 of record OX403617.1, on the reverse strand, counting down.
GGCCCAAATTTGTTTCAAAAAAATATTAAAAAAGGTATAGGGCAACATAAACATTTATTCATATACCCACATTTTGTTACTATAACACTTCACACTTCATTTGTTTTCTAAATACACTAATAATATATTTGTATGTCTTTATAATAACTAAAGTATCACATCTGTTTAAATTCAGTTCATACATACATATGGCTTTCAAATCAAAAAATAAAATACAAATTTGCATGTTTAAATAATATAACTATGTAACATAGGTAAAACTAATATGTATCACATTTGTTTGAATTCAATTTATTATTATTTTTAAAAAGTTTTATATCTTAATTATCTCAGATATCACATTTCAGTTAAATAAATAAAAAATAATAAGTAATAAATAACACAAAATATCCCCACATTTTCAAAGTAGGGTATTATGAAGTTAAGATCTTAATTTTTTCACTAAAGATTTCGAAGGATTAAAATTACCACAATTATACGAATTGCGAATTATACGAGTGAATCATCTCATAACCTAATCTGTTTCTATTATCAGTTTTAATGTTGTTAAGGGATGAAAAGACCCGTTCAGCACTAGCACTACTATGTGGCAGACTTAGTAAATGAATGGCAAAGGAAGAAATGTTTTTAAATATATGATCGCCTATTATGTTTTTACTTTCTTTTAACTGAACCCACAACTTTACTGCATCAATGTCATTTTCCTTTTTGTCTAATTCTTCCAAACTCTTTTGTTACTCTTCAACCATTAACTCTTTGGAGCAGCTAAACAAATTTGGAAATTTTACTAAAAGGGTTGTTAAGGGGGCTCAAATCAGTCGAAAATTATTAAAATTTTTCTTTAAATAATTTGGAACTATTACTTCAAATGCTGTTAGTAAATTGTCAGTTATGTTTAATCTTTTCTTTAGCTGTTGACATATTTCAATGTAATAGGTTTGAATACACTTTAAGAAATTAGCTTTATCGTTTTGAGTTAAATTTGCGAACAATTCATCAAATCCGTAGCAAAAATATATCTCATTAAGGGGTTTCAAATAGAACTGTTCGAATTCAGCTTCATAAATATTGTGTAGACTTTATAAATACTCGGCTTTAACAAATTTTTTTTTAAATTAAAGTATATTTTTTGGTAACTTGATTAACTATCAAATGTATCCATTTCGTCATGGATACATCAGTGGATTCGTCAACAATAAGAGAAAATTTATTTTTTTTTAGTTTCTGCGCAATTTCTTGAAAGCAAAACGGTTCCACAGCGTTTATCAAAAGATTGCTGGCCTTTGTTCTACCGCATTTCAATTTGCTTGCAATTTTTGAGTCTGGGCAAACATTTCGAAGAAAATCAGGTAGGTGGTCCATTAAAGTAAGCCGCAAATTATGTTAAGATATGAAGGGTAAACATTTTAAAATTGCAATACTTGAAACGTTTTGCATTTCTGCGGTGGCAGACTTAACAAATGAAGCTTTATTTTATTTGCGTTTTTTTGGAAGTTCATTTTGTGTGTTTTAGCTTCCTGATGCCTTTTCAAATTTTAATGTTTTTTTGAAATAAATTGTTTACACGATTTATAAAAAGGTTTGCAGTCTTTAAACTCCAACCACGGAAAAAGAACTAACCACTCCGCACGAGAGAAGCGTGTCTGCTTTGCTCTTTTTTTTTTAGAGTAGTGAGCGCCGCCGCACAGTGGGAAAAAAGTGGAAAAAACTCATTGGTGTGAAAGCTGGATTTTTGTATATGTTGGATGTGTTTACAGTTATTATGTTGTAGAATCAGGATGTGAAAACATTTCTTTCAAAAAAAATTTCTAGATTTAGAAATTTGTATTTAAAGTTGAAAAATTATGAAAACTGATGTAAATATGAGCATTTTTTAAATGGTATAAAATCAGTTAAATTTTGACTTTTCAAAAAAATATATCAAAAATAAACTGTTTAACAATATCAGTTACAAGTTTAGCGGAAAAAATTTTTTTCGATTTTTTATTTTAAGAATACTTATAATTTTCCAGAATTTTGAGTTCAAAGATTGTTTTAACTACTTCCTCTGTTTGCCTCTGTGGGCGGACTCATATCATTTGACAGTGTTGAATCTCAGCAACATTTGGCACCAAAAATCTCATCCTAGTTCGTCCTAATAAACTTTTTAGAGCAATTTGAAGCTAAGCAAATGTGAAAAAACGTATTTTCTAAAAAAGCAGATTGTAATAAAAAATGAAAAGATTTTTTTTATGTTTTATGTTTTTTTATCCGAAGAATTCAAATCTGACGTTAGTTTGAAAATACCTACATATTAAAAAAAAAAATATCGAAAAATATGCGTCAGTTTACGCAGAGGAAGAAGTAGAGAATAGGAGCTTATGTGCAACTTAAATTATTTAAGTTTCGTTTCAGCAAATGGCCCTCAGCCTCAGAGCACAAAAAACTAAAATTGAATAATTTTCAACACTATTGTGTTTACCTTTTTTAAAGTTGGATTTATGAAAAAAAATATAATTAGGGGTCAAACCTATTTTCTCTTTTTGTAGGCGTGGCAGTGGGCAGTTATTTCTCGAGTTGGTTCCCCTCGCTTTTAATAATCTTGCCTGAAAATTTCATTTAAATCGGTTCAGTGGTTAAGGTTTAATTGAGTTTTTTCCAGTTCCCCATACAACGTGAATAACGGTTTCTACTACAACTATTTTCCTTCTTTCAAGACCTGTTTAAATCTATTCGATATCTTTTTATTTCCCGAGAAATCAGTTATTATATAAACCGTTAGTAAATATGTTCAGACAATTTTACTTATATAAAGGAATAAGGTCCGAAATAGTCAAAAAAAAACTTTTTTTGCATTTTCTAACGTTAATATTTCAAAAACAGGAGCTGATTAATTTTTTATGACTTCGGATTCGAGTTCAAAACATCGAAAACCTTCAGAAAAGTATATTTTGGTTACCGCAAGTCACGTTGTCTTCGTTAAATTTCATACTAGTTTTCGACTTTTTTCAACTTAAATAGCCATTTTTCACTTTAGTGGGCGGGGCAGTGGGCGGAAATTACTGGTGTTGATGTATCTTCTTATTTCCTATCATTCCTGAAAATCAAATTCATCAAAAACGGTCCAGTAGTTTAGATTTTACGGAGTTTTTTCCACTCTCCCATACAAGGTTCCCCACTGTCGCGCCGCCGCCGCCGTCCAGTGAGCTGGATCTGGATGTGGACGTGGAGCTGGAGCTAGAATCAGTGTCAGAATTGCTAGATTCATTTTCGGTTGCTACAGGTGGAAGTGGAGATGAGTTGAAAATATGATGAGTATGAGATGATGTTTACGACGCAGAAATAATAGCTGCAGGCGATTTGGCTGGATCTTTTGATATTTTCTTAAAGTATCTAAAGATACGAAGATAAAAAACAAATGAACTACATATAAACATACTTAATGCAACTTATTGAACACAATTGTTTGTTACTTTTCCATTTTTTTTCTCTGTCCGATCTGCAGTTATTTAAAATTTTAAGTGGAATTGTTTTGTAGAATCTATGAAAGAATATAAAATATTTTATATAGGCGGATAGTAAAATTACAAAAAATAAACTATTTAATACCTAATATCTTTCAACGACTACGAACAAAGAACTTCCAGACAACAATAAAAGACAAGAACAGAAGTTACAGATACAAGAAAAAAATACGAGGTACAATTATGACGGGAACAAACGAAAATGAAACCTCAGTCAGAATGAACGAATTCAGTGTCGCTTTCAATATGGGAACTTGTTTATGAAGGAAACACATTGCTTTTTGTAATTTTTGTGATGAAATAGAAGGGTGTGTTTTTTAGAATTTTTTGTTTTATGAATACAAAAATTAGAAATGAGGGCCTATTCTAGTAGGCCCGGGGCCAAGGGCCTAAATCAAAAACAGAGGGCCAAATGGCCCGATCGAGGACATTATGGCAACGCTGCTCTACAGCTTTTCAGTAACTAAACCCCAACCTATTCCAATTTTCTCATTCTCATTTCTCATTATCAGCAGTATCCAAATTGACGGTATTCGAATTAGAATTCATTACTAGATCATCTCTGTGAATTGTAAGAGAGGTAGAATTAATTCCATTCAAAGCAACAGAGCATGCAGCAGCGTTGTCTTCGTCGTCGTCGTCGTCATTCATCAGCACGATAGCTTCTTCTTTTTGTGCCTCATGTGTGGAGTGAGAGACATTTGATGAAGAAGAATAGTGTGCTATATTCTCTTGTGTTATGTATATTTTATGATTTAAGGAACAATAAAATGGAAAGAAAACCCTGTTAATTTTTTTTTTATTTCTAAACTAATTTGAATTTACAAAAGTAAGAAGAAATTTATGTAATATAAAAAGGAATATTTTTCAAGCAACTGAATGTTAAAAAAATAACTTATAAATCCTGTTTGATAACCCTCGTGTTGAGTTTTTATTTTTGAAACGACCAAGGGCGTGTTTGTTCACAGCTAGTTAAGTTTTCAGCATAATGCTCAGAGGCTCTAGTTAAATGGCGCTAATCAACCAAAATTGGATTTCCAGAAAATAAAAATTGTTTAAGTGGACATTCGACGTCTTATAGTTGGCAATAATCATGGGTTAAAGATAATTAAATGTGAACAAATTGGCCCGAAGTCTATTTCTGTTGTTCCACCTACTTCACCAATTGTATTTCTTGAATGAAAGCTGATGGTGGACTTCCATATTCTTACGTACCTGAGTGCAGACTCGACCTTTTGTGAACCATCTAAACCATTGCGGGTGCCAGTCAATTTAGACTTTTTTAAACTCCCACTTGCCATGGGACTATCGGGCGGTGAAGTTCCAGATGTGCCTGCAAGGACATCGTCAACGTTTGAGGGTGCATAACCAGAATCATGATTACCATTTGGATCGGCTATACCAAGTTGCGGTTGTGTTGTGATCTGGGCTACTACGCTGGATTTATACATAAACGATATATAATTGAGATGACCAAATTTGCCAAGGGGATGTTATTGAGTCGTTGGAAATATGAAAAGAAAAAAGTGCTTATTAAGAACCATTTCCTAATATTGTTCATATAACTATTTTCGGGGGAATATTGTTTTTTTTCCACTTCGTAAGTTAAATTCAGTTGAAAATACCCAATAAAAAATTCCCCAAAATAAATATTTCGTATTCGCCCTTAGCGTGTGAAGATTTTCAATATAAAAAACGTAAACTTCAGTTCTTTTTTTTTCAAATTTCCATAACTCAGCAGCATTTTTCCCTATTTTAACGTTTTAAAAATGTTTAATATTAATATGATTTTCAAAAATTTATGAAAACAGCAATTCATAGAAAAAAATAAAAGATTATTATCTCGAGAAGTATCAATAGTCTACTTGTAAGCATTTTTTTTTTTGCATTTATAAATTTAATTTACTACAACTTTTATATTCAAATTTTTCCTGTGACTGTAGCCATTTCTGCAATAACAACCAAGTAACAAAAACAGTTACAAATTAGTTTAGTTTTTTGTTTTTTGGTTGTTATGAGATTTCATAAAGGAGAATGCCCAAAAATTTATGGGAGAAAAATCAAGAGTCGATTGAAATAAGACAAATGTGGTTCGAAATAGAGTTAATTTAAGGTACCAGCACTGTCTATGACTACATTTTTAATAGTAAAGTGTTTTTTCATATAAAAAAAAGAACAAAACTTCTTCTAGGATTGTTGGATTATCTTGATTTTGATTGATAAAATAAAACGTGAGTGATAAAATAAAAAGATTCGTATTTTTGGATAGGTTGTATGCATGAGATGTTAAAATCTTGCATACCGTATTTGGGGCAATTGGGAGTAGTAGTGCAACAACACTGCAGTTTTGTTAACAAAAAAAAAATGTTTGCACTAAGATAAGTCTTCAATCCACGATACGAAAAAAATGGGTTCAAGATAATCTGACTGTCATATAAAAAGTTGTATTTATTTATTTAAATTAAAAAAAAAACTTTACTATTAACTTTACTTAACTTTACTGGTGATAGTTTCTGAAGAAACTCATTTCATATTTGGTACCCTTTCAAATCACCTATGTCTCATTTTAATCGACTCTGATGGGTTTTTTTTCTGAGCATTGGGCATCTTCACACGAGACTAATTCTTCCTGGGGTAGAGTAATTTTTACGGTGGTGGGAGAGAAGTGGCATACGGAATGTGCGAGCGGGACCGCAAAAAATCTTCTTCCAAGTTTCAAGTGGAAGAACAGAAGAACAAAACTAATACACACACAACTACGTTTTGGTGTTCTGAATATAATATATTTCTGAAAAAATACATTTGAATTTAGTTCATGTTCACACATTTTAATTCCGGCATAGTTCATCCCGTGTGAAGTCGAACAGAAAAATTAAAGCGATTTTCATACCGGAAGAACTAGTTTCGTGTGAAGAGTTCCATTTTCCTTTTTTTCATTTTTAATTTGGCCTTTAAATATAATGGAGAGTGAATATATTAGGGTTTTTTAAATAATTAGATATTTTGTTACTCGATTATTTAGTGTGCCATACGTTTTGTTAAAATACATTCAAATAAAATTTATATATAAATTGTAGAAAGTACGTATACGCCATAGTGAATATTTTTAACGAGTGTTTTTAAATTAATAGTCATTTCATGCAACTATATTATAATACGTATACATTAGATTATTAGCTTTAATCGTAGGTCGAAACAATTTTATTGGATTTTTGTTTGTTCATTTAGGGTCGTGGAGTTTTCTCGTTTACATGTAGGTCTGAAGCGAGCTTGAACTATGAAAACTATGCTTCAATCCTTTTTTAAACCTAAATTGAGTTCAAATGATTCGACTGAATCAGACTCGCTCAGTGGAGTCGATTCAAAACCTTGCTATCTCTGTCTTCAAATTCCAACTCGACCACTCGATTTTGCATGTAATCGAGGTTAAAATCAACAAACAACTTGGTTGAGATATAAATAATCACATGATCCAAATCATCAATTTTCAGACGTTTACAGTTCAGCACCCAGTTCTAAAAGTTCTAAATGTACATTAGGTTTAGGTTTAGTTTTGGTTAACAGCAAAAGGAGATGGGAAGTTTTTGACTTATCTAAAAATAGAGCTGAGAATTAATATTCATGATCTTGAGATATCCGTTTCTAAAGTTAATCTTAGAAAACTTTTTTTCCTTTTTATATGCAAATATCATGAAAATTATAAGTGATTTTATAAAGGGTCGACCATCTAGTGGTTTCTTTTTAAATCATAGTTTATTTTGACACTGACATCTGTTTGCCCGTAAAATAGTTTACAGAAATTCAGTATCATACCTCCGCGAAACGAACTAAGTCTCTTTACGCTTCAACAACGTTGGAAAATATTGCAAACCAATTTCCAAAGTGAGTGCTGTGAGGCCCAATCGTACGTTTTGTGAAATCAAGTTTTCTGATGAGGCATTTGTATCTTTGCGCTACATTAACAATCAATATTGCTGCATCTGGGGCTCGGAAACCCCGGTCGTTATTGTTGAGAAGCGAATGCATCCACAGGGTGACAGTTTGGTGTGGATTGATGAATACGGGGACGTAATTGCACCATTTTTATTCAGGTTTAGATCAACAAAGACCGTGAGCGTTAACCGACTTTCTTTTTACTGAAATTGAAGACATATTTTTGGACGACATCATGTTAACGCCATTCATGCCACACAGCCCATTCCACAATCAATCATGGTATGAGTATTGAGTACTCTTGCTCAATAAGCTTTTTTTTCCATTTAAACAGGGTTGCCACGTTGTCTCATTTTCATTTTCAGTATCCACTTATCTTTCATTTGACACTAAAAAAAATAGGAAAAATCATGTATTTTTAGTTTTAATCAGTTTTAAAGTGTAACTGCAAAAGTACATATATATTATGTATAAAAATATAAAAATTAAATGTTTTTTTTTCTTTTCCAAACTGCTTATATTGGAAAAAAATTACGGAGTGAAAACACGGTAAACTTCAAAACTGTTTTTTGGCAATAAGTTGAAATTTTTAGGGTCTATGGATGTTTTCGAGTAACATTATGTGATCTCGTCAGTTATACCTAAAACCTCCAATAGGTCATTTCAAAAGTAACAGGATTTAATTTTTTTTAAAGAATATTTTAGTTAGGGGTATTAATGCATAATCTTTAAGCTAGTTTAGCGCCCAGTTCTTATTGAGCTTATAAGCCGACATAATAGACATAATAGGCAGAACAAAGCGAGCTGTGGTTGGTGCATTTGCCAGTATTGAATCGGAGGCTGAAAAAATTAAATTGGCTGTTAATGAAGACAAAACGAAGTATATGATATCAACGAGAAGGGAAGCTCAACATCGACGACTCAGCCAAAAGATCACATGGATAGTTATAACTTCGAAGCAGTCAAGGACTTTGTCTACCTGGGATCCATTATAAACTCAAAACGACATCAGTTCAGAGATCAAACGGCGATTGGCAATCGCTGTTTCTTTGGGCTGAGAAGGCATTTTAGTAGTAAAGCTCTCTATCATAGAACCAAGAAAACGCTATACAAGACCTTAATCATCCCAGTCCTGGTGTATGGGGCGTAACTGGAGGCGGCTATCTAAGGAGAGGCATGTTGGTTGAGGCTGTAATCCATCCTGGATTGTTAGCGCCACCTTAAGTAAGTAAGTTAGTATATGTTTTTGGTATAAAATGAAAGGTGGTTTTACAAAAACCTTTGTTTTTGCACCTTTTAAAAAGCATACAAAAATATGTTTTACACAAAAACTTTAAAATTTATATATTGTCATCTTTAACAAGTCCATTCTAGTCTCATTTAAAAAAAAATTAACCAGTTTAATGACTATTTATTTTCGAAAGTCCACATAGTTTTATAATTTATTTTTTGTCAACAAAGCTATTGTTCGATTTCCCAATATTGTTCTTTAAGTCGTCATTTTGTTGCTGTTTCTTGTTCTTGTGGTCTGATTTTTATATTGTTACAAAGGTAAAAAAAATACCTTTCATTTGATACCAAAAACATATCACTACTAATTCTCATGTATTTGTATATAAAAAGAAAAAAACAAGATTTTCTAGAAAGAACTTTAGAGACGGATATATATGTATTTACTCATCCTCAGCTTTATTTTGAGACTAGCCCTGTTAATGTACATTCATGGCACAAGCCCCCTACAATTTAGATTTTTGCTTATTTTCAGAGCCCGACAAAATTTTGAGGCTCTTACGAAAAAAACAAACATTTTTTTCTAAGATACTTTTTTTTTTGTTTTTGACAGGTCGCTGTTGTTTGAAGATTTGAATTTAGATATCTGGGTTGTCCCTTTAAATAATAGAGTTTTAAAACGTAAGGAGATTAACTTCTATGACAATTTTTGTATATGTTACTGGAAACGATGAAAGTCTTAATAATAACTAAAAAGCGTAAACGTTTGTAAAAACGTAAATGAACTATATGAAATTTTAGTTTACATTTTTTTTTAAACTGTGTTGTGTAGTATTAGGTTTGCTTAAGCATTTCGGGGGCCCAACAAAGCCAAAGGTCCTTTGCCCGGGCCCTTTGTGCCTCTATGCATAAAATGGGACTGGTTATTCAATTTTTTTTTTTTATAAAAATATTATAGGTGTTAAAAAATAATATGGATAATAAAATGAGTCAAAATTTGTTTTGGTCACAATTTTAATAAATATTTTAATCTTTCACTATAGCTTTACCTTATATCTGTTATCTTGTTAACTGTGCAATACAGTTTTTAAGAAGACAAAGTGTTAATACTTTCAGCTGTAAAACAGATAGTTTGATTTAAGTAAAACCTTTATCAATAGGCCACTTACATATAAAACGATACAGTTGAATTGCTGTTTATCAACCAATTTTTTTTGCACTTTTTTTACAAACAACGAACCATAGAACCAAACGCAAGAATATTTCTTTTTTTTAAAAGTAAAGGATTAAAAAATGTTAAAAAGCGTATGCTCTTTAAGGTTTTCCAAACATGCATTATTATTATTCGCAAAATTTTGTCAAACACAATTTTGAAAAGCAGAATTTCGAAAAATAGAATTTTTACCCATGCTGGGTTTTCACCCTATTCTATATTTCTGATATTTGAACTTATACCAAAAACATAGTCTGCTAAAAAAAAATTTGTTTTGGTAATATTAAAACTAAAACATAAACTTTTCTCAGAAAATTGAATGCAAGTATATAGAATATGCGATTCAGTACTTATTTGTCAAAAAAGCTTACTTTCCAGTCTCTTCCACTACTGTTGCAAGCATGAATTCTGTTGATTTGTCATTAACGATAACATGACAATCATCGATATCAGGCGATATGGCATTTTCATCCTCTTCCTCATTGGACCCAGATGCTGTATTCGTTGCGGGCTCATCAGGCACTATGCGACTCGCACTTTTACTACTATCTAAGGCTGTTTCTGCTAACCTCCTGGTTTGTGCTATATTCTCTATAACGCTCCCGCATGTTATTTCGGATAGATGAGGTTTGCGAGCAGCTCTCTGCTTGCGAGCTCTACTTCGTAGCGCCTAAGTATATAAAATCAAATTAGAGCCTTAAATTTTTCTTTTTATTATAATATTACCTTGAATATACTCCAATATAAGAAAACCATTATGATACACGGTATTAAAAAACTGCTCAACGATGAGTACATGATGAAGTCCGTGTTATAAAATATACACAAGTCTGGATCACGATTTGGAGTATTATTTAATCCTAGAACTATAGGCGATCCGATTGCCGCTGAAATCGCCCAAACTAAAAGTATTGTTAAACAGACACGACGGCTATTTTTATGCTTAGCGTATTTTATTGGTTGAGTAACTGCGATGTATCTGCAATAAGAAATAATAAATAATCTGAGGTATTAAGTGTGATTACATCTGTTAATTTTTCATTTTTCATATTCCGCGGAATCACCGCGACTTTGGACAGCACTTTTTTTCAGATTTAACCCACACTTTTTTCTCTATACTCTTTATACTATAAGTCTTTTTTCATTACTTTCCTATACACAGAGAAAATTTATAATTTCTTATGTTTCTGTTTATCCTTAAGGACTTTCTAAAATTTCTATTTTCCTAATCCAACTTTTCCTAATCAAAAAACGAATGGAACGACCCGTTTTTGAGTTTTTGCGATACTAGCGCACGGCGATTGATTTTTAAATAGGTTGATTGATGATGAAGATATAAAATATAAAACAAATAGAATTAATGTTTAATTTTACCTGTCTATTGATATCGCAACTAGATTAAAAATCGATGATGTGGAGCATATCACATCCATTGCTATATAGAAATCACAAACCACGTTCGGCAGTGCCCAATTGCCATTTACCTGAAATAAAAATAAATACAAAAAAATTGTTACTTTCTGGTAATTCATTCTCAGCCTCTCTCTTTCGAATTTCGGCCTATTAAAAGATAAATTTCGGTATTTTAAATGTAGTAATTTTGTTTGTGATTTTATATATGTATACATATAGTAACGATTAAGTTGCAAAGACAATTGTTCTTAGTTTAATAGTTTTATTTATTCAATCTAGGTTTAAGTTTTAACAATAAATTATACAAAAAATTAACAAGTAAAGACAAGATGTTGACACGTAGCGAGATAATACTCGAGTGCGTGCTTTAAACAAAAATTAAGTTAAAGTGAACAACAAGCCAGTAAAAGCAACTGTAGTAAAAGCTTCTCTCTAATCTGTAGGCGTCACTTGGTTGCTATGCTGTTAATGATCATTATAAAGATCTACTCTCTAACTTTATCTTCGCAGAAGATGAAGTTGGAGCAAAACATATTTTTTATACAATACGCCACACTTGAGCATTTGTCTGCAAACCCCAAGTGTGGTAGAAAGCTATTTGTAAGTGGGTGCATTGGGGAGATCGAAAGAAGCACATTTAAATATATAACAATATGTATTTTGTTTAAATCAAAATCGGTTGAATCGCTTGGGAGAATACACAAATAAGCAAAATTAAATACTTATTTTTCAACGCAATACTTTTTGAATTTTTTTATGAAAAAAAAAATTGTTTTCGATACTGGGTCAACGAATTTTTTTTCAAAATTTAGTTTTAAGATGTTGATATAATAATATCTTAAAAATGGCATACCAATTTTTTTTTTCGAAAATCCTTTCAAATTTTTATATTAAAAAATTATTTTTTTAAAAAAACGACTCGAACGATTTAGAAAAAAAAATTCTAAAAATTTATTTTTTTATAGAAAAAATCATATCAAATAGTTGAATCAACATCGTTAGAGCCGTTTTTGTTTTCTTGCACTCGAAACCCTTCGAACGGTTTAATAAACATTTAAATGACGGTCTATTTCTCCCAAATATATGTAGCTTTTTTTCAAAACGCAGCATCACGCTTGATTCATCCGTATTCATCAAAAAAGTTTATAAGACATAAAGTGAATAATACTGTCTTTCCAGCAAGGTAACATTTGTCCACGTCGGACCATGTCTCTTCTTCTCTTATTGTTTCACGACTTTTTATAGATATAATGTGTACAAAAAGAGAACTATTAAAAATATGGTATTCTCATCCAAACGACTGATTTTCTGTTATGTTGGAATTTATACGAAAACAATTGGAATTATTATATCATGACCAAATTTTAAAGAAACATGTTTCAAATGTCTGTGTAAACATTAATAAACGCTGGCAACATTGCTACCGCTTTCGATTTACGAATAAAAACAAAGCTCGATCAATTCCACTCTTTCCCGGAAGATGTTTCTCTTCCTAGTAGAGTTTTCAGTGGAAGTTATCAAGATTCAAGAATAAGACGTGGAAGACCATTTTAACATATGTAAACAAAAAGTCTAATAATAATTTACAAACAAAGAAAATTTTTTTTTCTAAACAAACTAAAACATATTAGACAGGAGTGAGTGAGTCTGCAGAAAGGTAACACGTAGAAGTTTGAGTGCGAGATTTAAAAAGGAGATTTGGAAAAAGGAAGTCTAAGGAAATAAGCGATGGTGCGTCGATGTCGTTTGGATAAGGAGAGGTTAAGGAAAACAACCGAAACCATAATCGAAATCGAGCAAAAACACATGAAAATAAAATATTTAAAGTGGCCCGTAAACAAAGAATAAGAAGATAAGGAATGGGTGTATATCACATCTACAGTGTATAGCAGTGAGGCATCAATTTGTTTGGGTTGGCTGTCAAAATTAGATATTAAGATGCCTTTTTGCCGAGTGCACAATTAACTATATTTTCCACAGTCCCGTACTGTTTTATTTGCAATATTAAGTTATGCAAAGTGATGTTAAAAACATAAAGTTAATATCTTAGAACCATTTAAAATTGTTTCCTTATGAGTATTAACAACCAAAATAATATTTTACTTCAAAATAAAAGTATACTTTTTCATCGAATCAACCAATCACATTTTAGATATTAACATGTCAAATTACGAATTTCAGGTTCAGGGGCGCACTAATTTTTGTTTGGTTTTGGTAAGGCGCTGCAACTTGTTGGCACCGAGTTATGTAATTTTTAACAGATTTTTGATTTAATTTTAAATATTTTGGGAATGTTATTCTTGTGCATCTACAAAATACTTTTAAGGGTTGCATTTGCAAACTTTTATTAAATTTCAAGATTCAAATCATGTGAGTGTTTCTGACAAAAACCATAAAAATCGTTTTGACACGGAGTGGGTGCATTTCGTGAAAATACGCGAACTTATCAAAAAGAGAATTGAGAGGGATCGAACGTGTAATAAACATGTCAAGTTAAAACAAAATAAAATGAATCTTGGAGCCTTGCGAGTTGCCATACAACTGCACTGCGGCCCTGTGTAAATGCATTTGTGTTTGTGCAACTCACACTACTTTGTGAAGTGCCTCACTTTGTTCACCAAACACCCGTTCCTGTATTTCTTATTCTTAGCCCGTAAATGATACAAACTGTCATAACAACAATCTGTCAAGAACTGTCAATTGTCAATCAAAATCGGACTGACCTACTTAGCCATTGACTTATTATATATGGACTGCTAGTTGTGTAAATTTTCATACAAAAGTTGCCAGAAAAATGATTCTACGCTTCTTTGCGACACTACCCCTCGAAGGGACACCAGTGGCAAAACAAATAAACATTCCATCAATTGCGACAAGAGACATCTATTTTTATCGATCGGAACTAACATATTTGTACACAGAAGCTACGGGCATCTACTTGAACTTTCTATCAAAAAACAATGCCATCTGTATTTATTTGATTGTTTTTGTATGACGTTTAACTTTTTGTGTGTTGTAATATTATCATTTTGCAAGAGTTTACTTTTCTTATGCCGGTTTAGGAGAGAAAAATAAAAGCAAAATAAATAAAATATAAATAAAACACGGCTCTTGACTCGTGTAGAAAAAAAAAATTTGCATATTTTCCAGTAAATAGTTGTTGCACCGTGTCTATTTTTCTTATTTGTTTTCTTTGTGATTGTGCTATTGTACATCGAGTTGTGCATCTTCAATTTAGAAAGAAAAGAATCCAAGATTCCCAGTCCAGTTATGGACTGCATTTAAATGCAAATCATAGTCTACTTCGTTAAAGCTATTTACAATAGCTATTTGTTTGTCTATTATTGAGAGAAAGCGTTATATGCTATATATACTTTGTATGATGGCCACAAAAACTATAAAAAAAACTAGGTTAGGACGAGCAAAACTCAAACGTCAAAACTGTTTATCTTTCTTATCCGCTAGTGTCCTTTCGAGGGCTAGTATCGCATAGTTCTTGGTAGAATCATCGTGAAGTTGGCTACTAGCAGTCCATACATAATAAGTCAATGTACTTAGCGACTTTTTGTTAAAAGCCACCAAGCGGCAAGCACATTAAACCTCGAAAACACTAGGGCTCGGCTACTAACAAACAGTACTTTCATAATAAAATAGTACCAATATGGCAATCACCCTAGACGTCTTGAAATCTCTGCTAGAAGAATAAAAAGAAGAAATTTTTAAGAATATTAGTATAGCAACCGAAAGAGTTATACAAAACACAGATGAAAAGGTGGGAGTCCTCTCTGAAAAGATCGAGAAGTGCAATCTCAACCTCAACATTATGAATTATTTCACTAATACTTACACGAGAAACATAATTGGTACAATATTTAAAATAAGTGGTGAACTGATTGATCTGAACTATAGACCTCATCGAAGTGTTTTAACCGGTTTATGTTCACTTTGCAATCTGCAAGAGAGAGAAGATCTGTACCTTTTTATTGGGATCTGCCCTGTTTTAAGGAAAATAAGACGGGTGCACTTTGGAGAAAGTTCTTTGCAGTTAGAAGAGGTAGCAGTGTATCTAAATGATCTAAATTGGATGGTATTATATCAATATTGTAAGGAAGCTCTGGCTTATAGATCAAGAATCCATAATGAAAACTTTTAACCTTTGTTTTAAGTTTTAACTCGTATAAAAGATACATTATGTATAAAGTCAAAGTATACATTTTTTTTGTTTTAGCTAAACTAAAAGCCCAACACACAAAACTAGTTTTAACTAGTTAAATTAAAGTAGTTAAATTAAATTTTGTTTTAGCTAAACTAAAAGTCCATTACAAGTTTGTTGTAAATAAACTAAGGTGTAAAAGTCAATTTTTGTTTTAGCTAAACTAAAAGTCTAAATTTGTTTTAACTATAAACTTAAAGTCTTTTGCTCAACATTTATTTGTATTAACTCATCATTAATTGAATTTGAATTATATTCTGAATTATTTTAGCTGAATTCAAATTTTAAAATCAAAATTGAAATTAACAAGAAAAAAAAAAAAATATGTAAAACATGAAAAATGTCAAAGCCAGACGACATTTGTATATGTCATGCCTTCGCTTTTATTCGAGAATTTAAAGAATAATGAACTGTAACTGTAAAAATAAATATATCGAATAAATATCTATCTAAAAAATAAATAATCTATCTTATTTTTATTTAGTTTATTTACATTTTTTACACAATGTTAGCTCAAGTTGAATGAATTTTAGAAAAAAAATATTAAAATCTAACTGTTTTGTTTTCTTTCCCTACTTTGCACTGAATCACCGCACTCTGCAATGGAGGATGACGTGCACAGTTTTGTACCAACAAAAAAATGTTTAGCGCTTTCATCCTATTTTGATACCAAAAATTATGATATATGAAAGTTTACACGGAGCCATCTGCTATAATATATGCACTCGAAGTATGAATTTTCGAATGCATATTTTGGGTAAAATAGAGCAAACAAACCCACTTCTAACAAAATTTTTAATATCATGAAAGGAAGTTCTACTGTCGCATCTTTACGGCACATTTTTTCGGCAGGCAAGCTAACGATTTTATCATCACTATGACAGGGCCTTATTGTACTATTAATATAAATCGCCAAAGAAATCTGCTCTCAGATCTTATAGACTATAACAAAACACAAAATCTTTACACAAAAAGTACGTATACGCCGTAGTGCACACAGTTGTCTAAAACAGTTAACACAAACCTGTACTCTTTATTTTTTATATCATCATCATCATTGTTGATTTTTGTATTTGAAAGTAAGTCTTGCAGGTTAAAGGTTCCATTGAAAACGTCTTGAACGAGGGTTGTGCCAAAAAAAACTCATTTTAAATGCAGCATTTCTCAGAAATGGCCCAGCTATAATAGTATGCAAGAACTCGACATTTGATTAAAGTTACTGCTAAAAATTGCTGTGAGCTATTGGTCCAATAGAGAAACCTTAGAGTTTCATGAACAAAATCTTATACAAAGTTCAATAAGACTTTCACATATTTTTGCATATTTTGTTGAATATTATATTTAGTTATACAGTCCCATTGAAAATAAAATATAAGGTTTTTTATATCTTTATTTATTTGTGAAAAATAATTTTGGAATGAATCATTTTACAAACAAGATCTAATATATTTTTAATAAAAAGAATTGTGTAGATCAAAGATCAACACTTGTCCTCGTTCAAATAATATTACATTTATTTCTTACATAATTATGTTTTATTTTTGATAATGGTTTTGTCAAAAGATCCGCGACCATTTCTTCTGTTGAACAATATTGACATTCAATAATTCCTCTTCTTACCAAATCTGGTATTGTTTTATATTTAGTATCAATATGTTTAGAACGATAAGAAAATTTATGGTCTCGTACTAATTCGATACAACTTTGATTGTCTTCATAGATAATGCTCGGATATTGAATTGGTTCTTCCATTTTTTCTAGTAATTGACGGATCCACTTTACTTCTTTTGCAGCTTCGGATATAGAAATAAAATCTGCTTCGTATGTTGAAGATGCAACTAAAGTTTGCTCGTTGCATGACCAACTTATAGTCCCTCTATTCTTCCGTTATTTGATTTTCGATCAGTTTGGCATAGCATATGCATATCGCATCGGCGCATAGCCATAAAGTGATTGTTTGTCTGCTTCTAATATCTAATCTACTAACCATTAACTTCATTTTTCTTGTGGTATATAAGTATCCGACAACTCGCTGAAGCTGATTCCAATCTTGAGCTGTTGGACATGAAACTTTCTATGCCAAAATGCAAATACTTGCGGATATATCTGGTCTGGTATTAATTGATATGTATAGTAATCGTCCAATCAAATGTCTATACCGGATGTTGTCGTCAAATCTATCAGATGCTTCGATCTTGAGATAGTTTGCATCCATTGGTATATTATCCGGTTTCGCATTTGTCAATCCAAAGCCTGATGTTTTTTTTCTACATAAGTTGACTGGCAAAGTACGAAGTTACCATTCTTGTCTTTTGTAACTTCTATTTCCAGATATTGCTTGATTGGTCTTAAATTTTGTATCTTGAAATTCATTTGTAGCATTGCTTTATTTTCTTCATTTGGTTGTTCGAAGTACATGCCACAATTATGTCATTAACATAAACATACAGGTAGCAAAGACATGATTCGTTATAACTTTTGTGAGAAATCTGTCATTTTTACTACCACCTTCTAAAACTCTTGAGCTTCGCTCGAAGTGTAGGTTGAAAATCACTCTGCCTAATTTTTTGATTGGTTGCTCAGTTTTTATAACATCACTGGTGGCTGAATTTTTATTGAATTTCTATGTGTGTATGGTATGAGTTAAAACAGTTTGAGAAACTATGATTGGGTAAAGCTCTGTAGAACTTATGTTAACAACATAAAGAACACAAATTAAAGAAGTGTTGCATATGTTTAGGAGTAAAGCTAAGCTTTATTTGATATTGGGTAGAGTTATTAAAATTCTATACAAAATCCAATAGATATTCTACACTTTCTCCAAAGCTGTTTGAGATCGTTTTATTTTAGAGTTATTTTGTATAGATATAAATAAAAAAGTATAGAATGAAAAATTTCGAAAAAAAATATATAAAAAAATGAAAATAAGAAAAAAAAGGATTGGCGCTTGCACCAGGACTCATAGCATAAACTGAACTTATTGTAAATTTGTATAAGAAAATTTTGGAAAACAACAAATGATACACAATGTTTTTCAAGGACAAATTTATTTAAGAGAGTTTTCGAAAATATAAATCTGTGTGTCGAAAAACTTACATTTACACACAAAATAAAAATTAAAAATATGTCAAAATCATTGGATTTTGACTAAATTAATTCAATAATAAAACACCTATTTTTCAAAAATTCCGAGATTAATTTTGAGGTATAATTTGTATTTTTGTGGTCAAAATCCATAGAGAAAACTAAGAATCGGAAATACAAAAATTTCGTCCATGATGGTTTTTTTTGAGTGTATGTGTGAGAAAACTTTTAGCCTTGAAAAAGGGTATAAATATTTGCGTCAAAGCCAAAATCTTTCTTTTTTTGGTGTTTTTTTTCGAACATATAAGACGTGATAGTGACGAGCAAAATTAGTAAATTATAAGTTTTTTACAACTTTTTTACAAGTTTTTACAAGTTTTTTTTTTAAGTGAAAGAAAAAAAAAGTTAAAACATTTTAAAAATATTTTGTGCATAAATATATACATATTTTCAACAGAAATAAAAAGGTTAGAATTTCTTCAAAATTATTTAAACATACCTTTTTCCTTACTTCGTGATTTTTGTTCCTATCAGGTGCTCAAGGTTAAGAAATCCCAAGGAGCCAAAATTCTCCAATACCTACATAAATTTTTGGTATTTTGTGAGGATTACAATTTTAAGTTCAAGGTGAGACCTTTTTTTTTATTTTTTTAACAATTCTCGCTCCCTATGTTTATATAAAATTGCTCGAAATTAAGTTATTGTGATTTTTCAATCAGGTGCTCCATATGAAGAAGCCCAAAATCTAGGGATCAATCCAATCCATTCAATCAGACTTTGTAAAGTCTCCAAATCCAAAACGATCCGAGAAAAAAATAGAGTGCGCTTCGCTTTGCAGGCTACGAGACATCGTGGTCCTACGTCTCAGCCACATCACGATTTTTATAAGATAAAAAAAAAAACTCAAGCGCTACAAGAAAAAAAAAAACACCCTCAAACTCTTCATCATGACACCTTACAAGTATATCGTATTTTTGTGATTTTTTTTAAAACCCTAACCATAAAAAAAGAACAAGATCCACAAAAAATATCACACATACCAACAAACAACCATACATCCAAAATCATCCATACAACCAAAATACATCCTGGAAGCATCCAGGAACATCAAACAAAAAACTTACAACCCAGCAATTCACCTGTGCATACAAATCATCCTGTGCAGCAAAAATTTAACCTGTTCAGTTCAATCATGATACTATTTATAAAAAAAAGCTAAGTACATTTTCTTTCTTTTCAAAAAAACATACAAAAATTATTTTTTTATTATGAAATTATAATATAATTTGACCTTGTACATTCAAATTCGTTCAAATTTCTATTTTTCTTTAACAAGTTTTGGTTTAGCAAAAAGTTATAAAAACAACAACAAAATTCAATCCTGCGATGCTGTGCACACCATCAGGAGGAATTGACCAACTACAAATTATAAGAACAAACAACAAAAATACACTAAGTATGCAAATGCAATTTATGCGGTGAGTGATTTTTATTATATTACCTAATACATATTAATTTGAACGAGTGAATATTTGATTATCGGATTTTATTCTATTTTTTTTTATTACTTAAACCATTATTATTATTAATAATAACAAACGAAAGAATTTTAGAAACAAGAAAGAAAAGAAAGAACAAGCTTAAACCTAAAACAAACAAAAAGAAAACAGAAATCTACTGAACTAAAAGGCTAGATCATTTTTCGTTTTTGATACCTTTTTAAACAAGATATCATCTGTGCTTATTTTGTTACATTTTGTTTACTTTGGTGTTACGATTTGATTTTATATTTTTATGTGTATCTACCTTGCATATAATAGTTTTTGATTTAAACCTGTCATTTCAAAAGAAAACGATAATTAATTCTTTTATAATTAAGGTGTAGTTATAATTTTTTTTTATTTTAGTTCTTAATTTGTTTTTTTTTTTTTTTTTTAAATAAAATTTTGTTTGTATCTACCTATACAATCTTTGAAAAAACGACCTCTTTTTAATTGATTGGAAATTTATCTATACGGATGAGTTCGATTTGCATTCTCTCGGTTATAGATAGTATTATATATTTTAATGTTTGAGATCAATTTGAGGATCTTTATCATCTTCGAATTTTGAAGTTTAGTTTAAAAACCATGGTAATGGTTTAGATTTTTAATTTTTGGTGGATGTGGCTTGGACGAGAATGAGCTCAAGTGACGCGGAAGACGACGCAATGAAAACATAATATGTGTTGTTCATTTTCTTTTGGGGTTACCATATATTTAGAGGCCATGGTAACCAGGTTGGTCGCATGGTCATGCTCATAGAGTAGGATCGTGTGGCACTGGGGTGGGATAGTCCTCAGAGGGCATTACAGCTAGCTCTCCTCACTTTCACAAAGACTCAGAATTATGTATATCTTCACAAATAAGACAATTTTTAGCTTCGCGAATTTTTGTACGGTTTTAACGGCATGAAAAACGTAACGGCCGTCTAGTTTCCTGCTCAAGAATCCCCCCTCCGACGAGCTAACCTTTGGCTATGCAAGCATGCCGCGCAGTGGGAAAACTAGACACCCATCCACTTTTGCTGCCAGGACAGTTTTAGAGTCCCTGTAAGCTCTGAAGCCTTCTGGTAGTGTAGCGAGTGGGTGGTTTAAGGGGTTGAGAATTTTAATTTTCATCCCTCACTCGACAACATCTCGAGCGTATGTTACACTTTGCTGAAATTTGTTATCTTCAAGAGTCTTATGTAATGTATAATTCCAGGATCTAGCTGCTGGTTTTAAACCAAATATGCTTCTTCTTAACATACCTTAGAACCGATTTCAAAGCCCGGAGGTGGTTTCATATAATTGGTTTCTTCAAGCTTTCCTTTAAGAAATGCAGTCTTTGCATCAAGATGGTGTACGATCATTTTGCTTTTTGCTGCAACTGATAATAAAGTTCTAAATGTTGTTTGCATTACAACTGGTGCAAAAATTTCATCGTAGCCAGGACCGTATTTCTGTGAAAAGCCTTGAGCAACAAATCTTGCTTTATATCTTTGTATTTTACCATCAAGTCCAGTCTTAAGTTTGAATATCCACTTTCCACCAATCGCCTTTTTCCCGGGTGGAAAATCAACGAAGTTCCAAGTGCCATTTTCTTCATGTGAGTTGATTTCTTCTTGCATTGCAGACATCCACTGTTGCTTTTCATTAAATTCAATTGCTTCAATGTAGTTAGTAGGTTCGTCAATTTCTTTTGTGGCTTTGATTTCTTCATATAGACGCTTAGGAGGGACACCTTTGGTTGATCGACTTGAAATGGATAAACAGATTGCAATGGATAAACAGATTTGGCCTAGCACAGTGCAAATAAAAAAATTTGTCTCTCAAAAAAAAAAACGAAGAGCCTCCGAACCAAATTGCAATAACATAAAACCGGTTTCTCCCATTCCCATTTCCTCATTTCCCCATTCTCTTTCTACAACAACAACATTAACTTTCAAACAAAAAAAATTCTCATTATATTACCAAAACACTGGTGGTCTACGTACAAAGCTCAATCAACTTCTTCTCAATACATCGTCCTGTCAATACGATATTTATACTTTTTGTGAAACTTGGCTTACTGATAAATATCATAATTCAGAATTATTTAACAATTTGAACTACTCTGTCTTTCGCAAAGATAGATGCCAAGAAAAAAACAATTTAACAAGAGGCGGCGGTGTATTAATTGCAGTCAGTTCATCATTCTCCTGCTATGAAATCAAACTTAATTCTACAACAACAATTCATGATGTCGATCAACTTGCTGTGCGAGTTTTAATAAATAAATATTGCGATATTACTATATTATTAAGTTATATACCACCAGGTAGTTCCCTTGAATTATTTAAAATTCATATTGATAATTGTCGTTCTGTTATTACAAGTTTAAATAGTAATCAACATACAATCATACTTGGTGATTTCAATTTAGGTAATATAAATTGGGTCTGGGACCCTGATGAGTCATGTCTTTTTCCTTTCAACGTAATTAACGAATGTGAATATGAGTTAACAGACTCTTTTTCTGAATGTAATCTTACACAAATAAATAATATTAAAAATAGTCGAAACCGTATTCTTGACCTAATCTTTATTGATAAGGAATTCTTAGCCGATATTAAACAATGTACTAGTCCTATTTTTGAAAACAGCATCCATCATATTGCGCTAAGTTTACAATTTAGTATATATGATTATTTGAAACCTGTAATGGGAAAGAAAATGAAATATGATTACAAAAAAGCTAATTTTGATGAAATAAATAATTTCATTTGTTCCCAAAATAGCTATCCAAAGTAATTCTAAGCCCCCGTGGTACAATACGCGACTCAGCAATCTAAATAATAAAAAAAACAAATCTTATAAATTATTTCGGAATTCAACTGAAAATGTAGTTCTGCGTTGTAATTATCTTCGCCTTCAAAAAGAATTCGATGTTTTAAACAAATTTTTGTATAAAGACTATTTAATTCGCACTGAATCTAACTTTAAACAGAACAGCAAATGTTTTTGGAGTTTTATTAACACAAAAAAATACTCTAATGGGATACTTAATTGCATGCAGTACTCAGGGACAACATCTTCCAATACAGCCACTATTTGCAACCTCTTCGCTAGCTTTTTTAATTCAGTTTACTCACCAATATTAGTTCCTCGCAACTATTCATCTAATGCGTGTCATAATTCAATTAGCATCGGTCACTTATGTTTAAGTAACATAGATGTTGAGTCAGCCTTAAACGGTCTAAATGGGGATAAACAGCCTGGACCTGATGGCATTCCACCAATCATACTAAAAAATTGCGTGAGCGCTCTTTCGGAACCATTAACTCTATTGTTTAATGCTTCTCTTGAAAAGGGTATTTTCTTGGAGGATTGGAAAACTTCTTATATAATTCCCATTCATAAATCTGGGTCTAAACAAGATGTTTCTAATTACCGGCCAATCAGTAAATTGTCTACAATCCCCAAAGTTTTTGAAAAAATAGTCTACGATAAACTTACATTCTCTCTTAAAGAAATCATTTCTCCATTTCAACATGGGTTTGTTGCTGGAAAATCCACAACAACCAATCTTACGATTTTCTGCAATGAAATTATAAGAAACTTTGAAAATGGCTTTCAAACGGATGTCATATTCACTGACTTTTCAAAGGCATTCGACAGAGTTAACCATTTTATTTTATTAAAAGAACTGGAGACTATTGGATTCCACTCCAATATTTTAAAATGGTTCGGATCCTATTTGAAGGGTAGAACTCAATTTGTTCGAATGAACGATTTACTATCAGATGTCATTCATGTAACTTCAGGAGTACCACAAGGGAGTCACTTGGGACCCCTTCTATTCCTGTTGCTCATAAATGACATCCCTGATTTCATAAAAAATGCCTTTTGCCTAATGTTTGCTGCTGACATTAAAATCTTCCGTTGCATTAAAACACAAAATGATTGCCTTCTTCTTCAAAAAGATCTACTCCACTTATCTAAGTGGTGCGATAATAACCAGCTTTTCTTAAACGTCTCCAAATGTCAAGCATTAAGTTTTTCTCGTAGCCCGTCACCGATAGAATTTGAATATGAAATTGAAAGCTTAAAACTCTCAAAAATCCAAGAAAAGAAAGACCTGGGAATTATCTTTGACTCGAAACTTAGCTTTACTCCGCATATTGATTTTATAGTTTCTAAAGCTAATTCTATGCTTGGCTTTGTGTGCCGTAACTCAAAAGAATTTACAGATCCTTTTACTTTGCTGTCACTTTTGTATGCGTATGTAAGATCCTCCTTAGAGTATTGCAGTGTAATTTGGAACCCTTTCTATAATGTTCATTCTACGAGAATTGAAAACATTCAAAAGAAGTTCTCGCGAATTGTAGTTTACCGTCTTAACTGGAATATTCAAATGCCTTCGTATAAAACTAGATGCCAACTTCTAGGCTTGCAGTCTCTCGAAACTCGCCGTACATATTTCTCAATTGTCTTTATACGTGATATTGTTACATCTCGTATTAATTGCCCCCAACTTTTGTCTCTTGTTAAAGTGTATGCTCCGTCTAGATGGGTACGAATTCCTTATCTGTTCCATGAATCTTTTCACCGAGTAAATTACGGATTAAATGAACCTCTAACAAGATGTATTAGAGAATCTAATAAGATTTGTAGTCATATTGATTTTTTTCTCAAGTAAGTCGAGACACTTTTAAAAAACATTTAATGTTCATTTTAACGATATTACAACCTGGTGGTTAAGTTTAAAAAACATTATATTTTATATTTTTCTATTAGTTTTTCATAAATTTATTCAAAATATATATAATTCAGTAGTCTTTATGATTATATATTAAGTGTGTAATCTAATTGATGAAATGAAATAAAAAATTAAAAAATAAAAATAAATACGTACCTTAGGTGTTTGAACTTCCTTTAATTCACTTTTTCTGTTTTAACTATTCATTTTCTTGATCTTGATTATTTTCTTGTCTTGAATTCTTTTCTTGCTTTGGATTATTTTCTTGTCTTAAATTATTTTCTTGCTTTGGTTTTGAAATGTTAACAACTTCATTTTTCATATTAAAATTTGAGCAGAAGCGTGAATCTCAGCTTTTGATAGCCTTTTGAGCATTCTTGTCAAAGCATCTGTATGCTTTAGAGTTTTTATCATATCCTAACAATAAAGCGTCAATTCCTTTGTTATCGAGCTTTCTTCGTTTCAAATCAGGTACATGGACAAAACATTTTGAGCCAAATACTTAAAATTGTTCAATTTTTGGTTTAAATCCGTTTCATAGTTCAAAAGGTGTCACATCCGATGTTCTTGTAATTACTCTGTTTTGAATTAAATTTGCGGTTGATATTGCTTCACCCCAAAAACTGTAAGGTAGTTCTGCATCTATCAACATACAACGTCCCATTTCAATTAATGTCCTGTTCTTTCTTTCAGCTTTACCATTTTTTTGAGGACTATAATCTGCCGTGAGTTGTTGCTGTGTTCCTTCAGTTTTTAAAAAAAATTTGAGAGACTTGCACTGGTGTATTCACAACCTCAATCAGACCTGAATACTTTTGGTCTTCGAGAAAATCGTTTGCAGAACTTTACAAATTGCCTTATGGTATCTTCAACTTCATCTTTATTCTTATCTAAACGAATTATAGTGAAAGCTGAATAATCATCTGTCACGATATATCGCTTTCCAGCATAAGTAGGAGTTTGTATAGGACCGCATACGTCTGTGTGAATCAAGTCTAATCGTGAGGTCGACTTAGAAAAAGATTCCTTTGGAAATGGCAATCTAGTCATCTTCCCTTTTAATCAAACGTCACACTCTTCTTTAATACCACAGTCAACAATGTGCAAACACTTGATCAATTCCTTCTTAAACATTTTTCGAATCGCATTTGGATCCCAATGACCCATTCTTCGATGCAATTGATGAATGCAGTTGTTATTATGTTCAAGGACAGTGCACACTCTATTCTTTCACAAGAAAAATAAAGAACCTACCGAATCTGCAACACCAATAAATCTTACCTTCGAGTTCGATTTTACAAAGGTTGTTATCAAACTCAACACGCATGCCTTCTTTTGTCTGACCGATAGTAGATTGTTAGTCAGATCAGGTGCAAAAAGAACTTCAGTTGCTCTTTCTTGATGTACATTTCCTTTTTCATTAATAAAAATTAACAAACCTGTGACAATTCCATAAACTTCTGTTGAATCACCATTCGCTAGTGTAACTGAGCTCTTGTAGCTCTTATAAATGTTCCTAAAAAAAACTTTCATGTTTAGCAACGTGTCGTGTTGCCCCAGAATCAATGATCCATCCTGACCTTTCTCCTTGTTCTTGACCAAAACAAAAAAGAAAATGGTTGCTGTCATCGCTAGGCTTGGTTTTTACTCAGCAATAACACGTTGTTGAACTAAGCCGAATGTAATTTCTTCTTGTTTCCGCGATTCAATAGAAGTTACCAAAGCATCATAACTTGGTGGTAAACTGCTCATTAGCATCGCTGCACTCCATGTATCAGAAAGAACTTCTTCGCCAAGGTTACTTAACTTGGTGAAAAAATTTTGCATTTTGCTTATGTGTGCCCTTGCATCACATCCTTCTCCCAGTCTCAAAGAACAAATCGATCTCATTAAAAATACCTTGTTTGAAAACGAATTTTCTTAATGATAGGTCCTTAAAGCGCTCCATGTGATTTTGCTGTTTTATGATTGCGAATATGAGCCAGTTGATCGTCATCAATAGATAATCCTATGGTTCCTCTGGCCTCATCATCTAGAATTTCCCATTCATCAATCTCTTTTTGGTTTGTTACTACCCCCTCAGTAGTAATTGGTGTTGGCTTGTCTTCTATGGTCGTCTTCCATTCTGAACTTCCATGTTGCATAATTCGTGTTGTTAGGCTTAACGAATTTCGTTGCTTCGGCCATAATTTATTTTAAAATATTATCTTTAAAATTGCTTTAGAATTCTTTATTTATTTCAATGGATAAGTTTTTTTTAATAAAGAGAAATGTGTAGATCAAAGATCAAAGTAAAGTATGTGGTATATATTGAACGTATAGTACATTCTCCAACATATTTGACACCAAAAAATAGAATGCACGACTGGGTCGCACGGACTTGCTCTTAGGGTCAACGTTGCTGTGGACGTTTAAGCTTCTTATATAAAGTTTTTAAAAATAAATAATTTTATAAGTAATATAAAAATTACATTCATTACTAAAATGACATAAACAACTTCTTAAATTGTTTTGAGCTCCAAACAAATTATGCCATTTAAATTTATTAAGAAAGATACATTTTTAGAAAAAAATATTTGAAAATCGTTAGAGCCCTTTTTAAAAAATATTTTTTTATATTTAAAAATTCTCAAAAATTTTTCAAAAAATAGGTAAAGGTATGCTATTTTCAAGATGTATTATTGCACATCTGAAACCAAAATTAAAAAAAAATACATTGACCCGTTTTCGAAAAATGGATTTTTCAATAAAAAAGATATTTTAAAAACCGAAAAATTAAGTTTTTTAACATTTTGATATCTAATAAAATATAAGGTTATTAAGAAGCTTCCGTATAAAAAAAAATCATCAAAATTGGTTGAGTCGCTTAAGAGAAAGTCAAAAAACGGTTCTATAGGAGGTACCTACCGGTAGTGGAATTTTTACCAACATTTCTTTTATTCCAAATGTGTAACCCTACTAACAAAAGGAGACATACAAATTTTAATCAATATCGTTACAGCCGTTTTTGAAAAAAGTTAACTTTTTTTTATGGTTGTATGACAGGCACCGTTAGATAGAGAGATAGATAACAAAAAAATTGGTACAATATTAACTTACTTACTTACTTTACATTAAAATTTTAAATTAAATGACAACAACTTATTAAGTCGCCTGCCAGGTTAAAGCGTTTTAAGATATATATATATAGCTTAAGCTTACGATGTTTTATGAATATTCATGAATAATTAAATTTCGATAACTTAGTGCATGTTTAAGGAAGTTGTATAGTTTAGGATGACCAGAGGAACAAATGAAACAAATACTAAACCACTGAACTAAAAAACTTATATTTAACATTTTGTTGTTCTTTTGTACCGATCGGTAAAAATAAAGTTATACATAAAAACTGTGTCATCTTTCGATTGATGGCGTAAAATATCATTAGTATTTGTAAAGTACATAATACATAGTATACTAAATATAAATATGAGGTACTAAAATTAGCATAAGCGAATATGCAGGGAGATGAATAAAGGGGTACATTTTATGTTCATTGTATGATTCTTCATACAGTATATTCCTTATAGATTTAACCCTCCTTAAAACAAATCGTCCTCGATTTGCACACATGTACATACATTAGCTTTTTTTACAGTTCTCTAAAAAAAATCATTTTAAATAGCAATCATTTTTATAAAATTCAAAATTCATCGAGTTTTACAAATTATAAATTAAAATAATTTAATTATTTACTTAAGTACATATGTCTTGAAAAGAAATAATTCATATTATATATATACATTTTAAAAACATACATAGAAAATATTATAACTACAAGAGAAATTTTAAATAATAAATAAGACTGTGACTGAACGAAAATCCAAAAGGTTCAAGCAATATGACTATTCGTACGGAATTCTTGAAATTTGAAGATTTTCTAAGTCTCTTATAATGTATCTGTCATTACTTAAACATTTAACAATTTCGTATGGCCCTTTATATTTAGGTATGAGCTTTTTATTTACACCAGGAATGTTAAAGACTTTTTTTATTATGACGTAGTCACCATTCTTGTAAGAGTATGGAGTTTTGTGTCGTTTGTCAAAATATTGTTTATTAGGAAGCTGACTTTGAATGATTTTCTTTTGTGAAGCACTACGTCGAACTACCTCTAAGCTTCTTGGTTCTTCAGTTATTATATTGTTAACTAGATGATCTCGAATCTTATCGCAAACTTCACCCTTCTGAGTTACACCAAATAAAAGTATACTGGGACACGAACCAGTGCTCATATTTTCAACGTTATTTAGAGCATATTCAACTTTGCCTAAATACTTTGTCCATTCGTCAGGCTCAATTTCGCTCTCTTTTGCTAGCATTGGAGTAATACTCCTATTAATCCTCTCTAATTCTCCATTGGATTGAGGTCAACATGTGGCAATTTTAATGTGTTGTACCGCAAAAATTTGAGAAAACCTCAGACGTGAAACAGCTTCCTCTGTCTGAAACTATTCGAGTTGGATTGCTTTAGTTAGAAAAGTATGATTCTAAACACTTTAAAACTTCTTTTGTGCTAGTGTTTTTTGCTGCATAAAGTTTGGTGTACTTAGTAAATCTATCAACAACTAAAAATATAAATTTTCTAAGGTTTCTGCCTGATGAAGGCAAGGGACCATAGTGGTCGAAATAAACAGTCTCAAAAGCTTTATCACCCTTGGGTATACTATAAAGTATACTATACTCCTTTTTACCTGTCTGTGTTGAGAAATGAATGCACTTTAAGCAGTTGCTTATGTAGCCTTTTATTTTAGGCTTCATGAATGGAAGCCAGTAAGTTTTCTTTAAGAAATCATAGCTTTTCTCAACACCAACGTGGCACAAAGCATCATGGTGAGTCTGTATCACGTTCCTTTCCATTTGTGTTGGTACATAAAACAAAACCTTATTGTTAATTTTACGGTAAACAAGACCATTGATCAACTCATAAGAAGGACTTTCTCTTTCCTCAAGCATAGTTACTAAACGTTTTAAAACAACATCTCTCTGCTGTGAAGCTGCAAGCGCAAACTCAAATGACTCATGCCCCATTCTTTTTCCATCTCGATGTTCAATAGAATACTCAAAATCTTGATGCTCTAGAGCCCACCGCGATATTCTGGGATTTAAAAGTATTTTGCTCAGAGTCAGTGTTAGAGACTTGCAGTCAGTTACGATTTTAAATTTAATGCCAACTAAATAGATCCTAACTCGTCTAAGGGCAGACACTATTGCTAATGTCTCAAGTTCATAAGAGTGAAATCTAGATTCTTGGACTGTAGCCGGATGAAAAAGCTTGTCTTCTTGACACTGTAGTAATACTGCTCCGAATCCCAAACTGCTTGCGTCACAGTGGAGCTCGGTTTCCAAGTTCGGATTATAAATTCGCAATAAAGGTGCATTTAACAGCATTATTTTAAGTGTTTCAAAAATGGACAAGTGTTTTTCGTCGATAACAAATCTTGTTTTAAGAGATCATAAAGCGGTTTTGAAATGATGGAAAAATCTTTACCAAAAAAGAGTGCAAAGATTTCGAATTTGTAGGTGTTGGAAATTCTATTACTGCACGTAATCCACCTGCATTTGGACCAATCCCTTCTGCTGACACTTCATATCCCAAATAGGTTATTTTTTATAACATGAAAAAACATTTATCTAGACGTAGTTGCAAATTGTGCATATCTACAATACGCAGATCCTGTTCTAAAATTTCGAAATGCTCGCCTTTTGTTATTGAAGCAATGAAAAGGTCATCTATATAGATCAAAAGTTTTCCTGCTTTGATAAGGTCTTTAAAAATTATATTAATGTACATTTGAATCACTGCAGAAGCATTTTTGAGCCCAAAAGGCATACGCAAATATTCAAATTGCCCTAAGGGCGTCACAAATGCAGTATATTTCACCGATTCTGATGACATTTTTACGTGGTGGAATGCACTTTTGAAATCCAGAAGGGAAGGAAAAATATTTTTTTTCCACGCAAAGTGTCCAAATGGTCCTCTATCAAAGGAAGTAGAAAGTTGTCTTAAGTTGTGATCTTATTCAATTCTCGGAAATCAATACATAACCTCAATTCCCCGGACTTCTTTTTTACTAGCACAATTGGTGATGCAAAGGGAGAGTTACTTTCACTTACTTACTTACTTGAGGTGGCGCTTACAATCCAGGATGGATTACGGCCTCAACCAACATGCCTCTCCAGCCAGCTCTGTCCTTAAATAGCCGCCTCCAGTTACGCACGCCAAGTTGGTTGAGGTCGTTCTCCACTTGTGTGCGCCACCTGTTACGCGGTCTCCCTCTGCTGTGTACACCATCAGGGTTGGATTCGAAGACTCGTCGGGCTGGTGCGTTGATGTCCATACGCTCCACGTGTCCTAGCCATCTCAGCCGCTGTATTTTCAGCCCTTAAAGCTCGTCGTTGAATCTTCTTCTCCATACACCTTCGATACACACAGGACCAAAAATCACTCGAAGAATCTTTCTCTCAAAGCAACCAAGCTAATTTTCATCCGAATCTTTTAACGCCCATGCTTCTGCCCCATATAGCAGGACCGGGATGATTAAGGTCTTGTATAGCGTTTCCTTGGATCTATGAGAGAAGACTCTACTACTTAAATGCCTCCTCAGCCCGAAGAAACAGCGATTGGCAAGAGTAATTTTTCGTTTGATCTCTTCACTGATGTCGTTGTTTGAGTTTATAGTGGATCCCAGGTAGACAAAGTCCTTGACTGCTTCGAAGTTATAACTACCCATCGTGATGTTTTGGCCGAGTCGACGATGTTGAGTTTCCCTTCTCGTTGATAGCATATACTTCGTTTTGTCTTCATTTACAGCCAACCCCATTTTTTCAGCCTCCGATTTAATACTGGC
This sequence comes from Meliscaeva auricollis, assembly GCA_948107695.1. Lineage (NCBI taxonomy): Eukaryota > Metazoa > Arthropoda > Insecta > Diptera > Syrphidae > Meliscaeva > Meliscaeva auricollis. Next base: position 50,125,740 of record OX403617.1, on the reverse strand, counting down.
AAATGCACCAACCACAGCTCGCTTTGTTCTACTGATTATGTCTATGTCATCTGCATAAACAAGTTGAAAGGACTTTTGAAAAATTGTACCAGTGGTGTTGACGTGTGATCTGCGTACAACTGCTTCAAGAACGATGTTAAATAGGTTGCATGATAACGCGTCGCCTTGTCTCAGACCTTTCTCAACATCAAACGGTTCAGAGGTGTTCTTACCGACTTTGACGGAGCAGCGATATTTTGTCCATTGTCATCCTGCACAAGCGGACGAGTTTGGCAGGGATGCCGAGATATGACATGGCTCTGTATAACTCGTCTCTATTCACGCTATCATACGCGACTTTGAAATCGATGAAGAGGTGGTGTGTATCGATCTGGAATTCCCGGGTTTTTTCCAAAATCTGTCGGAGTGTGAACATTTGATCGACTGCTGACTTGCCTGGCCTAAAACCACACTGATAGGGGCCAATCAGATCGTTGACAAGAGGTTTTAGGCGATCACACAGTATCGACGACAGGATTTTGTATGCGACGTTTAGGAGGCTAATTCCTCTGTAGTTGGTACATGTCAAAGCGTCTCCTTTTTTTGTGGATGGGGCACACTATGCCAAGGTTCCATTCATTGGGCCATGCTTTCATCCGAACAGATTCTACAGATGAGTTGGTGCATACTCCCTACTAACCCATCTCCTGCTGCTTTGAACAATTCGGCTGATAAACCATCCGCACCAGCATCCTTATACGACTTAAGTTTGGTAATCGCTAAGCGCACTTCATCTAGGTCAGGTGGACGGAATTGTTGACCATCGTCGTCCAATTAAATGAAATAACAGCGGAATGCCGTTCAGGAGTCTAGAAAAATGTTCCTTCCAGATCCTCAGCACTGACTGTGTGTCTACTACCATATTTCCACTATCATCTCGGCAGGCTTCTGTTCTGGCCTTGTAACATTGGGTAGATCTTCTTACCCTTTGGTAGAATTTTCGAACGTCACCCCTGCCAGTACAATCCTCAATAGACTCGACCGCCCGCTTCTCGTGCTCTCTCTTTTTCTTCCTGAGAAGTCGGCGTTCCTCGCTTCTTTTTTGCCCGTAGAGCTCTCGGGCTGCTCTCTCAGCGGCTCTGGTTCTTGTTTTCAGCATTGCCTGATAGGCCTCGTTCTTAGCTGCATGCAAACCAGGAGTTTTGTTGTGGTCGCCAGCACATTAGTCGCGGCACTACTGATGTTCACAAAGGGTAGTTATGCGCAATCAAGAGGACACAGGCGTCCACAGGTTTTTCACAAAATCGGCCTCTGACTACCAACTCCTACTCTCACTCCAAGCGGTGAACATCGGGTGCCTAGTACCTCAGCTGGAGATAAGGAATGATCCTTGTGGAAGGCTTTTGGGGGCAGCAGACGAGAGAGGGGGGAGGATTGTTTTCACTAAGGCATTCCTCCTTTCATCAAGAGGGCAGCGGAGGAATTCCCCAGATGGAATCAACGGTGGCGTCTACAGTTCCAGTTAGGCTGAACTACTTGGTGAACACCTTATACGGGCTACTACGACATATTCGGAGCGCAGGCCGATAAGGAGCGGTTCTAACCGGCTCCTCACTCTTGGAGTTAACTAAGAGTCTGGTCCTCCAGGTTGGGGGTTGTGCGTCGGAGTAACTTCTCTACCACGGAAAAAAAATAGTTCCGAAACAACAACATGCCTCGGATACGGAGTTACTTTCACGAATTACTTTATTTTGGAGCAAATCATCTAAGATGGTTTGTAATTCCTGCTTATGCGCGTAAGGCAGCCGTCTAGGAGCACAATTAAAAATTTTATTTGCGTCTGTCAGAATAATTTTCATATCAAAATGTTCACTATATTTTAACGAAACTCGACTATTTACGTTTGAATTATATTTGTCTGAAACACTCTTGGTTACGATTTCAATTATTTTACTTTTATCTTCAAAATTCAAGTCTTCATTAATGTTTAAGTTGATATTACCGCGGTCGTTACACGTGTCAATATTTAGAATTTCTTTCATCTCTGTGTCATAATCGTTCTTTTTTACACTTTCACAGAAATTAGTTTCTTCATTTTCTAATGGTAATTTATTGTTGCAAGAAATCTCTACCTAAAATTATCACATTTTTCATCGTATCATTTTTGACTACATATAAGCTTAAACTAACATGCATATTATCAATTTTAGTTTTACATAAAACCTTACCAAACATAACTAATTTACTATTGTTGATGCCATTGAAGTCTTGAAGTAAAGTTTCTAAAGCTGTCGTCAAATATGCTGGAACATATTTTGGTTTTATCAGACTAATAGGGCTGCCAGTGTCTATGATCGTCATCGCTCTCATTGTTGAAGCGGCTGCTCCATAATCGTTGTTTACGAACTCATATTCAAAGATTCCATGAAAGTCCCTCAGAAACGATGGTTGTTTGTTTAATGACTCATTATTCTGAAGCATCAGCACTGTTGGTGATTGTGGAGAATCTTTGATAACATGACCGATTTTCCCACAACGAAAACAGGTACCTCTCTCTCTTCGTCGCTTAGGGCTTCGTCATTGCAATTGAAGCATCTTAAGGTCTGATTGCTTCGTACGTGAGTTGTTCTCGCTTGCGCAGTAGACTTGGTGTAGTGTGTCGTTGTCTGAAATTCTGCTCTCATTTTCTCGTATTTTCTCAGGGCGACTTTTAACTCAGAGAGAGTGTTAGCTGTAAGCAGAATTTGTTTATTAACCATTGAATCGGGTATACCTTTGATGACGTAGTTGATGAGATCTTGCTCCTCCAAGTCGGCTGCACTTGCTTTTTCCTGCATACTTAGTACGTATTGTTGGTAATTTTCGTCTTTTTGTTTTCTTCGGTTACGTAGTGCATTATGAACGTCAGAAGCTGTAGAATTCTGATGGAATGGAAAGGTTTCTCTTTTTCTCTGAAACTCACACTCTCAGTTTTTGTGGTCGTTTCCAATGGACCATGAAGTTCAGCAATTCTCCTCTGTAGGTCTCGAATTTCTTCTTTCCTCCTCACGACTTCTCTCAAAGTCTCCAGCTGCTGCATCACAAGTCTGTTCTCCTCTTCAAGCTCTGATGTGCCATCGTTGTCGTTGCTTATTTCGTCGAGAATGGGAAAAAAATTTCAATTTGTGCACTAGTGAGTTGTTCAATTGCTTGTTCCAAACGAATCTTAAGAGCTGGTTTCAGTCCACTTGTAAGTAAATTCATTTCACTCAGCTTGTCTTTTAACTGAGGTACAGTCGCCATTTGAAAGAACCTCACTGTGCGCTCTGTCATCTTATGATGCGTAGATTTTAATTTCAATGTTTTTAATATTTTGTTGACTTAATAATTTAAGTTTTGCGTACTATATGCAAACACTTAACACATAACATAAAGTTCAAAATGATTTCGTAAATTTCATAAGCTTGACATAAAATAACACCCTTAGGACTTGGGTACAGTAATCCACTTCTGATTTTATTGTAGGATGACCAGAGGAACAAATGAAACAAATAGTTCTTTAATCGACTGAGAGGAATCAGCCTCCTAAACGTTGCATACAAAATCATGTCGTCTAAGTTGTGTGATTGCTTAAAACCTTTGTCACGATCTGATTGGCCCCTATCAGCGTGATTTAAGGTCAGGCAAATCAACAGTCGATCAAATGTTCACACTACAACAGATTTTGGAAAAAAAACTGGGAATTCAAGATCCATACAAACCACCTTTGTATCCATTTAACGTAAGGTTGTGTTTTATTTTTGGAATGTACCTAATCAACAGAAGAGTTGGTTATTCAGGGTTACATCATAAGACAATTAAAGAAAAATGAAAATTTTTGTCACAGGGTGACAATTTTATCGATTTTTTTTAATGTCTATAATTTTGAAAACAAGTGACGTAGATTTTTCTAATTTTTTTTAATCACCCCTAGCCTATTACCCCTTTTCAAATTGAATTTGGGGATTCTTAAAAGAAAAAACAAAATGTGGTAGGGCTTGGGTGAAAATCTTCGACAACTATTACAATGTGTTGCAGTGAAAATACTTGCACGGAGACCCAATAGAATTTGCTGGGCTTTTTGAACTGAACAAGATAGCATAATTAAAACTGTCCATAATATATTATATAATATATTATACCCCCAAAATCTCATTTTAGGGCTAAAAAACCGTTCTTTTTTGAAATTTGAATATACAAATCCAAAAGTTTGCCATTTCTCAACCGATTTAATTTTTTTAAACTTCTGTAAAAAGAAGAGAACTATACTATTTTAACAATATACTGCCTGTCTTGTCAAGAAAATAATACTCTTTGAGTCAAAAGAATTTCGAAATTCTGATGTTTTTTCTCGTTTCGTCATTTTCAACAACATATTTCTCTGGAAGGCTATTCTATTTCACGTAAAATAAAATTAATTTGAAGAAAAAATATTGAAAAATTACCGAGTTATTCAAACTTCGAATCCATTAATTCAAAATTCTGTGAGCAAATAAAGTGACGGTTTTAATCCTATTTTAGGGAGAGAGAGGCGTTCATTCCTATTTTGTAGAGAGAGAACGTAGGTCGTTGATTTACTTTACGTAACTCAATCACTATCGTCTCGATTATTGAGAGCGACAGATACTCTTAAACGGTGTTAGAAATATACTCGGCTGTCGTAAATCATAATTTACATTGTTTTATTTGTGTCTGAAGGTCACTTTTATTCAATTAATAGTTAGTTTTATCTTTTTGAGCACATTTAAATAAGAAAATAAATTTCAGACGATTACTTTTTAGCTTTCGTCCAAATGCGATAATTTTGACGACAGTGCTATGATAATAATCGACTTACGGAAAGCTTATTTTCAATCGTTGAAACGATATCGTCTAGAGTCTAGACGATAGTGTGTAAACCATCGTATTAAAGATATCGTTTGGCGATAATCCAATGACGGAATGATCCCCCTTTGGTAGAATTTGTTGGCCATATTGAACTTTTTACTATTTTTACAATTTTTTTTCTAATATTTTAATATTTTTTTTTTTAATTTTTAATTTTTTTTTTTTTTTTAAATGCTATTCAAATGAAAAATTGTACTAAAGTGGGTTTTGTATATCTTATTATAATCGCAGTTATGCTGCTCTTCCGTCATTTAGCATTAAGGATTTAATAAAACAACACATTTTTTTTTAAATAGCTTTTTCTTTCACCTCTCGCCACAAATCCACATACTAAACTCCATTTCAAAATAATATTATTAAATAAACTAAAAAAATCTTATAATCTTTAGTCCACTAAAATGAAGTCAAATTTTGCACGATTTGACTCAAAAAAGGCTTTTTGAAAGCATAACTTAACATAGTTTTGATAAATTTTCAGAAAAAACAAAAAAATAAAGATTAAATGATAATGATAAACCGTTATCAAAATAGGAAGAATGTAAAAAAAATTAAAAATTACCACATATATTTTGGGCTTTTATTGTACTATTTGTTATGTTTGAAAAATATAAATGCACACGTGTATGCATAACAAATAACGATTTATGGTAAATCATCATCTGACAGAACAAAAAAAGGTGTGTTACACCCTAAAATGAGATTTGGGGGTATATTGGAAATTTGTTGTATACCATTGTAACCGGTTTTACAAAACCTACAAAATATGCTAGGTCTCGGGGACAAGTGTATTTTTTTAGATATAATTTAATTTGACCTACAGTGGGGCAAAACATTCACCAAAACACAGATTTTAACATATTAATAGGAGTTAGTACATATTAAAACTTAAACAAATAGTTTCTGTAGTTTAAACTACAGAGTGGCGGTTATAAATATAAACTTACCAAAACATAAACAGCAAACGGCATAACCACGACAGCTACTAAAAGATCGGCTATCGCCAGCGATACAATGAAATAGTTGGTTACTGTCTGAAGCGAACGTTCCCGGCATACTGATAAAATAACTAAAACATTACCAAACAGCGTTAAGAATGGAAATAAAATCAGAATCAGCGCCCAATAATTGTGATAAACTGAAAATAAACGAAAAGATATACATATGTACATAAAATAGTATTCTGTTATATTCAAATAGTTTTTGTTTTTATTTTTAAATGTATACTCAGGAAGTTGGCTGAAAACAAAACATATATAGTTCATAAGAGACTGAGCACTTTTGTATGGGACGTAACACATAAAGGCATACGCCAAATGAAAGGACTCGATGAGTGTAACATTTTTTTTGTTTGAAAACAAGTCTGTATTTTGTGTACAGCATAGAGTACACATATCAATCTATCTATCTCTAGAGTGTATAGTAGGGAAAGTGCAGTGGAATTGGTGCATTTTATGCTGTTAGATACATCTATTTAAAAGAAGCGGAATTTTTGAAATAGAAGCACAAGCGGTTAAGCTTGAAGAATATCGAACACTGATTAAAAATTAAACAAAGCAATTAGTTGACCATACAACTGTTTTTGAATACGGCCATTCCAAGGCCGTTTATCTCACTGAAGAAGTAATATGTTTTCTTGAAACTTTGTGGTTGTTGAGAGCATTTTATAAAGTTATCGCCCTAGAAGCTTCATCAAAAAGTAATGCCAGTACAGTCATTGAGATAGAGAGATGGTAACGGGGAAGACGCGTGCTCCGTCTTTCCCTTTACCGTCTTTCAACTCAATAACTTTAGTGGTAGTTATTAGTTTTTGATGAGACTTCTGTGCCGGCCTAATGCCGGCCTTACACGACACAATATTATTGCGCAGTACTCAGTATTGTGCAATAATATTGACCGTGTAAGGGCTGTATTGCACAATATTTTCGGTTTGCACAATATATTGAGTGATATTAAAAAAGTTTAATATTTTCTTAAATTTTACTAAATATTTTGCGTTTCCACAACGATGCAGATAGAGAATAAGCAAAGAGTCGTGTAAGGACGAATCTTTTTCGCACAATATTTTTGAACAATATTATTGCACAATCATTAATATTTAAGTCGTGTAAGGCGGGCATAACATGACACAATATTATTGCGCGCAATACTCATTGTTGGGATGCGGTATTGATCCCGGTAATTATACAGAAAAAAAAAATGATAGAAATGATAAGACACAATTAATTTTAGTCTAAAATCAATTTATTAATATGACTATGTTTTCTAACAATTGGTGATATAAGTTCTTACCTCGAGGAGTGTTAAAAAGAAAAGAGGAAGTTTATAAAGTTAAGAGAACACATTAAGGGTCGTTTTTGTAGCTAATAAAAGTTTACATGTGTAAGTTAAACTGCCCCCTGTGGTTTCATAAAGAAATTAATGTTTAAGTTGACAACAAATTAGATTCGAAATATAATATGATAAGGTAGTTTTTTGGCGTAAGCATTACCGCCCGCCTTGCAGTAATATAGCTGCAAAAATTCAAGATTCAATATTGAAAACTAATCCCTATATCTGAAATTCTATTCAGATCGCAAACCATTTAATTTTCCGAAGGGGTTTCACTCACTCCGGAGGAAGGAATGTTAGTAGGGGAAAAGCTAAACTATCCTTAAAGAAAATATATAATGATTTTAAATATTCAAATAATATGTATACAAAAAAAATAATTATAATATGGATAGTATAATTAGTAATTATTTAGTAACATGTATAAAACATACATATATAAAAATAAAGACATTATTAAATACGTATACTTGAAAATGTTTAAGTGCAATTCATGAATATATTCAATTTTTTTTTTTTTTTTATATGTAAGTATAAATAGTTGCAGATAAAGATGAATAAAATCGAAACACAATGATTGTATTATTCAGTAGTAGGAATAATAATACATAACTTGACTATTGGTCTAGTTATTTCACCTTGCTGTGTCAGAATCCAAGCTACACGTACCTTCCGTCGTTGCCTGGAAAGACGTTCGTAACACGACCCAACCGCCACTCATTTGGTGGTACATTTTCTTTTCTTACCACAACAATATCTCCAGCTTCTATGTCCCGCTGAGGAAACTTCCACTCATATCTCTTATGCAATTCTTTGAGGTATTCCTCCTTCCATCTTTTGCAAAATGTTTGATGAAGAAATTTAAGCTTTTCCCACCGATTTACTTAAGAGATAGGACTTTCTTGAATATTTGGTTCAGGTGTAGACAAAAGTGGTCTTCCAATAAGGAAGTGACCTAGAGTGAGGGAGAGATTGTCGAATGGATTTTCAGTTATTGCACTGATTGGACGGGAATTTAGACATGATTCGATGCGGCATAGAAGTGTTGTAAATTCTTCGAAGGTGTACTTGTAAGAGGTAGCAATCTTTTTAAAGTGAGTCTTAAAGCTTTTAACTCCTGCCTCCCACAGACCGCCCATGTGAGGAGCGCCAGGTGGAATAAAATGCCAAGATGGCCAATTGTTATAAAAATTACAAAATTGTGAAGCTGATTCCTTGAGACTGGTCTCAAAATCTTCTCTTAGAGTTCGATTAGCTCCAACGAAGTTTGTTCCGTTGTTGGAATAAATATCACTCGGAAGACCCCTTCTTCCAATAAATCAATGAAAGGCAGCCAAAAATGAAGCAGTGGATAGCTCTGTGGTTCCTTCTAAATGTATGGCCTTTGTACAAAAGCATACAAAAACGAAAACATAGCCTTTCGTTATCCGACAGCTGCGTCCGAAATAAGTTTTGATCGAAAGGACCAGCGAAATCTATTCCAACTTTTTAAAATGGTTTTGAGAAGTCTGATCTTTCTGGGGGTAGAGCAGCCATAAGTTGTGAGCGTTGCTGTTTTTTGTGAATTAATTAAATTCTTAAGCTTAGGAACCCCATATTCTTGCCGAATTAAAACAAACATTAACTGATTGCCATGCAAAGTTGTCTCATGCATAAAATCTACAAGAAGTTTAGCAAAGAATTAGTTATATGGCAAAATAATTGGATACCTTTCAGTCCAGGACAGACTTGAGTTCACAAGTCGACCGTTGACTCTCATTACACCTTTGAAATCGAGAACTTAATTCAGTGTTAGGAGTTGACTTGATTTGGTGACTGATTGATTAGATTCCAAATTTTTGTATTCAGAAGGAAAATAGGTTTTTTGAGAAAGTATAGTGAGTCTTTCTTTTACAAAAAGGATCTCATTTCTCTAAATGTTCAAATCTCTATAAATTGGTTTATCCCTGAATCGTAGATTTGAGAGTGTGAAAAATCGAAATATATAGGATATTACTCTTAATGCTTTTGGAAAAGATGAAAATCTTTGAAGTATATCTTCAGGATCTTTTGTTGAGGTATGAAACGATTTCATAAGCTTAGACTCAGAGGTCAGCTTCGTTGACTTATGAACGAATGGAAGAAGGGTAAGGTATTTGATTGGTACGTAGCCAAATTGGACCATGCCACCACAGTTCATTGTCAAGAAGTTCACCAGGAGCCATCCCCCTAGTTGCCAAATCAGCCGGATTGTCGGCAGATGAAACGTGTCTCCACGGAACATCTCTACTCTTAATGAGGCTTGTTCGGTTGGCTACGAACATGGTGATTTTTCTAACCATGCAAGAACTATAGATGAGTCTGTCAATAAATAAATAGAAATTGTTTCGGTAGTGATTATACCTAATACATTTTTCATAAGTTTTGACAGGAGAACAGCACCACAGAGTTCCAATCTCGGCACTGAAATTGTATTAACAGGCGCTACTTTAGTTTTTGCGCATAAGAGTTGACATCTACTATTTCCAGTAGGATATATAACTCTCGCGAAAATAAGAGCTGTATACGTTACCCCAGAGGCATCACAAAACCCATGAATTTCAAATAGGACTCCAGGACCCATTCCTAGCCATCTAGGGATTTTTAGCCTTGAAATTTCAGCGAAAGTCTTTGTAAAAGATTCCCAAGCAGATAAAGAATGAGGTTTTAAGTTTTCATCCCACAGAGTTTTATTATCATCTTTGGTTTTATCCTTCCATATCTGCTGCATAAGAATTTTAGCTTCAATTAAGATTGGTGCAGTCCAACCCGCAGGTTCGAAAAGTTTGGCTATATGATACAAAACTTCTCGTGTAGTACAAGCAGTCGAAAAAGAAATGGGTTTTATTATAAATAATATGAATAACTTTTGGCATTCCAAAAAATTCCAAGAGTTTTAACAGAGCTTTGATCTGTTAAATTAAGGAAAAGGTCATTTAAAATGTGATCCTTTGGTATGTTATCTAATAGAGATTTATTATGGGCTGTCCATTTTCTTAGGACAAAATCAGCTGATGCGAGTATCGAAATTATTTCAGATTGTGCTTGAAGAGATTGCTCAATAGTGTCAGAGCCGGAAAGCAAATCATCAACATAGAAATCGTTGCGAAGCATTTTCGAACCTAAAGGATATCTTGATTCCTCGCTTCAACAAAGTGCGTATTGCCAAATAGGGTGCGCAGTTAACACCAAAAGTCACCGTTTTTAGTTCGAAATCTTCTATAGATTTGTCAGGTGACGTTCTGAAAAGAATTCTTTGAAATGAAGTCTGAGAAGGATGAATGAGTATCTGCCTATACATTTTGGCAATATCTGCATTAAAAACATATCGATATGTACGCCAACGAAGCATGAGGGAAAGTAAGTCTTGTTACAAGCTTGGACCGGTGTGAAGAACGTCATTTTGAGATGGATTCGAGGCATTAAAAACCACTCGCAGACGGGTTGTTCAACTTGCTGGTCTTACAACAGAGTGGTGAGGAAGATAATATGAAACAGTTTTACTATCTAGAGAGATTTCTTCAGAAGAAACCCTTTTCATATGACCAACATCTATATACTCTTGTATAACATTATTATATTCCGCTTCAAGCAGAGGTGTCTTTTTAAGTCGATTTTCTGAGGATATATAACGTTTTAAGCAGATATTTCTGGAGAGACCAAGCTGTATATCATGATGAAATTCATATTTGAAAGGCAGTTTAACAACATACCTACCATCAGGCTGTCGATAGGTCGATTCAGAATATAAATGTTAGCAGAAACGGTCTTCTGGCGAGATTAGTTTAGGAATAGAAATCTCTTCTAGTTCCCAAAAGCGTTTGATTTCGTCATCAAGTAAGACTTGATTGACAAAGGATGCAAATTTTGAAGACGTGGAATTATTTGGTTTTTGAAGGGAACCAGAAATAATCCAGCCAAAAATTGTATACTGTGCTATGAAGCCTTCATAGATGTCACGACGAAGTCCCTGTAGAATGATATTAGGATAAATATCTGCTCCTAAAAGTAGATCTATCCGTGACGATTTGTGGAAATTGGGTCGGCTAGCTGAATCCCAGAGAATTTTGATAGGTCCAAGAAATTCACTGCTTGCGATGGAAGTTTTCCTGTAGGGTTATCAACAACAAAGGCTTGAACCGGAAGTGTAGTAGCGTTGAAATTAGATCCCATTCTAAACTGGCATAACAATTTTGAAGTCGTTGCTAGGATTGCATTTACTCCAGAAATGGTTGCATTTGTAGAAGTGCAGTGAAGCTTTAAGTGGAACTGAGCAGCCTTTGAGATCAGAGTAATTTCTGACCCAGGGTCTATTAAAGCTCTGAGAATATTTTGTGCCTTGAGAAAACACATGTACTAAAGCTGTTGCTAAAAGAATTTGTTTTGATGACTTTGAAAAGTAAGAATTAACAGTTTGAGGGTTTGGTATGAAAGTGGGCTGTACATTATTGTGTTGTGAATCCGTATTTGGATTGGAATTTGAACTAGCAGTCAAGTCTTGACTTTTTCATTGTTTGGAGAACTAGTTGTTTGCAAATGCAAAAGCGTATAATGTCTCTTTTTACAATGGTTGCATGTAAAAAGGCTTTTACACTGATGTGTAGTATGAAAAATTGATAGACAATTAAAGCATGCTTTGTTTGTTCTTATAACATCAATTCTATTTAGAACTGATTTCTGCAAAAACGTAGGGCAAACGCGTAAGGAATGTTTACCTTTACAATCTAAACATTAATCTTTATTAACCTTGGCAAGATGCGCTTTTAATTTTCTCATTGGCCGTGTCTGTGGGACAGAAACGCACTGTTTAGGATTAGGAACACGAATATCACTAACTGTTTCAAGAACTTTGTATCGAGATACTAAAAACTTACTCATTGCTTCCCATGTTGGAATATCTGATGGAGTTTGTAAACTTGCTTCCCAAAGCGATAATGTTTTTTCAGGTAAACGACTTGAAACTAAAAATGTTAAAAACGAATCCCATGTCATCCGTTAAGGAAAATTTAGATACGATGCTATATGAGCATCGTCACGAGTTTTGTTTAAAAGATGAAAAAGCTTCTGAACTGGGCTTAGTTTTGGGTGCTTTGTGTAAACCGCGGTGAACATGTCACGGAACGTTGGCCACAAAAGATAATCACCGGAAAAATTACTAGAATCACAAGCAGGCAATGTTAAAGACCCATGCGAGGCATTTTCAGTTTGTTTGGCACGAGATCTTACCTGAAGCAGGACTTGTGACACACCCAAAGCAATATTTTCGATCTTATCTGAAGGAGATTCACCGCCACAAAGGAGGGCTAAATCTATTACTTGCGTTTAAAATAAATTCTAAGCACGAGAGATAAGTTTCGGTAGAAGTTTTGTACTTAGATTTCACTGCACTTAAATTCTCTTGAGATAATGGTTATCCGTGTTACGAACGCATATGCATATGAAGATTTCACATCTGTCCATAAACTAGTAAGCTCGTACTTACCTTGCTTCCTACGAATGAAGCGATAAGGTATTTCTATTAATTTCTTTAATATCCGCGAAATATTCAACCAAATTATCTGCACAAAAAATAAAATTTTCCATCTCAGACATTTTGTTTTTTATATTAATTTTTTACTAAATATAGTTTAAAGTTGTCAAATAACTAACTAATCTAAGACACGTATTAGACTTCGATTCTACCCTGCAACATGCAATCACTTTTCCTAGTCCTTTTCTTTTTTTAAATTTAATAAATTATATTTTCAAAAAATAAGAAGATGAATTTAACTTAATATGAATATGATCATAAATTTGCACAATAACAAAATCAAGCACGCGTACCTGTTTGTCGAGCTGATGATAAAAAACTGGTTATCGATTTATGAGACCTTGAAAAGATCGTGGTGAGTATCGCGCTGATGTGATCTTGCTGCGAATATCACACTAATGTAATCTTGCTGCGATCAGGTTAATGATGATAGGAGAGACTTTTATGATGACAAAGATGATAACGATGATAGAATGAAATGATGAATATGCAGATGAATGACTATGATGATGATGATTTTATGGTGATGATGAGGATGCTTATGAATATACTGATGATAATTATGGATTGATGATACTGAATATGATGCGAAACTGGTGTGGGGATCGCTGTTGAGATGACTTTATTTGTTACAGATGATCAATGAAATGATGTTTTTTATTGAAATTCGTATTATTTTTATCAGGTTTATTTTTTTTTTAAGATGAGATAAATGTTTTTCTCGTTGTTCAAATGTTTGCACGAGTGTGATGGAGCAGTCTTGCTGAGCAGAGCTGGACAATGATTTGGAACGAAGTTCCACGTTTTTCTCTTTCAGGCGCCAAACGAGTATATAAGTACTCTTATAAAATCGGAGATTATAGGACCATATGTTGGGATGCGGTATTGATCCCGGTAATTAGATAGAAAAAAAATGATAGAAATGATAAGACACAATTAATTTTAGTATAAAATCAATTTATTAATATGACTATGTTTTCTAACAATTGGTGACATAAGTTCTTACATCGAGGAGTGTTAAAAAGAAAAGAGGAAGTTTATAAAGTTAAGAGACCACAGGAAGGGTCGTTTTTGTAGCTAATAAAAGTTTACATGTGTAAGTTAAACTGCACCCTGTGGTTTCATAAAGAAATTAAAGTTTAAGTTGACAACAAATTAGATTCGGAATATAATATGATAAGGTAGTTTTTGGCGTAAACACTCATCATTGTGGAATAATATTGACAGTGTAAGGGCTGTATTGCACAATATTTTCGGTTTGCACAATATATTGAGTGATATCAAAAAAAATTAATATTTTCTGAATTTTTGCTCAATATTTTTCGTTTCCACAACAAGGCAGATACAGAATTAGCAAAGAGATATAGAAATATTGCGCAGTAATATTAAGTTGTGTGAGAACGACCCTTTTTGGCACAGTAATATTGTGTCGTGATAGATACATATATCTTTAAATTACTGCCAAACTAAAAGCTCTTCATTTTTGTAATCTTGAATCCAAATTTTACTCAACTTTAATTTTGTTTTTGCCAAACTAATAGCTGTTAATTCTTTTGCCAAAAAATTACTTATTAACTATTAAGTAATTAATTTTAGTTATAGCTAAACTGAAAGCTCTGTTTGCATCTTAATATAATTTTTGCAATTAATCATTTACATTTTGTTAAATAGCAAACATTTTCTTTGAAATTATGTAATTTGAAAACACATAGTCAATCTGGCAGACGGCATTGCCACCGCCAAAACACTTTTATTACCAAATTTATATTCCAATGAAATGTAACCGAATCTTTTGTATTTAACAATTTTAAGTAATAAAAATCATCTATCTATCTATCTATATCTTTAAATTTATATCTTTGAGTGTAAGCTTGTACAAAACTCAGCTTTGGTTGTAAAAAACTTTACAAATTTTGTACAGTATTATTCTTAGCATTTTTTTTTTTTTAATTTTAAGATATTTCCGGCCTTAGAGTCCGGTCTGGGGGCATCTTTGGCTTTAATTGTAATTAACTTTGTAAAAAAAAATATTCTCGTACAAGACTCCTGAATCAGATTTGATTTTGTATTTTGTCGATGTGGGATGGGCTGCTGTGTTAGCTTGTATTAAACCCAGGTTATACAAAGCTTGTACCAAATTATAATTTTTTTTGATATAATTTTGCGAAATTGCCTTTGCTGGGATGAGCTATTTTGTGTTGATAGCTTCAAGATAATATAGTTGCACATGAGTGCAATGTGTTTAAGTGGGCGGTGGGTTAAGCATATTTAAAAATAGTTCTGTACGTATTTTAAGATTTTGCGGCAAAATATAAAAAAATTCTGAAATATTCGTATAATAAAATATAAATACATTTAGGCTTTTAAACTTTGTAGTAATCAAAGGTTTACAAGAGTACTCACCTTCAGTAACCTCTGTACATGTTCCATTACCGGTGCAATTATTCCGATATTCTAGTTCCGTGAAATTTAAACCGCTACTCATTGTTGTTCCAGAAACCGTGCTACCATTATAATTATAAAAATAGTCCCCGAAATCTTCTAATAATAACATAAAAGTACTACCACCGCTATTAGAACCAAAACCACTAACACCACCGATATTATTATCTGCGTCACTGTCACCACCCGTATCACCATCACTACTTGTCCGATGAAGCGACGACGTCGAATTATCGTTTTCATTCAGTACAGATACCGAATCGCCAATACCCGCCGTGATGCCATTTGAGTCAATGAATCCCACTGTATAATCGGCTTCACTATCCACTGCTGGCGTTTCCGCGCTGTTGACCAATGCTATATTCTCGCCGAAGCTGTTACCGCCACCACTAATAGTATCGAGGGTTTCAACGTTCTGGTCTTCCAGTACTGAACTGTAAATGATCGATGTATTACTTAAGCTGCTGTTCGTGCTGCTATTGTACTCGAACAATCCACCAAAGGTACTCGTCGATGACAATGTTGATAGCCATGATGACCATAAAGAGGGTGTTGAGCTTAGATTTGTTGTTGCCGTGGGGGTTGTTTGATTCCACGGGTTAAAATCGTCGTACATTTTGAAGAAGTCCTGTGAGGTGGTTGTTGTAGGCTCCGTTGTCGTTGCAGTCATTGCAGCAGTTGAATTTACATCGTTCATGTCTTCGCTGTTCATATTGATAACAACGTTTAGAAGAGCTCTCGGATGGAAACAAATTAGCTCTGTTGGCAAAGTTTTATAAGGGACGGATGGTCTTGCTGGTCTATTTTGTCTTATTTTCAATTAGTCGTATTGAATGATTGAATTTGTGGATGTTCTGTTCTCACCTCCCAAAACCCTGCAGTTTTCTGTCCAAACAGGATGCACTTTTTGTGGATAGGTCCGAGGCCAGGATAGAATCACGCTATCGCAGCTAATAGCTGTGGAATCTTGAAAAGATATCGTCCAACAGCCATACTTTATTGCTTTTAAACTTTTTTTTTCTTCTATTAATTAAATTTTTCCATTTGATGAAATGTTTTTAATCTATTTAAACCTTGCTTATTCCTTGACGTGGTACTTCAACTCTTTTTGTTTGAGTACGAAAAAAAATTTGGAGCACAACTCAGTCTCGAGCTAATATTTATTTTGATGCAAGATATAAATGTCTTTGAATAAAAGCTATTTTGGTCATCGTTCTACCATTGGTTCTGCCATCAGGTTAAACTCACTTAAACTGTTTCTGCAAAAAAAGTTAAATAGACAAATATAAATTTAGTTTTTATTTTAAATATTTTACTAAGCTGAAGAATATAATAATCAGGGATGCTAATTTAATGACCTACAAATTAAAAAAAATTTATTCAAGCATAAGACAAAAAAAATTAAAATGCAATTAAAAACATAGAGAAAATAAAGGATAATTATTAAAATAATAACTCAATTATAGTAGCTTTGAACAACCAAGAGATTTTTAGGCGATAACCACCTGCGTCCCATAACAGCACCTTAAAAAATCACAGATTGTATTTGCCACCAGAGATCATTTTTTTATCCAATATCATTTTTTTTCAAATCTTGATTTTTAGCAAGGCCTAATGTAGGCCTTGTCAGGGGCGGACTGGGCCTCAAAGGGCCTACCGGGACTTTTAGAAAAAGGGCCACAAATAACATATTGATCAATTTTTATAAAAAAAAAATAAAAGAGATACTCTTGGAGGATTTGTCAATTCCTCGCAAGAGGCAGTAGCCCTGAAAAAAACTTTTTTAGTTTTTAGGTGGACGAGGCTGGGAAGTGCTTTTTATATGAATTTTTATAAAAAGAAAATGTTAAATAAAATATTTTGAATTTTTTTGATTTTATGAAAAAAAAAGAGCTAAGTAGTAAGCACGTTCATTATTTTTTTTTCAACGATCTAACTTACATTTATAAATACGTAGGTAGATGAATACTTCTATAAAACATAACAAATAAATTAGAAACAAACATTAAAAGTAAAACATAGAGACATACATTTGGGAAATGTATTTAAATCAATCGTTATTTTTCCTTTTACGTCTTTAAATATTTTTTTTTTTTTCAATAATTCGCTCTTTTACGCCAGTTGATCAATAATTTACCCATTGGGAATGTTTTTTTAATACAGAAAACTCAACAGACATAAGCATTGAAGCTTCCAGGTATTCCTGCGTCAATGTATTTCGCAACCTGTTCTTAATATATTTCAGTTTTGAAAAAGATCGCTCACAAGCTACTTGTGTGCATGACAATGTCAAAAAAAGCTTATAAGCTAAAAAAAGCTTTTTGTATGACTGGGAATCAAAAAACTAACGCCGTAAAACATTGAAGCAACAGTCTGCACAGTTCTTACAGTTGTCGACGTTTTTTATTGCTTCTTCTTATATCTTCTTCATCTTCTGTCTCATCTTCATTTGAATCACAACTTAAACTTTGTAATGCCTGCAAATATTCTTCGATAAGCGTCATTTATTTTCGGCCAAGAAGAAGCAAAATGGATCAATTCTTTGCGTAACTCATCAGAGCTGACATCACAAAATTTCTTCAACAATTCTGAGAAACTTTCCATTGCATTTTTTGGAATCCCTTTTTACAATAAATGTGGAAAATTTTTGGGATCTAAGCATGAGAAATCCGCTGCCGTGAACTGAAAACCGAGATCTTAAAGCATTCAAACACGTATCCAATACGACATTGTATACTTCACCTTCGAATTTTTTGTTAGCTTTAAGATCGGTTCATCTACAGCTTTTTCTATAGGCATTTGTTTCTTTCTTCTAACCTTTGGCAAAGGCAATTGAGGCTCGATGACAACATTCGAGTTTTTTCTTCTAATGCGGGCCTTACACGACACAACATTATTGTGCAATAATATTGTCCAAAAATATTGTGCGAAAAAGGGTCGCCCTTATAAGGCTCAATATTACTGCGCAATATTTCTATTTTTCTTTGCTTTTTCTGTATCTGCTCGTTGTGAAAACGAAAAATATTGAGTAAAATTTCATAAAATATTAAACTTTTTTAATATCACTCAATATATTGTGCACACCGAAAATATTGTGCAATACAGCCCTTACACGGTCAATATTATTGCACAATACTGAGTATTGCGCAATAATATTGTGTCGTGTAAGGCCGGCATAAGGCCCTGTTAATCCAATTCACAAAATTGTTGGAAGCAACAAATATCTGGTAAAAAAAGAAGGATGTATGTATGTACAACGAATTTATATTTGTTAAAGATTGAATTTTAAATCACATCACGTAAGAAGAAAAAACATGATCTGAAAAATTTGTAAGATAATAAAAAAAAACATTAAAACTTTTAAAAAAATCAGTCTTTTATTTGTTAACAAAAACAAAAAAAAACAGAAAATAAATTTAAAAAATTGTTTCCAATTGCAAATGTACTAGTGGTCCAGATTTTTTGAATATCACACAAACGTAGGTACCAAAGTTTATTTGAAATTTTCAAAAAGAAATCTTTGCAGAAAACTTTTTACATTGAAAAAGATTTCTTAACGTCAAAAAATGTAACAGGAGCATTCTTGAATGAAAGAATTTCACTTATTGAATTGCTCCCAGGCTCTTCTTCCTGGTAACTATCCGGCGTTAATATTTTTTATATTTTTCTATTGTCTTTCGTTTTTATTTAAACATTTTAAATTTTCTTCAAAATAACTCTACCCATTGAACCTTTGACTGCCTGCAGATCAGTTATATTTTCATTAAGAAATCCATACCTGAAACAGTTACCTCTCAGGCGTCACCTCCCGCCATTAACCCACTATTTCACATATCCCCTCGCCTAACGGTACTTATAAATACCATAACGGAATCCACCGCTATTTTGGCTTACCTTGCAAAACGTGTCCATAACGGATGATATTCATATTCCATTTTACTCAAATGAAATATGAATATTTTGTAAACAAGTGCATTCCTTTCCTACATACCTACATAAATGAATCTATGCAGCCTAAAGATAATTATTTTCAAGTTCAGTTTTAATTCGACAGGCCTTTATTTAAGCATTTAAAAACCTAAATACATAATAAGTGTTTCAAATAAAAATAAAATAAAATAAAAAAAATAATAAAATTAAAATAATAAAGAAAAATGTTTATGTTTCTTTTTAAAAAAGCAAGCTCGGAAAACCACGACATTATTAAACTTATAACATTTTTTTTATTAAATGCTTTAATTGCATTTAATGCTGATGTCAAGTTGGCATTTCTATAGAAGTTGGAATCGAAAAACTAGTTTATTTGTTTTCTTCTTTGTTAATCCAAAAAAAAATGAGACAAAACATGTTATTGTTTTTCACTTTTATTTCATAGACTGTAGACGGTGTTCACATTGGACTGACTCCTCCGAATTTTCAAAAGAAAACGTAAAAAAAATCCTCAAAGCAAAACCTATCATTTTGCGATATTTAATTAAATGAATTGATTGGAAAAATTGTCCATTTTCTACGATTTTAAAAACGTGGTGGATTTTTTTTTTTTTTTTTTAATAAAGCAAATAAAAAACAAAAACCAAATTTTGAAAGAACTCGGGTAACGCCGCACTGACCAATAGACAGAAGGAAATGCTTAATTTTTTGGCTAATGTTGTATGTTGTTTTAGTAACCTGGTTACCCCTACAAAAAAAAAAACCACAACAATTAGTACTTTGAATTCTAAAATTTTGACGGTTGACGTATTTTGGTTTTGAGAGAGTTGAAAATTGTGAAAACTTAAAAACTTGGGTAAAACCGACATTGAAGCCGCTATTTTCCGTCAAAATCGCACCTTATATTTCGGAAATGTTTAAGGCATATACAAAATAAAATATCTACCTAATTGCATGTTTATTTCCTTTTCAAGCTTATGTTTACCTATTTATATGGCCTCTTTAAAAAAAATTGTTTGATTTCCTTAACAACATCAGTTTTAAAAAGCAATGCGTTGTTTAATAATAGATATAGGTATCCATGTAGCCATAATGGCTTACATTATATTTCTTGATTTTATAAAGTCACATTCGTAATTCGAGTTGTAGGGGCCTCCAAGGAACTGTAGGGGCATCCAATAGAGTTGTAAGGGCCTACACTCGACCTGTAGGGGCCTCCAATCGAGATGTAGGGGCTCTCACTCAACCGGTAGGGGTCTCCAAACGAGATGTAGTTGCCTCCACTCGACCGGTAGGGGCCTCCAATCGAGTTGTAGGGGCCTCCAAAGAACTGTAGGGGCCTCCAATTGAGTTGTAGGGGCCTCCAAAGAACTGTAGAGGCCTCTTACAAAGCTGAAATGCCTCCAACAGAGCTCTAAGGGCCACTTCAGGTTCAATTATCAACATTGTATATGATTTGATTTAACCACAAAAAATTAAATTTTAAACTAATTTCTAATTTTATTGTTATGCTTATATAATATTTAATTTGCATTAATAATTTAAAGATTATAATACGATTTGTGATTTTTATTTCTTTATGCCCATTTTAAAATTATAACACATTTCTTGTGTGCAATTTAATTTTGTGTCGTTAAAATTAAATGATTTTAGCTTCAATATGGAGGCCCCATGAACATTTACCTAAAGCAAAACAATAACAAAAACTTACGCCCTGATTTTTGAGGATGGGGCTAGGATAGTTACCACTTTTGTAAGACAAAGTTTGCAGCTTTGAAAGACCTGTGCTATTTGCATGGTGCACCAAAAACCTTAAAATTTTCGATATTTTTTGTTCAGCCTACTACTGCTATAAGGTGAATCCCTTGAGGACAAGAGGTCATGTCATTGGGTGTTGACCCTAATGAAAATTGGAATTTTTCGATCACGAGGATGCGTTGGTTCATCCGCCGTTATGATAGATAAATAGATAGATTTTTATGCAGTTATATAAAAAATCATGGCAACATAATTTTTCAGGTTAAAGAATACATTTTAAGGCATGACAAAGGATGTCGTCTGCCCATCCGCCGTTATGAAGTTAAGATGCAATAATGTCTATTTTTCCTTATAATTAGATTTTTGTTCATTTTAAGGAAAACATGTCATTAACACCTATGAAATCCGCCCAAAATAAAATGTACGACTGGGTTGCACGTACTTGCTCTTAGGTTCAAAGTTGATGTAGACGTTAAAGCCTCTTACCTAGATATAAATGCAAAGTTTATGATGATCTTAGAAATGTACAAAATTTATGGTTTTTGTTAAGTTATAAAAAAATTAGAAGCAGGTCAAAAAAGAATGAAACTAATTTTAATTTTTAATTTTTACTTGCTTTATAGGGCAAATATTGGTTTCGTAAAAAAAATATCGAGTTTTTAATCAAAACCAACATTATGATGATTAAGAAATCCAAAAAAGTGCCGTCCGTCGGTCTGTGCAAGGGTGGATCCAGGGGGGGGGGGGGCATGGGTTCACTTACATCTCTTCGTTCTAAGGTCATGGAAATACTCATTAATCGTCTGCTTAAAGAATGTCTTGAAGAACGAGAGCTTATCAATGACCGCCATTACGACTTTCATTTTGGTGAAAGTAAAGTTGTTGCTTTAGATATTTCAAAAGCTTTCGATAGGGTTCTAACCGTTCAATTCAAGTTGTTTTGGATGGTTTTAAGTCTGAAGTTCAAAAAATAAATACTGGTGTGGCCCAAGGTTTAGTTCTGTCTCGAACTTTGTTTCTTATTTTTATTAATGATCTCTTGTCTGAAACTGCAGATCCACTCCAATGTTTTGCTGATGACAGTACCCTCAGCTTTTCATACTTGTTTACTGACTCACACTTCTTCGGGCATTGAATTGCAACGAGAGAGTATGATTAACTCGCAAAATTCCGACATTGTCACATGGGGTGTGAATAATCGTGTGGAGTTCAATGCTGCTAAGACCCAAAGTTATGCATTACATTGTGTTACCGATATTTTTTTAGTCAGTGCTCTAGTGAAATAGCCAGATGCATTCCTCCTCTGAAACAATTTTCCCGTAATACCCGCTTTGCAAGGAGTGCCCTTCGTTATACCCTTGAGCCAAACTTTGGTCGTACCATCAAATATAGAGATTCTTTTTTTAGTCGAACTACACGAATGTGGAATCCCTTACCCAGCTCTATTTTTCCTTCCAGTTCCATGTCGAGGCATTTAAAACAAATGTGCATCGTTATCTTCTACTTAATCCTATATATGTTTCCTAAACGCTAGCACTATGTTAAGACTTAGCATAAAGGCTACTCATAACTCATTTGAGATCATAATCATAGTTATAAACAGAAAAAAACTCGATAATGTTTGCTTGACTCTGTTTGTTCAAACTCGATTTTTTCGAGGAAGTACTCGTTGTTCACAAACACTACTTGACTCGTTTGGATCGCTGAAAATACACAATGGAGTGGCCACTTCCAAAGCTATTCATAAAAACTATTCAGAAATCTACATTGACAAGCAAAATAGCATGATACTGTAATTATACAAACAAATTTAGCTTGACAGCCAGACTGAGGTCTCCAGACATAAAAGAAATAACAGAGCAGTTCCCTGAGTAAAAATGTCAATTAAAGTGAATTTGTCTTTCTCAGGTGCATTTGAATAATCGCTTTGGCCTTTCTAACTGATCTGATGAGTAGAACTCAAGAAAAAAGCTTTTAAAGCTACATATATCAGGTCTTTTATTGAAGAGTTTTAAGAACAAAAAACAAACAGAAATGTCTCCAAAAATGGTTTGCAACCTTTATACGTTCCTTAAAGTCAGTGACGTAAGCGGGCTTCGGGTCAAATTTGACCCATTACTACTATTTCAAAAATTATGTTAAATATTTGATTAATTAATACTGGTTTGGTTTATAATTCAATTGTTCAGATATTTTTAATGAAAATAAAATTTATTTTAATATATATTTATGGGATTTTATTGCAATTTCAAACTATTGTTTGCTATACATTTAAATCTAATTATATTTTTAGAGATTTTCCAAAAAGAAGCGGCGCTTAGCAAGACATTTGAAAAGAATAAAAGCGTTATATGCTGATATATCGATCATGTTACTGAACACCACTTGAGGCCATCGTTTAGTCTTCCTTTTGCAAGGAAATCAAAAAAATAACGCAGTAAAACATTGAAGCAACAGTCTGCACAGTTCTTACAGTTTTCGACGTTTTTTATTGCTTCTTCTTCTTCTTCTTCTGTCTCATCTTCATTTGAATCACAACTTAAACTTTGTAATGCCTGCAAATATTCTTCGATAAGCGTCATTTATTTTCGGCCAAGAAGAAGCAAAATGGATCAATTCTTTGCGTAACTCATCAGAGCTGACATCACAAAATTTCTTCAACAATTGTGAGAAACTTTCCATTGCATTTTTTGGAATCCCTTTTTACAATAAATGTGGAAAATTTTTGGGATCTAAGCATGAGGAATCCGCTGCCGTGAACTGAAAACCGAGATCTTAAAGCATTCAAACACGTATCCAATACGACATTGTATACTTCACCTTCGAATTATTTGTTAGCTTTAAGATCGGTTCATCTACAGCTTTTTCTCCAGGCATTTGTTTCTTTCTTCTAACCTTTGGCAAAGGCAATTGAGGCTCGATGACAACATTCGAGTTTTTTCTTCTAATGCGGGCCTTACACGACACAACATTATTGTGCAATAATATTGTCCAAAAATATTGTGCGAAAAAGGGTCGCCCTTATAAGGCTCAATATTACTGCGCAATATTTCTATTTTTCTTTGCTTTTTCTGTATCTGCTCGTTGTGAAAACGAAAAATATTGAGTAAAATTTCATAAAATATTAAACTTTTTTAATATCACTCAATATATTGTGCACACCGAAAATATTGTGCAATACAGCCCTTACACGGTCAATATTATTGCACAATACTGAGTATTGCGCAATAATATTGTGTCGTGTAAGGCCGGCATAAGGCCCTGTTAATCCAATTCACAAAATTGTTGGAAGCAACAAATATCTGGTAAAAAAGAAGGATGTATGTATGTACAACGAATTTATATTTGTTAAAGATTGAATTTTAAATCACATCACGTAAGAAGAAAAAACATGATCTGAAAAATTTGTAAGATAATAAAAAAAAAAACATTAAAACTTTTAAAAAAATCAGTCTTTTATTTGTTAACAAAAACAAAAAAAAACAGAAAATAAATTTAAAAAATTGTTTCCAATTGCAAATGTACTAGTGGTCCAGATTTTTTGAATATCACACAAACGTAGGTACCAAAGTTTATTTGAAATTTTCAAAAAGAAATCTTTGCAGAAAACTTTTTACATTGAAAAAGATTTCTTAACGTCAAAAAATGTAACAGGAGCATTCTTGAATGAAAGAATTTCACTTATTGAATTGCTCCCAGGCTCTTCTTCCTGGTAACTATCCGGCGTTAATATTTTTGATATTTTTCTATTGTCTTTCGTTTTTATTTAAACATTTTAAATTTTCTTCAAAATAACTCTACCCATTGAACCTTTGACTGCCTGCAGATCAGTTATATTTTCATTAAGAAATCCATACCTGAAACAGTTACCTCTCAGGCGTCACCTCCCGCCATTAACCCACTATTTCACATATCCCCTCGCCTAACGGTACTTATAAATACCATAACGGAATCCACCGCTATTTTGGCTTACCTTGCAAAACGTGTCCATAACGGATGATATTCATATTCCATTTTACTCAAATGAAATATGAATATTTTGTAAACAAGTGCATTCCTTTCCTACATACCTACATAAATGAATCTATGCAGCCTAAAGATAATTATTTTCAAGTTCAGTTTTAATTCGACAGGCCTTTATTTAAGCATTTAAAAACCTAAATACATAATAAGTGTTTCAAATAAAAATAAAATAAAATAAAAAAAATAATAAAATTAAAATAATAAAGAAAAATGTTTATGTTTCTTTTTAAAAAAGCAAGCTCGGAAAACCACGACATTATTAAACTTATAACATTTTTTTTATTAAATGCTTTAATTGCATTTAATGCTGATGTCAAGTTGGCATTTCTATAGAAGTTGGAATCGAAAAACTAGTTTATTTGTTTTCTTCTTTGTTAATCCAAAAAAAAATGAGACAAAATATGTTATTGTTTTTCACTTTTATTTCATAGACTGTAGACGGTGTTCACATTGGACTGACTCCTCCGAATTTTCAAAAGAAAACGTAAAAAAAATCCTCAAAGCAAAACCTATCATTTTGCGATATTTAATTAAATGAATTGATTGGAAAAATTGTCCATTTTCTACGATTTTAAAAACGTGGTGGATTTTTTTTTTTTTTTTTAATAAAGCAAATAAAAAACAAAAACCAAATTTTGAAAGAACTCGGGTAACGCCGCACTGACCAATAGACAGAAAGAAATGCTTAATTTTTTGGCTAATGTTGTATGTTGCTTTAGTAACCTGGTTACCCCTACAAAAAAAAAACCACAACAGTACTTTGAATTCTAAAATTTTGACGGTTGACGTATTTTGGTTTTGAGAGAGTTGAAAATTGTGAAAACTTAAAAACTTGGGTAAAACCGACATTGAAGCCGCTATTTTCCGTCAAAATCGCACCTTATATTTCGGAAATGTTTAAGGCATATACAAAATAAAATATCTACCTAATTGCATGTTTATTTCCTTTTCAAGCTTATGTTTACCTATTTATATGGCCTCTTTAAAAAAAATTGTTTGATTTCCTTAACAACATCAGTTTTAAAAAGCAATGCGTTGTTTAATAATAGATATAGGTATCCATGTAGCCATAATGGCTTACATTATATTTCTTGATTTTATAAAGTCACATTCGTAATTCGAGTTGTAGGGGCCTCCAAGGAACTGTAGGGGCATCCAATAGAGTTGTAAGGGCCTACACTCGACCTGTAGGGGCCTCCAATCGAGATGTAGGGGCTCTCACTCAACCGGTAGGGGTCTCCAAACGAGATGTAGTTGCCTCCACTCGACCGGTAGGGGCCTCCAATCGAGTTGTAGGGGCCTCCAAAGAACTGTAGGGGCCTCCAATTGAGTTGTAGGGGCCTCCAAAGAACTGTAGAGGCCTCTTACAAAGCTGAAATGCCTCCAACAGAGCTCTAAGGGCCACTTCAGGTTCAATTATCAACATTGTATATGATTTGATTTAACCACAAAAAATTAAATTTTAAACTAATTTCTAATTTTATTGTTATGCTTATATAATATTTAATTTGCATTAATAATTTAAAGATTATAATACGATTTGTGATTTTTATTTCTTTATGCCCATTTTAAAATTATAACACATTTCTTGTGTGCAATTTAATTTTGTGTCGTTAAAATTAAATGATTTTAGCTTCAATATGGAGGCCCCATGAACATTTACCTAAAGCAAAACAATAACAAAAACTTACGCCCTGATTTTTGAGGATGGGGCTAGGATAGTTACCACTTTTGTAAGACAAAGTTTGCAGCTTTGAAAGACCTGTGCTATTTGCATGGTGCACCAAAAACCTTAAAATTTTCGATATTTTTTGTTCAGCCTACTACTGCTATAAGGTGAATCCCTTGAGGACAAGAGGTCATGTCATTGGGTGTTGACCCTAATGAAAATTGGAATTTTTCGATCACGAGGATGCGTTGGTTCATCCGCCGTTATGATAGATAAATAGATAGATTTTTATGCAGTTATATAAAAAATCATGGCAACATAATTTTTCAGGTTAAAGAATACATTTTAAGGCATGACAAAGGATGTCGTCTGCCCATCCGCCGTTATGAAGTTAAGATGCAATAATGTCTATTTTTCCTTATAATTAGATTTTTGTTCATTTTAAGGAAAACATGTCATTAACACCTATGAAATCCGCCCAAAATAAAATGTACGACTGGGTTGCACGTACTTGCTCTTAGGTTCAAAGTTGATGTAGACGTTAAAGCCTCTTACCTAGATATAAATGCAAAGTTTATGATGATCTTAGAAATGTACAAAATTTATGGTTTTTGTTAAGTTATAAAAAAATTAGAAGCAGGTCAAAAAAGAATGAAACTAATTTTAATTTTTAATTTTTACTTGCTTTATAGGGCAAATATTGGTTTCGTAAAAAAAATATCGAGTTTTTAATCAAAACCAACATTATGATGATTAAGAAATCCAAAAAAGTGCCGTCCGTCGGTCTGTGCAAGGGTGGATCCAGGGGGGGGGGGGGGGGGCATGGGTTCACTTACATCTCTTCGTTCTAAGGTCATGGAAATACTCATTAATCGTCTGCTTAAAGAATGTCTTGAAGAACGAGAGCTTATCAATGACCGCCATTACGACTTTCATTTCGGTGAAAGTAAAGTTGTTGCTTTAGATATTTCAAAAGCTTTCGATAGGGTTCTAACCGTTCAATTCAAGTTGTTTTGGATGGTTTTAAGTCTGAAGTTCAAAAAATAAATACTGGTGTGGCCCAAGGTTTAGTTCTGTCTCGAACTTTGTTTCTTATTTTTATTAATGATCTCTTGTCTGAAACTGCAGATCCACTCAATTGTTTTGCTGATGACAGTACCCTCAGCTTTTCATACTTGTTTACTGACTCACACTTCTTCGGGCATTGAATTGCAACGAGAGAGTATGATTAACTCGCAAAATTCCGACATTGTCACATGGGGTGTGAATAATCGTGTGGAGTTCAATGCTGCTAAGACCCAAAGTTATGCATTACATTGTGTTACCGATATTTTTTTAGTCAGTGCTCTAGTGAAATAGCCAGATGCATTCCTCCTCTGAAACAATTTTCCCGTAACACCCGCTTTGCAAGGAGTGCCCTTCGTTATACCCTTGAGCCAAACTTTGGTCGTACCATCAAATATAGAGATTCTTTTTTTAGTCGAACTACACGAATGTGGAATCCCTTACCTAGCTCTATTTTTCCTTCCAGTTCCATGTCGAGGCATTTAAAACAAATGTGCATCGTTATCTTCTACTTAATCCTATATATGTTTCCTAAACGCTAGCACTATGTTAAGACTTAGCATAAAGGCTACTCATAACCCCTTGAGTGCGCGTAAATTATATATTAAAAAAAAAAAATACCTTAACAACAAACGGCCTTTTCTTTATTTATATGTATCTTAAGGATAATCTCACGACCACTTTGCTCGCTTTTTTTCGAACCGATGTGTTACTCGTTTGAGATCATATGAAATTTATAATGACTTGCGAGTCATCATAGTTATAAACAGAAAAAAACTCGATAATGTTTGCTTGACTCTGTTTGTTCAAACTCGATTTTTTCGAGGAAGTACTCGTTGTTCACAAACACTACTTGACTCGTTTGGATCGCTGAAAATACACAATGGAGTGGCCACTTCCAAAGCTATTCATAAAAACTATTCAGAAATCTACATTGACAAGCAAAATAGCATGATACTGTAATTATACAAACAAATTTAGCTTGACAGCCAGACTGAGGTCTCCAGACATAAAAGAAATAACAGAGCAGTTCCATGAGTAAAAATGTCAATTAAAGTGAATTTGTCTTTCTCAGGTGCATTTGAATAATCGCTTTGGCCTTTCTAACTGATCTGATGAGTAGAACTCAAGAAAAAAGCTTTTAAAGCTACATATATCAGGTCTTTTATTGGAGAGTTTTAAGAACAAAAAACAAACAGAAATGTCTCCAAAAATGGTTTGCAACCTTTATACGTTCCTTAAAGTCAGTGACGTAAGCGGGCTTCGGGTCAAATTTGACCCATTACTACTATTTCAAAAATTATGTTAAATATTTGATTAATTAATACTGGTTTGGTTTATAATTCAATTGTTCAGATATTTTTAATGAAAATAAAATTTATTTTAATATATATTTATGGGATTTTATTGCAATTTCAAACTATTGTTTGCTATACATTTAAATCTAATTATATTTTTAGAGATTTTCCAAAAAGAAGCGGCGCTTAGCAAGACATTTGAAAAGAATAAAAGCGTTATATGCTGATATATCGATCATGTTACTGAACACCACTTGAGGCCATCGTTTAGTCTTCCTTTTGCAAGGAAATCAAAAAAATAACGCAGTAAAACATTGAAGCAACAGTCTGCACAGTTCTTACAGTTTTCGACGTTTTTTATTGCTTCTTCTTCTTCTTCTTCTGTCTCATCTTCATTTGAATCACAACTTAAACTTTGTAATGCCTGCAAATATTCTTCGATAAGCGTCATTTATTTTCGGCCAAGAAGAAGCAAAATGGATCAATTCTTTGCGTAACTCATCAGAGCTGACATCACAAAATTTCTTCAACAATTCTGAGAAACTTTCCATTGCATTTTTTGGAATCCCTTTTTACAATAAATGTGGAAAATTTTTGGGATCTAAGCATGAGAAATCCGCTGCCGTGAACTGAAAACCGAGATCTTAAAGCATTCAAACACGTATCCAATACGACATTGTATACTTCACCTTCGAATTTTTTGTTAGCTTTAAGATCGGTTCATCTACAGCTTTTTCTATAGGCATTTGTTTCTTTCTTCTAACCTTTGGCAAAGGCAATTGAGGCTCGATGACAACATTCGAGTTTTTTCTTCTAATGCGGGCCTTACACGACACAACATTATTGTGCAATAATATTGTCCAAAAATATTGTGCGAAAAAGGGTCGCCCTTATAAGGCTCAATATTACTGCGCAATATTTCTATTTTTCTTTGCTTTTTCTGTATCTGCTCGTTGTGAAAACGAAAAATATTGAGTAAAATTTCATAAAATATTAAACTTTTTTAATATCACTCAATATATTGTGCACACCGAAAATATTGTGCAATACAGCCCTTACACGGTCAATATTATTGCACAATACTGAGTATTGCGCAATAATATTGTGTCGTGTAAGGCCGGCATAAGGCCCTGTTAATCCAATTCACAAAATTGTTGGAAGCAACAAATATCTGGTAAAAAAAGAAGGATGTATGTATGTACAACGAATTTATATTTGTTAAAGATTGAATTTTAAATCACATCACGTAAGAAGAAAAACATGATCTGAAAAATTTGTAAGATAATAAAAAAAAACATTAAAACTTTTAAAAAAATCAGTCTTTTATTTGTTAACAAAAACAAAAAAAAACAGAAAATAAATTTAAAAAATTGTTTCCAATTGCAAATGTACTAGTGGTCCAGATTTTTTGAATATCACACAAACGTAGGTACCAAAGTTTATTTGAAATTTGAAAACTTTTTACATTGAAAAAGATTTCTTAACGTCAAAAAATGTAACAGGAGCATTCTTGAATGAAAGAATTTCACTTATTGAATTGCTCCCAGGCTCTTCTTCCTGGAACTATCCAGCGTTAATATTTTTGATATTTTTCTATTGTCTTTCGTTTTTATTTAAACATTTTAAATTTTCTTCAAAATAACTCTATCCATTGAACCTTTGACTGCCTGCAGATCAGTTATATTTTCATTAAGAAATCCATACCTGAAACAGTTACCTCTCAGGCGTCACCTCCCGCCATTAACCCACTATTTCACATATCCTCTCGCCTAACGGTACTTATAAATACCATAACGGAATCCACCGCTATTTTGGCTTACCTTGCAAAACGTGTCCATAACGGATACACCCCCTTTTCCCCTGCACACTACATTTTTATAAAGTGATATTCATATTCCATTTTACTCAAATGAAATATGAATATTTTGTAAACAAGTGCATTCCTTTCCTACATACCTACATAAATGAATTTATGCAGCCTAAAGATAATTATTTTCAAGTTCAGTTTTAATTCGACAGGCCTTTATTTAAGCATTTAAAAACCTAAATACATAATAAGTGTTTCAAATAAAAATAAAATAAAATAAAAAAAATAATAAAATTAAAATAATAAAGAAAAATGTTTATGTTTCTTTTTAAAAAAGCAAGCTCGGAAAACCACGACATTATTAAACTTATAACATTTTTTTTATTAAATGCTTTAATTGCATTTAATGCTGATGTCAAGTTGGCATTTCTATAGAAGTTGGAATCGAAAAACTAGTTTATTTGTTTTCTTCTTTGTTAATCCAAAAAAAAAATGAGACAAAACATGTTATTGTTTTTCACTTTTATTTCATAGACTGTAGACGGTGTTCCCATTGGACTGACTCCTCCGAATTTTCAAAAGAAAACGTAAAAAAAAATCCTCAAAGCAAAACCTATCATTTTGCGATATTTAATTAAATGAATTGATTGGAAAAATTGTCCATTTTCTACGATTTTAAAAACGTGGTGGATTTTTTTTTTTTTTTTTTTTAATAAAGCAAATAAAAAACAAAAACCAAATTTTGAAAGAACTCGGGTAACGCCGCACTGACCAATAGACAGAAAGAAATGCTTAATTTTTTGGCTAATGTTGTATGTTGTTTTAGTAACCTGGTTACCCCTACAAAAAAAACCACAACAATTAGTACTTTGTATTCTAAAATTTTGACGGTTGACGTATTTTGGTTTTGAGAGAGTTGAAAATTGTGAAAACTCAAAAACTTGGGTAAAACCGACATTGAAGCCGCTATTTTCCGTCAAAATCGCACCTTATATTTCGGAAATGTTTAAGGCATATACAAAATAAAATATCTACCTAATTGCATGTTTATTTCCTTTTCAAGCTTATGTTTACCTATTTATATGGCCTCTTTAAAAAAAATTGTTTGATTTCCTTAACAACATCAGTTTTAAAAAGCAATGCGTTGTTTAATAATAGATATAGGTATCCATGTAGCCATAATGGCTTACATTATATTTCTTGATTTTATAAAGTCACATTCGTAATTCGAGTTGTAGGGGCCTCCAAGGAACTGTAGGGGCATCCAATAGAGTTGTAAGGGCCTACACTCGACCTGTAGGGGCCTCCAATCGAGATGTAGGGGCTCTCACTCAACCGGTAGGGGTCTCCAAACGGGATGTAGTTGCCTCCACTCGACCGGTAGGGGCCTCCAATCGAGTTGTAGGGGCCTCCAAAGAACTGTAGGGGCCTCCAAAGAACTATAGGGGCCTCCAATTGAGTTGTAGGGGCCTCCAAAGAACTGTAGAGGCCTCTTACAAAGCTGAAATGCCTCCAACAGAGCTCTAAGGGCCACTGGAGCTCTGTATTTACTCTGAGATCCTCTTAAAAACATCAACATTAACTTTCTTTTGGGAATAAAAAGTAGATCCTGCAGATGCTTTCATGAAAACTTTTTGGTCAGCCAGGGGCCTACCGGGCAAAATCCCGGATGCCCGGTGGGCCAGTCCGCCCCTGGGCCTTGATAAAAACAAATATTTGGAATCAGGGGGACTTGAAACGAGAAATCTATACTGTCATCCGACTGCACAAAAAAATAAGGCAAAGTAAGCAAAATCCTTTCCCTGTTTCTTTTACCTATTAGTGAACGTGAAAATTATTATGTTTTTGTATTGCTTTTACCACTTCAGGTTCAATTATCAACATTGAATATGATTTTATTTAACCACAAAAAATTAAATTTTAAACTAATTTCTAATTTTATTGTTATGCTTATATAATAGTTAATTTGCATTAATAATTTAAAGATTATGATACGAATTGCGATTTTTTTTTCTTTATGCCCATTTTAAAATTATAACACATTTCTTGTGTGCAATTTAATTTTGTGTCGTTAAAATTAAATGATTTTAGCTTCAATATGGAGGCCCCATGAACACTTGCCTAAAGCAAAACAATAACAAAAACTTACGCCCTGATTTTTGAGGATGGGGCTAGGATAGTTACCACTTTTGTAAGACAAAGTTTGCAGCTTTGAAAGACCTGTGCTATTTGCATGGTGCACCAAAAACCTTAAAATTTTCGATATTTTTTGTTCAGCCTACTACTGCTATAAGGTGAATCTCTTGAGGACAAGAGGTCATGTCATTGGGTGTTGACCCTAATGAAAATTGGAATTTTTCGATCACGAGGATGCGTTGGTTCATCCGCCGTTATGATAGATAAATAGATAGATTTTTATGCAGTTATATAAAAAATCATGGCAACATAATTTTTCAGGTTAAAGAATACATTTTAAGGCATGACAAAGGATGTCGTCTGCCCATCCGCCGTTATGAAGTTAAGATGCAATAATGTCTATTTTTCCTTATAATTAGATTTTTGTTCATTTTAAGGAAAACATGTCATTAACACCTATGAAATCCGCCCAAAATAAAATGTACGACTGGGTTGCACGTACTTGCTCCTAGGTTCAAAGTTGATGTAGACGTTAAAGCCTCTTACCTAGATATAAATGCAAAGTTTATGATGATCTTAAAAATGTACAAAATTTATGGTTTTTGTTAAGTTATAAAAAAATTAGAAGCAGGTCAAAAAAGAATGAAACTAATTTTAATTTTTAATTTTTACTTGCTTTATAGGGCAAATATTGGTTTCGTAAAAAAAATATCGAGTTTTTAATCAAAACCAACATTATGATGATTAAAAAATCCAAAAAAGTGCCGTCCGTCGGTCTGTGCAAGGGTGGATCCAGGGGGGGGGGGGGGGGCATGGGTTCACTTACATCTCTTCGTTCTAAGGTCATGGAAATACTCATTAATCGTCTGCTTAAAGAATGTCTTGAAGAACGAGAGCTTATCAATGACCGCCATTACGACTTTCATTTTGGTGAAAGTAAAGTTGTTGCTTTAGATATTTCAAAAGCTTTCGATAGGGTTCTAACCGTTCAATTCAAGTTGTTTTGGATGGTTTTAAGTCTGAAGTTCAAAAAATAAATACTGGTGTGGCCCAAGGTTTAGTTCTGTCTCGAACTTTGTTTCTTATTTTTATTAATGATCTCTTGTCTGAAACTGCAGATCCACTCCATTGTTTTGCTGATGACAGTACCCTCAGCTTTTCATACTTGTTTACTGACTCACACTTCTTCGGGCATTGAATTGCAACGAGAGAGTATGATTAACTCGCAAAATTCCGACATTGTCACATGGGGTGTGAATAATCGTGTGGAGTTCAATGCTGCTAAGACCCAAAGTTATGCATTACATTGTGTTACCGATATTTTTTTAGTCAGTGCTCTAGTGAAATAGCCAGATGCATTCCTCCTCTGAAACAATTTTCCCGTAATACCCGCTTTGCAAGGAGTGCCCTTCGTTATACCCTTGAGCCAAACTTTGGTCGTACCATCAAATATAGAGATTCTTTTTTTAGTCGAACTACACGAATGTGGAATCCCTTACCCAGCTCTATTTTTCCTTCCAGTTCCATGTCGAGGCATTTAAAACAAATGTGCATCGTTATCTTCTACTTAATCCTATATATGTTTCCTAAACGCTAGCACTATGTTAAGACTTAGCATAAAGGCTACTCATAACTCATTTGAGATCATAATCATAGTTATAAACAGAAAAAAACTCGATAATGTTTGCTTGACTCTGTTTGTTCAAACTCGATTTTTTCGAGGAAGTACTCGTTGTTCACAAACACTACTTGACTCGTTTGGATCGCTGAAAATACACAATGGAGTGGCCACTTCCAAAGCTATTCATAAAAACTATTCAGAAATCTACATTGACAAGCAAAATAGCATGATACTGTAATTATACAAACAAATTTAGCTTGACAGCCAGACTGAGGTCTCCAGACATAAAAGAAATAACAGAGCAGTTCCCTGAGTAAAAATGTCAATTAAAGTGAATTTGTCTTTCTCAGGTGCATTTGAATAATCGCTTTGGCCTTTCTAACTGATCTGATGAGTAGAACTCAAGAAAAAAGCTTTTAAAGCTACATATATCAGGTCTTTTATTGAAGAGTTTTAAGAACAAAAAACAAACAGAAATGTCTCCAAAAATGGTTTGCAACCTTTATACGTTCCTTAAAGTCAGTGACGTAAGCGGGCTTCGGGTCAAATTTGACCCATTACTACTATTTCAAAAATTATGTTAAATATTTGATTAATTAATACTGGTTTGGTTTATAATTCAATTGTTCAGATATTTTTAATGAAAATAAAATTTATTTTAATATATATTTATGGGATTTTATTGCAATTTCAAACTATTGTTTGCTATACATTTAAATCTAATTATATTTTTAGAGATTTTCCAAAAAGAAGCGGCGCTTAGCAAGACATTTGAAAAGAATAAAAGCGTTATATGCTGATATATCGATCATGTTACTGAACACCACTTGAGGCCATCGTTTAGTCTTCCTTTTGCAAGGAAATCAAAAAAATAACGCAGTAAAACATTGAAGCAACAGTCTGCACAGTTCTTACAGTTTTCGACGTTTTTTATTGCTTCTTCTTCTTCTTCTTCTGTCTCATCTTCATTTGAATCACAACTTAAACTTTGTAATGCCTGCAAATATTCTTCGATAAGCGTCATTTATTTTCGGCCAAGAAGAAGCAAAATGGATCAATTCTTTGCGTAACTCATCAGAGCTGACATCACAAAATTTCTTCAACAATTCTGAGAAACTTTCCATTGCATTTTTTGGAATCCCTTTTTACAATAAATGTGGAAAATTTTTGGGATCTAAGCATGAGGAATCCGCTGCCGTGAACTGAAAACCGAGATCTTAAAGCATTCAAACACGTATCCAATACGACATTGTATACTTCACCTTCGAATTTTTTGTTAGCTTTAAGATCGGTTCATCTACAGCTTTTTCTCCAGGCATTTGTTTCTTTCTTCGAACCTTTGGCAAAGGCAATTGAGGCTCGATGACAACATTCGAGTTTTTTCTTCTAATGCGGGCCTTACACGACACAACATTATTGTGCAATAATATTGTCCAAAAATATTGTGCGAAAAAGGGTCGCCCTTATAAGGCTCAATATTACTGCGCAATATTTCTATTTTTCTTTGCTTTTTCTGTATCTGCTCGTTGTGAAAACGAAAAATATTGAGTAAAATTTCATAAAATATTAAACTTTTTTAATATCACTCAATATATTGTGCACACCGAAAATATTGTGCAATACAGCCCTTACACGGTCAATATTATTGCACAATACTGAGTATTGCGCAATAATATTGTGTCGTGTAAGGCCGGCATAAGGCCCTGTTAATCCAATTCACAAAATTGTTGGAAGCAACAAATATCTGGTAAAAAAGAAGGATGTATGTATGTACAACGAATTTATATTTGTTAAAGATTGAATTTTAAATCACATCACGTAAGAAGAAAAACATGATCTGAAAAATTTGTAAGATAATAAAAAAAAACATTAAAACTTTTAAAAAAATCAGTCTTTTATTTGTTAACAAAAACAAAAAAAAACAGAAAATAAATTTAAAAAATTGTTTCCAATTGCAAATGTACTAGTGGTCCAGATTTTTTGAATATCACACAAACGTAGGTACCAAAGTTTATTTGAAATTTGAAAACTTTTTACATTGAAAAAGATTTCTTAACGTCAAAAAATGTAACAGGAGCATTCTTGAATGAAAGAATTTCACTTATTGAATTGCTCCCAGGCTCTTCTTCCTGGTAACTATCCGGCGTTAATATTTTTGATATTTTTCTATTGTCTTTCGTTTTTATTTAAACATTTTAAATTTTCTTCAAAATAACTCTACCCATTGAACCTTTGACTGCCTGCAGATCAGTTATATTTTCATTAAGAAATCCATACCTGAAACAGTTACCTCTCAGGCGTCACCTCCCGCCATTAACCCACTATTTCACATATCCCCTCGCCTAACGGTACTTATAAATACCATAACGGAATCCACCGCTATTTTGGCTTACCTTGCAAAACGTGTCCATAACGGATGATATTCATATTCCATTTTACTCAAATGAAATATGAATATTTTGTAAACAAGTGCATTCCTTTCCTACATACCTACATAAATGAATTTATGCAGCCTAAAGATAATTATTTTCAAGTTCAGTTTTAATTCGACAGGCCTTTATTTAAGCATTTAAAAACCTAAATACATAATAAGTGTTTCAAATAAAAATAAAATAAAATAAAAAAAATAATAAAATTAAAATAATAAAGAAAAATGTTTATGTTTCTTTTTAAAAAAGCAAGCTCGGAAAACCACGACATTATTAAACTTATAACATTTTTTTTATTAAATGCTTTAATTGCATTTAATGCTGATGTCAAGTTGGCATTTCTATAGAAGTTGGAATCGAAAAACTAGTTTATTTGTTTTCTTCTTTGTTAATCCAAAAAAAAATGAGACAAAATATGTTATTGTTTTTCACTTTTATTTCATAGACTGTAGACGGTGTTCACATTGGACTGACTCCTCCGAATTTTCAAAAGAAAACGTAAAAAAAATCCTCAAAGCAAAACCTATCATTTTGCGATATTTAATTAAATGAATTGATTGGAAAAATTGTCCATTTTCTACGATTTTAAAAACGTGGTGGATTTTTTTTTTTTTTTTTAATAAAGCAAATAAAAAACAAAAACCAAATTTTGAAAGAACTCGGGTAACGCCGCACTGACCAATAGACAGAAAGAAATGCTTAATTTTTTGGCTAATGTTGTATGTTGTTTTAGTAACCTGGTTACCCCTACAAAAAAAAAAACCACAACAATTAGTACTTTGAATTCTAAAATTTTGACGGTTGACGTATTTTGGTTTTGAGAGAGTTGAAAATTGTGAAAACTTAAAAACTTGGGTAAAACCGACATTGAAGCCGCTATTTTCCGTCAAAATCGCACCTTATATTTCGGAAATGTTTAAGGCATATACAAAATAAAATATCTACCTAATTGCATGTTTATTTCCTTTTCAAGCTTATGTTTACCTATTTATATGGCCTCTTTAAAAAAAATTGTTTGATTTCCTTAACAACATCAGTTTTAAAAAGCAATGCGTTGTTTAATAATAGATATAGGTATCCATGTAGCCATAATGGCTTACATTATATTTCTTGATTTTATAAAGTCACATTCGTAATTCGAGTTGTAGGGGCCTCCAAGGAACTGTAGGGGCATCCAATAGAGTTGTAAGGGCCTACACTCGACCTGTAGGGGCCTCCAATCGAGATGTAGGGGCTCTCACTCAACCGGTAGGGGTCTCCAAACGAGATGTAGTTGCCTCCACTCGACCGGTAGGGGTCTCCAATCGAGTTGTAGGGGCCTCCAAAGAACTGTAGGGGCCTCCAATTGAGTTGTAGGGGCCTCCAAAGAACTGTAGAGGCCTCTTACAAAGCTGAAATGCCTCCAACAGAGCTCTAAGGGCCACTTCAGGTTCAATTATCAACATTGTATATGATTTGATTTAACCACAAAAAATTAAATTTTAAACTAATTTCTAATTTTATTGTTATGCTTATATAATATTTAATTTGC
Organism: Meliscaeva auricollis; assembly: GCA_948107695.1. Classification (NCBI taxonomy): domain Eukaryota; kingdom Metazoa; phylum Arthropoda; class Insecta; order Diptera; family Syrphidae; genus Meliscaeva; species Meliscaeva auricollis. The sequence goes on along the minus strand of OX403617.1, from coordinate 50,087,271 downwards.
ATTAATAATTTAAAGATTATGATACGAATTGCGATTTTTTTTTCTTTATGCCCATTTTAAAATTATAACACATTTCTTGTGTGCAATTTAATTTTGTGTCGTTAAAATTAAATGATTTTAGCTTCAATATGGAGGCCCCATGAACATTTACCTAAAGCAAAACAATAACAAAAACTTACGCCCTGATTTTTGAGGATGGGGCTAGGATAGTTACCACTTTTGTAAGACAAAGTTTGCAGCTTTGAAAGACCTGTGCTATTTGCATGGTGCACCAAAAACCTTAAAATTTTCGATATTTTTTGTTCAGCCTACTACTGCTATAAGGTGAATCCCTTGAGGACAAGAGGTCATGTCATTGGGTGTTGACCCAAATGAAAATTGGAATTTTTCGATCACGAGGATGCGTTGGTTCATCCGCCGTTATGATAGATAAATAGATAGATTTTTATGCAGTTATATAAAAAATCATGGCAACATAATTTTTCAGGTTAAAGAATACATATTAAGGCATGACAAAGGATGTCGTCTGCCCATCCGCCGTTATGAAGTTAAGATGCAATAATGTCTATTTTTCCTTATAATTAGATTTTTGTTCATTTTAAGGAAAACATGTCATTAACACCTATGAAATCCGCCCAAAATAAAATGTACGACTGGGTTGCACGTACTTGCTCTTAGGTTCAAAGTTAATGTAGACGTTAAAGCCTCTTACCTAGATATAAATGCAAAGTTTATGATGATCTTAGAAATGTACAAAATTTATGGTTTTTGTTAAGTTATAAAAAAATTAGAAGCAGGTCAAAAAAGAATGAAACTAATTTTAATTTTTAATTTTTACTTGCTTTATAGGGCAAATATTGGTTTCGTAAAAAAAATATCGAGTTTTTAATCAAAACCAACATTATGATGATTAAGAAATCTAAAAAAGTGGGTTTCGTCATGCCGTCCGTCGGTCTGTGCAAGGGTGGATCCAGGGGGGGGGGGCATGGGTTCACTTACATCTCTTCGTTCTAAGGTCATGGAAATACTCATTAATCGTCTGCTTAAAGAATGTCTTGAAGAACGAGAGCTTATCAATGACCGCCATTACGACTTTCATTTCGGTGAAAGTAAAGTTGTTGCTTTAGATATTTCAAAAGCTTTCGATAGGGTTCTAACCGTTCAATTCAAGTTGTTTTGGATGGTTTTAAGTCTGAAGTTCAAAAAATAAATACTGGTGTGGCCCAAGGTTTAGTTCTGTCTCGAACTTTGTTTCTTATTTTTATTAATGATCTCTTGTCTGAAACTGCAGATCCACTCAATTGTTTTGCTGATGACAGTACCCTCAGCTTTTCATACTTGTTTACTGACTCACACTTCTTCGGGCATTGAATTGCAACGAGAGAGTATGATTAACTCGCAAAATTCCGACATTGTCACATGGGGTGTGAATAATCGTGTGGAGTTCAATGCTGCTAAGACCCAAAGTTATGCATTACATTGTGTTACCGATATTTTTTTAGTCAGTGCTCTAGTGAAATAGCCAGATGCATTCCTCCTCTGAAACAATTTTCCCGTAACACCCGCTTTGCAAGGAGTGCCCTTCGTTATACCCTTGAGCCAAACTTTGGTCGTACCATCAAATATAGAGATTCTTTTTTTAGTCGAACTCCACGAATGTGGAATCCCTTACCCAGCTCTATTTTTCCTTCCAGTTCCATGTCGAGGCATTTAAAACAAATGTGCATCGTTATCTTCTACTTAATCCTATATATGTTTCCTAAACGCTAGCACTATGTTAAGACTTAGCATAAAGGCTACTCATAACCCCTTAAGTGCGCGTAAATTATATATTAAAAAAAAAAAATACCTTAACAACAAACGGCCTTTTCTTTATTTATATGTATCTTAAGGATAATCTCACGACCACTTTGCTCGCTTTTTTTCGAACCGATGTGTTACTCGTTTGAGATCATATGAAATTTATAATGACTTGCGAGTCATCATAGTTATAAACAGAAAAAAACTCGATAATGTTTGCTTGACTCTGTTTGTTCAAACTCGATTTTTTCGAGGAAGTACTCGTTGTTCACAAACACTACTTGACTCGTTTGGATCGCTGAAAATACACAATGGAGTGGCCACTTCCAAAGCTATTCATAAAAACTATTCAGAAATCTACATTGACAAGCAAAATAGCATGATACTGTAATTATACAAACAAATTTAGCTTGACAGCCAGACTGAGGTCTCCAGACATAAAAGAAATAACAGAGCAGTTCCCTGAGTAAAAATGTCAATTAAAGTGAATTTGTCTTTCTCAGGTGCATTTGAATAATCGCTTTGGCCTTTCTAACTGATCTGATGAGTAGAACTCAAGAAAAAAGCTTTTAAAGCTACATATATCAGGTCTTTTATTGGAGAGTTTTAAGAACAAAAAACAAACAGAAATGTCTCCAAAAATGGTTTGCAACCTTTATACGTTCCTTAAAGTCAGTGACGTAAGCGGGCTTCGGGTCAAATTTGACCCATTACTACTATTTCAAAAATTATGTTAAATATTTGATTAATTAATACTGGTTTGGTTTATAATTCAATTGTTCAGATATTTTTAATGAAAATAAAATTTATTTTAATATATATTTATGGGATTTTATTGCAATTTCAAACTATTGTTTGCTATACATTTAAATCTAATTATATTTTTAGAGATTTTCCAAAAAGAAGCGGCGCTTAGCAAGACATTTGAAAAGAATAAAAGCGTTATATGCTGATATATCGATCATGTTACTGAACACCACTTGAGGCCATCGTTTAGTCTTCCTTTTGCAAGGAAATCAAAAAATAACGCAGTAAAACATTGAAGCAACAGTCTGCACAGTTATTACAGTTTTCGACGTTTTTTATTGCTTCTTCTTATATCTTCTTCATCTTCTGTCTCATCTTCATTTGAATCACAACTTAAACTTTGTAATGCCTGCAAATATTCTTCGATAAGCGTCAATTATTTTCGGCCAAGAAGAAGCAAAATGGATCAATTCTTTGCGTAACTCATCAGAGCTGACATCACAAAATTTCTTCAACAATTGTGAGAAACTTTCCATTGCATTTTTTGGAATCCCTTTTTACAATAAATGTGGAAAATTTTTGGGATCTAAGCATGAGAAATCCGCTGCCGTGAACTGAAAACCGAGATCTTAAAGCATTCAAACACGTATCCAATACGACATTGTATACTTCACCTTCGAATTTTTTGTTAGCTTTAAGATCGGTTCATCTACAGCTTTTTCTATAGGCATTTGTTTCTTTCTTCTAACCTTTGGCAAAGGCAATTGAGGCTCGATGACAACATTCGAGTTTTTTCTTCTAATGCGGGCCTTACACGACACAACATTATTGTGCAATAATATTGTCCAAAAATATTGTGCGAAAAAGGGTCGCCCTTATAAGGCTCAATATTACTGCGCAATATTTCTATTTTTCTTTGCTTTTTCTGTATCTGCTCGTTGTGAAAACGAAAAATATTGAGTAAAATTTCATAAAATATTAAACTTTTTTAATATCACTCAATATATTGTGCACACCGAAAATATTGTGCAATACAGCCCTTACACGGTCAATATTATTGCACAATACTGAGTATTGCGCAATAATATTGTGTCGTGTAAGGCCGGCATAAGGCCCTGTTAATCCAATTCACAAAATTGTTGGAAGCAACAAATATCTGGTAAAAAAAGAAGGATGTATGTATGTACAACGAATTTATATTTGTTAAAGATTGAATTTTAAATCACATCACGTAAGAAGAAAAAACATGATCTGAAAAATTTGTAAGATAATAAAAAAAAACATTAAAACTTTTAAAAAAATCAGTCTTTTATTTGTTAACAAAAACAAAAAAAAAAACAGAAAATAAATTTAAAAAATTGTTTCCAATTGCAAATGTACTAGTGGTCCAGATTTTTTGAATATCACACAAACGTAGGTACCAAAGCTTATTTGAAATTTTCAAAAAGAAATCTTTGCAGAAAACTTTTTACATTGAAAAAGATTTCTTAACGTCAAAAAATGTAACAGGAACATTCTTGAATGAAAGAATTTCACTTATTGAATTGCTCCCAGGCTCTTCTTCTTGGTAACTATCCAGCGTTAATATTTTTGATATTTTTCTATTTTCTTTCGTTTTTTTTTAAATATTTTAAATTTTCTTCAAAATAACTCTACCCATTGAACCTTTGACTGCCTGCAGATCAGTTATATTTTCATTAAGAAATCCATACCTGAAACAGTTACCTCTCAGGCGTCACCTCCCGCCATTAACCCACTATTTCACATATCCCCTCGCCTAACGGTACTTATAAATACCATAACGGAATCCACCGCTATTTTGGCTTACCTTGCAAAACGTGTCCATAACGGATACACCCCCTTTTCCCCTGCACACTACATTTTTATAAAGTGATATTCATATTCCATTTTACTCAAATGAAATATGAATATTTTGTAAACAAGTGCATTCCTTTCCTACATACCTACATAAATGAATCTATGCAGCCTAAAGATAATTATTTTCAAGTTCAGTTTTAATTCGACAGGCCTTTATTTAAGCATTTAAAAACCTAAATACATAATAAGTGTTTCAAATAAAAATAAAATAAAATAAAAAAAATAATAAAATTAAAATAATAAAGAAAAATGTTTATGTTTCTTTTTAAAAAAGCAAGCTCGGAAAACCACGACATTATTAAACTTATAACATTTTTTTTATTAAATGCTTTAATTGCATTTAATGCTGATGTCAAGTTGGCATTTCTATAGAAGTTGGAATCGAAAAACTAGTTTATTTGTTTTCTTCTTTGTTAATCCAAAAAAAAATGAGACAAAACATGTTATTGTTTTTCACTTTTATTTCATAGACTGTAGACGGTGTTCACATTGGACTGACTCCTCCGAATTTTCAAAAGAAAACGTAAAAAAAATCCTCAAAGCAAAACCTATCATTTTGCGATATTTAATTAAATGAATTGATTGGAAAAATTGTCCATTTTCTACGATTTTAAAAACGTGGTGGATTTTTTTTTTTTTTTTTTAATAAAGCAAATAAAAAACAAAAACCAAATTTTGAAAGAACTCGGGTAACGCCGCACTGACCAATAGACAGAAAGAAATGCTTAATTTTTTGGCTAATGTTGTATGTTGTTTTAGTAACCTGGTTACCCCTACAAAAAAAAAAACCACAACAATTAGTACTTTGAATATTAAAATTTTGACGGTTGACGTATTTTGGTTTTGAGAGAGTTGAAAATTGTGAAAACTTAAAAACTTGGGTAAAACCGACATTGAAGCCGCTATTTTCCGTCAAAATCGCACCTTATATTTCGGAAATGTTTAAGGCATATACAAAATAAAATATCTACCTAATTGCTTATGTTTATTTCCTTTTCAAGCTTATGTTTACCTATTTATATGGCCTCTTTAAAAAAAATTGTTTGATTTCCTTAACAACATCAGTTTTAAAAAGTAGTGCGTTGTTTAATAATAGATAGGTATCCATGTAGCCATAATGGCTTACATTATATTTCTTGATTTTATAAAGTCACATTCGTAATTCGAGTTGTAGGGGCCTCCAAGGAACTGTAGGGGCATCCAATAGAGTTGTAAGGGCCTACACTCGACCTGTAAGGGCCTCCAATCGAGATGTAGGGGCTCTCACTCAACCGGTAGGGGTCTCCAAACGGGATGTAGTTGCCTCCACTCGACCTGTAGGGGCCTCCAATCGAGTTGTAGGGGCCTCCAAAGAACTGTAGGGGCCTCCAAAGAACTATAGGGGCCTCCAATTGAGTTGTAGGGGCCTCCAAAGAACTGTAGAGGCCTCTTACAAAGCTGAAATGCCTCCAACAGAGCTCTAAGGGCCACTGGAGCTCTGTATTTACTCTGAGATCCTCTTAAAAACATCAACATTAACTTTCTTTTGGGAATAAAAAGTAGATCCTGCAGATGCTTTCATGAAAACTTTTTGGTCAGCCAGGGGCCTACCGGGCAAAATCCCGGATGCCCGGTGGGCCAGTCCGCCCCTGGGCCTTGATAAAAACAAATATTTGGAATCAGGGGGACTTGAAACGAGAAATCTATACTGTCATCCGACTGCACAAAAAAATAAGGCAAAGTAAGCAAAATCCTTTCCCTGTTTCTTTTACCTATTAGTGAACGTGAAAATTATTATGTTTTTGTATTGCTTTAACCACTTCAGGTTCAATTATCAACATTGAATATGATTTTATTTAACCACAAAAAATTAAATTTTAAACTAATTTCTAATTTTATTGTTATGCTTATATAATAGTTAATTTGCATTAATAATTTAAAGATTATGATACGAATTGCGATTTTTTTTTTTCTTTATGCCCATTTTAAAATTATAACACATTTCTTGTGTGCAATTTAATCTTGTGTCGTTAAAATTAAATGATTTTAGCTTCAATATGGAGGCCCTACTACTGCTATAAGGTGAATCCCTTGAGGACAAGAGGTCATGTCATTGGGTGTTGACCCTAATGAAAATTGGAATTTTTCGATCACGAGGATGCGTTGGTTCATCCGCCGTTATGATAGATAAATAGATAGATTTTTATGCAGTTATATAAAAAATCATGGCAACATAATTTTTCAGGTTAAAGAATACATTTTAAGGCATGACAAAGGATGTCGTCTGCCCATGCGCCGTTATGAAGTTAAGATGCAATAATGTCTATTTTTCCTTATAATTAGATTTTTGTTCATTTTAAGGAAAACATGTCATTAACACCTATGAAATTCGCCCAAAATAAAATGTACGACTGGGTTGCACGTACTTGCTCTTAGGTTCAAAGTTGATGTAGACGTTAAAGCCTCTTACCTAGATATAAATGCAAAGTTTATGATGATCTTAGAAATGTACAAAATTTATGGTTTTTGTTAAGTTATAAAAAAATTAGAAGCAGGTCAAAAAAGAATGAAACTAATTTTAATTTTTAATTTTTACTTGCTTTATAGGGCAAATATTGGTTTCGTAAAAAAAATATCGAGTTTTTAATCAAAACCAACATTATGATGATTAAGAAATCCAAAAAAGTGGGTTTCGTCATGCCGTCCGTCGGTCTGTGCAAGGGTGGATCCAGGGGGGGGGGGGGCATGGGTTCACTTACATCTCTTCGTTCTAAGGTCATGGAAATACTCATTAATCGTCTGCTTAAAGAATGTCTTGAAGAACGAGAGCTTATCAATGACCGCCATTACGACTTTCATTTCGGTGAAAGTAAAGTTGTTGCTTTAGATATTTCAAAAGCTTTCGATAGGGTTTGGCATCAAGCCCTTTTATCAAAGATGCGTGCTTTTAGTATCGATGATTTACTTCTTCGGTGAATTAGCGATTTTCTTTCTAACCGTTCAATTCAAGTTGTTTTGGATGGTTTTAAGTCTGAAGTTCAAAAAATAAATACTGGTGTGGCCCAAGGGTTAGTTCTGTCTCGAACTTTGTTTCTTATTTTTATTAATGATCTCTTGTCTGAAACTGCAGATCCACTCAATTGTTTTGCTGATGACAGTACCCTCAGCTTTTCATACTTGTTTACTGACTCACACTTCTTCGGGCATTGAATTGCAACGAGAGAGTATGATTAACTCGCAAAATTCCGACATTGTCACATGGGGTGTGAATAATCGTGTGGAGTTCAATGCTGCTAAGACCCAAAGTTATGCATTACATTGTGTTACCGATATTTTTTTAGTCAGTGCTCTAGTGAAATAGCCAGATGCATTCCTCCTCTGAAACAATTTTCCCGTAATACCCGCTTTGCAAGGAGTGCCCTTCGTTATACCCTTGAGCCAAACTTTGGTCGTACCATCAAATATAGAGATTCTTTTTTTAGTCGAACTACACGAATGTGGAATCCCTTACCCAGCTCTATTTTTCCTTCCAGTTCCATGTCGAGGCATTTAAAACAAATGTGCATCGTTATCTTCTACTTAATCCTATATATGTTTCCTAAACGCTAGCACTATGTTAAGACTTAGCATAAAGGCTACTCATAACTCATTTGAGATCATAATCATAGTTATAAACAGAAAAAAACTCGATAATGTTTGCTTGACTCTGTTTGTTCAAACTCGATTTTTTCGAGGAAGTACTCGTTGTTCACAAACACTACTTGACTCGTTTGGATCGCTGAAAATACACAATGGAGTGGCCACTTCCAAAGCTATTCATAAAAACTATTCAGAAATCTACATTGACAAGCAAAATAGCATGATACTGTAATTATACAAACAAATTTAGCTTGACAGCCAGACTGAGGTCTCCAGACATAAAAGAAATAACAGAGCAGTTCCCTGAGTAAAAATGTCAATTAAAGTGAATTTGTCTTACTCAGGTGCATTTGAATAATCGCTTTGGCCTTTCTAACTGATCTGATGAGTAGAACTCAAGAAAAAAGCTTTTAAAGCTACATATATCAGGTCTTTTATTGAAGAGTTTTAAGAACAAAAAACAAACAGAAATGTCTCCAAAAATGGTTTGCAACCTTTATACGTTCCTTAAAGTCAGTGACGTAAGCGGGCTTCGGGTCAAATTTGACCCATTACTACTATTTCAAAAATTATGTTAAATATTTGATTAATTAATACTGGTTTGGTTTATAATTCAATTGTTCAGATATTTTTAATGAAAATAAAACTTATTTTAATATATATTTATGGGATTTTATTGCAATTTCAAACTATTGTTTGCTATACATTTAAATCTAATTATATTTTTAGAGATTTTCCAAAAAGAAGCGGCGCTTAGCAAGACATTTGAAAAGAATAAAAGCGTTATATGCTGATATATCGATCATGTTACTGAACACCACTTGAGGCCATCGTTTAGTCTTCATTTACAAGTGTATCAACTTACTGCTTTATCCAAGGTGTCTACACCACCTTTACATTTGTTGTAGTCCAATATTATTACTGGCTTTTTATCTGCGCAATCACTTACTTTTGAATCATGATGAAATCTACTTAGAAGATTCACAGATTTATTTTTTTCGGGATATAAGACACGATAGTAGTATTCTTCATCATCATCATCGGCTCATCGAGCAGGTTTCTCTTCGCTCATACGAGCTAGGTGCCCTGCCCACCGGAGTCTACCGAGCTTAATTTTTGTCACTATGTCTGCTTCAAGGTAGATTGCGTACAACTCATGATTGTACCGTCTCCGGAATCGTCCTTCCTCACATATGGGTCCAACAATTCTCCGTAAGACTTTTCTCTCGAACGCGGCTAAGAGGTCACAGTGCCTTTTGCTAAGCACCCAAGTCTCGGATCCATACAGCAGCAGTTTTGAAGTTATGGTTAGATTTCTGGATTTAAATAGCTTTGACAGACTGTAGTAGGCTCTGTTGGATTTGAAAAGCCGCCCGCGTATTTCTTCTTCTATGTTGTTATCGGCTGCTACTGTTGACCCAAGGTATTTAAAGGATTGCACCACTTCAAATTCGTGCTCCGCTACCTTGATTGTTTGACCAACTGTTCTTCTCGCAATCGACGCCACAATGTACTTTGTTTTACCTTCACTAATGTGCAGCCCCAGATTTTGTGCCGCCTGCTCGATCTGGATGAAGGAATCGTGTACAGCTTGTTCGGTTCTTCCGATGGTGTCGATGTCGTCTGCGTAAGCCAGTATCTGGCTGGACCTGTTGACGATGGTCCCTCTTGTTGCCGTGCCAGAGTCACGGATTGCTTTCTCCAACGCCAGGTTGAAGAGGAGGCAGGCCAAACCATCCCCTTGTCGGAGTCCATTAAATATGTTGATTGGTCTGGATAGCAATCCGCCTATTTTAACTTGGCTTGTTATGTTGGTCATGGTCAACCTACATAGTCGTGTCAATTTATTTGGGATGCCGAATTCTCTCATGGCTTTGTAAAGTTCTACCCTGACTATGCTATCATAGGCGGCTTTAAAGTCTATAAACAGATGGTATGTTGGGATGTTAAATTCTAGACATTTTTCCATCGCCTGCCTAAGGGTAAAAATCTGATCAGTTGTTGATTTGCCTGGAATGAAACCACACTGATAGTGTCCGATGATGGTTTTAGCGTATGGGGTTATCCGGTCTTGTAGGATAGAGGAGAGTATCTTATAGGCGGTACTCAACAACGCGATACCTCTATAATTGCTGCACGTTGTGACATCTCCCTTCTTATGTATGGGGCATATGGTACCTTTTCGCCAGTCTTCTTCATGCTCCCATACGTGCACTATGATATTGCTTGACGTAAGGCTGGCCCGCCGTGGTGGAATAATTCGGCTGGTATGCCATCGGCTCCCGGGGCTTTGTTTTTCTTGAGCCGTCCTATAGCCTTCTCAACGTCTTCTATGCTTGGTGGCGGTAGCATAGGGTGTTCATCTTGAAGTAGTGGAGCCTCCACTTCTGATGTGAGCTGACCATTTAGCAATTCATTAAAGTAAACTTCCCATCGCTCCAGTATGCTTTGTAGATCGGTGATCAGATTTCCCTCTCCGTCCTTGCAGTATGTGTTGCGTGGTGTGTACTGCGTCATGTTTCGGACGGATTGGTAGAACTTCCGCGCCTGGTGCGGTTCTCTATTTCACAGATTAGGTTCTTCTCCCAGACTGATTTTTTCTGTCTGTGAAGCCGTTTTTCTATTCTTCTGAGCTCTTTATATTCCTCTTCGCGTGACCGCGTGCTATGAGATTGTTGCAACATTCTTACGTTCAGTCGCTAGCTTGCATTCATCATCAAACCGGTTGTTCCGATTTCTACGACTGAACCTTTAGCCCTACAACCAAATCAAGAACTACACGCATACCTTGATTTCTTTCTAGTTCCTTACCTGTATATAGTTGAATATTCCAAGCATAGCTCGTTGCAGAATCACAAAATACCCAAAACTTGATTCCGTACTTCGCAGGCTTTGATGGAATGTACTGTCGGAAAGGATATCTTCCCCTGAATGCTACCAGTTTATCATCTATTGTAACATTTTCGGATGGATTCTTCCCCTGAATTCTACCAGTGTTGCGCGAAGAAAAGATTTTTCCAAATTTTTAGCAATTCAATTTTATTGTAGAACTTATAGGTATTATAGGAATTTACAATGTGATGAGATGAGCTTTAAATTTCTGAAAATGTTATTAGTTATATATATTTTAATGAATGTTAAAATTAATTATATTACGTTTTAGTTCTTCTTGCTAAGGGCGCAACTTCTAAAAGGACTTTGATTTAAGAAATAGGTTAGGTTTAGTTTTTACAGCGTGAATTTTCAATGGTTTTTTACTCTTCTTAATAATATATTGTACTCTTTCTAACTTAATTTCGAAGTTAGGTTGGGGCATTGCCAGGTGCTGCAACACTCCCCCCTGGTAAGCTGGACGTGTCGTTCAGATTACCAATTTCTGCTGGTTGACCCACTTCGAGAACTGCTAATTTGGTGGCCGGGCGCGTGTAAACACCATCTTTTGTCTTAATAACGGCCGACCTGACTTGGCCATCTATGCTTGGTAAAGTTTTTATAACTCTTCCTTTCGGCCAGGTATTCCTGGGACTATTTTCATCTACCACAATCACTATATTCCCCACTGCTAAAGGTTTTGCCTCGACGAACCACTTTGACCTCATAGTTAACGTAGGGAGGTACTCTTTCACCCAACGTTTCCAGAAGTAGTTTCCGAAGTTTTCACAAGCAATCCAGTTCTTCTTCAAAGCTCCAGCGCTGTCATCTATATCGCAAAGATGTTTAATTCCATTAGACGAGCCAAGAAGGAAATGATTTGGTGTTAGAGCCTCATCGGTTTCTGTATCGACTGGTACATAAGTCAGAGGCCTCGAGTTAATTATGTGTTCAACTTCAGCCATCATACTTAAAAGTAGCTCATCTTTGGGGTTCCGAGCAGTTGTTATTTGCCCAAGTGCTTCTTTAACCGAGCGGACCAGACGTTCCCAGCTCCCACCCATGTGAGGGGAAGCTGGAGGAATGAACTTCCAATTAATACCTTTATTCATGACTTCTTTCGATAACTCGTTACTATTTGAAAGGTTGGCAACTGCATTCTTGAGCTCTTGGCTTGCTCCCTTAAAATTGGTGCCATTATCACTCCAGATCTCAACAGGCTTGCCTCTTCTGGAACAGAATCGTTTGATCGCGAGAATACAGGAGTCGCTAGACAAGCTGTGTGCGACCTCGATATGGATGGCCCTTATAGTTAAGCAGGTAAATAGAACTCCCCAACGTTTCTCTAGACGTCTCCCCACAGCGACAAACATAGGCCCGAAGTAGTCGACCCCGACATAGGAAAATGGGTTCGTAAATGACTTCAGTCGTGCAGGTGGAAGTTTGGCCATTAATGGAGGTATCGGTTTTGCTTTCCGAATTATATTATAGCGGACAAGCGAGTTCAACTTTTTTTACGGTGGATCTTAATGCTAGTATGAAGTAGATTTGACGGATTTCGTTTACAACAGTTTCAGAGAATCTGTGCTGGAATCTTTCGTGGTAGTCTTGAATTATGAGATGGCTAATGCGGTGATTATTTGGCAGAATTATAGGCCTTTTGCAATCATTGTTGACGTGTTCTGCTGCGTCTATACGGTCTTTAATGCGAATGACATTGTTTGAGTCCATGTAAGGGCTGGTCTGATATAACGGGCTTGATCTTTCCAGCGTTATGTTTTTTGCGTTACCATATTTATTTTTCATTAGCACAGACCACTCTTTTGAAAACGATTGAGATTGACAGAGTCCGTAAAGGTAATTTTCCGCAGCTACGATTTCTGGTGGGGTTAAGCAGGCATCCTGTTTTACTTCTTTGCCCCATCTTGCGATGTTAATAAAACGGAGTACGTAAGCCATCGATCTCTTAAGTCGCTTCCATTTAGAGAATCTCTCACAGTCGATGATAGGTGATGAATTCGCGATTTGATGAATAAGTACCCTAACCTCTTCATTTGTACAGAACTTATTAACTGCTCCTGGCCATCTGTCTTCTGGTTGGTATAAGAATGGAGGTCCCTTGTTCCAGCGGCTATCAGACTGAAGATCTAGTTTAGTGTTCCACTTTGTGGCTTCATCGGCAACATTTTCATCGGTTGGAACCCATCGCCATTGATTAGGATTTGATTCTTCCAAAATCTCACCAACTCTGAAGGCTACAAATTGTTTAAATCGCCTACAATCATTTTTAATCCAGCAAAGCGCGGTTTGCGAGTCCGACCAGAAATATCGTTTGTGTATTGGCACGGTGTGTCCTCTTATGATCGATTTGGCCAACCTCACGCCAAGCACAGCAGCTTCTAGTTCTAGACGCGGGACTGATATGAGTTTCAAGGGAGAGACTTTTGTTCTTGAGGCTACTAAACTACATTCGATTTGTTCCCCTTTAACGACACGCAAATAGGCAACTGATGCATAAGCAGAAATGCTTGCATCTACAAAGATGTGAAGTTGGACATGGCAGTTTTCATAGCCATTTATTTCGAATAGATACGGTCTTCTGATTTGTAGCATGGCTATTTTTGGTAACAGTTGGAGCCACTGACGCCAGCTTTGGAAATGTTCTGATTTTATTTCTTGGTCCCAATCTACGTTACTACGCCATATTTCCTGGAGCAAGATTTTCAGGAGCACCAAGAAATTTGAAATTAACCCCAGTGGATCGAAGATGCTCATGAGTGTTCTTAAAACTTCTCTCTTTGTGGGTGCTTGTAGACCTTTCCCGACTTCATCCCTTAATTTATGCAGGCTGCAGCTGAATGAAAACAAATCTTCGGATGGGGACCACCACATTCCTAGGATTTTCTCAGATTCGTTAAGTCCCTTACGATTTTCGAAAATTTTATCAAACTTGGCCGACCTTTCCCCAAGCTTCTCAAGGATGTTCTTCGAGTTACTCATGAAGTTCCGGATTTGGAATCCACCGCTTTCGTGTATGCGAATTACCTCGTTAGCCAACTGCACTGCCTCTTCTTCCGTATCCAAACTATCCAGGTAATCGTCCACATAATGATTTTTTATAATCGCTTTCACTGCTCTAGGATGTTGTAAAACGTGTTCTTCAGCATTCTTGTTTTTTACGTATTGAGCGCAGTATGGTGAGCAGGTGGAACCAAACGTCATCACTCTCATCAGATAGTCTTCAATTTCACCGGTGTCTTTGTTTCTCCAGAGGAAGCGTTGGGCATTTTGATCGGGTTCCAAAATTTCAATTTGGTGGAACATCTCTTTAATATCGCCACAAATGGCAAATTTACGTTGGCGAAAACGAAAGAGAACATCGGAAAGGACAGGTAACGTATCGGGTCCGGTAAGAAGCATCGAGTTGAGAGATATTCCAGAATAACTTGCTGCTGCATCCCACACTAGACGGACTTTAGCTGGCTTATTAGGATTGGCCACCGGAAATATTGGCAGGTACCATATTCTAGGTAAACTTGTGTCAAGCAGTTCGTTCTTTGTGAGTTTTCGGGAATATCCCTTCTCTACATAATACGCGATTTGGTTATTCAGTTTGTCTTCGAGTAAAGGGTCTCTTTTTAGTTGCTTCTCAAGGCATATTAGTCTTCGTTCCGCTAGTGGTCTATTGTTGGGTAGAACAGTGTTATCTTGTTTCCAAAGCAAACCAACGGCAAACCTTTTTCCGATGTTAATCGTACTTCCATCCAAGATTGCTTGGGCCTTCTCATCATTTGCGTTCATCGCCAATTTACTTTGCCTCGAACCAATATTTTCGATTTGGAAGTATTCCTTAACTAACTCATCAAGTCGTTCATCAACTTTAGTCTGACAATCACATATAAAACAGCTCATTTGCTCAATGTGAAAAATGTTTCCATTTTGCTCACTTCTGTGTGGTCCGAAAACTGCCCACCCTAAACGGGTTTTGACAGCAACGGGCTCGTCGACGTTTGATTCACGGATTTTTTGGTAATTAACTAAATTACAATGATCAAGTCCGATCCGAATTCGAGGTTGAACATCATGATATGACCTAGCGGGAATACCTTGTAAATACTTGAAGCGTTCCTTGATGTCATCAAAGTCCATGGTTTGAAATGGTAATTCAAGTGAGTCTATAGTTCGAACTTGAAGAAGCGGGAAGATTTTTTCAGATTTATATCCAGAAATCTCTAGATTAACGATTTTAGAATTTTCCTCCGATTGCTGAATACCTGAGGTCCAATTAAGGCACAATGGATTTCTTTCACCTTCCAGTTCCAGCTCTTCTGTAGCTTTGATTCTATAAGTGAGACCGATGAACCATCATCTAAGAACGCGTTAGTATGTACTTGGTTGTGATTGTTGTACAATGTAACTGGTAAGATCTTGAAAAGTATCGGATTCTATTTCGTAGCATGAGCATTGCATTTTTGATCTTTCACAGACGGAGCAGCTGGTTCAATGAACTTATGCAACATCTGATGGTGCTTGTAAGAACAGCCATTCACGTCACAAGTTTTTTCGGATGTACATCTGCGTCGATAATGGCTCACCAAACATGTGCGACAAAGAAATTTTCGATTAACTATATTCCACCTTTCTTTTAGAGCGAGTGCCTTAAAGTTACTGCATTGTTCCACAAGCTGGCAATTTCCATCACAGACGACACACCTTTTATCTGGTTTGTTTCTATCAGTGGACACTGGATGTTGATGCACGTTCAGTACCGGGATGTTATTTGTTCTTTTTCTTTCACTTTTGGACTCGGATATTTTAGAAGAAGTTATATCTGTCACCTGACATGCTCCTTCAGCAACCTTGAACAACCAGTTACTGAACGTGGAAAGATTTACCGGCACGTCTGTTCCCACTTTGTACATACCCCAGTTCAACTTTGTTTGATAAGGCAACTTCTGAATTAACTCTTGAAGTAAGTATGGGCTGTTGAGATGCGAATCTAGACCACTGGTTTCCATAGTAGCCACAATATTTCGGACAGACAACGAAAAATTAATAAGGGTATCCAGTTGGTCGTTTTTCGGTGAAGGTTCAGATCTGATTTTTGTTATCAGTGAATTGATAATTGCTTCTGGGCGGCCAAATAGCATACGCAAAGTCGAAATGATGTTAGATAACTGGTGGGGATACAACAATTGAGCTCGGACGGAATCTAATGCCTTACCCTTAAAACTCTTCTGCAAACGAATAAGATTTTCGTCATTCGAAAGTCCGCATACTCGAGTCGAGTTTTCAAAGCAGCTTATGAACAGTGGCCATTCTTCGGGTCGACCAGAGAAGGTTGGAAGTTCTTTGTGCATTATATGCCTTGATGCAATTTGTTGACTGTTCAGAGTTGAAACGTTGCCGGGTTGGAAGCGATCGATCGATCGATCGTTGAATGACCAGGACCATCTTCAGTTGAATGTCTTATGTTTACGTGAGGGGACGTATTAGAAGATGGAGACTGCGTATTTTGTTCTTCAGCCGTTTGGTTTTGATTTTGTGGCAATGCATGCTGATTAGTTAAATTTGATTTGATCCAGGTGTCGTTTGGAGGGATGTTACTGTTCCGCAAAATAGTTGTATTTTGAGGAATGGATGTCGGGGCAGGTAATACAACCTGCTTTGTAACAACTGCTTCGCTAACAATCTGTTCACTTACCCAATCTTGAAGACGTTCATTGCCATGTTCGATGTCGTCATTTCCATCCTCTGACAGTTGCTCGAGAAGTGCATATTTTGCATCGAGGTACTCTCGGTCACGCTGCTTTTTTAAAAGTCTTTCCTCTTCTAGCTTCTTTAAACTCAACTTAACCGAGTTCGTTGAGCTTACAGATCTTGATTTATTTCTCACAGCGTTCTCTCCATTGTGAAGAAGAGAAGTTTGTTGTACCTGACCTAACCTAACCTGCACATGACTACTTGGCAATGCTTTCTCATTTTTGTTTACGAGAGTAAGTGTCTTGTCACTCGTTTCAACGAGGGCTCTTATACCTGACACAGATGGCTCTTTCGAGGGATCGACAACATCAACTATGGCCTTGGAACACCTTGGGCATAACCAGTCCTTTTCAGAGATAGATTCGTTAACATTAACGCAGCTAAAATGATGCCAGTCGTCGCATTTGTCGCACATTACCATATCTGGGTTATCGATATTGTTGCAAGATTTGCAGTTGTACTGACCTGTGTTGCCGTCGGGAGGAGAACTGTTCGAAGATAGGGGCACGTGGAGTTGGAGACCTGTATTTTTATTTTTATTTGGCGATGGAGTTGGGGGCGACCTTTTTCATTATTTGCCTCGTCAGTCTTAGATGAATTTGACTCAGACATTTGGCACGATTGGGGCCTTGATGCAATTTGTTGACTGTTCAGAGTTGAAACGTTGCCGGGTTGGAAGCGATCGATCGATCGATCGTTGAATGACCAGGACCATCTTCAGTTGAATGTCTTATGTTTACGTGAGGGGACGTATTAGAAGATGGAGACTGCGTATTTTGTTCTTCAGCCGTTTGGTTTTGATTTTGTGGCAATGCATGCTGATAAGTTAAATTTGATTTGATCCAGGTGTCGTTTGGAGGGATGTTACTGTTCCGCAAAATAGTTGTATTTTGAGGAATGGATGTCGGGGCAGGTAATACAACCTGCTTTGCTAACAATCTGTTCACTTACCCAATCTTGAAGACGTTCATTGCCATGTTCGATGTCGTCATTTCCATCCTCTGACAGTTGCTCGAGAAGTGCATATTTTGCATCGAGGTACTCTCGGTCACGCTGCTTTTTTAAAAGTCTTTCCTCTTCTAGCTTCTTTAAACTCAACTTAACCGAGTTCGTTGAGCTTACAGATCTTGATTTATTTCTCACAGCGTTCTCTCCATTGTAAAGAAGAGAAGTTTGTTGTACCTGACCTAACCTAACCTGCACATGACTACTTGGCAATGCTTTCTCATTTTTGTTTACGAGAGTAAGTGTCTTGTCACTCGTTTCAACGAGGGCTCTTATACCTGACACAGATGGCTCTTTCGAGGGATCGACAACATCAACTATGGCCTTGGAACACCTTGGGCATAACCAGTCCTTTTCAGAGATAGATTCGTTAACATTAACGCAGCTAAAATGATGCCAGTCGTCGCATTTGTCGCACATTACCATATCTGGGTTATCGATATTGTTGCAAGATTTGCAGTTGTACTGACCTGTGTTGCCGTCGGGAGGAGAACTGTTCGAAGATAGGGGCACGTGGAGTTGGAGACCTGCATTTTTATTTTTATTTGGCGATGGAGTTGGGGGGCGACCTTTTTCATTATTTGCCTCGTCAGTCTTAGATGAATTTGACTCAGACATTTGGCACGATTGGGGCTTATTATTTTATTCACATTTAACACAATAGCAGCAGGGCAATTTATATAGCAGTGGGTATATAGTGATATAATGTATATATAATCATATATGAATAAAAATAGTCTTCAGAAAACCTTACCTTGAGTCGTCGTGGATTGAAGTTGTAGAATATTTGTGGTACTTAACACGTAGAACAGCGGCGCAGGCGTCTTCCTTCAGCATTTACAGTATACAATTCGTGGTGCGATTCGTTTCAATTATCGAGGTGCAGTAATTTGTTGATTTGCTTAAATGCTTCTAGAGGTGTACTGGTTGTGTGCCTTGCTGTTTTATTAAGTCCAATACAGATTCAAGATGCTAGCTCAAGATGTAGGTTATCCATAAAACAAATTTAAAGAATGTTGCGCGAAGAAAAGATTTTTCCAAATTTTTAGCAATTCAATTTTATTGTAGAACTTATAGGTATTATAGGAATTTACAATGTGATGAGATGAGCTTTAAATTTCTGAAAATGTTATTAGTTATATACATATATATTTTAATGAATGTTAAAATTAATTATATTACGTTTTAGTTTTTCTCGCTAAGGGCGCAACTTCTAAAAGGACTTTGATTTAAGAAATAGGTTAGGTTTAGTTTTTACAGCGTGAATTTTCAATGGTTTTTTACTCTTCTTAATAATATATTGTACTCTTTCTAACTTAATTTCGAAGTTAGGTTGGGGCATTGCCAGGTGCGGCAACAACCAGTTTATCATCTATTGTAACATTTTCGGATGGATTGTAAAGCCTAGGATATATATTAACCCAATGGTTCCACAATTCACGTATAGGAGCAAATTTGTCTAACAAACGCCGTACACTTCCAGTTTCTCTGTTATCGAACCTGATAACTCTAGATATTTTTTTGAAAGTCTTCAGTTGCTCCAAATATTGGCCTGCCTTATTGAGAGTCTCATAAACTTTCTGTGCTTTCGTTATTTGATCGAAAAACAATAGCCAATAAAAGAAGTCCAATGTATGCAAACAGTTCAGTGCTATCAATATCAGTCCATTCTTCATCAAATATGCGTTTACCCTCACTGTTTGTGTAAGCCAATATAAAACGTACCAGAGGAGGTGGAAAAAATAATTCGAAGCTGGAAAGTTCTTTTGCTGTGATTCTTGAGGACGAATAACGTGTCAATTCTGACAACAAGTTTATAATGTTTTCCCTCGAGGCTCTTCCGGCACTATTTTCAATAAATTTTTTAGAAAAAGTTATTAGGCCATTTTTTGACATCATCACTTCTGCAGGAACAGATGCATTTTCACCCTCACTAAAACTGCTATCTGATGAATCAGCAAAACACGATTCCTCCTCATCCGACACTCTCAAATAAAAATCACTTTCACTATCACTCATTTTCAAATATTAAATAATTATTCCAACTTGCAAGCAAAGGCACGTGCTACTCACTAAATGTCAATATATTTTATAAAAGCACTGCAAATAAAACAATGCAGCCGCACAACAAACTCTGAGTAACCTGAAAACAAATAAATATACAACTAACGGTCCGTTAGTACGGTATGGTCAATTTTGACCTTAGGTCCGTGAACGTAAAAAAATGTGCAAGTCGTAAAACAAAATATATTTTAATAAAATTATACACTTTATATATTAAGTTAAAATTTTTAGAAAAAGTCATGGAATATAAAGTCCCTAAAAAATTAATTTTTCTAAAAAACCTAATTTCTTTCCTAAAATGGGTCAGAAATGACCCGTGAACCCCATTAAGGTTTTAAATATCATATATCTTGAGTTCTATCAATCGGATCGTCAAGATTGAGGTACTCAGACTTAGGAAAAATGACAGATCATTTTTAATTTAAAAAACTTCAATTGCAGTGTATTTATCTATACATTAGACGAATTGGAATATCGCGTTTTTTAACCCTCCGAAAACCACAGAAGGCTGAAAGATAAACCTACCAGACTTTTGAATTTGAAATCAGGACGCATATACCTATAAAACTGCAGACTCATATTTTAGTTATACCTCCACTCCCAAAATTTGCTGTCGGCTCTTGGTTTATTATATTTGTCAGTTGATGTTATATACAATTATTGGACCTCGAGCGCCGAATGCAACATTGGTAAATACGCCAAAACTGCATTTTCTTGCGCTTTTTCAGTAAATGACATTTTTAGCCAGGAAAGGCTAGTTTTTAACTATTTGACTCCGGTTTCACCCTTATAAAATTGTCTTTATTTTAAAGTCAAAAAAAGAAAAAAAATGTAGAGTGTGTGGCTTGTTTATCCCCTCGTTCAGGCAGGAGGTGCTATTCTACTATTCTAAGACAACTAAAATCCTTTAGCTAATATTAGATATGTGGACATCTTATTTTCAAATTCTGCATTTTGCAAAAAAAAATTTTTTTTTTCGGTTTTAACTAATACATATTTACAAAAATTTTACATAACCTCGTACATATTTTTTTAAGATTTAATGTTCCTATCAATTTGTAGTCTACTTCTGAAAACCTGATGCAAAAATCTATTTTTAAGTTTTAGTTAGGTTTCGAGAAAACTGAAAATACAAAGAGAAATTGGTATATTACACAGTAAAATTTTCTTCAGTCAAAAGTATTCCCGGAAACAGGATGGACAGACGAACATTTTTGTATAAATAAAATAAAATATTCCTGGTAAATAATTTTAAATTCGTGATCCTGGCATCACGGAGCTGACTGTATCTGCCAAAATTAGAGAATTATGTTTCCATGATTTATTTAAAACTGAATTAAGGCCGCCCGAAAATAACAGTTAAAGAGGAAATATAAAACGAACACCCTAATGCACATATGTTACATACATATATGTACATTGTACTGTGTGTTCTGCACAAACAAGGACACAGACCAATTGTTTTACACTTTGACATGTCAAATGAAGACATCATCATCACCAACATCAGCACCACAAGAGTGTAGCTCGTTACTCGTTGTGCCGTGTCTTTTTGTTTTTGTGACACCTTTGACTGACACTGCTTGTTGTGCTTCAATTCATCAATGTATAACCCGAGTGGCCTTCTTCTTTTGGCCTCGTTCGTCGTTCATATCTCATCCTCCGCATGGCTGCAAATATTAGTCCTACTCCTACGCTCTGCGCCTCTTGTACGGAATTTAAAACCCTACTCCGCTGATTACTGACAACGCAACGGTTCCATTGAATACGAGATACCTATCTAAGTTAATAATCCTGCAGGTGCTGCTGTTCGGTTTCTATATTCACCGTGCTGAACCTACTCTGAATTGCAGAATGTGTGTTAGATAGTTTTGTATGTACTGTGCAAGTATGCCGCATCGTCATGGTCATGGCGTAGAGGCTTCGAGTAGAGACTATAAAAATCTTCACTTTTTGATAAAAATGAAAAATCCTACTCGGAAATTGATGGTAAGCTAGGTGTTGCTGCTGCTTTATGTGTGATTTATAACAACTGTGCGCCAACTTCAGCACCAGAAAATGTGCACTTTTTAGACTATACAGCTGATATATGGCTTACAATACATTATATGATTTTGCGGTATAGCTTCGGATCTTCGTGAATTTTACTTATTGTTCGGATTTTTATTGTATTGTATTTTTTCGTTCTCTTTTAGAAATATGTAATTCGACATTTCCGATGATGCTAACATGCTTTTATGTATTGTAATTCATAAATTAATGGCGACCGAAATAGAATAAAACCTTGAAACCATAATATGAGTTCCTATTATATTTTTTTCACGAGCTAATATTATTCATATCATAGTACCTAGATTCTTCATACGGCATGGCTGTAAGGAAATGTAACGAAACACACCCACAACATAATGTAACAGATATAAACATACCCTTCATAACTGCAGCGCCATCTGAATTAAGCAACAAAAAAAGCTTTTAACGAAGGGTACGGAATGGACTTTCTTGAAACTAGAACACTCTTTCTCAACGAAACTTCGGGTATATGAGGTCTTAGAGGGAGATCAGTATGCTTATTTTCTTAACAAAAATAGTCACATGAATTATGTTTTAATTTGTACACATAATTTGCAAAAGTTGAACAAATTATAAGCAGGATAAGGGTGGTGGGAAACTTAGGATACATTTTATATGTATGAAAGAGGAAACATAAATTGCCTACCATCAGATTGGAGAATGAGGGGTGGGTGGGCAAAAAAGTGGGTTGGGTTTCGAAAATCGTGTTTTTACGTACACAGTTACATTTTAATGAAACTTGGTTTTAACGTTCACTGCTATGTCTTTTACTTATAATAAATTCTTTTATAGCAAAATATCAATTTTTGTGTTTTTGAAGAATTTATTTTGATTTAGTTCAAATGTTGTTACGATTTTTTTTTTAATTTTGAGATGAGTTCTTTTTGGTTAAAACTATTTTTTAAGATTTTAAAAAAGATTTAAAAAAACAACACATTTATTTTGGAGAACATTGTTTTTATTGAAAAAAAAAAAAACAAATGCATTTTTAAGATCGATTTTTCGGTGCATGACAGTATTATCAGCCAAGCGAGGAGTGGTCATAGAAACCAAATTAAACTTTTGCAAAAGAGTTTGACCCTATGAACTCGAATCTAGTATCAGAATTGCTATATCATGCATTTGCTAAAGTCAAATAAAACTTGAAAAAGCCCGAAGATGGAATAGTTTCCGAAACGCGTTGCTTATATTTTAATAATTTATTTATTTTAATTAATATTGTATAAAATTGTTTTTTTAAATAAAGTAATTTATGTTTTATATAAACATAAATATGAAAAAGTGAAAATGTTGGTTAATCGTGGTACAAGGTTTGAGGGTGTCGTAATATTTGAGAGAATTTCTACATTCATATAAATGAAATTATATAATACTTTACAAAAGAAAAACAACCGACTTCAAATTTATGGTATTTGATATTTTCTAATGGATACCACTGTCAATACTTGACCAAATTGAAATGGACCCAATGGAGACCATCAGCTTTCACATCCAGAAAAATCAAAATCGATCCAACCAGTCAAAAGATCTGAGGTAACAAACATTAAAATTCGCATTTTTTAAAAGTTGGTTAAAAATACTGCCTTTTCTTTGCTGTCTGTATATACTTAATTTTAGATCACGTGAATGGTAATCCAAACAAGCAATAAACTCAAAATTCCAAACATTTCCACATTTATGCTTCTGGCCTTAGGGGGGCGATATGTTAAAATCTAAATAATTTTTGAAGTTATACTTCTTTCCCGGCGATTATAAAAATATTAAACCAGTAATAACACATAGATTTTTTCAGCCCATTATTACTGTTTTTTGCCACACAGATTTTTTAAGTAAGCAAATAGTAAACACACACTTATATTCTATACTGGGTTTGTTTTTTTTTGTTCATTTTGTGTGAAACACAATAAATTTATAAAATTACAGATGTCAGCCATTGTTATTAATAGTCTGATTGATTTATTTTCTACACTATAAGTGATAGAAAAAAAACTAAATGCACCAAAAGATAGGTGGAATAATGTTTCGAAATTCCCCCGGCAAGTAAGGGTAAAATGGGGCAAAAGACAAACATTTTTTTTTTGTACTTCTCGAAAAGTATAAGGGTTAGAATTATGAAATAAATTTAATTGAATAGATAAATTGAAAAAATGATGAGTTTTCATCAAGAAAAGAATTCTAAAAATTCGACTTTTCAAGTTAAAAATTATTTTCCAATATTAAATATTTTTTTAGACGTTTAAAAATTATGTAATTATGGATACAGTTGATAATTCCTTCAAAAAATAATTATGTACATTGAAAGATAATAAAAAAAAATTAGGCGTCTAATATGGATTTCATATAAAATGCTCCATAATGGTTTTTTTAGCTTTAAAAAACAAATACGTTTTTGAAACAATATGTGGGTGGCTTAATTGATTTTAAAAATCAGGGAACAACGTGAAAAATATTTTGTCAATTAGGCTTATGTGTTGTCTATAAACGTGTAAAAAAATTAGATTTAAAAAAAATTTTTCAATGAATAACAGTAAAAACAAGATTTTTCACTCCAAGTTTTTTGACCTTTTCCAACTGTATTTTATTTTTTTCTTATTTATTTTTATATTTTTAAACTTGAAATTTACATAAGCCTCATAAAACTATGATTCAACTTTATTGATCACGATAAAATTACCTTTAATTTGGTACACACATGCTATAAAAGCTTAACAAGTTTTTTTCCGAAATTCAACAAAATTCAGCAAAATTGTCTGGTTTGGTCGTCGGAC
Source organism: Meliscaeva auricollis (assembly GCA_948107695.1). Taxonomy (NCBI): domain Eukaryota; kingdom Metazoa; phylum Arthropoda; class Insecta; order Diptera; family Syrphidae; genus Meliscaeva; species Meliscaeva auricollis. The sequence continues at coordinate 50,062,684 of OX403617.1, read as the reverse complement.
TTGCCCAGCCACAAGTGGAGAACGGTACCATTGCGTTGGCTCACAAATGGATTCGGGATGGTTCGCCTATAAAATTTGTAACTTTTTTGTTTCTTGTCGGATTTTGAAGATTGATGTGTTTAAATTTAGCTGAAATATTAGGCTACAACATGGTGTAATTACAATTACATATAAAAGTAATGAGTAAAAGGTGATTAAGAACACAATGAATTTTCGTTTTCTTGTTCTTTTTGCAATATGGTATGAATTTTGTTGGAGCTTCAAAAAACAAAGTACCTGCTACAATATTGTTGGTTTAAGTATTCTTGATAGGCAATAAATATTTTTAAACATAAAAGTGCACATTTACAGATTTTAGAGAGAAGAAATTAAAAAAACTAGTTTCATTGGATATTTAAATCTGTTCCCTGAATTTTAGTTGCAGGATTAACAGAAGACGTAAAGTGAAAATATGTTTTTAATGCTTTAAAATTACAAAATTTAATGAAAAATTTTATAATTTTGAATGCAATTTCAGCTCAATTTCAAGATGTGTCTGTTCTCTTAAACAATGCCATACAAAGTTTATTGTTTAAATTAAAAACAAAGACTGTAAATAATATATATCAGGAAAAACATCGAACAAAATTTGCTTTTGATGCTCCTTTGACCAATTGTACCATTCATAACATCTGACAATGTCTGCTTAGATAATTTTAATTTTCTTATAAAATGTCAACAATTATTTTGATATACAATTTGCTTCAATAAGACACCCACAAGATTCGCAATATCATTAAGTAATATCAAAAAAAGTATAAACGTGTTATAGTTAGTGAAAATGTTTTATGCATAAATCGAGATATTTGAGCTGAGTGTTGAGGTAAACTATTATTTAGGATAGGGTTCACACCAACACCAGTGCTAGTTTGAATACTTACAATTTAGTTTGAACTTTATTTATGACATACAAACTCAGTGAAAAAAATTATTTTTTCTTTAGGTATTTTATCTCTTTCCATCAACAGTGAAGTTAGATAATTTTCTGGAATTTTGTACTCAAAAAAGTCATAAACCAAAGCAATGGTATGGAAATATTTTAACCAATCACGTATTTTAATTAAATAAGGATTACAATAAATGATGATTTACACTCTGTCTCACTTGATTACAAACAGTCACTTTTTATTTTTTTTTTTTATTTTACGACATTTTTTAAGCCATTCATTAATCTGGAAAAAATTTGTTGGTTAAAGAAAGAAGGATATTATTATGTTTATGTTGTAATAAATGAAACTGGAAAAAAATTAATATTTTATGATGCTTTTCTCTAAAAGGCCTTAATATGCAGGTATATAGTAGCGAGTAATTTTTTTATCCCGCTTGATTGCGAACAGTAGCTAAATCTTCCTGCGGGATTGAATGTTTTAGTTCGAATAAAAAGTTTTTTAGACTATTGAAGATTTACGTTCAAGTTATAACCTTTTGCAATCCTAAGAGGAAATGAACCAAATTCCAGCTTCCAAGCTGTTTGATAAATCCACCCATTTCATATAGCCTGCAAGAATGGAAAAGGCCAGACTGTTGCATACAGCTGTTTAAGAGACCCTTAGCGTTAAGACAAAAATAAAAAAAAAAGAAGAGTCAACAACATGTAAGAAATAAAATAAACATAAACAAAAAAACTGCATGCATCAAAATATCTGTACAATATGAAATTCTCTATGTTTAGAATGTCTACGTATGTCTAGCCCAAAAGTCCTGTTTCTGTTTTTGTGGAACTTTCTTTTGAATTTGACCTCATAACTAATATCCCCGACCTTGCTATTACAGTTATTCTGTTGGAAAAATTATTCGCATTGGAAGATAAGTCCTACTTTGACTCTTCTCTGACTTTTTCACAACAGGAACTTCAATTGTTGGATATTATAAATTCAATGGAATTACAGCATTTAAAGTGTTTCAAAAATATTAAAAATCGATTGAGTTTTTTCTCTGACGCTGTTAATACGGTGTTGATGAAATCCCCCTCAGCCATTATCTAACATAGACAGTTATCATCCTATTCTTGTTATTTTTTTTTACTTGGACAGTGGCTTACTAATTAATAGCCCAAGACTGTCCCTTTATACTTTTGATTTTCAAAAAGTCAAATTTTATGAGCTCTGTGACATTTGGCCAATCATCGATCATTGGGCATCTGTTCACTGCAGGGACATAGGCTCGCTTTAGGGACTTAATATTTGGGTGTCGAGCGAAGCAGGACATTCCCTCTAAAACTGACCACAACTTGTAATTTAACGGTTTGCACTGCCAGTTGGCCAATCATCTCGAGTTTGTTGCCATTTTCGACGCAACCTCTCAGCCTCTCCGGCGATTTCCATTACAATTGATGTACATATCTAGACTTTTGACCATTTCCGTTGCAATCAGTTGTTTAATATTTTTCGCGCATGTTACTCACCTGGCATGGGATTTTTTCATCTATAGGTTCGAGTGTGGTTGAAACCTAACCTAACCTTACCTACATGGAGGGACTAGCCATGAACTCTGTCTTAGATGTTGGATCTTCAATGTTAAGTATTCTTTGTGTATTTCATCATGTTTTCAAGATCTTGTACTTCTAGTTCCTTAGATCACTGACAATATACATAATAGGTATACCATTCTACTTTTTCTTCATTTTGTGTAGACAAAATAAATTTCAAAATCGACGTCTAAAATGCCTTTAGAATAATTTACATCTTATTGTATCTTAGCTGATGTTTTTTGTTTAATTTGCGTTTTTGGGTGAGTCTATCTTTACACAAGGTAAGACAGAGCCAAAGATGATATAACTAGTTATATCATCTTTGACAGAGCCTTACCATTTTTGCTAAGTCCTTTTTTAAGTACCTTTTCTTTGCTCCAGCTAATTCTTTTTTATTAGTTTCATATTCACCTGCTGTGTACTAATTCTTTTCGAAAATATTTTTTTTTTTCAAAACCTCTCTTTCTTTGCGAAAAAGATCGACTCTTTCTGTGTATTCTTCAAAACCTTATTGTCTTCTCAAAGAAGGTCGACTTTTTGCTTAAACCAAACTCGTTCGTGTACAGTGTACATTTTAGCTGAAGGCTCCATAGTAAAATGGGTATTGTATTTCAAACTAAATTTTATCAAAACAAAATGTCGTTGCCCAAATTCTATAAATTGTCATTAAAAAAATGTCCATAAACATTCCGGTTTCTTATACATATGTAAGTTAGTTAGTATGCAAAATCCAAAGTAACTCAGACGTTTGCCTGTGAGTGAAAATAGAATTTAAGGATTCCATTACATAAAAACATACACACATCAATACATCTATTTCATGTACATTGTACAATGTACATACCTATACACACAGGTGAAGCTTATAAAAGCATGTACCAAACATCTTTGGTCCCATCCTCCTTTCCATTATTCTGGATATTTCAAATTCAAAATCAAATCAAACCTTTGTAACTCACACAGAGTGCTTAAGTGCTAACGCATGGAGTTTGCCATGCACTTCTTGTTTCTGGTAGGATTAAAGAAAAGCAAATTAAATTACGTCGATGAGCCAAACAGAATGAAGAGGACAGGGAGCAGAAAATTGGGTTATGGATATTCAACTCCTCCAACTCCAATTAAATAACATATAGAGATATGTATAGGTTTCCATTCTTTCCATCTTCTTTCATATTTTTTTGTCCGTTTAGCAATACCTTCAACTGTATCATGTGCTTGTCGCCACCTTCAAATATTGTAAATAAAATATAAATATTTACCATGACGCATTTTCAACAGGCAGTCGACTACCTTACCTACCAAGGTAGATGGAGGTGGAGGTCGTAGACTGGTGCTCGAGTTTCAACCGGGACTCAGGAGTCGCAATGGGGATGAGCTGGGACTTCGGAGTAGATACCTACATATTTTCATTTTATTATGTTGATTTTGTTATAACTGCCACTTTTTGTGTAAGTAAAGGCAATCTAAACGATACTCGTTTGCTCTGGATTCACTAACCGTGCTTTGGGTGAGGAAAGAGGATAATGTTTAATTGGAATTTGGCACAGGGTGGCAAATTGATTATTGCTTATGGTCGTGGGTGACTCTGACTGGGAATGGTGGAGTGGGTGGTTATTTCATGAACATTGATCACAGAAGTTGGAAATACATAGGCTACTTAACAGTGTAAAATGTTTTACGTAAGAGAACTAATTGGATTTGAATGGTAATAAACCGTGTTTCATTAGATTAATGATAACAATGTACGAACATAAAAAATCAATGTAATTTCAATGCAATCTCACAATAAAATTTAATTTTACAAATTATTGTATTGTAACGAATGTACGAGCAATCACACCCAAAGCAAATATTAAAAAAAAACGGAACCTCAATTCCCCTAAATGTCAGCGAACGCGTTCAATGAAAGCATTTAGCAAATGGAACAAAATGGAATTGAACTTATCTGGAACATTCTTATTTAAAAACTCTTTCCCCGGTTGATTATGGCTCTTACGTTGCATTCTTCTAAGAATTTAAAAATCTTTCTAAAACTCTATATGCAAACTATGTAAATGAAATCGGTACCTCTTTGAAAGAGGATCCCAAAAGATTTTGAAAAATCGTTAGCTCCAAAAAAAAAATCGATGGCTATCCGGCTAACTTCATTTATGAAAATTCTTTATTACAGAAACAACGGATATTTGCAATTCTTTTGCTAAAAATTTTCGTAATTCTTTTTTTGATGTACCTTATGATGTTGATGAAGATTTTTTTTAAACTTCGCACACCTATACCTTGCAAATACCCTCTCTTTCCCACTCATGGTACGAACATTTTTGAATGTTGCGAAGGATTTCTCTCATTCTCTTTACTTTACTTTACTTTACTTTAATTTTGTTTTCAAGAAAGTGTCGCATTTAAAATGGTTGCTTATTAAATTATTATTTTAAGATATTTGTAGTTTTCAGTTTCTATGAAGTAGGTAATTAAAAAAAAAAAAAAATGCACGACTGGGTCGCACGTACTTGCTCTTGTAGATAAGGTTACTATTTATGCTAAGCCTTTTTAATTAAAAATTTGTAAATGCAGTTTTAGAAAAAAAAATTAAAAAAAGCATAAAATTCAATTTTCAAATGACTAAAACAGCTTCTTAAATGAATTTAACCTCAAAACAAAGTATGCAATTTGATTTCTTCTATAATGATACATTTTAGAAAATTTTTTTTGAAAATCGTTCGGGCCGTTTTTTAAAAAACTAATTTTTTATAAATAATTTTATGGAAAAAAAGTTCTAAAATAAAATTGGTATGCCATTTTGTAGAAACTTTTAATCAACATATAAAAACGAAATTTCAAAAAAATTCAATGTCCCGTTTTCGAAAATTTGATTTTTCAAAAAAAAAATTTAAATTTTTTTTTAAAAATCCAAAAATTATTTTTTTTGAAATTTTATTTTCGGCTTATATTTAAGTTATATAAGTGCTTCTTCACAAAAAGTTTCGTTGAAATCGAATAAGCAGTTTCGGAGCAAATCAGATTTTAAAAAACGGTTCTATGGCAGGTACCGTTAATAATGATTTTCAAAAAAAAATTTGTTCATTAGAAAATAGACCTTGTCCTGAAACTTATATTTGATATTTTTAAACAAAATCTTTGGAGCCGTTTTTGAGCAATTTCAACTTTACTAAAATCGGTATATGACAAGTACCGTTATTTTTGGTCCAAAAAAATTAATTCCAAAAACCCCTCTGGAGAGTCTCTAAAAAATGCTACATACCAAGTTTGAAGTCAATCGGTCCATCCGTTTAGGCTGTAGCTCCTTATACAGACAGACTGACAGACTGACAGACTGACAGACAGACAGACAGACGGCCTTCCGGGACCCACTTTTTTAGCATTCTCTACCATCGTAATGTCATGGAAAAATGTTATCTAAACTTTTTTTTTGTACGAATGCATAACTTGATATACAGGGTGATTTGCATAAGGTGTGACAAAAAGATAGGGTGTGTAGGTTGGACTTAGACAAGCAAAAAATCGTATGGGAGGGGGGGGTCCATTTTCCCCCGTTTAGGCGGGAGGGGCAATTTAAGAAAAAAATCACTTAAAACGGAATTTTTTTATTTAAACCATTTTTTTTCAAAATTTTACGTTATTAAGTAGTTTTCTCAAAAACTACAGGTTATTTTGACATCCGTTTTTTTGTGTTTGATCAAAAATAAATAAGAGCATTGAAAATAAGCCAGAAAAATACTACTTAATAACGTAAAATTTTGAAAAAAAATGGTTTAAATAAAAAAAATTATGTTTTTTCTCAAAATTTTGACTTTGAAAATTAATATTTCAAAAACTATTCATTTGAACAACTTATTTTAAAATTTAAATTAATGTATAGGTTTTTAGCTTTTCAAAATGCTATAGCACGACTAACTAAATTAAACTTTTTTAATAAAATCAAATGGCATACTTAGTTTTGAGATCAAAACAATTTAAAAAGTTATTATTATTGTTATTATTGTACTGTTCGTACTAGAATGTCAGCTTATCAGACTTGGCCATTGCTTTGACTCCAAATGCATTGGATAAACAAGAAACACATCTCGACCTGTGACGTCAGTGGTCTAAAGTGGTGGAGTGCGTAGTGCACACGACTTCTAAGACTGAGCTAAGATCTGATAGCGTGGGTTCGATCCCATGGCGTGCATAGAAAGTTTTTCATAATAAAATTGGATTAAAGCTCAGCACCACAAAAAGGAGACTGATGAGTGCATAAGTGGCAAAGCACGAAATAGCTATATCTCCAGCCAAACAAGAGTGGTAGCGCCTTTAAGTTGTTGTTGTTGTTCAAACATTCAATTTAAAAAGTTGTTTAAGTCATTTTAGTAATAATGTTTATGTTTATTTTTTAATTTCTTGTAAAATTAAAAACTTTATATATGAAGCTTAGCGTACACAGCAACTTTGACCCTAAGAGCAAGTACGTGCGACCCAGTCGTGCATTTTATTTTTTACGAAATGACAAGGCAAATTAAACATTCATGTGAAATTTTTTCGCTGTACCACTATTGGAAGGGGGTTTTCTAAAAAAAATACCCCTGTTGCACACAATAAAGAACTTACATAAAAAGGACTATTATGCACGGTTAAAAAATTTGGGGTACTTTCGAATATTTTTTGGGTTGCATGTAGGTCCACACCACAAATTTATTAAAATTTAATACACGACGAAATTTTTCAGTTAATACAAAATATATTAAAATTTAATATATGAAAGAATATTTTATAATACAATTGTATTACTTTTCAATACAAGTTTTATTAAAAGATTTTTATAATATTATTCTTTACGTTAATATTATTCTTACGTATTATTCTTTACCATACATGAGACATTTTTAAAAATGGCTTCTGTTATCGTCTACGTCTGATACAGTTTGATTAAAATTTAATTTCCTTTCATTAAAATGTAATATTAAAGTATTACATTTAAATTCTTGGGATTACATTTTAATCCTATGTGTTATCCATAGGATTAAAATGTAATCCTAATCTTTTTCGTATTGAAAATATCAATTTTAATACAAAACTATTATAATGTAATACAAAGTAGTTTAAAAAAAAATCTAATATTTATAGAGTATAAAAAAGTAATATTCACTGTATTGCAAATGGCTGTAAAAAAAAGGCAAAGTTTTGAACCCATTATAATTAAAATTGCATACTTTTAGTATTAAAAAAATATAATGTAATTTAGAGTATTAAACTGTAAGCTTTTGGATTACATTTTAAACCTTTGGAAAAATAGTTTTAAAAAATTCAATGTATTGCATATGCACGGTTAAAAATTTTGTCGTACTTTTTCATACAGAGTTTGTATTACAGCCATATGCAATACATTGAATATTACTTTATAATATTCCGTAAATATTAGAATTTTTTAAAACTATTTTGTATTACATTCGAATAATTTTGTATTAAAATTGATATTCCCGATACGAAAGAGACTAGAATGTAATCCAAAGGTTTAAAATGTAATCCCAAAGCTTAAAATTTAATACTCTAATATAACATTATATTTTCTAATACTAAAAGTATGAAATTTTGCCTAATTTTAAGTTTAACAGCAGTATGCAATACAGTGAATATTACTTTTTAATATTCTGTAAATATTAGAGTTTTTTAAATTTTTTTTGTATTACATTCTAATAGTTTTGTATAAAAATTGATATTTTCAATACCAAAAAGTTTAGAATGTAGTACAAAGGATGAAAATGTAATCCAAAGGATTAAAATTTATTACTTTACTATAACATTTTAATACAAGGAAATTTAATTTTAATCAAACTGTATTAAAAGAGCAAACAAGATGTAGACGATAACAAGAGCCATTTTTAAAAATGTCTTAAATTTGCACTATTTTGAAGGCATTTTGGGTTTTTTCGAAGTACAATGTATGAATCACTGATAAAATTTAAATTGCCATAAGATTTGACTTCACGTAATTTGCAAAAAAAATAATAAAGATAATAATATCACCATTTTAATATTAAATAGTAATGCACGTTGTGCTTCATTGTAATGAATTAAGAGTGAAGATAGAATAATAAAGAGTGAAAAGGAAAGAATAATATTATAAATATCTTTTAATAAATTTTGTATTGAAATGTAATACAATTGAATTATAAAATATCCTTCCAATATATTATATTTTAATACATTTTGTATTAACTCAAAAATGTTAATATTTGTCATGTATTGAATTACATTTCTGGTTTGGATTTATATGCAATCCAAAAAATATTAAAAAGTACCCAAAATGTTTAACCGTGTGGCTGTAATACAAAGTCTGTATTAAAAAGTAAGACAAAATTTTCAACCGTGTAGGCACTAAGAGTAGTCGTACTTCCTTGGACTGAACACACAAATTTAATTGTTTTGGCATTTATATGATCTCGAAAAGACAACCAGTTTAATAGATATAATAGATATAGCTTAACCTAAAATTGCAACATTGGTGCAGTTTTTACTTGCGATATAAATACTATATACCAAGTTATGTATTCGTACAAAAAAAAAGTTGAGATAACAATCAAACATGACATTACGATGATAGAGAATGAGAAAAAAGTGGGTCCAACAATTCTGTCTGTCTGTCTGTCTGTCTGTCTGTATGTACCAGAGACTACAGCCTAAACGGATGGGTCGATTTACTTCAAACTTGGTATGTGGAGTTTTTTGGAGACTATCCCCAGACATTTTATAAATTTTTTTTCGGATGAAAAATAACGGTACCTGTCATATACCCGTTATAGAAAAATTCATTTTTCTCAAAATGGTTCCTACGATTTTGATTAAAAAAATCATGGTCACTTTTTTTTGGATAAGGTCTATCTTTACATGAAAACCATTTTTTTCAAAACCCGTTATTAACGGTACCTGCTATAGAACGGTTTCTTTTAATTCTGATTTTCTCCTTCAATACTCAATCAATATCAGCCATTTTTTTTTACATGAATGCTTTTAAGTTGCCGTAATAATATTTAATAAAAAAAATTTCGAAATTTTTTTGGATTTTTAAAAAAAGTTTGAATTTTTTTCTTTGAAAAATCATTTTTTCGAAAACTATTTAATATTTTTTTCAAATTTTAATTTTTAGATGTTAATACTATCTTAAAAACGGCATACCAATTTTTTTTATAAAATTCCTTGCAAAATAATAAAGAGGAAAAATAATTTTTTTAGAAAACAGCTCTAACGATTTTCCAATTTTTTTTTTCTTATAGTGTATTACGAGTATTATAGAAGAAATCAAATTGCATACTTCTTTATCAGGTAAAATTCATTTAAGAAGCTGTTTTAGTCATTTGAATTTTTTTAAATTTATTTTTCTAAAACTGCATTTACAAATTTTTAAATAAAAAGGCTTAGCAAATATAGTCACTTTATCTATAAGAGCAAGTACGTCCGACCCAGTCGTGCATTTTATTTCAAGATAGTGACCAGGGAGAGAGATTGGCAGGCACTCTGGATCTGGATATTGAAATGGGGTTCGAAGACATTTTACATAGTTCACTTTGGGAGTGACGCGACACAACAGAAAAAAATTGACTTGTTAATTAATGGTGATAGGTAATATAGCAAAAAAAAAATAAAGGAGTCCAAGCCGTTAAGATAAAATAAATAAATAAATAAAATTAAATTAAATGTTTATCGCCTGCCGACGCGCCGTTGTCCGTTCTTGTAATGTGGAGAAAGAATTATCTTACAATCACATATTGATAACGTATTGCAGTCGGCTCAATGCAAAACATCTTGGAGCGCCAAGGAATGTAGAGGTCTATCTTTACAACATGTTTTTTTTTTGGGCTGTCAGAATTTATTTAAAAGTCGATTTTGTTCTCTTCTCTGGATTCGCCTGGCTTTCAAAATTGCTTCGCGCTCTTAGTCTATGTGTCATATGCATGAATAACCATGCCCCTCTACTCCCCCGTTTAGAAAACAAAAAATAAAACAATGCTTAAGTTTGGTCTGCACAGTACCATCAGTTCACTCGGTTTCTTGAAAAAATGGCCGAAACAACTCTTGCTAGGTATAACTACACTACTTTTGCTGTACGAAGCTACTGACGTGCAAAACACGAGTTCAGTCCCTTAGGTCAGGTAGATGTGATTAAATCCATGGCCCGTAGGCGAGTAGATCTAGAGATCCTTTTAACCGTTTTACACGGTCCAGATTTCAATCAGATCAGGCCGAACAAACCGCCAAACGGACCATGATTTTAACTGCATAAATATATACTTGTTGATGAAATAATATTTTAATTTTAATATTTTAATCAAATATAATAGAAAATATAATATTTGTCAAAACAGAAACCGGGTTACTCGAAAATACAAAAAAAAATACATTATCCGTTTCACTAAACCAAAATCTAAGTCCTCCGAACTCAAAAATGATTTTAGGCCGAGTTCTAAAGATGTGAAGAAATCTCTGAGTTCTAAATATTTTCTAAACAAAGATTTTAAGAAAAACAGAGAGCTAAAAATAATAGTTTCAAGGTGATTTTAGAACTTAGAACTATGATTTTGGGTCGTTAAATCAATGAATCGGTCGTTAAATTTTGTCATCCTAAAATAATGTTTTTGATGTAAAGGGTTTTCCAATAAGAGGTGTTATTTTGAATAGCCCGCTATTTCGGTAGTTGTCACTTTTGAAGCTATCATTTTTTCACATTTGACAAGTAGAAACTACGCTATTAATAAAAATGGAACGATACACGCTTCAACAACGCATTGAAATTATTAAAATTCACTATAAAAATGGTGAAAATTTAGCAGAGACGATTCGTAAAACTATAACATTTTTGGGTCGTCGTGAAGCACCTTGTCGGACCGCAATACAGAAATTGGTGGACAAATTCGAGCTGTTGGGACAAGTAAGTGATTTGAAGAATAAAACCCGCGCACGTCGCTCAAGAACAACTGAGAACATTGCTGTTGTAGCCCAAAGTGTTGAAGAAAACCCAGGTTTGTCCATTCCTGGTCGTTCTTTGGAATTAGGCATTCCACAAACGTCATTACACCGTATTTTGCATAAAGACTTGGGTCTTAAGGCTTATAAAGTTCAGTTAACACAAGAACTCAAGCCGGCTGATCATCAACAACGTCGTGTCTTTGCTGATTGGGTCCTTGAAATGCATGAAAATGAACCGGAATTTCATCGAAAAATCATCTTGACTGATGAGGCCCATTTCCACCTCGGAGGCTACGTCAACAAGCAAAATTGTCGCATCTGGGGCTCGGAAAACCCAAGAGTTATTGTTGAAAAGCCTCTCCATCCTCAACGCGTGACTGTTTGGTGCGGTTTATGGTCCCGCGGGGTCATTGGACCTTACTTTTTCGAAAATGAGGCTGGAGCAACAGTTACGGTCAATGGATTGTGCTATCGAGAGATGATTAATGATTTTTTATGGCCTGAATTGGATGGTATTGATCTGGACAACGTTTACTTTCAACAAGACGGCGCTACGTGCCACACAAGCAATGAAACCATCGATCTTTTACGGGAAAAGTTTCCGGACCGTGTTATCTCTCGAAGAGGTGATCACAATTGGCCACCGAGATCTTGTGATTTAACACCTTGCGACTTCTTCCTTTGGGGCCACGTGAAAGATAAGGTCTACGCTAACAGTCCAGCGTCGATTCAAGACCTCAAAGATGAAATTCGTGAGGCTATCGAGGACATAGGGCAGCCACTTTGCGATTTGGTTATGGAAAATTTCATGAAAAGGATATGGTCCTGTAAGCGTGGTCTTGGCGGCCATTTGGCTGATGTTGTGTTTTATTATTAACGGCATACCTTCTTCTTTATAATGAAATAAACATCCGATCATTTATCTCCAAAAATGCCATTTTTCTTTGAATATCAAAACACCTCTTATTGGAAAACCCTTTACTTCAATAATGAATAACTCTATTAATAACCAAACTCCCATTAGGGGAGAGTGGGTACGAAAGTAACGTGGAACGGTTGTAACATTGAGTTTTTACAAAAACCTGGGAACGTATGCATTCATTTTTAAATGTAGAATTCTTCGGAATTTAGTCGTGAATGCACCCACAAAAATTCAAATGTCAAAGTACTGAATTGTGCCACATAACGTTTAAAATGTAAAATTTGTATGAAAAAGTTAATTTTTTTTTCCGAGTTTTGCAATAAATTTTTGTCAAACAATTATTTTTTAATAAAGTGGTAGCGGTCTAACTAAAGCTGATTTTGTCCTGAACTTAATGGAGTAAATCTTCCTATTATCGATATTATCGACTTAATAGTTTTTTTCAATCGAATCTTTTATATAAAAACAAGGGATGTAGACGTTTGTAACATTTTTTGAGTGGACGTTTGTAACGAAAACTGCATCAGCAGGGTCAGTGAATTTCAGTCACAAGATATATTTAGCATCGATTAAACGGGTCTTACAACTACTGTCTATAAACCAATAAAGATCATTACAAAAATCGTAAAAAAATCAATTCGGAACCATTTATCCGGAAATACTAAAGGAGGATCCAACGTCAGTATTGAAGCTGCTAATAAATCAAAATGGATGCAATCGGAGTTCATTAACCTAATGGAACACCTAGTAAAACATTTTTAATTTTGGATTTGTACAGTAAATGTGAAGTTAAACCAATATTTTTCGTTTATTCTATTACATTTATATGGTGTTACAACCGCCCTTTCATCGTGTTACAATTGTACACCGGAAAGGACGATTGTAACATTCGACTTTCACCTCTTTTACATAGCATGGTTTCGTAGAACATAGAAAGTCAAAAGACAAATTAGTATTTCACTATAGCCAAATGTCCACTCATCAATATACGCGTTGTTTTGTTTGGCTATGAATTTTGGTTTTAAAGTTATGGCGCAAAATATACAAATTGTTACTTTTGTACCCACTCTCCCCTACTATTGTTTTCATTTACCTTGGGGATGATAAAACGGATGAACAATACATATTTCGAGTTTAACAAATTATGTTTGGCACTACACATATTTTTTGTAATTATGCTCGAAATTGGGTGAATTTGGCGTTTTAGAATTTTGGATTTGGGAATTTTGTTTAAGTGATTTTGTTTTGTGGGGTTACGGTACCAAACCCGTAAAAAGGTGTGTTTTTTTTCTTTTTCTTGTTTTTTTTTTGTAACAAATATGTAGAGATCCTCGAAAACAAGGTTATGTTTTGATTCCTGTTTTAACAATTTTCTTTTGTTTAAATATAATTTGGGTTTAAGAAAGGAATACAATTCAATTAAGACAAGTTTTGACCTGGACAAAACACTTTACAGAATATTTACTGGTGAAAATAAATTCCTGGTAGCAATGCCCTTACTCATATCTCAAAAATCCCAACAAATCTCATTTACGGTTTGACCATCATCTTGAAAAAATACTGCATCAAAAATGCGGTTTTCGATTAAGCTTTATCTATTATTAGATTATAAGACAAGAGATCAAAATCAAGGCACAATACGACCATTTAGTGGCTATAATATGTAGTTCTTTTTATTTAAATTTTTTATTCAAAAAAATAAAAATGCTGCGAAATATTTTGTTCGGGTCAGGCCTCTGTTTTGTTTAATTTTCCCGGTCTAATTGGAGAAGTAAAGAAAATTATAATACTATAAAAATAAGATTAAGTTTTTGTTTGAGTGAACCATTCAAATAACGAGTAACGACACTCTGGATATGGGAACGAGATTAAGATGAATCATCCTTGCTAACTGCTGTTATTTTAGTTAATTCTTCTTCTATAAGAACCACTGTTTGGTCCAGTGTATATCGGTGGAGAGTGTTGGAGAAGTTTCCACGACGAGCAAATAATAAAACCAGATGATGACCTCTTAAATGATATAACTAGTCATCCAAAATTTGACATGGAATACGCTTTATCTACCCTTCCTCTAGTTAAATTTCGGAGTCAATCGAATACTTAGTATATTTTTAGAAAATTTATGTAGACTAATTGCTCCAAGGAAACTTTTTGATCTGAATGTAATAAAAAGTTAATCTTGTTCAGTGATTGACCCATCTCTTGCGAAGGGTTTTAATCTATATCATCTATTTCTTCAATTTATCATCATTAAGCTAAAAAGTCTGTGATAGCCATATTTTACTTTTTCATTTCCTACCTTTTGCGTCCTTATCTATCCTTTTTTTATTTTTGAATATTATTATTTATAATTAATCTTATGGAAAAGCCGCAGTGTTGTCTTTCAAAGATCTAAAAAAAAGGAAAACCAAAATTCATAGTAGACGAGCTTTTATTAAAAGTTCGTTAAGAGATACCAAGAACAACAAAAAAAAATGGTAATTCATGAAAGGCGATTAACCTGCCTAAAAAAAGACCGAGGAATCTTGATAATTGTGATTTCAATCAAAGGTTTTTTTATCATTTTATTTTATAGAATATACCTACATACATTTCATATTACAATTTTTCTATACAATGAAAGTTTCTATATAGTAGGTACAATGTAGTTTGCAGTATATACACACATTAACACGTGTCTCTTGAAACAGAATAAAAGCCTTTGTGAAGTTTTATTTTATTTTAGTTTCCTTAAGTATCCTTCCTTTCCTTATCGTTCTTTATATGTAGTAGAATAGGGTGTTCCAAAATAAACACTTCAAATGTAATTGGAAGATTCCTTGTAAATTTTTTTGTCAGAGTGTGTTACTAACGATCTGAGAAAAGAGAATACCTCGTGTGATTTTGCAACACCTTGTGTCTACATAATTTTGTTTTGAATTTTCACAGCCTTTCTTCTCCATCGCCGCCGCTTCCTTTGGATACAATGTCAAGTCAAATTAAGCTTCTTCACCGCACAAGAGTTTATTTTTTAACAAGTTAAAGTGTGCATAAATGCCTTCGCGAAAAAAGGCGAAAGTCTATTAATTTTTTGTCAGCTTTCAACGTCTTCGGCATGCGGAGGTGGTTTCATTGATTTTAAAGAACTTGTTATTTAACCAGGGTAAGTTTTAGCAAAATAATACGCACATATATAATGCGTTAAACTGCCTTGATGTTGAAAACTAATAAATAAACTGTCCATTATATAATGTTCTTCGCCTTTTTCCGCAGTTGAACTAAATAATAAATATTTATTAGGAAGACTTGCACTTTGAACCCCACTCAATGGAAATTTAACAGACAAATATGTATTGTATAGTATTATGTAGAGTTGGAGTAGCCTAGAAACTCAACAAACATAGAAACCAAAACTAAAAAGAAAACCTAAAAATCAACTGCCAAAAGAATTAGCTCAAAGCAAAAGCGATTAAATTTTAGGATAGTATCGGCAATTGAAATAAAAGCTTGGCAAAATTAATTTACAAAATATTTCACTTTATTCACGTAGGCAAACGTGTGATCCAACGGTTTGTCACTCAAAAGAGTCCCAGGTGGACCAGTGGGTCACACTTCACACTACGCTTAATATATTTTGTATGGGTGATTTTTGCGTGGCTAACTTCTGAAGTAAATTTTCAGTTTTCGATTGAAAATCAAGTGGAGCAGTTAATGTTATATGAACATAAATAAATTATTAAATTTCACTATATTTAAAATATGCATAGCCCAGTTATAAAAAACATTCTAAGTCGCAATATACTGCAACAACATTGATTTTTTTGGATGTTGACAGGAAAGATACCAGTAGTGTTAAACCAAGTTTGCCACTTCGAACTGCATGGTGCACTTTTAAAAGGGGAATACTAGAACAAAATTACTGGAAGCAAGACATCGGAGTTTGATAACATTGTATCTTATAGGTACAACTTAAAAATTGTGAATTAAAATAAATAAAATGCACGACTGGATCGCACGTACTTGCTATTATACAACAGTGAAAAAATGGAAGGATAAAAAAAAAAATGATTTTTTTGAGTAATTTTCGAGAGGCTGTATTTAAGTAAACAATGGTCGTATTGAGACAAATTAAAATGAACTTGAAACCTCAGGTATTCTAGTTTTCAGATTTTTACTGAACTATTTTTAAAAATCACTCTTATCACGTAGTCATAAGGAAAAGCGCGAAAAATATAAATATAATTAAGGTAAAGTCCGGAAAGCCTCAGCTTCAATTTCTTATTTTTAGAATTTTGATACGATTTTTTCTAACCCATTTATCGGTCTTTGAGTAGAAAATGTCGTTTCTATTTTCAAATATCAATTTCTTTGCAATAAATAACTGTAAATTAAATTTAAAGACAGTTTTGAAAACTAAAATAAATATCCTACAAGATATTTTTTTAACTTCAACGTACTTATCAACATCAAAAAAAGGGATATTTATGAACTTTTAAACAAATAACGGTTCAATTAAAGCTATCCATAAAATGACCAATGTTGACTGTGAGCTAATAGCTAAATACTTTTATAGCTAAATACACTCACAAAATACCTGTAAAGTTTCAAGTCGATCTAACAAACCGTTTTTTTGTTACAAGCAATCAAACTTTTGCAACAAAATTAAAATGTTCTATGGTTTGCTATCATGATCAAATAAAATAAACTAAAATAAAAAAAATCAAAAAAAAGGATTACTACTTTTCGCATTTTTACCGCTTTCAACATTTATATGTACAATCAAAATTATAATACAAAATTAAAAAAAAAACATAAATTTAAATGTTGAAAGCGGTTAAAACGGGAAAAAAAGTAATGATTTTTTTTTTTTTTTTATTTTAGTCATGATCATGATAGCAAACCATAAAACCCTTCAATTTTGTTTCAAAAGTTTGATTGCTTGTAACAAAGAAACAAACAAAAAAAAAATGCACGACTGACAGACTGACAGACTGACAGACTGACAGACTGACAGACTGACAGACTGACAGACTGACAGACTGACAGACTGACAGACTGACAGACTGACAGACTGACAGACTGACAGACTGACAGACTGACAGACTGACAGACTGACAGACTGACAGACTGACAGACTGACAGACTGACAGACTGACAGACTGACAGACTGACAGACTGACAGACTGACAGACTGACAGACTGACAGACTGACAGACTGACAGACTGACAGACTGACAGACTGACAGACTGACAGACTGACAGACTGACAGACTGACAGACTGACAGACTGACAGACTGACAGACTGACAGACTGACAGACTGACAGACTGACAGACTGACAGACTGACAGACTGACAGACTGACAGACTGACAGACTGACAGACTGACAGACTGACAGACTGACAGACTGACAGACTGACAGACTGACAGACTGACAGACTGACAGACTGACAGACTGACAGACTGACAGACTGACAGACTGACAGACTGACAGACTGACAGACTGACAGACTGACAGACTGACAGACTGACAGACTGACAGACTGACAGACTGACAGACTGACAGACTGACAGACTGACAGACTGACAGACTGACAGACTGACAGACTGACAGACTGACAGACTGACAGACTGACAGACTGACAGACTGACAGACTGACAGACTGACAGACTGACAGACTGACAGACTGACAGACTGACAGACTGACAGACTGACAGACTGACAGACTGACAGACTGACAGACTGACAGACTGACAGACTGACAGACTGACAGACTGACAGACTGACAGACTGACAGACTGACAGACTGACAGACTGACAGACTGACAGACTGACAGACTGACAGACTGACAGACTGACAGACTGACAGACTGACAGACTGACAGACTGACAGACTGACAGACTGACAGACTGACAGACTGACAGACTGACAGACTGACAGACTGACAGACTGACAGACTGACAGACTGACAGACTGACAGACTGACAGACTGACAGACTGACAGACTGACAGACTGACAGACTGACAGACTGACAGACTGACAGACTGACAGACTGACAGACTGACAGACTGACAGACTGACAGACTGACAGACTGACAGACTGACAGACTGACAGACTGACAGACTGACAGACTGACAGACTGACAGACTGACAGACTGACAGACTGACAGACTGACAGACTGACAGACTGACAGACTGACAGACTGACAGACTGACAGACTGACAGACTGACAGACTGACAGACTGACAGACTGACAGACTGACAGACTGACAGACTGACAGACTGACAGACTGACAGACTGACAGACTGACAGACTGACAGACTGACAGACTGACAGACTGACAGACTGACAGACTGACAGACTGACAGACTGACAGACTGACAGACTGACAGACTGACAGACTGACAGACTGACAGACTGACAGACTGACAGACTGACAGACTGACAGACTGACAGACTGACAGACTGACAGACTGACAGACTGACAGACTGACAGACTGACAGACTGACAGACTGACAGACTGACAGACTGACAGACTGACAGACTGACAGACTGACAGACTGACAGACTGACAGACTGACAGACTGACAGACTGACAGACTGACAGACTGACAGACTGACAGACTGACAGACTGACAGACTGACAGACTGACAGACTGACAGACTGACAGACTGACAGACTGACAGACTGACAGACTGACAGACTGACAGACTGACAGACTGACAGACTGACAGACTGACAGACTGACAGACTGACAGACTGACAGACTGACAGACTGACAGACTGACAGACTGACAGACTGACAGACTGACAGACTGACAGACTGACAGACTGACAGACTGACAGACTGACAGACTGACAGACTGACAGACTGACAGACTGACAGACTGACAGACTGACAGACTGACAGACTGACAGACTGACAGACTGACAGACTGACAGACTGACAGACTGACAGACTGACAGACTGACAGACTGACAGACTGACAGACTGACAGACTGACAGACTGACAGACTGACAGACTGACAGACTGACAGACTGACAGAGACTGACTGACTGACAGACTGACAGACTGACAGACTGACAGACTGACAGACTGACAGACTGACAGACTGACAGACTGACAGACTGACAGACTGACAGACTGACAGACTGACAGACTGACAGACTGACAGACTGACAGACTGACAGACTGACAGACTGACAGACTGACAGACTGACAGACTGACAGACTGACAGACTGACAGACTGACAGACTGACAGACTGACAGACTGACAGACTGACAGACTGACAGACTGACAGACTGACAGACTGACAGACTGACAGTTTGTCAGACTGTCAGACTGTCAGACTGACAGACTGACAGACTGACAGACTGACAGACTGACAGACTGACAGACTGACAGACTGACAGACTGACAGACTGACAGACTGACAGACTGACAGACTGACAGACTGACAGACTGACAGACTGACAGACTGACAGACTGACAGACTGACAGACTGACAGACTGACAGACTGACAGACTGACAGACTGACAGACTGACAGACTGACAGACTGACAGACTGACAGACTGACAGACTGACAGACTGACAGACTGACAGACTGACAGACTGACAGACTGACAGACTGACAGACTGACAGACTGACAGACTGACAGACTGACAGACTGACAGACTGACAGACTGACAGACTGACAGACTGACAGACTGACAGACTGACAGACTGACAGACTGACAGACTGACAGACTGACAGACTGACAGACTGACAGACTGACAGACTGACAGACTGACAGACTGACAGACTGACAGACTGACAGACTGACAGACTGACAGACTGACAGACTGACAGACTGACAGACTGACAGACTGACAGACTGACAGACTGACAGACTGACAGACTGACAGACTGACAGACTGACAGACTGACAGACTGACAGACTGACAGACTGACAGACTGACAGACTGACAGACTGACAGACTGACAGACTGACAGACTGACAGACTGACAGACTGACAGACTGACAGACTGACAGACTGACAGACTGACAGACTGACAGACTGACAGACTGACAGACTGACAGACTGACAGACTGACAGACTGACAGACTGACAGACTGACAGACTGACAGACTGACAGACTGACAGACTGACAGACTGACAGACTGACAGACTGACAGACTGACAGACTGACAGACTGACAGACTGACAGACTGACAGACTGACAGACTGACAGACTGACAGACTGACAGACTGACAGACTGACAGACTGACAGACTGACAGACTGACAGACTGACAGACTGACAGACTGACAGACTGACAGACTGACAGACTGACAGACTGACAGACTGACAGACTGACAGACTGACAGACTGACAGACTGACAGACTGACAGACTGACAGACTGACAGACTGACAGACTGACAGACTGACAGACTGACAGACTGACAGACTGACAGACTGACAGACTGACAGACTGACAGACTGACAGACTGACAGACTGACAGACTGACAGACTGACAGACTGACAGACTGACAGACTGACAGACTGACAGACTGACAGACTGACAGACTGACAGACTGACAGACTGACAGACTGACAGACTGACAGACTGACAGACTGACAGACTGACAGACTGACAGACTGACAGACTGACAGACTGACAGACTGACAGACTGACAGACTGACAGACTGACAGACTGACAGACTGACAGACTGACAGACTGACAGACTGACAGACTGACAGACTGACAGACTGACAGACTGACAGACTGACAGACTGACAGACTGACAGACTGACAGACTGA
The DNA here is from genome assembly GCA_948107695.1 of Meliscaeva auricollis. NCBI lineage: Eukaryota > Metazoa > Arthropoda > Insecta > Diptera > Syrphidae > Meliscaeva > Meliscaeva auricollis. Next base: position 50,041,498 of record OX403617.1, on the reverse strand, counting down.
CAGACTGACAGACTGACAGACTGACAGACTGACAGACTGACAGACTGACAGACTGACAGACTGACAGACTGACAGACTGACAGACTGACAGACTGACAGACTGACAGACTGACAGACTGACAGACTGACAGACTGACAGACTGACAGACTGACAGACTGACAGACTGACAGACTGACAGACTGACAGACTGACAGACTGACAGACTGACAGACTGACAGACTGACAGACTGACAGACTGACAGACTGACAGACTGACAGACTGACAGACTGACAGACTGACAGACTGACAGACTGACAGACTGACAGACTGACAGACTGACAGACTGACAGACTGACAGACTGACAGACTGACAGACTGACAGACTGACAGACTGACAGACTGACAGACTGACAGACTGACAGACTGACAGACTGACAGACTGACAGACTGACAGACTGACAGACTGACAGACTGACAGACTGACAGACTGACAGACTGACAGACTGACAGACTGACAGACTGACAGACTGACAGACTGACAGACTGACAGACTGACAGACTGACAGACTGACAGACTGACAGACTGACAGACTGACAGACTGACAGACTGACAGACTGACAGACTGACAGACTGACAGACTGACAGACTGACAGACTGACAGACTGACAGACTGACAGACTGACAGACTGACAGACTGACAGACTGACAGACTGACAGACTGACAGACTGACAGACTGACAGACTGACAGACTGACAGACTGACAGACTGACAGACTGACAGACTGACAGACTGACAGACTGACAGACTGACAGACTGACAGACTGACAGACTGACAGACTGACAGACTGACAGACTGACAGACTGACAGACTGACAGACTGACAGACTGACAGACTGACAGACTGACAGACTGACAGACTGACAGACTGACAGACTGACAGACTGACAGACTGACAGACTGACAGACTGACAGACTGACAGACTGACAGACTGACAGACTGACAGACTGACAGACAGACTGACAGACTGACAGACTGACAGACTGACAGACTGACAGACTGACAGACTGACAGACTGACAGACTGACAGACTGACAGACTGACAGACTGACAGACTGACAGACTGACAGACTGACAGACTGACAGACTGACAGACTGACAGACTGACAGACTGACAGACTGACAGACTGACAGACTGACAGACTGACAGACTGACAGACTGACAGACTGACAGACTGACAGACTGACAGACTGACAGACTGACAGACTGACAGACTGACAGACTGACAGACTGACAGACTGACAGACTGACAGACTGACAGACTGACAGACTGACAGACTGACAGACTGACAGACTGACAGACTGACAGACTGACAGACTGACAGACTGACAGACTGACAGACTGACAGACTGACAGACTGACAGACTGACAGACTGACAGACTGACAGACTGACAGACTGACAGACTGACAGACTGACAGACTGACAGACTGACAGACTGACAGACTGACAGACTGACAGACTGACAGACTGACAGACTGACAGACTGACAGACTGTCAGACTGACAGACTGTCAGACTGACAGACTGACAGACTGACAGACTGACAGACTGACAGACTGACAGACTGACAGACTGACAGACTGACAGACTGACAGACTGACAGACTGACAGACTGACAGACTGACAGACTGACAGACTGACAGACTGACAGACTGACAGACTGACAGACTGACAGACTGACAGACTGACAGACTGACAGACTGACAGACTGACAGACTGACAGACTGACAGACTGACAGACTGACAGACTGACAGACTGACAGACTGACAGACTGACAGACTGACAGACTGACAGACTGACAGACTGACAGACTGACAGACTGACAGACTGACAGACTGACAGACTGACAGACTGACAGACTGACAGACTGACAGACTGACAGACTGACAGACTGACAGACTGACAGACTGACAGACTGACAGACTGACAGACTGACAGACTGACAGACTGACAGACTGACAGACTGACAGACTGACAGACTGACAGACTGACAGACTGACAGACTGACAGACTGACAGACTGACAGACTGACAGACTGACAGACTGACAGACTGACAGACTGACACAGACTGACAGACTGACAGACTGACAGACTGACAGACTGACAGACTGACAGACTGACAGACTGACAGACTGACAGACTGACAGACTGACAGACTGACAGACTGACAGACTGACAGACTGACAGACTGACAGACTGACAGACTGACAGACTGACAGACTGACAGACTGACAGACTGACAGACTGACAGACTGACAGACTGACAGACTGACAGACTGACAGACTGACAGACTGACAGACTGACAGACTGACAGACTGACAGACTGACAGACTGACAGACTGACAGACTGACAGACTGACAGACTGACAGACTGACAGACTGACAGACTGACAGACTGACAGACTGACAGACTGACAGACTGACAGACTGACAGACTGACAGACTGACAGACTGACAGACTGACAGACTGACAGACTGACAGACTGACAGACTGACAGACTGACAGACTGACAGACTGACAGACTGACAGACTGACAGACTGACAGACTGACAGACTGACAGACTGACAGACTGACAGACTGACAGACTGACAGACTGACAGACTGACAGACTGACAGACTGACAGACTGACAGACTGACAGACTGACAGACTGACAGACTGACAGACTGACAGACTGACAGACTGACAGACTGACAGACTGACAGACTGACAGACTGACAGACTGACAGACTGACAGACTGACAGACTGACAGACTGACAGACTGACAGACTGACAGACTGACAGACTGACAGACTGACAGACTGACAGACTGACAGACTGACAGACTGACAGACTGACAGACTGACAGACTGACAGACTGACAGACTGACAGACTGACAGACTGACAGACTGACAGACTGACAGACTGACAGACTGACAGACTGACAGACTGACAGACTGACAGACTGACAGACTGACAGACTGACAGACTGACAGACTGACAGACTGACAGACTGACAGACTGACAGACTGACAGACTGACAGACTGACAGACTGACAGACTGACAGACTGACAGACTGACAGACTGACAGACTGACAGACTGACAGACTGACAGACTGACAGACTGACAGACTGACAGACTGACAGACTGACAGACTGACAGACTGACAGACTGACAGACTGACAGACTGACAGACTGACAGACTGACAGACTGACAGACTGACAGACTGACAGACTGACAGACTGACAGACTGACAGACTGACAGACTGACAGACTGACAGACTGACAGACTGACAGACTGACAGACTGACAGACTGACAGACTGACAGACTGACAGACTGACAGACTGACAGACTGACAGACTGACAGACTGACAGACTGACAGACTGACAGACTGACAGACTGACAGACTGACAGACTGACAGACTGACAGACTGACAGACTGACAGACTGACAGACTGACAGACTGACAGACTGACAGACTGACAGACTGACAGACTGACAGACTGACAGACTGACAGACTGACAGACTGACAGACTGACAGACTGACAGACTGACAGACTGACAGACTGACAGACTGACAGACTGACAGACTGACAGACTGACAGACTGACAGACTGACAGACTGACAGACTGACAGACTGACAGACTGACAGACTGACAGACTGACAGACTGACAGACTGACAGACTGACAGACTGACAGACTGACAGACTGACAGACTGACAGACTGACAGACTGACAGACTGACAGACTGACAGACTGACAGACTGACAGACTGACAGACTGACAGACTGACAGACTGACAGACTGACAGACTGACAGACTGACAGACTGACAGACTGACAGACTGACAGACTGACAGACTGACAGACTGACAGACTGACAGACTGACAGACTGACAGACTGACAGACTGACAGACTGACAGACTGACAGACTGACAGACTGACAGACTGACAGACTGACAGACTGACAGACTGACAGACTGACAGACTGACAGACTGACAGACTGACAGACTGACAGACTGACAGACTGACAGACTGACAGACTGACAGACTGACAGACTGACAGACTGACAGACTGACAGACTGACAGACTGACAGACTGACAGACTGACAGACTGACAGACTGACAGACTGACAGACTGACAGACTGACAGACTGACAGACTGACAGACTGACAGACTGACAGACTGACAGACTGACAGACTGACAGACTGACAGACTGACAGACTGACAGACTGACAGACTGACAGACTGACAGACTGACAGACTGACAGACTGACAGACTGACAGACTGACAGACTGACAGACTGACAGACTGACAGACTGACAGACTGACAGACTGACAGACTGACAGACTGACAGACTGACAGACTGACAGACTGACAGACTGACAGACTGACAGACTGACAGACTGACAGACTGACAGACTGACAGACTGACAGACTGACAGACTGACAGACTGACAGACTGACAGACTGACAGACTGACAGACTGACAGACTGACAGACTGACAGACTGACAGACTGACAGACTGACAGACTGACAGACTGACAGACTGACAGACTGACAGACTGACAGACTGACAGACTGACAGACTGACAGACTGACAGACTGACAGACTGACAGACTGACAGACTGACAGACTGACAGACTGACAGACTGACAGACTGACAGACTGACAGACTGACAGACTGACAGACTGACAGACTGACAGACTGACAGACTGACAGACTGACAGACTGACAGACTGACAGACTGACAGACTGACAGACTGACAGACTGACAGACTGACAGACTGACAGACTGACAGACTGACAGACTGACAGACTGACAGACTGACAGACTGACAGACTGACAGACTGACAGACTGACAGACTGACAGACTGACAGACTGACAGACTGACAGACTGACAGACTGACAGACTGACAGACTGACAGACTGACAGACTGACAGACTGACAGACTGACAGACTGACAGACTGACAGACTGACAGACTGACAGACTGACAGACTGACAGACTGACAGACTGACAGACTGACAGACTGACAGACTGACAGACTGACAGACTGACAGACTGACAGACTGACAGACTGACAGACTGACAGACTGACAGACTGACAGACTGACAGACTGACAGACTGACAGACTGACAGACTGACAGACTGACAGACTGACAGACTGACAGACTGACAGACTGACAGACTGACAGACTGACAGACTGACAGACTGACAGACTGACAGACTGACAGACTGACAGACTGACAGACTGACAGACTGACAGACTGACAGACTGACAGACTGACAGACTGACAGACTGACAGACTGACAGACTGACAGACTGACAGACTGACAGACTGACAGACTGACAGACTGACAGACTGACAGACTGACAGACTGACAGACTGACAGACTGACAGACTGACAGACTGACAGACTGACAGACTGACAGACTGACAGACTGACAGACTGACAGACTGACAGACTGACAGACTGACAGACTGACAGACTGACAGACTGACAGACTGACAGACTGACAGACTGACAGACTGACAGACTGACAGACTGACAGACTGACAGACTGACAGACTGACAGACTGACAGACTGACAGACTGACAGACTGACAGACTGACAGACTGACAGACTGACAGACTGACAGACTGACAGACTGACAGACTGACAGACTGACAGACTGACAGACTGACAGACTGACAGACTGACAGACTGACAGACTGACAGACTGACAGACTGACAGACTGACAGACTGACAGACTGACAGACTGACAGACTGACAGACTGACAGACTGACAGACTGACAGACTGACAGACTGACAGACTGACAGACTGACAGACTGACAGACTGACAGACTGACAGACTGACAGACTGACAGACTGACAGACTGACAGACTGACAGACTGACAGACTGACAGACTGACAGACTGACAGACTGACAGACTGACAGACTGACAGACTGACAGACTGACAGACTGACAGACTGACAGACTGACAGACTGACAGACTGACAGACTGACAGACTGACAGACTGACAGACTGACAGACTGACAGACTGACAGACTGACAGACTGACAGACTGACAGACTGACAGACTGACAGACTGACAGACTGACAGACTGACAGACTGACAGACTGACAGACTGACAGACTGACAGACTGACAGACTGACAGACTGACAGACTGACAGACTGACAGACTGACAGACTGACAGACTGACAGACTGACAGACTGACAGACTGACAGACTGACAGACTGACAGACTGACAGACTGACAGACTGACAGACTGACAGACTGACAGACTGACAGACTGACAGACTGACAGACTGACAGACTGACAGACTGACAGACTGACAGACTGACAGACTGACAGACTGACAGACTGACAGACTGACAGACTGACAGACTGACAGACTGACAGACTGACAGACTGACAGACTGACAGACTGACAGACTGACAGACTGACAGACTGACAGACTGACAGACTGACAGACTGACAGACTGACAGACTGACAGACTGACAGACTGACAGACTGACAGACTGACAGACTGACAGACTGACAGACTGACAGACTGACAGACTGACAGACTGACAGACTGACAGACTGACAGACTGACAGACTGACAGACTGACAGACTGACAGACTGACAGACTGACAGACTGACAGACTGACAGACTGACAGACTGACAGACTGACAGACTGACAGACTGACAGACTGACAGACTGACAGACTGACAGACTGACAGACTGACAGACTGACAGACTGACAGACTGACAGACTGACAGACTGACAGACTGACAGACTGACAGACTGACAGACTGACAGACTGACAGACTGACAGACTGACAGACTGACAGACTGACAGACTGACAGACTGACAGACTGACAGACTGACAGACTGACAGACTGACAGACTGACAGACTGACAGACTGACAGACTGACAGACTGACAGACTGACAGACTGACAGACTGACAGACTGACAGACTGACAGACTGACAGACTGACAGACTGACAGACTGACAGACTGACAGACTGACAGACTGACAGACTGACAGACTGACAGACTGACAGACTGACAGACTGACAGACTGACAGACTGACAGACTGACAGACTGACAGACTGACAGACTGACAGACTGACAGACTGACAGACTGACAGACTGACAGACTGACAGACTGACAGACTGACAGACTGACAGACTGACAGACTGACAGACTGACAGACTGACAGACTGACAGACTGACAGACTGACAGACTGACAGACTGACAGACTGACAGACTGACAGACTGACAGACTGACAGACTGACAGACTGACAGACTGACAGACTGACAGACTGACAGACTGACAGACTGACAGACTGACAGACTGACAGACTGACAGACTGACAGACTGACAGACTGACAGACTGACAGACTGACAGACTGACAGACTGACAGACTGACAGACTGACAGACTGACAGACTGACAGACTGACAGACTGACAGACTGACAGACTGACAGACTGACAGACTGACAGACTGACAGACTGACAGACTGACAGACTGACAGACTGACAGAATTTTATAATATACTCGCTCGCCTTTTTTTGACAATATTTTGGTACGATCTTTACGACCATCAAAATAAAGACCCTCAAACCTGGTACCATATCGTAAAATATTTCCTTGGAGGTTTTGCCTTGCTTTATACCTGAACAATCTATAACCTTTGATCTATCTTCTTCCGATATTATGCCAACGTCCTTCAAAACACTACTTGCGATTAAAGCAGCATTTCTATCCGATACTCTTGTTCGATCACAAGCAATCCCCAAACTAGGCAGTTTAAGTGGCATTTGCTTTTTGGTTGGTTCAGTTTTTTTCGTTTTAATAGAAGAAACTTTGAAGTCACTGTCACTGTCGGTTGCGTGAGAAGCAGAAATACCAGAAAGATCATCCTCAAAGTTTTCGGGAGGAGCATCAGGCTTCGTACTTATTGTTAGTCTTTCCGGGTTAATTTTTATAGCTCTATCTACCTTTTTTTCTAAGCTTTTTTGCAGTCCTCGAGTAGTAGTCCAATCAATACTTCCGATATATAACTTTCTCGCAGTTCTTTGATCCATCAATAAATTTTGTTCTTTAACAGAAACTTTTCTTTGGGTAACACAAGAACAATTGTGAAATGAATCTTCGAGCTTATTTCGTTTTTCATTTATTTTATAGTTTTTGAGCAGCTTTTTATATTTTTCGTGATATTGTCGAATTTTTCTTACAACAGAAGAATGGGAAATATTTGGCAAAGATGCCTTATTAAATACTTCAACCACATTATGAGCTACTTTTTCAGATACTTCTAAAACGGTTGGTTCTATTTTCTTTGCCTATTTAAGATCGAATACTATAAGTAAATAGTGTTTCATGACATCTTCAAAAGTTGGCAAGCACCAAACTCTAAATGGTTCCGGCCCAAAAATCAAATCGTTTACTTTTCGTCTAGTGGTAGACATTTTTGAATTAAAGAAATTCTGAATAAAGTAATTAATTATTGAGCAAAAAATATTCTTTTCTACTGAATCAAAACACGTTTTTTCCTCGCAGCTAAGAAAATTTAATTTATATTGAATTTATTTTTGGGGCTCAACGAAAATTAAATTATTTCTTATAAGACCAGTTTTATTTAAGTACTTACTAGGTAGAGATTTTGTTTAATTGTTTAAATTTACAGTCAAAGCTCTCTTAAGTGAATATCAAGCGGCCACATAAAAATTCGATTTCTTTGTGTTTTTTTTTTAGTAGAAATCGTGTAAAACGGTTGAAAGTAATGTTTTTTTATTTAAATGATTGTTTTTCGTTGTGATGGGCTTTGGTTAAGGGAACTTATACTGTATGAATACATATTTTACTAAAAGTTTTGAGTAATTTTAAGAAACACTATTTAAAGTAATAAAGAACCAATGTTGTAATATAAAAAAAGCTTTCATATCAATCTTAACCATTTTCGAAATTTTCAAGTGTTTTGTGAACCCTCCAAAACTATTTTGATCGACCTGAAACTTTTTCTCCGTTATTTAGAGTCCAAATGGCATCCAACCTGCCTATGTATTTTCAAAAATAATACATACATTTTTTTCACTCCACCCTAATGTACATCTCTCAAAAAGTACTTATCGTACAAAAAGAAAGAAATAATTTCCATTTTAAATTGAAAATGCATGCAAAAATGCTCTTTGAACATGGCAAGTAGCAACATCCCATACTCATACATGGACACTTTATTTAATTAGAAAACCTACATTGTAACCAAATGGGTGCTGGATGTAAAATGTAGTAAGATTTCATGTCACTTTATGCGTGAATCAGCCCACTACACATGTGAGAGGTTTAACCCTACTGCAGGTAAACTTCAACCACCATCATGCATAAGCATAAATCATTTTACCTAAACCATTCTAAGCAAGGATCTCGTTTACTTTCGTTGACTCTTTTATAATTTTTCCTGACTATTGATCTGTGACTTGAGACAAATTAACAAACTTCCACCTCCACGCACCATCAACATGTGATATGTACTTACTTTTCAAGCATTAGAGTCCTCAAGCGAGTATTAGTTGAAAACTAAGGGAGGTTTAAAAGATAGCGGTGCAACGTGGGAGTAGATAATATGCTATACGCATTACTTTTTTAATGTCACTCTTTTCGTTGTCTACTGGTGGCGTTATTTTTATCCCTTAGGAAACTTCCTGAGATGAAGCATGTAATTATCTAGTACATTGTTTTCTAAAACGAAAATCATAAAATTCAGGGTAAACTAGATACAAAAATTGATTGAAGTGCAAAAAAAAAGTTTAAGGCATTGATCGAAGCCATTGCGCATACTGCTTTCCAAAAATAAACGTTGTTTGTTGAAATAACTGTTATCAGCAGGTGAAGCAATAACATAACAAGAAAATCAAAATAAAACCTCGAACTTTTTTTTGACACGAAACCAATAATTGCCCTAATGAGCAAGTAAAAAATTGTTATGCCATTTTTTAAGATATTATTCATCAATATTTAAAAACTAAATTTAAAACGAAAACATTCATTGACCCAATATGGGAAAAAAAAATAATTTTCAAAAAAAAAATCAAAAAGTGTTCCCGTTTAAAAATAAATATTTATTGTTACTTATTTGTGTAGGTATATCTCTCAATACCTTCACACATCAGATAACAAAAAGCTACAATTTTCAAGTTAAGTTAATACATATGTACTCGTATAATAGCTTTGGGGCAAGTTCGTGCGATCCAGTCGTGCATTTTATTTTTACAATAACTCAAAAATCATAGAAACACATTTGGATAAGTTGACGACTCATCCAATCCTGAACTAGTAAAAACAACCTGAATTGGAAAAAAGACTTGAAAAATTTTCATTTATACAGCCTTTGGTCGAACCTAATATATGTTTAGTTATTTATATTTTTTTTTACACGTACTGTAAAGGATAAGTATAGCGATTAGCGCAGTTTTTTTCTAAGAATTAGCCTCTTTCATCATGAAACATCATGAAACGTAAGGAAAACACGTTTTTGAGAAATTTTTGACTTGTACTTTTCATACAAAAACCTTCCAAAAATGTCACTTTTGTATGTGGAGTACTACAAGTTTCAAATTCTATTCGTATCGTATCAATACGACCATTTTTCACTTAAATACAGCCTCTCGAAAAATCATTAAAAAAGCAATATTTTTTTGTATCGTTCTATTTTTTCCACTGTTGTATTTAAAACTAAACTTGTGTCTTTATTGAAGTTAATAAGTACAAAACGATCAACTTTTGCTTGAATTTTCTAAAGCAAGCTGGTGATTTAAGCTTTGTACAAAAACTTCTAAGCTCCGCGGAAAAAATCGACTTACGGTTCTTCTTATGGCCATAGATTCAACGAAATCAGTTGTCGTTTAATCAAAATGCGTTAACTGGACAGCGCAAGTACTTGTTCTTAAGTTGACTTAAGTACCAAAATACTTACTGCTTTACATATCATGCATACAAACAAAAAACTGTTTGTAAAATGAGTTAGCCCCAAACAAGTGTCACGCAGTGTAGTTACAGATGAATAGCTGCGGGAAGATGTAAAAAGGAGATGATTTTTTTTAGTGCTAAAACATTAATAAAATTTCAACAGATTGCGCTCCAAAGTTTTCCTTGTTGCTGTATGGACTCCCCTGCTGAGTGTTTTGAGTACTTAACCCAAGGAAATCAACATTCCAACGAAACCAAATATACGTAGTTAAATCAACGACAACTGACTTTTTTTTCTCCGGAAAGCACAGAATTAAATATTATTATATTATTTACTCTCAACTATGTATGTCTGTACCAGAGTTTTAAACGCAACGAAAGGTCTAATGACCTGAATGAATGGACAAACAACAAGCATAAATAAAAAAAAAATAGCCATGAAATAAGGAAGAATTGTGAATAGGTTGTTTAGCTTAATGCTAAAGTTGTGTTTCGAATGGTCTGCAGAATATAAAATTTAAGGAATCATTTTTTTTTTATTTTAGTTTTCTTCTTCTGTGTACATAATTGTTGTATTGTAAGATAAGCTCTTCTTTGAATTTTATTTTAATTTTGTGACAATATTATAATTTATTTCTTTTTGGGTTGGATAAATTGTAAATAATATTTATAATAATTGCAAACACTCAAACTTTTAAGCTTAACCTTAATGTTAAAGAACAGATATTGCTTACGATACTTCAACCACGCGATAACTACAAAGGAAAATATAAGGGAACGACAATTAAAGAACAAAAAGATAACCAAAAAATATTATTAAAGTAACAGCAGCAGTAATCACCACAGCAAACATTTTAGAAAGCTAGTAAATTGCCAACGTGTAGTCAACAAGAAGTAATATGACTGATAGAAGATTCCTTTTTCGCAGAAGTCCTCAGGAACATAAAAATAATTTTGCAAAATTATATTATGCAAAATTTAAAACATTTTGGAAGGGGGAAATAACTATGTATTTAAAAATATTGCAACCAATATGCATCATACATACACAGAGCGTTATTTGCATACGATGTGACAAAAGGCTAAAATGTGTCAAAACCAAAATAAAAAAACATAAACGAGTGGGTGTCTTTTTCCCCTCCTTTAGGTGGGAGGGTAAAATATTACTTTGAACGAAAAAGAATCATTAAAAAAACAACCGGTTATATTTACAATAGGTGTGTTTTTTTGCACGCCGTTATAAGCTTAAAAATTAAATTTGAATGTAAAAACAATAACAATAGGTGTGTTTTTTTGCACGCGATAAGCAAAATGTTACAAAAAAACGGGCACACACACAACTAATCGAAATAGTTTAATTCGCTTGGCAGCACTGACACTTCTCCTCCTCAATTCAGGAAAAAATTATGAATAATTTTTTTTTTATTTGAACACTTAAGCAGAATGTTTTCTTAGCTATACTGGACTCCAATTAGAAGTCTCCTACATTATTTTAACCTAACGTAGAGGACCGAAAACCATTCAATTGCTATTTTGTATATTTCGTATTTTTTTTTAAATTCAAATATTTATTTCAAAGTCAATATTTAAGTCAAAATTGTTTTCTTTTTTATTTCAAATTTGATATGTATGTCAAAATTTTAAATATAATGAATGAACTCGGAATGAATTAATGACATTTATCGAGAATTCATCGCAAACAAATTGTAAATGTGTATGGGAAGCACTTTTTTTATATCCGCTTAATTCATAAGCGAGTAAATTTATCGAGGATATCGTTGTTATTGTGTTTACATTCTAATTTCATATCTAAGCGTATAACGGCGTGCAAAAAAACACGCCTAACGATATCCTCGATAAATTTGCTCGCTTATGAATAAAGCGGATATAAAAACAGTGCTTCCCATACACACTTAGAATTTGTCTGCGATGAATTCTCTATAAATGTCATAAGTTCATTCAGAGTTCATTCATTATATTTCAAATTTTGACATACATATCAAATTTAAAATATAAAAAAAAAAACAATTTTGAAACATACGAAGCAAAAAATTATCAATTGAATGGTTTTAGGTCCTCCACAATATGATAAAATGAGTGTAGGAATTATCTAATCGAAGTCAAGTCTAGAAGAGAAAACATACTGCTTCAATATTCAAATTTTTAAAAATGATTTATAACTTATTTCTGAATTGAGAAATTTAATTTTTAATTTTTTAAATGACAACTTTGAAATTTTAACAATCTGAAGTGTCAGTGCTGCCAAGCGAATACAAGTATTTCGATTAGTTGTGATGTCCGTTTTTTGTAATATTTTGTTTATCGCGTTTCAAAAACATTTGTTTTGTTTTAATACTAGATGCATTGAATAATTAGACCAAGTTTTAAAAATAGATGCTTTAATTGCTTGTAGTTTTTTGAAAAAAACCTAAAATTAATAATAGGTGTGTTTTTTTGCACGCGATAAGCAAAATGTTACAAAAAAACGGGAATCACAACTAATCGAAATAGTTTAATTCGCTTGGCAGCACTGACACTTCTCCTCCTCAATTCAGGAAAAAATTATGAATAATTTTTGTTAAATTTGAACACCTAAGCAGAATGTTTTCTCAGCTATACTGGACTCCAATTAGAAGTCTCCTACATTAATTTTAACCTAACGTAGAGGACCGAAAACCATTCAATTGCCATTTTGTTTATTTCGTATTTTTTTTTTTAAATTCAAATGTTTATTTCAAAGTCAATATGTAAGTCAAAATTGTTTTCTTTTTTATTTCAAATTTGATATGGATGTCAAAATTTTAAATATAATGAATGAACTCGGAATGAATTTATGACATTTATCGAGAATTCATCGCAAACAAATTGTAAATGTGTATGGGAAGCACTTTTTTTTATATCCGCTTAATTCATAAGCTAGTAAATTTATCGAGGATATCGTTGTTATTGTGTTTACATTCTAATTTCATATTTAAGCGTATAACGGCGTGCAAAAAAACACGCCTAATGTGAGTTTTGAAAAATAAAAACTAGTAACTATGTATACAGAAAAAAAGATTTTTAATTATTGGCTACTGAATAATTTAAAGGATGTTATATTTTTTTATAGTGAGATTCAATATTGGTTAGCATAGGTTATTTAATTGTTAAATGTTGTACAAGGCGTGTTTTTAGCTACGAAAATATATGGCTCCTAATACATATATACACAAAAAATTATTATTAACTGCACTCAAAACAAATTAATATATACTAAGTTGTTGTTGTTTTTGGAGTGAAAAATCAACCATCTCTTCATATTATTTTTAAGAACAAATTCTTTGTACTGTCGAGTGAGCATGAAATCCACAAATCGGAGGATTAGAAACCATTGCTTCCTTGATTTGGTTTTCTTTTAGTTTTAGATCTATTTGACATGATTTTTAAGGAATTTAACAGAAAACGTTTGAAGGCAACAGTACTCGAAATGGAATGGAACGGTCTTTCTTTATTCACGTCTCTTATCAAATTGCTTTTGACAAGATGATGTTGAAAGCATCAACTAGAAAAGTCTTTTGTCTATAAGGCCATGCCATGAAGATGTTGGGAAAGATGTCAAGATTACCCGACTCATGACAACTCGACTCAGGTGAGCGTACATTTCTTGGATGTGTCCATTTCGCTGAAAAATGATAGTTTTGTGAAATTTGGCCAAGGACAAATTTTTCCAAGTCAGGCCATTCTTAAATTATTTAAAAGTTAGACTTTGCAGTGTACCAACAAACAATTGGATCACGTATCACATTCTGTAATGGCAAAAAATAAATAAGGAATGCCGAAATGACTGTAAGCAGTCATTAAATGCAGAATAAATCTGTGCTTGGAGAAAGATCACAAAGCTTCATTCATGTGTAACTGTACAACTAGCCATGTATGACAAGAGTTAAGTTTCTTGGAAAATATGTAACTGCACAAGAAGCCGTATATGGAAAAAGTTAATAACTTTTAATAAAAGTTGTTTAATCTTTATTTTTTTTTGTTTTAGTATATCGATGAGGTTAGGATGTCTCATGGAAGGTTCTTAGACTATGAATATCAAGAACAAGAATATGTATATCCACTGACTAAATTAATGTTTTAATAAAAACTTTGTATGTTTGCAGTTTTCGTAAAGGTATAAAACTTCCCAAAGTCCTACTCAGTTTACAAGATATGACCATTTGAACTCATAAAAACGGGAGACAAAACAAAAAATCGTTTTATTTTTGTTTGTTTTCTCTCCTGTTTGTATGAGTTCAAATGGTAATATCAATATGTAATGGTAATATGAGCATGACTTTGAGAAGTTTTTATACCTTTTTGGAAACTAAAAACATAGCGCAAGTTTTGAAAAGATAAACCAGTATCGAGCGATACAAAGTTTTTATTAAAACATTACTTTACTCAGTGGAGATATATTAGTTCATTCAATGGGATCTAGCTCTGGTCTCCGCCGTTTTTGGGACTCGTCCCCATATTAAGAAATCAAGTAGGTACTTATTGTAATAAGCTTTCCTTTGAGATACATTTCAATTCTATTGGATCTACACCCATTTTGAGCATAATTCTTCATATCCTGCTTTATGCATCAGCATCCGCCATTTTGAATATTGATAAAATACTGGATTTCTAATCGAAAATAACGTAGTACCCCATACATAAAATAAATTATTAGTTGAAAGGCCTAAAACGCTGCCCTTATAATTTCCATCAACTTTATTTCACCCTCATGATATTGATCCAAAAAACTCTTTATTTACACCATGGTGCTGACGTCCGTTGATTAAACCAATACTAGTTAATAATCACTGGGTAGGTAGGTACACAATGTTACAAAGTCAATGTGTTTGAGCTGGACATTTGAGTGCTTCTGGTGTTCTACCAATTTTATGCTTTCTTTTTTCTTCAATTATACTCTTACAGTGTTTTTATTTGCTAATCTGGTTTTCAATAGTATCCATAAGCCTCGTTCTACCAGTAGGTACGAAATGTTTTAAGGTTGTTTTTTTTGTTTTGATTTTTTTTTTTGTTCTAATTTCCTGAATGAAACATAACTTTCTCGAAATCGTACGCAACTCGAGAACTTTGATTGTAGTTAAAACCTCGAAATGTTCAAGGTAATACTTTAATAATAATTTATAGAGACAAAAAAAAAAAAACCTCAAACAAAATGATTTATTGATTTTTTAAAATGTGTACCATATCTACATCCGAACCCGAACAGACCCATCACCCATGCGAGAAAACCAAAAAGAAGTCGGGTGAAAAATTTCCAAAATAAAACAAAAATTCAGGCCAGCAGGTTTGGATGTAATTAAGTTGACGCACAAGGGGTTTTGTTGTCACAATCAATTGAACTGTGTGAGAGTATCTTTACATAAATCTGAAACAGCAAGTTAGCCAAAAGCTGTCCCTACGTCGAAGGTGAAATACATGACACTTTTCAAAGATAAATGTGGGGAAATGATTGTGATGTACATAATTGGAATGATATATGTATACAGATATTAAGCAGGGGATGTTATAAAAATTCGTTGTTATACACTTGAAAAAAAAATTCAGTGCTTTGATTTTAATCACGGATGAATTTGATTTGATGAATTTGATTATTTGAATGTAAATGAATTATAATTCAGCGCAATTAAATTTTGACCCAACATTAAATACCATTTAAATAGGTGGAAATTGTTGAAAGCAGTGTCTTTAATCAAATGTCTTAAAGTCCCAATAAGTTCTATTTAGGGTTAAGACAACCAACACCTTGAACAAAAACTGTAGAAAAAAATCACACTTTTTTAAATAAAAAAAAAATAAAAATCAACAATTGCATTTCTAGAAAGTCAAACATTAAAGGTTTTCAATGAAACAACAACAACAACCTGTGTGTGCTACCACCAAGTTCATAGGCTCGAATTATAGCAATGGAGTGTCATACCGACAAAAGTTTTGATCAACAGAAATTTTTTTTTCATGTGCATTGTTATATAAAGTCATTTTAGCGTTGTTACCAATTTGTTTTTTATTTTTTTTTAATAAGTCGATTTTACTACAAAAAGTCAAGCAACGCGGGGCATTGAAAATTTGCTTACACGATCACTTTTGTAAGAATAAAGATAATTGGAATCCGTAAGCACAAAAAGTGTAGGATTACAAAAACTTTGGTTAACTTTAAATTTCAGCCATTTACAATTATGCATTCTTTTATCTCATACTTTTATTTAAAAAAAAATCCACTTAAAATTACACTTTTGTAGGGGTACCAGAGTTATGTATTTTTGTCTATACGTTCCAATTAGGATTGATATTGATTTTCAAAATAATGGAAGTATCTAAAAAAAAGAATGGGTTTCAGTTCATTTATTGTTTCAAATGCAATTTTATTTTTGGGAAAAAGCTTAGGTGGCACCCCCTGTAGGTATTTGGCGAAGAAAATATGGAGCGCACGAAGGTTACTGATGGCGACAACAAATTTTATCCTTTTGTACGTAAGAAAAATCTGGGCGGACGCACTTAAGAAGGAGAAGTACCTGAAGCAGATGGCAGCAGTGCAAAGATGCTGAGCTCTACGTATGGTCAGCTCAGAACCAGCCGCAAATGTAGTCGCTGGAGTGGCCCCTATCGATCTCCTAGCGACGGAAATGAAGTACGTCTACGATAAAAAGACGGAAATGAGAGTGAATCCGAGGAGGCGAAGCAGTTGACGAAACAAAGTGGCAAGAGCGTTGGAGTTTGGAAAGCAGACGATGGACGGCGAGGCTGATCAAGAATGTGGCTTATGAGGTTGAAACCACTTGGATAGTCCGGCACACGGGGAGGTATAGATACCTCCTTGTGCTGCGTAACCCATTATTCCAAAATTAAAAAAAAAAAACAAAACAAAAATCATCCACTATCAATATTGTGCAACACCATTATGCAAAATAACTCAATCAACTTGGACAATTATGGTCAAAATATCCGACCACCCTACCTTTCCAAACTTACGTCGCATATGGCTGCTGACCAAAGTCAAAAAAAAAAAAATTAAAGAAATCAGTTAGAAATCACTATGGCTCTCGTTCTCGTTATGCCAATCGCCTTTTCTTCGGGCTGAGAAGATATTAAAGCAGTTTAGCCCTCTATCATAGAACCAAGGAAACGCTATACAAGACCTTAATTATCCCAGCTCTGCTGTATAGGCCAGAAGCACGGACTATAAAAAATTCGGATGAAAATTAGCTTGGTTGCTTTGAAAGAAAGATTCATCGAGTAATTTTTGGTAATGTGTGTATCGAAGGAGTATGGAGAAGAAGAAAATTTAAATGTTTCTATAAAAGATGGAATAATCAAAGGGATGAATTAAATTGCAAAAGAGTGAATTTAATGTAAAAATAATGATATTAATTAGTAACAAAAAATGAAGAGAACAATTTTTTTCCAGTTCAAAATTATTTTTTTCTTTGAAGAGACAAATAAACAAAAGTCATTTTAAGGATTCATAATTCAAACTTATCATTTTTTTCAAAGCTATTTCCTTAAGACATGTTAACTGTACAACGAAAAAAAATAGTAAATTGAGAAAAAAATTAGTCATACCAAACAAAACTTTGACATTTATCACAAAAGTTGCTGAAAAGACAAAAAAAATAAAGAGATAAGCGATTTTCCAATCTGAAAATTTTGATGATTGAATGGAAAAGTAGAAGTGTTGCTCAATGGGACTTTAAATTTAACTGAATAATAATCCCAAGGAAACTGAGAATTTTTTAACTTTAATGACTAATTAGTTATAGTTAAATCAAATTAAATTGCGTACGTATGCTATTTAATTTCTTTTAGAAAGATAAATATTTATGAAAAAATTGGAAAATCGTAAAATCAGTTTTTAAAAATATTTTTTTATAGGTATATTTTTTAAAAATGATCAAATATTTTTAAGGAAATACTAATAGACATCTAAAAACAAAATTGAATACGAAATATCACAAATTCATTTTTAAAAAACTGATTTTTCAAAAAAAAAAATTGAAACTTATTTTTAAAGATAAAATAAATTATTTTGAAATTTTTATTATGATATAATAAATTAAAATAACTAAAAGCTTTTTTCGTTCAAATCCTAGGATCACTTACGAGAAAGTCAGAAAAGGGTAAAACGGTCCTATTTTAAAAGGACTACCTTACTTTTGCTGTATTACACATACAAAATTCAACAAAAATCGTAAAAGCCGTAAAAAATAAGTTTTTAAATATTGTTTGTATGGCAGATATCGTTAATTTTGGTCCTAAGACAAACATTTCTATTTCCCCTCAGCGGAATTCCCTAAAACTCATTACTAACAAGTTTGAACAAAATCGGTTTTGTAGCTTATGCTGTACATATCTCAGCATAGAATCAGACAGTTAGACAGACTTACAGATTGGCAGAAAACTGACAGAGATTTCTCTATCGCGAGTCTAGGCAATTCTAGAACATTAAATCAAAAACAAAAAATTCATAACTATGCCAAAACGTACACAATTAAAAACAATCATCAAAGTTTATTAACCAACAAATTCTGTAGATATGTATTTGTACCTTTACTTCACAACAAATAAATCGGTTATTTTGAAAACGTTATCCAATTTTCGTCCACTTTATAATTATTTTTAGGAGAAACAAAAAAGTGGTAAATTTGTTTTGTAACGAATTTTTTTTGACGTATTGCAAATGAATTATAAACCTACAAGACACACAATATATCTTCATTTTAGTCGAATTAATTTTTATTATCATGGAAAAATATCGCATTTATCATGCGATTCTGATGCTGTAAAGCTTTATGGTTTTGTAAAACCATTATCCTTATCCTTAAACCTTGAAAGTATTTTTTTAATATTTTTGTTTTTTTCTGAAATAAAAGTCAAAAAATCATGTTTTTTTACCCTTCCGTTTCTCGATGGTTTGACACAAACGTTATATTGGGAAAGAGATTGTTTTTCTTCTTTTAAAAAAGTTAAAATACAAAAAACATTGAATTTACCGTTATTGATGTTTAGCTAGTATATGAATATAGAGCAAAAAAACTTGTTTTACTGATATCTCGAAAACGCTTCTTTGGAAAAATCAATTAATGTCATTTTCTTATTCAGTGACACAGATACTCACTATGAACCGAAAATGTGCAAACTAGTGTAATTTAAATAAAGTTTTCAAACTAATACAAACAAAATATTGTTTCTGAAATAATTTTTTTTTCGACTTTGGCACTCGAACGTCAATGAAGACTTGCAATATACTACCTTTTACTGTGATGGTTTACTGTGATGGTTATTTACTATTTTTTTAAATAAAACAATGAAATAGAACAAAAAAGTTTTGGTGAACTATCTTACAAATATAGAATCATATCTTCTGGAAATATAAACAAACCATAATTTGGTCAGAACACTTCAATCGGACTGTTGTCTATTTAATACCATTTTGTATGTATGTGGGATTAGAATGCTCTAGTCTGCCCCTAAGTCCGTCTTCTTCAAAAACATCAAAACTACCGCAATCGCGTGATGCGAAACACACGCACACAAACATACAAGAAACGGGAAGAAAAGCCAGAAAAAACTGCTGAAGAGGACACACGAAGTTTGAACCCGCTACGAGTAACACGCCACGAGAAAACGCTACGAAAAAACAGTCACGAGTCATAATTTCTTTTTTTGTTAATAAAACTTAATTGCTATTAGAATTAAAACTTAAATCTGAGTGTTAATAAAACTTAATTGCTATTAAAATTAAAACTTAAACCTGAGTGTTAATAAAACTTAATTCCTAGTAAAATTAAAACTTAATTTACTTTAAAGCTAAACTTATTACTAAATCTTAACTTGAATTGAAAAAACATATTATTTTACTTTTTTTATTAATAATTTGAATTAAAACTAACTAAAACTAAGTTTGATGTGTTCTCATTTGTATTCCCATTTTACCCTCCCCCACATGGTGTCAGAAGTGGTCAGAAGTCCCTTTACCCCTCGGTTCGGTTCGGTTGTGAACTTGTAAAAAATAAAAAGTGAAAATAGAATTAAAAAATAAAACTCATAACCCCTTTCCAGAAAGAAGAAACATTCTACGATAAGTATCATTTTATTTCCTTATTAAAAAATGATTAAATTGCATGCTTTTATTTGATTACTAAATGAGTATTGAAAATTTAACTACTCGTCAATTACAAGCCATCCTTAAAGAGAGAAATCTTCCATACCATTATAGACTTAAAAAAGATTTAATCGAACGGTTAAATTTGGCATTGATGTCAGACCTAGAAAAAACTTTAGATAACGTGAATTTATTGAATGAGTTGCCAGGTGTAGAGAGTACAAACGAGGAAGATAGTTTGGAGAAAAAAGACATTATCACGGAAAAAAGTGAAGCCAAAAGCGAAATGACACAAAATAATTTTGTTTTCAAAGACGTTGAAGATTCTTTGGAAGGGTTTAATGGGGAACACGGGAAAAATATTAACAATTGGTTGGAAGAGTTCGAAACCATTGCAACCGTATGTCAATGGAACGACATACAACGATATTTATACGCGCGGCGTCTATTAAAGGGAGCCGCGAAATTGGCTGTGGAATCTGAGAAAAATGTTCATAGCTGGAAGGAATTGAAATCGCATTTAGAAAAAGAATTCGGTCAGAATATTTCTAGTTTGGAGATACATCGGCAGTTAGAAACTAGAAAGAAAAAATTTAACGAGTCGTATCTAGAATATATGTTTGCCATGAAGTTGATCGCGAATAGGGGCAATATAGACGAGGAATCGTTACTAGCGTACATTATTGCCGGTATACCCGATTCTATAACGAATAAAACAATTTTATATGAAGCAAAAACTTTTGAATGCCTTAAAACTAATTTTAAAACATACAGTGAAATGAAACAGCAGAGACAGAAATTTAGGACCGATGATTTGTACCAAAAAGTTAACACTCCGTCGCAGGAGCAATCTAATTCTCAAAAACGTTGTGTAGTTTGTGGTGCTAAAGGACATATTTCATTTAACTGTCCCCATAAAAGTAAAGGTTCGCGGTGTTTTAACTGCAACGAATTTGGCCATTTATCTAAGAATTGCCCAAAAAAGACAAATACACAGAATCCGTTTAAAGTAAACAGAGTTTCTTCGCCAGTTGTACGAATGCCTTTAAAAATTGAAGACAATAATTTTATTGCTGTATTCGATACGGGAAGTGAGCTTTGCTTAATCAAAAACTCGATATTTTTAAGATTCAATAAAAACTTCGATGGTTCAGGTACTCTTTTAAAAGGATTAGGTCAAAGTGTGTATGAATCAATTGGTGCGGTTCAATTGAAGGTGACGGTTAACGGAACCCCATATACGTTAACGTTTGACATTGTTAGTGACGAGTGGATGTCCGATGACATAATTATAGGAACAGAAATTTTGAATTATGCTAACATAGCAATCGAAAATGGTGCTGTTAACTTTAACCCAAAAGAATTATTCACGGATAATGATGATAATATCGCGATTTTTGAAAATGACTTAAATAAAATAGAAGTTGAAACGCTTATTACGGATAGTAAAAAAGTTTATAGTGTAGAGACAATTGAAAATACGTTGGTTAGAGACGAAATTATTAGAGTAATTAGAGATTATAAGCCAATAAAACCGAATACATCTTGTGTTGAAATGAAAATCTGTCTAGAAGACGAAAAGCCAGTTTTCCATCGGCCAAGAAGGTTGGCACCAAAGGAAAGACATGCAGTAGATGAACAAATATCTCAATGGCTAGAAGAACGAATTATAGTACCGAGTTGTTCAGAGTTTACGAGTCCTATAGTACTTGTGAAGAAAAAAGATGATACGTACAGAATTTGCATAGACTATAGGAAACTTAATTCAAAAATTCTCAAAGATAGGCAACCTCTACCAATAGTTGAGGAAATAATAGAAGATCTATACGATGCAAAGGTATTTACAAGCCTAGATCTTAAAAACGGTTTTTTTCACGTCGACATTCACCCTTCTTGTCGAAAATATACTTCGTTTGTGACGCCTGATGGTCAGTACGAGTTTTGCAAGGTACCATTTGGCCTTTGCAACTCACCGGCAGTATTTCAAAAATTTATCAATACGGTTTATAAAGATCTCATTAGAAGAAAACAAGTACGCATTTACGTTGACGATTTAATAATTTCGTCCATGAGTGAAGAAGAAAACCTTGAAACATTGAAAGAGGTTCTTGAGGTCGGGGCGAGGAACGGGCTTGTGTTTAATTGGGATAAATGCAAATTTGTCAAACGATCCATTGAATTCCTAGGCCATATAGTTGGGAACGGAACAGTTAAGCCTTCTATAGAGAAAACTGAAGCTGTTCGAAACTTTCCGGAGCCGAAAAATATAAAGCAACTTCAAAGTTTTTTGGGATTAACGGGGTTTTTCCGCAAGTTTATCCCGAACTATTCCACAATAGCTAAACCGTTGTCCGATTTAACGAGGAAAAGCTCAACTGTTTTTAACTTTGGTTCCGAGCAACGATGTTCATTCGAAGCTTTAAAGGAATCACTTTGCGAGGAGCCGGTTCTAAAGCTCTTCAATCCTGGTTTGGAAACAGAGTTGCACACAGACGCAAGCAAGGTTGGACTGGGTGCAGTTTTGCTTCAACGTCACGGAAAAGACTTACATCCGGTGTTTTATATAAGTTTCAAGACTTCCCCATCGGAAGAAAAGTTTAGCAGTTATGAGCTGGAGGTTCTTGCTGTGATCCGATCGCTAAAAAAACTACGAGTATATTTGTTGGGATTAGAATTCAAAATCTACACGGACTGTAAGGCTTTCCAACTTACAATGAAAAAGAAGGAGCTGTGCACACGCGTTGCAAGGTGGGCGTTGTTTGTGGAGGAGTTCAGCTGTACAGTTCACCATAGGCCTGGAAAGTTCATGCAGCATGTAGATGCGCTGAGCAGAGTTTTAACAGTTTCGGAAGTTGATACGGGTATCTTATATCAAATCAAAAAAGCACAATCCAAAGACGAGTCATGCCAGCTTATCTTGAATATTCTCCAGCGTACCGAGTACGAAGATTACGCAAATAGAAACGAAATACTTTATAAGTTTGAACAAGGAGTTTATTTGCTAGTAGTACCAAAATCTATGCAGAAGGACGTTATTCGGGGTGTTCATGAGGTTGGGCATATAAACGCGCAAAAGGTAGAGCACAAGCTCAAACAGAGTTATTACATTCCAAATTTGCATAAGAAGGTGACAGATGTTATTTCTAACTGTGTTGCCTGTATCCTAGCTGTAAAAAAATGTGGTAAACAGGAAGGATTCCTTCATCCAATAACGAAAATTGACGTTCCATTACACACATATCATATTGACCATTTGGGGCCTATGCCATCGACAGCCAAAAACTACAAGCATCTTCTCGTTATAATGGATGCTTTCACGAAATTTGTTTGGATCTTTCCTGTAAAATCTACGACAACCCAAGAAGCTCTTACTAAACTGGTATTTTTGGAAAGCATTTTTGGAAATCCATCTCGTTTGATATCAGATAAAGGGTCTGCATTTAGTGCAAATGATTTTAAAGAATACTGCGTCCAACGAAACGTATCGCACATTCAAATTACTACGGGCGTCCCCAGAGGGAACGGACAAGTCGAACGAATGAACAGGATAATCATAGCTACGTTAACTAAGCTGTCCTTGGAAAATCCATTGAAATGGTACCAGCACGTTTCGAAGTTACAAAAGGCAATAAACGCAACTATCTCGAGAGCCACGAACAGAACGCCTTTTGAGCTTCTATTTGGAGTGCCAATGCGAAACGACCAAGATATGCAACTAGCTGAAATGTTGGAGGAGGAGATTTGCCAAGAATTTGAAAACAGCAGAGTGGATTTACGACAAGCAGCAAAATTACAAATTGAACGAATTCAGGAGGAAAACAAAAAGAACTATGACAAACATCGGAAGCCTGCAAAAAAGTATGCCGTTCATGACTTAGTTGCCATTCAAAGAACTCAGTTCGGTGCAGGACTGAAGGTGCAGCCAAAATACCTGGGACCCTACGAAGTCGTTAAAATCAAGCGTAATGACCGTTACGAACTGGCAAAAGTTGGAAGTCACGAAGGTCCAAACAGAACATCATCTGCAGCCGATTTAATGAAGCCATGGACCCAAGTTGAAGAAGACTCTGACTCCGAGTCAGATTAATTCAGGATGGCCGGATGTGGGATTAGAATGCTCTAGTCTGCCCCTAAGTCCGTCTTCTTCAAAAACATCAAAACTACCGCAATCGCGTGATGCGAAACACACGCACACAAACATACAAGAAACGGGAAGAAAAGCCAGAAAAAACTGCTGAAGAGGACACACGAAGTTTGAACCCGCTACGAGTAACACGCCACGAGAAAACGCTACGAAAAAACAGTCACGAGTCATAATTTCTTTTTTTGTTAATAAAACTTAATTGCTATTAGAATTAAAACTTAAATCTGAGTGTTAATAAAACTTAATTGCTATTAAAATTAAAACTTAAACCTGAGTGTTAATAAAACTTAATTCCTAGTAAAATTAAAACTTAATTTACTTTAAAGCTAAACTTATTACTAAATCTTAACTTGAATTGAAAAAACATATTATTTTACTTTTTTTATTAATAATTTGAATTAAAACTAACTAAAACTAAGTTTGATGTGTTCTCATTTGTATTCCCATTTTACCCTCCCCCACATGGTGTCAGAAGTGGTCAGAAGTCCCTTTACCCCTCGGTTCGGTTCGGTTGTGAACTTGTAAAAAATAAAAAGTGAAAATAGAATTAAAAAATAAAACTCATAACCCCTTTCCAGAAAGAAGAAACATTCTACGATAAGTATCATTTTATTTCCTTATTAAAAAATGATTAAATTGCATGCTTTTATTTGATTACTAAATGAGTATTGAAAATTTAACTACTCGTCAATTACAAGCCATCCTTAAAGAGAGAAATCTTCCATACCATTATAGACTTAAAAAAGATTTAATCGAACGGTTAAATTTGGCATTGATGTCAGACCTAGAAAAAACTTTAGATAACGTGAATTTATTGAATGAGTTGCCAGGTGTAGAGAGTACAAACGAGGAAGATAGTTTGGAGAAAAAAGACATTATCACGGAAAAAAGTGAAGCCAAAAGCGAAATGACACAAAATAATTTTGTTTTCAAAGACGTTGAAGATTCTTTGGAAGGGTTTAATGGGGAACACGGGAAAAATATTAACAATTGGTTGGAAGAGTTCGAAACCATTGCAACCGTATGTCAATGGAACGACATACAACGATATTTATACGCGCGGCGTCTATTAAAGGGAGCCGCGAAATTGGCTGTGGAATCTGAGAAAAATGTTCATAGCTGGAAGGAATTGAAATCGCATTTAGAAAAAGAATTCGGTCAGAATATTTCTAGTTTGGAGATACATCGGCAGTTAGAAACTAGAAAGAAAAAATTTAACGAGTCGTATCTAGAATATATGTTTGCCATGAAGTTGATCTCGAATAGGGGCAATATAGACGAGGAATCGTTACTAGCGTACATTATTGCCGGTATACCCGATTCTATAACGAATAAAACAATTTTATATGAAGCAAAAACTTTTGAATGCCTTAAAACTAATTTTAAAACATACAGTGAAATGAAACAGCAGAGACAGAAATTTAGGACCGATGATTTGTACCAAAAAGTTAACACTCCGTCGCAGGAGCAATCTAATTCTCAAAAACGTTGTGTAGTTTGTGGTGCTAAAGGACATATTTCATTTAACTGTCCCCATAAAAGTAAAGGTTCGCGGTGTTTTAACTGCAACGAATTTGGCCATTTATCTAAGAATTGCCCAAAAAAGACAAATACACAGAATCCGTTTAAAGTAAACAGAGTTTCTTCGCCAGTTGTACGAATGCCTTTAAAAATTGAAGACAATAATTTTATTGCTGTATTCGATACGGGAAGTGAGCTTTGCTTAATCAAAAACTCGATATTTTTAAGATTCAATAAAAACTTCGATGGTTCAGGTACTCTTTTAAAAGGATTAGGTCAAAGTGTGTATGAATCAATTGGTGCGGTTCAATTGAAGGTGACGGTTAACGGAACCCCATATACGTTAACGTTTGACATTGTTAGTGACGAGTGGATGTCCGATGACATAATTATAGGAACAGAAATTTTGAATTATGCTAACATAGCAATCGAAAATGGTGCTGTTAACTTTAACCCAAAAGAATTATTCACGGATAATGATGATAATATCGCGATTTTTGAAAATGACTTAAATAAAATAGAAGTTGAAACGCTTATTACGGATAGTAAAAAAGTTTATAGTGTAGAGACAATTGAAAATACGTTGGTTAGAGACGAAATTATTAGAGTAATTAGAGATTATAAGCCAATAAAACCGAATACATCTTGTGTTGAAATGAAAATCTGTCTAGAAGACGAAAAGCCAGTTTTCCATCGGCCAAGAAGGTTGGCACCAAAGGAAAGACATGCAGTAGATGAACAAATATCTCAATGGCTAGAAGAACGAATTATAGTACCGAGTTGTTCAGAGTTTACGAGTCCTATAGTACTTGTGAAGAAAAAAGATGATACGTACAGAATTTGCATAGACTATAGGAAACTTAATTCAAAAATTCTCAAAGATAGGCAACCTCTACCAATAGTTGAGGAAATAATAGAAGATCTATACGATGCAAAGGTATTTACAAGCCTAGATCTTAAAAACGGTTTTTTTCACGTCGACATTCACCCTTCTTGTCGAAAATATACTTCGTTTGTGACGCCTGATGGTCAGTACGAGTTTTGCAAGGTACCATTTGGCCTTTGCAACTCACCGGCAGTATTTCAAAAATTTATCAATACGGTTTATAAAGATCTCATTAGAAGAAAACAAGTACGCATTTACGTTGACGATTTAATAATTTCGTCCATGAGTGAAGAAGAAAACCTTGAAACATTGAAAGAGGTTCTTGAGGTCGGGGCGAGGAACGGGCTTGTGTTTAATTGGGATAAATGCAAATTTGTCAAACGATCCATTGAATTCCTAGGCCATATAGTTGGGAACGGAACAGTTAAGCCTTCTATAGAGAAAACTGAAGCTGTTCGAAACTTTCCGGAGCCGAAAAATATAAAGCAACTTCAAAGTTTTTTGGGATTAACGGGGTTTTTCCGCAAGTTTATCCCGAACTATTCCACAATAGCTAAACCGTTGTCCGATTTAACGAGGAAAAGCTCAACTGTTTTTAACTTTGGTTCCGAGCAACGATGTTCATTCGAAGCTTTAAAGGAATCACTTTGCGAGGAGCCGGTTCTAAAGCTCTTCAATCCTGGTTTGGAAACAGAGTTGCACACAGACGCAAGCAAGGTTGGACTGGGTGCAGTTTTGCTTCAACGTCACGGAAAAGACTTACATCCGGTGTTTTATATAAGTTTCAAGACTTCCCCATCGGAAGAAAAGTTTAGCAGTTATGAGCTGGAGGTTCTTGCTGTGATCCGATCGCTAAAAAAACTACGAGTATATTTGTTGGGATTAGAATTCAAAATCTACACGGACTGTAAGGCTTTCCAACTTACAATGAAAAAGAAGGAGCTGTGCACACGCGTTGCAAGGTGGGCGTTGTTTGTGGAGGAGTTCAGCTGTACAGTTCACCATAGGCCTGGAAAGTTCATGCAGCATGTAGATGCGCTGAGCAGAGTTTTAACAGTTTCGGAAGTTGATACGGGTATCTTATATCAAATCAAAAAAGCACAATCCAAAGACGAGTCATGCCAGCTTATCTTGAATATTCTCCAGCGTACCGAGTACGAAGATTACGCAAATAGAAACGAAATACTTTATAAGTTTGAACAAGGAGTTTATTTGCTAGTAGTACCAAAATCTATGCAGAAGGACGTTATTCGGGGTGTTCATGAGGTTGGGCATATAAACGCGCAAAAGGTAGAGCACAAGCTCAAACAGAGTTATTACATTCCAAATTTGCATAAGAAGGTGACAGATGTTATTTCTAACTGTGTTGCCTGTATCCTAGCTGTAAAAAAATGTGGTAAACAGGAAGGATTCCTTCATCCAATAACGAAAATTGACGTTCCATTACACACATATCATATTGACCATTTGGGGCCTATGCCATCGACAGCCAAAAACTACAAGCATCTTCTCGTTATAATGGATGCTTTCACGAAATTTGTTTGGATCTTTCCTGTAAAATCTACGACAACCCAAGAAGCTCTTACTAAACTGGTATTTTTGGAAAGCATTTTTGGAAATCCATCTCGTTTGATATCAGATAAAGGGTCTGCATTTAGTGCAAATGATTTTAAAGAATACTGCGTCCAACGAAACGTATCGCACATTCAAATTACTACGGGCGTCCCCAGAGGGAACGGACAAGTCGAACGAATGAACAGGATAATCATAGCTACGTTAACTAAGCTGTCCTTGGAAAATCCATTGAAATGGTACCAGCACGTTTCGAAGTTACAAAAGGCAATAAACGCAACTATCTCGAGAGCCACGAACAGAACGCCTTTTGAGCTTCTATTTGGAGTGCCAATGCGAAACGACCAAGATATGCAACTAGCTGAAATGTTGGAGGAGGAGATTTGCCAAGAATTTGAAAACAGCAGAGTGGATTTACGACAAGCAGCAAAATTACAAATTGAACGAATTCAGGAGGAAAACAAAAAGAACTATGACAAACATCGGAAGCCTGCAAAAAAGTATGCCGTTCATGACTTAGTTGCCATTCAAAGAACTCAGTTCGGTGCAGGACTGAAGGTGCAGCCAAAATACCTGGGACCCTACGAAGTCGTTAAAATCAAGCGTAATGACCGTTACGAACTGGCAAAAGTTGGAAGTCACGAAGGTCCAAACAGAACATCATCTGCAGCCGATTTAATGAAGCCATGGACCCAAGTTGAAGAAGACTCTGACTCCGAGTCAGATTAATTCAGGATGGCCGGATGTGGGATTAGAATGCTCTAGTCTGCCCCTAAGTCCGTCTTCTTCAAAAACATCAAAACTACCGCAATCGCGTGATGCGAAACACACGCACACAAACATACAAGAAACGGGAAGAAAAGCCAGAAAAAACTGCTGAAGAGGACACACGAAGTTTGAACCCGCTACGAGTAACACGCCACGAGAAAACGCTACGAAAAAACAGTCACGAGTCATAATTTCTTTTTTTGTTAATAAAACTTAATTGCTATTAGAATTAAAACTTAAATCTGAGTGTTAATAAAACTTAATTGCTATTAAAATTAAAACTTAAACCTGAGTGTTAATAAAACTTAATTCCTAGTAAAATTAAAACTTAATTTACTTTAAAGC
This sequence comes from Meliscaeva auricollis, assembly GCA_948107695.1. NCBI lineage: Eukaryota > Metazoa > Arthropoda > Insecta > Diptera > Syrphidae > Meliscaeva > Meliscaeva auricollis. The sequence goes on along the minus strand of OX403617.1, from coordinate 50,011,087 downwards.
TAAACTTATTACTAAATCTTAACTTGAATTGAAAAAACATATTATTTTACTTTTTTTATTAATAATTTGAATTAAAACTAACTAAAACTAAGTTTGATGTGTTCTCATTTGTATTCCCATTTTACCCTCCCCCACATGTATGCATAGTATCCTGCTGTAAATTTTGCTTATTTTGCTCATTTTGAAAAGGGGATGAGTCTAGTGCGTTTTCAATGTGAATATAAAATAAATTTGATCATAACTTTTAAAGAAATAAGTATAAACGAGTGTTACTTTCAAGGAATAAGGAGAATACATCACAAACATGAATCCGTCCATAACTCAATTTTGTTGAAAAGTGAATTACCCCCGTTTCAAAATTAACGCTTCAATTTGTTTTGAAGCGTTAATTAAAGACCCCAATAACATTTCTATCATAATTATTGACAGAGAAATCATCGTTAACAAGGACCAAGGTATACCAAGATAATTCTAAACTTTGCTAAAAATAAAATGAAATAAATGAAAAAAAGTTCTAGCGACCTCTAAAACTCATTATTTTCGACTCATCTTCGGAGGATAATTATTTTACATGTTTGGGAACAGTTTGAGTCAAGTGCCTTTGAGAAAGAAGAGTTTTTTTTCTAGTAACTCAAGCGACCAGTATATTTAAAAAAAATAGTTAAAAATGTCTGTCGTTGACTAATTAAAGAAATCAGTTAACCTTTTGACAATTAACCGAGCCTTAAAAATAATATACATTATTAAACATTATGAAAGGGGCTTAGATCTTAAGCTTCGAAGTTATGTCCTTATATTGCCAGCAAAATTGTTTGTGTTGGCGTAACTTTTGTATTTTTCCCTTTTATGTTTATTCCTAAATTCAGTGCAACAGGTCTTGTTTCTGAAAAAACCCCGCCTCCAATAATGTTACAGCGATAAATATTGTCATGAACGTTTTGTTTGCGGAATTTTTTGGTATCGGGAACATAATTTTATACATCACGATCTCTGAATTAAGGGGAAAAAAATAATCCTCTGAAGATTCCAAAAGGGCCCAAAATCGAGAATAAAGAACACCAATATACGGTTATTAGCCAAAAGATGTTTTTTTTTCAATAATATTGATTCTATATTTGATTTTTTTCAGGTTTTAAACCTGGTACGCAGCTAAAGCGTAATGAAATTGTATTTTGTAATCTCGACGTCAGGAAATGATAAAGAAAACATAAACGAAAAATATTTAAGGAGTATTCTGTCAAGTTAAAAAACAAAAATTAATAACAAGCAATTAAGATCGGAAAATCTTCTAATATCTAATTAAAATAATAATTTAATTTCCAATTTTATTGAAGCCCCTGAAAGGGGCAAAACCAGTACTTCATGTTGAAAAAAAAACCGAAACTAAAATTTAATTAAGTATATTTAATTTTTCATTTTACAATCGTTTAATCTTATTACATTGACTGTTTATCTATGAAAAAACTATTGAAAGCCACAAAAAAAATTAATCAATATTTTTTTGAAAGGCAGGAGGTTGCGTTGAAAACACGACATACATACATTGGATTTCCACACAAATTGTATCTACTATTTTGCTTTATTTACTTTAGTTTTTTACGATTAAAAAAACTTCTTTTTCATTTTTATTTTGAAAAGAAAATATTATTCTGATTCAGTAAAACAAAACAAACTTGCACATGTAAATGCAAATAGAAACATTCTACTTAAACTCACTTCAAAGAAATCAACTTACACGCCTTGATTTTTCAAAAAAATTCTAAATTAAAAAGCCAAGAGACCGATGCAAAAATTATCATAGACGTTAATCTCTTCAGGTCTTAGAATCCTATTATTTTAAGGGACAGGCACTCACATATCACAACCGTCAACCCAGGTTCAAACAACAACGCCCCCACATGAATTAAGACGGCCCTGATTTCTGTGGATGAACTGCATACTGCTGCACTAAAAGCAGAATAACATTTTTCGTTTACGATTTTGTTATGATTCTTTATAGGATTTTTCGTTTCACTTCAGCAGCGTAAATTTCCATAGATATTTTTTTAAGTAATACATAGTTCATATTTATTTAATTGTTAATTGTTAAAAAGGTCAACTGGTTTCATTAATTAGTCAACAGCAGACATTCATCATGATTTTTTGAAATTTAACTTAACTGGTCACTGTGGCGTATGTGTAACATTTTTTTGTTTTCTTACGTTTTGAGATTCAATATAGTTTTTTCAATTCCTTACCAATTAAACAGACGAAATATATTTTGTTCACAATTCTTACAATTGTTTAATCATAAACAGATAACAGAGAAATAATCTATATTCGTCAGAAGTGAAAAATTTTTTATTTGATTTGACTTAAGAAAATACTCGTGTTAAAAGTTTTGACAAATGTTTTTTTTTTTTTTTGTAATTTACAATACAACCTTTACACTCTTCCTTTGGTACACAACATATACACACAAAACTGCCATGCACAATTTTACACATATAGGGTCCCATACATCTCGGAGTTTTAGTTTGTTCGGTAGACAGTAAATAAAAATTTAGATTATCCATGGTTGTTTTTTTTTTTTGAATAAATTTTTTTCCAAAAAAATATTGCAAATTTTTTGTATGTATAACACTTTGATTGAATGTCGTAGTACCTTATAAGCTTGAAGCAAGCGGTAACTTACAATCAGAGGATCATCATAAATGCATGTGTTAGCTGCTAGTAAAATAAAAACAAATAAAAGATAAACTAACACTCGTTCCAAGTATACAATATATGAAAATCTATATTTACGAAAAACTCCATTACATAAATAAACAAAATAGTCACAATAATTTTAGACATAAATTAAAAATTCCGACCAAGGAGCACTGGTGCGAAAAAATGTTTTCAATCTCATTTTACTCAAGTTCAAGTCTACTGAAGAAATGTTCATAGCTTTTGTTGAATAGCTTTGACATACGGCTATGTTTTATAATAGCCAACGTTTAAAAGTTAAGACCTTCGCAAGTGGTGGAGTTCCTGAGTTGCTACCCAAGCTATGTATCATTTCAGGAGAATCAATTTTCAATTACATCTTTAACAAAATGATGAAAAAATATTTATTGAATCATTATCTTACGCATAAGCTAAATTCCATAGTCACACTATATGTTGGATTGATTCTGTACGATTTTTATGAACATTGTAGAAAGGAGTCCATACTTGAGAGGCATACTCAAGATGGGGACGTACGTTGCACAATGAAAGAGTAACATACGAGTCGTTAAATTTTGTTGCCTAGTCTTTTATTAACTCAAGCATGAAGCTCGCTTTATTTATAATACTGGTACTCGTACTCGCACTGCATTAAAATACTCGTCAAAAATGATCTGCCTATTGTTTGCCCGTTGCATTGGTTTCTTTGCTTTCCGTATGATGATGATGCTGCTGCTGATGAAGATGACAATGACCAAGATAACAACGAGGGTGATGATGATATGAAATCCGTATATGAACTTTCTTAGTGTTGAATATTATTCAAAATCCTTTTGTTTATAGTCGTGATGCTGAATATGAGCAATAAACTGCTTGAAACGTATTCAAAGTTTGTTCGACTCAATAAAAATAAACAAACAAACCCTTTTTACTTGCGATATAGGTACTATAGGGCACGTTTAGGATTCGTAGAAGAAATTGAACTCGAGATAACAATGAGACATGACATTACGATGATAGAGAATGCCAAAAAAATGGGTCCCGCAATTCTGTCTGTGCATCTGTATGTCTGTCTGTCTGTCTGTCTATGTATACCTAGAGCTACAGCCAAGCCGCTGAACCAATTTTCTTGAAACTTGGTGGTTAAGGGTCTTTGGTGATTCCCTAGAGGGGAAATTGAAACTTTTTTTAGGACCAAAACTAACGGTCCCTGTCATACAACCATTAAGGAAAAGTTAACTTTTTTCAAAAACGCCTTAAACGATTTTGATTAAAATTTTTGTGTCTGCTTTTTTTAGTAGGGTCATAGGTACCTCCCATATAACCGTTTCTTTCATTTCTGACTTTCTCTTAAACGACTCAAACAGTTTTGATCAATTTTTTTATACGAAAGCTCCTTAAAAATTTAAAATTATTTGATATCAAAATTTTTAAAAACTTAATTTTTGAAAATCTTTCAAAAAATTTGTTTGAAAAATCAATTCTTCAAAAACGGGTCACAGTATCCTTTTGAAATTTTGATTTTAGATGTGCAGTAATATTTTCTTAAAAATGGCATACCAACTTTATTTCTCAACATGGTTTGAGAATTTTTGTATATAAAAAAATATTTTTTTAAAAACGGCTCTAACGATTTTCAATTTTTTTTCTAAAAGCTAATCTTTCTTAATCAAATTAAATGGCATGCTTTGTTTGGAGCTCAAAACAATTTAAGAAATTGCTTGTGTCATTTTAGTAATGAATTTAATTTTTTTTTATTTCTTATAAAATTATTTATTTTTAAAAACTTTATAAGAACCTTTGATGTCCACACCAACGATCACCATAAGAGCAAGTTCGTGCGACCCAGTCATGCATTTTATTTGTTTTTATAAAGAAACATTTGAAAACTCAAACGAATGTGTGATTTTATTTGTAATTTAATCTTTAATGTAAAAGTTTTCGTATATCAGTTCTAATTCTTTTTTTTTTTTAAATTTAATTAACGATAAAATAAATATCCCCAGAGAATTAGAAATTGGAGTTTAAATGACCAGAGAGCACCAATTCTAAAATTTAAAGAGCAACACACGAGAGTATGCTGCGAAAGATAATATACTGCAGGAAAGATAGTCAAAAAATACCCATTTTAAGGAATGAAATACATAGGTACAGGAAGGCTGGTTTTTTTGAATCTAAAAGAGGGGTATTAACAAAAGCTTAAGTTATGATTTTCGGGGCGCCAACCACCTGGTAAAATCCGCCATTTTGGAAAAAAACGTGAATTGATCTATATGTATAGTATATCTCCAAAACTATTAGTTTTGGTAAAGAGGTTTTATTTGGAGCTAAAATTGTTTATGCGCGCGCTGTAGTTTTGAGGTTATGACCTCTTAACCTTATTTTTTAAAATTTTGTTTAAGTTTTTGCATTTTTCTTTGTCCTCAAGAAACTTGCGTTATTTGTTTTATGATAAAAAGTGAAGAACACAAAATTGTCAACATTTTGATATATTTTTGAAGTTATTCTAATGTCAAAGTCAAAAGTTAAAGCTATGAATACTCGACGAAGTCAAAAATAGAGTGGGTCACTTTTGTATGGTAATTTTTTTTTACTTCTAATGGAAATTAAAATATGCCACATGGTTACAGAAACTTGTTTAGAAAGTTTCCTACAAATCAGATGTTACCTTCTGTCTCCGGATTGCTCCTGAAATTCAAATTCTAAATATTCAGTTACAGCAATGGGCCACATCCCAAACAAAAGTGGCAAAAAAATGGAAAAATTAATTGTTTTTCAAATGAAAAGACTGATGGCATAGTCCAATTGAACTTTTAACTCAGGTGCGTAGTGGCTTTTTGTCAATTTGATTTTATATAAAAAATGCTTATTTTGTTCAGTTTCAGGCATTTTTTAACATAAAATGCAACCTGCATCAGATACAGACTTTTGCCCATACAAAAAATACTACACTCATTGAGTCCTTTTATTTAATGTATATCTTGATGTGTTACACCATAGGTCAAAATTTGACGATACTCCCTGATTTCAAAACTTTAAGTCTGATCCGGAGGCAGTTAAACTTAACCGATTGCTATAATATTTTATACACGTATTCAGTCTTAATTGACAACATATTTTCGCTATTAGAACTCATAATTCAGAAAAAAAGTTTTTTGACCCACCATAGTAATCAAGTCAAATTTTAATATGAGTTTATTCCAAAAATACCCATATTGGTGCATTTAATATCATAATTTTTTATGATTGAAAGTGGTCAGTTACTTTTGACACGGTTTACCAGATGCAATATTTTATAATCAAAAATTATAGATGCATTAATAAATTTTCAAAAACACCCTTTCAATGAAAATTATGCAGTGGCGGACTCATATTAAAATTTTACTTTTTTACACTGTCGAGTTTTCATAGCGATAACTTTTGACAGCGACATGAGACCATACTCAAAAATATATCAATATGTTGAAAATTTTGTGATCTTTATTTTTATCATAGAAACAAATAACGCAAGTTTCTTCTTTTTGTGAAAAAAAAAACAAACGAGAAAAGAGACCCACCAACAAAACCTTTTTAGCTTTTTTCTATTTACAACATTAAAGAATGCAAAAAGTTTTTGGTGTGCACACGACCTCCAAAATATTCCTTCTTGAACTTACTCATCTCCGAACACAACGCCATCCATTTAAAGTAGTTTTAAAGGAGCTCGAGCTTTCTTCAAATTTTTTCGAGTAATTCATTTAACAAAAAATACAAAACCATACCTGGAAAAATTAATGCTTATACCCATTATCGATTCTATAGATGAAGACCATGCAAAATTCTAGTCAAATTAAGATTTTTTGGCAGTTTTAAAGTTTTGAACGCGACATTTTCGGAAATTTTCCGGCTTTTAGTAATTTTGAACTAAAACCCTATAGTTTAAAAAAAAGGATGTTTAATTCGATAAAAAAATTCATTTTAAAGCTAAAATGAATTTGTTTCAATATTTTTCTTAAAGAAAATTCAACACTACGTTTCTGGCTCTAAGATAGCACTGGTCTGCAAAAATTAAGCTTTTGTGTCCTTCATATAATTTTTTAAATTATGTAAGATTGGAATTTTCTGGATCTAAATCTGGTTTTAGTAAAAATCTATCTCGTAAATTTTTTTTTGATTGATTTCAATTTTTGATTCTTCAATGTATAGTCACATTTTAAACCGTAAATTTCAAAATTCCGTAGTTTTTAGGATGTACACTGCATCCTATTTCTAAACTCTTGATACTGGCCAAGTTAATTATGGTGTAAAGAAGGCAGTGACCAGAGAAAACCCAATAAAAAAGGATATTTTGTGCTTTTCAGAAGGTCTGATTTCTATGGATTTTTCAAAATTTTTTTGAGGAATCTAGAAGTCATACAAAAAATTGGCCAACACATAAATTTGGTAATTTTGTCTTAATTTGTTCTATGTTGGAATATGCACCAAAAACAATAAAAAAAAAACAATTTTTTGTAAGTAAGTCAATGATTTCTCATGTTTTCAGTGATAAATTTTGTTGGGTAACTGCAAATTCATACTCAACATCCCAAAAAAACATAAAGTTAGCTATAAAAAGTATTACTTCAGAACTTTCCACCTCCAAAAACGCTTGAATTGGACTACAGAGAGTATTTTGGACAAATCCTTAATTTCAATTTGCAATATCTGCATCGAAAGTGAATTTTTGAATGATTTCATTACCATCCCATTAATAGTTTTGCAATAAATTATTTACCAGCAAAGAAATTCGACGTTAAATGTACAAGTTTAGAAAAGTATACTTTGGTTTGAAGGCAATTTTCGTTGCAGACCAGTGTAATCTATATTATACTTTTCTATGTGTTACCGTTGTCTTTGAATTGTTATTTTTTGTGTGAAATAATTTTTTTTAATTCTCCCCCTGTCTAAATGTTTATAACAGTTTTATTCATTTTTTTGGCACAATAACACGTTCTACTAGTTTGAATCATCTAATGAGAAGCATTCTAAATTTCTTAATTTAATGTTTATTTCTACTACTTGCTGTTATATACATTTTTCTTATTGCTAAATTTTGAAATGCTGTATCTTGGAAACCGTTGGCCCTTCAAAAATGAAACTGAAGTCAAATTAACAAAGTGCGAAACCATACAATAATTCCAAGTCAAAAACTAGTCCTTCATTGCTAAAAATGTCAATTACTAAAAATCTGCACAAATTTCTTTTTTTTTTATTTTTAAAAATTTTGCGTTCGGCACTAAAGCTAAAGAATAAGTTAAGTAGGTATACTAGAAAACACACTAAAATAGGCTTAAGCAGATGTTTCTAGATTTTAGGTGTGTTTTTTTGTACGCCCGGGCTAAGTTGGACGAAAAACGCGTCGGGGCTTAACGAAAACACTTGACAGCATTGCGAATAAAATGAAAAAAATGTTTCCAATGTACAAAAATGCAATAAACAAAAAATTAATAACAAAATTCTTTTTCAATAACTTATTTATAAAGAAATTTCAGAGCATTAAATGCACACACTTTAAAATTCAAATGAAATAATTTGTAAAAGTTAAGAAAAATAAACAATTTAATTTTTTTTCTACACCAAACGCCATCTTTGTGTTTTTATGTTCATACAATTAATCGATAATTTTGTTTTTTTTTCATACAATTTATAGATGATTTAAGACAAAGTGAGTTGGTAGTTTAGCCCCGAGAATTCTCCGGGCTTAGTTCCTTAGCTCAAGGGGCTAAGTATGTTGTTGTATTTAACATGTTAAGGGCTTAGCCACGAGAGCGTTTTTTTTTTGTTGAATTTAGCCCGGGTGTACAATTCAATTTGAAATATGTTCTCGCCAAGGCGACACAAGATTCAAAAGCATCTCTGAAAAAAAATAACCCATTATCTATAATATTCTTAAAGGACCCTATCAGTTCCTTATTAAATTTTATATATGAAAATCATTCCGGGGGGGGGGTCTTCAGCCCCTCAAGCCTCCCCCCCTGGCTACGTGCTTGCAATACAGCTTTTCCAGAAAAATCAGTTACAAATTTTTTCACGAAACTCTGGCTGCTACTGACATCGGTTGGATACATATACCATTTTTAACAAAAACTCAGCCGAAAATACTAAGGATACAAGAATATGAAAGCTCGGATAGATGTGGACTTTCAGACATTAAGGGAAGAATTCACTATCGTTACTCAAAAAAGATTTGTCTCAACTCCCGTAATCTTAAGCGAATACTCAAGTTAAATCCGTATTTATAAACAAAATGGAAATTCGCTCACTTGAGTGGAGAAAAATCTTGACTTGCGTTAAATTAATATTCAATCAAGCTTTTTCAGTGAAACATTATTATTTTTTATTTTAAATTTGTAATTTATCTAAATTTCAGGATTTTTTTGTTCTCCGTGCTAGATTTTTTAAAAATAATACTGTCCGTAGTAAACTGGGTTGCGCGTACTTGCTCTTGTAGATAAAGTTACTAGTTATGCTAAGCCTTTTTAATCAAAAATTTGTTTTAAAAATGCAGTTTTAGAAAAAAAAAAAAATAAAAAAGCATAAAATTCGATTTTCAAATGACTAAAACAGCTTTTAAAATGAATCTAACTTCAAACCAAAGTATGCAATTTGATTTCTTCTACATAATGATACATTTAAAAAAATATTGAAAATCGTTGGAGCCGTTTTCTAAAAAAACTATTTTTTCCACATAAAATTTTGCAAGGGCTTTTATAAAAAAATTGGTACGCCATTCTTAAGATATAATTTATGAACATCTAAAAATTAAAATTTGAAAAAAATACTGTACAGTTTTCGAAAAAATGATTTTTTCAAAAAAAAAAAAATCAAATTTTTTTTTATAAATCCAAAAAAATTAATTTTTTTTACTAAATATTATTGCGGCAACTTAAAAGCATACATGTAAAAAAAAATGGTTGAAATTGATTGAGTCATGAAGGAGAAAATCAGAATAAAAAAAAAACGGTTCTATGGCAGGTACCTACCGTTAGTAACAGTTTTTAAAAAAAATGGTTCTCATTTAAAGATAGACCTTACTCAAAGAAATAACCATGATTTTTTTATTCAAAATCGTAGGCATCGTTTAAAATATACCTATGCAATCTTTTGTGACAAAAGCATGAGCAGGTTCATTCCATAATTGTAGTTTTTCATTAAATGTCAGACAATTTTAACGATAAACTTAAAAATAGTAAGAAAATGACAGAAAAGTTGACAACGTGTCACTCGTTCAGATGTAGCCTAAGAGATAAAAACCATAGAGAAATCTTTTTTTGTTTTTCTTCTAATTTATGTGTTTGGTTATACTATATATAGCCATCTACATCGTGACCTACAAATATAAATACTACAATGCATAGTCAGAATAAATCTGAAAAAAAAAAACCTTTTAATTATAAAAAACAAATGTTTGGATATTAAAAAGAAGCAAGCCTCATAAGCAAATGCTCTTAAAGCCATGGCAAAGTATTAAAAGTCTTAACTTCCCCCAAAGCAATTTATAATAATGTGAGAAATCAGTTGTCAATCTTTTATAGATTGGTCCATATGACGGGGTGGTTTCAGTAAGAAAAGATTCCCCCACTGCTGGTTGTTAAATACCAAGTGTCTTTTGAAGACTGCCACGGCCATCAGACAAAAAAACGTGTACATTGTGCAGGTACCTATGCGATTTGATATGTATGTATGTATGTATATGTAGGGGCAAATGTTTTTTTTTCTTTTAATAATTTTTTCTATTGATAATTTTAAGTTAAAAATAACATCATTTCATTGAAATAAGTAAATAAATAATTTTTACACTAGGTTACTCATACGTACTGCGTCACCATTAGTTAGCGGAGTTCATCACATTTTTGTATGGGTTCTCAAGAAAGAAAAAAAAAACAGAAACGACTGACTCCTGTGGACCACAAAATACATAGTAAAACGAATCAACAATTATCATTTTCTTTTTTTATCCCCTCCGAAAATCCACTTCCACTTGCAGACATTATTCCCTTAACAATGGTTGTCGGATTAAGGATGAAAATCTCTCTAAGTCGAAAAGAAAAAAAATCTAAAACAACTTAGAATTAGTGAATCAAAAGGACATCTACAATGAGAATAAAAAATGGGAAGAATCAGAAAAAGTATATCGAAGAAAATACAGTTCTTCTGCTCACCATATAAACAGCAGAACTTAAGTGGTTAGCTACCAAACGTCTGGTTTTTCTTTTCTCTGGCAATCCTTGTAGAAAATATATCACAAAAAAAATACAAACACATCACAGAACGTATGTACAACGCGCCAAATGATTAATACATTTATTTGATAAATATTTATGCAAATTTTTTCATCTGTTTTTTTTTTTTACTTCCCGAACTGTTTCGCCTTTTCTTTTTAACTTATGATCATTGCTTCCTAGCGTTCTTTCTCACACGTAGAGTATTTTTTATATAGAGAAGATATGTATGTATTTGATTCATTTTCATTTTTCCTCCTTTCTCCGTATTCCACCATGGCAGTATGGCACACATAAGTATTATATAAAAAAAAAAAAAAAAAAAACATTACAAGAAGCTCACTAAAATTTAATTCAATTGAAGATGGAGGACCCAAGTTTCATTAAAAAAAAAAAGAAAACCTTAAAATGCGTTCCATTAATCCTGGATAAAAAGCATACAGCACGCGATTTGCTTATGTAAATTTTTTTTTCTTTCAATCCAATAAAACTCGGAAGTGCGAAAACAAATTTCTCAGAGAGTAAAAAGGAGAAGTATTAACTATATTATTCGCACATAATGACGTTATTGTGTTAAACACTGTTTGGAGATTTGGAAGCGGCGATATCCAAAACTTTTAGATTCTTAGAGATTAGGGATCGAAAAAACTGAAAGAAAAGCTAAGTAAATACTCAACAATGAATCGCGTAAGAATTAGCAATTTAATTGAGAGAAAACACCCCTTCCAATTGTAGTTTAACAAAAACACACACAAAAAGGATAACACACCCAATCACTTGTTACACATAATGAAGGACGCGCACAACAAGGAGCATCATCATGTGCTCTATTCTATACAATACACCACTCAACTGGTTTTCTGTTGCAGACTCAAACTCAATATCCGCTGCTGCTCCTTTGAGTCTTTTTTTTATCCAAACTCCCCCAAGCCAGTTCAATTATCACCTCCCATTTTTTTCCAATCTTTATGTGGAGAAAACATTTGTTTTACCATTTATATCCTCGCGCGTTCAATGCACACAATTACTGTAATTAACAATCCTTAATCGCAGCCGAAAATTGAAATTAATTGTTGTTGCTTCCAGTTTCCAGAACATGTTGTACACACACAAAAACAAAATACATACATAAATAGGATATACTACCAATAATTTCTCGTCAGCAAAAAAAAACAGTTTCGGTCCGTTCACGAGTAAGTTGAATATACTACTGATGGATGCCAGGATACACCTATAATGACTTCGAGAGATTCTCCGAAAGAAAATGGCCAGAATCCTGCAATTCTCTCATTTTCATGTCACAGTAGACACCGAGGCGCTGTTTCCGATATCCACGTTTTGCGCTGCCCGTGTCTGCTGCCTGCTGATAAGAAAAGACCACCCACTCAGAGAGTTCTTTTTTTGTGATTTAATTCGAATCCGAATTCGGAGAAAAGTTTGGTGAAAAGCTTTTGAATTTCTTCTTTTTTTTTTTTTGAGTACACAAGGGTGGGTTTTTAGGGTAAGCTTTTCGGTGAGTACTTGTATATGGTTTGTCATACATGTATTTTCTAGGATAGTTTCGTTACTGGGGCACAACAAACACGCAATCAGTTTCGTCCTTAAACTTGTAACTTGAATTAGATTTTCACTCTGGTGGAAGTCAGTTACAAGCCAAACAGAGTTCCAATCCAACTGCCAAAAAAAAAAAAGCAAAGCAAAAAAAATGGGGTTACTTCATTTCACTTATACCTACCACTTGTTCGAGTTTTGACAAAGTGCACGATAAAAATAGAGGTTGATGGTTGAACAACAGTGGTGTGGCTAGAACATTTTTCGAAAGAATAGAAAATTCAAGGTTGCATCCGCCTTCTGGCCCTTCCAACAAAAATGGGGTCACCTAGGTATTTCAATAACGAAGTTATTTATCAAACAAAATTAATAAAATGAGAACAATATTTAAGAAGATTTCTTCTCTCTCCCATGTTAGATCATATTGGTATGAACGATGGACCACAAATGTATTTAAAGCTCTTTCAAAGATAACACTTCGTCACTTCCATGAAACTGGTTTTAATGTTTTAAAAATATCAATAAATTGATTTTTTTTGCTTTGGGGCACTGTTTCTTAAGGCTAGAATGGAAAAATTGGCTTCAATGTTTTCATTATTGATGTTAAATATATTTGTATATTAGAAATTTTGTTCACAATTCTTATAATGTACTAACATCTACTCACTCGAATGTTTAATTAAGCGATTTTTTACTAAAACAATACTTAGAGGAATAACTAAAAATTAAACTTTCACAGTCTTATTTTATTAATAAATATATTACTTTTTGAAAAACTAGCACATTAAGACAGGGTAGTGTCATATTCATAGTAAGTGAATATGAATATCAGCTTTGAAACAAGATAAATAATAAGTATTTAACCAAGAAAAAATAAATTGCACGACTGGATCGCATGTACTTGATCTTTTAGATAAAGTTACTATTTATGCTAAGCCTTTTTAATTAAAAAATTGTAAGTGCAGTTTAAGAAAAAACATAAAATTCGATTTTCAAATGACTAAAACAACTTCTTAAATCAATTCAACCTCAAAACGAAGTATGTAATTTGATTTCTTCTATAATGATACATTTTTAGAAAAAAAATTGAAAATCGTTATAGCAGTTTTTTAAAAAACTATTTTTTCTATATAAAATTTTGCAAGGACTTTCATAAAAAAAAATTGGTAAGCCACTTTTAAGATATTATTTTTCAAAATCTAAAACCTACATTTTGAAAAAAAAATATTTAGTAGTTTTGGAAAAATTGGTTTTTCAAAAAAAAATTTCAAACTTTTTTTAAAAATCCATAATAAAAATTTTCGAAATTTTGTTTACTAAACATTATTACGGCAATTTAAAAGCTTCCACGTACAAAAAATGGTTGAAATAGATTTATAAAGGAGATAATCAGAATTTAAAAAAAACGTTTCTATGGCAGGTACCGTTTATAACGGTTTTTGAAAAAAAAATGGTTTTAGCTTAAAGATAGAGTTTATCTAAAACAGGTATATGACAGGTACCGTTATTTTTGGTCAAAAAAAAAAAATTCATAAAATGTCTGTGGATAGTCTCCAAAAAGTAAATCGAACCATCCGTTTAGGCTGTGGCCTCAGATACATACAGACAGACAGAATTGTCGGACCCACTTTTTTCTCATTCTCTATCATCGTATTGTCACTTTTGATTGTTATCTCAACTTGCGATATAGGTACAATATATCAAGTTATGCATTCGTCGAAAAAAAAAGTTGAGATAACAATCAAACATGACATTACGATGATAGAGAATGAGAAAAAAGTTTGTTCTACAATTCTGTCTGTCTGTCTGTCGTGTATTTTATTTTTTTTGTACGAATGCATAACTTGATATATGGTACCCATATCGCAAGTAAAAAAAGAATACACAATTAGAGCGGGTGGCCACTGTAAGAATGCTTTATTCATCGAGTTAAAGAAAATTTGTAATGAGAAGTGAAAGATTACTATTGGGAAGTGTTTTTAAAATACACTTTGAACACTTGATATAACTACAATTTAATTAAAAAAATTTCTAAACAACACAAATTAATTTTTATACCTTATTTATGTTCCCTTGAAAATAAAAAATAAAAAAAAACACTATGTTTATGACGCATTTTTCGAAGAAAAATTACCTCATAGTCAAAAACTAGCATTGTGCAAGAAAAATGGAATAGCATAAAAAAATTAATGTATGAGCAACCAAACAAGATATCAAGAATATTTAAATGCAGTTAGAAAGGAAAGCATTTCTTAAATAAATAAAGACCCTGATAACATTTCGTTAACATGGACCAAGGTTTGCAAGAAAATTCGAAACTTAGCAAAAAGTTGAAAAAAGTTCTAGCGACCTCTAAAGCTTAATAATTTCGGCTTATTTTTGAAGGATGATTATTTTACATGTTTGGGCACAGAAAAAGAAAAGTTTTGATTTCTGGTCATTCTATTGGTTAAGCTCTCAATTTGATGGACATTTTACTTGACTTTAAAAATACATATACATATATTAGAATTTACATTTAATGCTCCGATTTATTATGTTTTTGTTTTTAATTTTCAGTCGAAAACAAAATGCGGTTACAATTCTTATTAACATTTTTAAGAGTTAAAACTACATGTTTTGCAACAAAATTAACAAAAATTGAATTAGTAAAGTTACTAAAACTTAATTTTTCCTCGATTTTAATAGGTCTTTGAACGCAAGATCAAAGACGCAGGAAAGTTTTTTTTTTTTAATTAAAGTGTTCTTGAACTAGTTGTGGTACAAATTCTTTGTTATCGTTCGAAAATGTTATATGTTTTCTCTGTAGAGTTTAAACTTTTTTACCCATTAATCCACATCTTGGGAGTGTATTAAAATTAAAAGAGAAAAAAGCCATTTTAATAATCAATTCAACTGTATATACATATTAAACTGCTATTACACTACTGCTACAAAAAGTACTAGGTCTCCAGAAAATTATACTTATATATAATGACATATAGAGGAGAAAGCAGAAACTTTTTCGGCTATTGTAGTTAGCGTTTTATTCATCACAATCTCACGAATCCCTAGCTTAGATTTCGTTAGCATGTTGAGCAGAGCACACATAGAGCCATAAGGAATACAATAAGATGAGTTCAAGCGGCTTACTTACTTTTTGGTTTATTTGGATGAGAGTATTTTGACGAAATTGATCTCATTAAAATATACTGAAAAGTAAGAATACCACTTGAACTCATGTTTTTGCATACGGCTCATAATCTAGAGCCTTTCAACTTGCTTTCTCATATAGATTTCAAGCACACTTTTTGCTCTCATAGAAGTAGAATTTTTACTTCCTTACCAACAATCCATGGTGGATCTCGGCACTTGGCACTCTAACCGACAGTCCGGCCTCCTGCGTGAACCACGTATCTATCTGCACAGAAAATTTTGTCTAGTTTTTTTTTAAGAAATTTCAGTTTTTCTAGAAATTGAATATCTGGATTGAATAAAAAGAAACCGAATTAACTGTAAAACATATTAATTAAGGTTATTTCACAATTTATACTTTTTATTCTTCTTTATTCATAGTTTTCTAGTGGTGTTTAATGTTAAACAAAATTATTTAGGAAAATGTAGTTACGAGGTTTACGTAGAAAGGGGTTGATATGTTACCCCTGGCCCCTTGATACGCAGTGAAACAGCGTAGTTTTAGGGGCATTTTTTGGTTTTAGTTTTTGTTTAATATCTTGGTTTCTGTTAATCGAAAGAAAAGTTTGTGATTAAAAAAAAAATAAAAATAAAGTTTCCTAAACTTACACAAAAAAAAATGTATAGATTAAAATAAAATAACCTACATGTTTTTTTATTTTTTTTTAATTTACTAGATTTTTTATTAAAATATTTATGATTCTGTAGTTGGTTTGCAATTTACTACAGCTTTGTTGTACATTAATTTGTTTACTATAAAACTATATTTGAATCATTAGAAACCGTAGTTTCTATACTTTTTGCATTAAAAAATAAAATGCAGTCGTGCGAACTTGCTCTTGTAGCTTTTGAAAAAAAAAAAATTATTTTTTTATTTAAACTTTTTTTTCTTGAAAAACGATACTTTTTAAAATGATGACCTGGTGACAAACTTTGAACGAAACTAGTTGAGCCAGTAATGATATAATACGGAAATAACTAAAAAAAAATTAAAAATTTCATCATATTTCCGTTATTCGTATTTACTTATAACATAACATAACATACAGTAAGTTTAATCAAAGTCGTTGAAACCGTTTTCGAGAAAAATCCAATAACTCGAAACCGTTATATGGAAGGTATTCGTTCTAATCGAGATATTAAAAAAAAAACCAACCTTGGAAATTTCAAAAAATGTAATCTGTACCAAATCTCATGCAAATCCGTCAACCCGTTTACGCTGTGGCTCTTCTGTACAGATGGACGCACAGACGAACAGACGAAGAGATGAACAGACGAATAGACGCACAGACCGATACGGACGGCATGACGAAAACCACTTTTTGATTAAAAGCTCAAATTTTTTTTTACACGAAACGAATAGAGCAAGTAAAAACATCATTTGCGATTTTGTTCATAAATAAAAAATCATAAAAACTGTTCATAACTTTTTTTTATTATAGCAATACAAAAAAAAAGGTGGTGAATAAAGTTTTAGAATATCTCAAGATAAATAAACTCTTCATAAATATATAAAAAATTAAAAATATTTTGATCGCATATTTGCTAAATTGTAAAGAACACGTTAAAATATTCTAACTCCACTATAACTTTTTTTATGTTGACAAAATTGTCAAATTATTTTTAATACCTGCAAGATTAAAATGAGACACGTATACATTATGTGTTTCGAAAGGAAATTCATGGTAGGGACCAAAATATGAAATTAGTTGCATAAAAAACCATGATCAGGACTGGCTGCTACCTTATTTTATTATAATAGCAAAGTGTTTCTTCATCCAAGCAAACGACAAAAAATTTCTAAGGATATTCCAATTGTCATAATTTTAGTTTATATTTATAATACACATCTCTTTATGCTATCACTAACTTTCACCTTAAAATTGCTGTGTTTCTAGTCTTAATATAAAGTAGCGAGCAAAACAAATGCAAATGAAAAGGTATTGAAATTTAATATAAAAATAAGATAAATTAAATGAAAAAATGAAAAACACTTATTATTAATTTATTTTATTTTATTTAAAATTATTAAAATAATTTTCACAACTTTAATTTTAAATTAGTTTTAAGGCGACGCGTTTCGGAGTGTCTCACTCCATCATCGGGCTCGTGACGTTTGATGTTGTTGGGGAGTTGGGGGCAAGTTGTGTCTCATGTTGTGTTGTTGTAATTTTTGGTATTTGTTGTTATGTCTGTCTTCTTCCCTCTTTGTGGATTTGAATTGCAGTGTTGAAAAGTGTATTGTTTTTGATGGTTAGTTTGTCGTTCAATATGTTGTCCCGTTCTAATTGGTATGCTTTAAAGATCTCAAACTCTTCTGTTGCATCCAGTGCCTTTCCTTTTTTATTAATTATGTGTAATGGTGTTAAATTTGTTGTAATTGTTGTCTATTAAATGTTGTGCGTATGTGGATTTAGTATTCGGCTTTGGTTTATGTTCTTGGAATCTTTCATAGAATGTTCGTCCAGTTTGTCCAATGTAGAATTTTTCACAATCGTTACAGCATAATTTGTAGACTCCGGAACATATTTTAGTATCTGTTGATGATTTTGTTTTTAAAATGTTTTTTATGTTGTTATTTGTTTTGAAAGAAATGTTAATGTTGTGTTTTTTAAATTCGTATTGTATGGTTTGTGGTAGAATTTTAGTGTATGTTATTGATGTGTATTTATTTTCTGTTGGTGTAACATTTTTGGTGTTGTTGTTTTTCTTTTTAAGCTTTTTTGTATGTAATTTGTCTATTATTGTTGGGTTATAACCATTTACGTATGCGATGTGTTTTATGATGTTGAGTTCGTTTTGGTAGTCATTTTGGTCCATTGGTATGTTGATAAGCCTTTCTATGAAAGCGTTGAAAGCAGCCATTTTTTGGGAGTGTGGGTGGTGAGAGTCTTTATGTATTGTAATGTCTGTTGTTGTTGGTTTTCTGTATATTTTGTATTTGAATTTATTGTTGTTGTTTGTTATGTTTAGGTCTAAAAAGTTTATATTATTATTATTTTCTATTTCAGCTGTTACTTTTATTATTGTATTTATGTTATTGATGTATTTTGTTAATATGTCTAGTTGTCTGTGTGTTCCATCAAAGATGACAAATGTGTCGTCAACATATCTGGAGTAAGATATTATTTTTTGTTGTTGGGGGTTGAGTGTTGATAATAGAAATTTATTTTCAAAATAATTGGCCCCAACTCCCCAACAACATCAAACGTCACGAGCCCGATGATGGAGTGAGACACTCCGAAACGCGTCGCCTTAAAACTAATTTAAAATTAAAGTTGTGAAAATTATTTTAATAATTTTAAATAAAATAAAATAAATTAGTAATAAGTGTTTTTCATTTTTTCATTTAATTTATCTTATTTTTATATTAAATTTCACTACCACCCACAACTTGGAGACAAAAACCCAAAATGCATGAAAAGATATGTTCTTGTCTTAAGCTAGAACTCATCTATTTTACGTAATAATGGCTTAAAATGTTGCATACATTTATAAAATGTATCGTATTTCTTTAAACAGAGTCGATTTTTACCAAATATTACTCCAAAAATTAATAGTATTAAAATTGGTGCAAATGGGAAAAAAAAAAACAAAAAAAAAATGCAAACACGTGAAAAACTTTAAAAATTAAAAGATATTTTTATTTGTTTGAACAAATTATTGTATTTAAACATGGTAATGAGTTTTTGGAAACCTTTTATTGGCAATAGTGTCATTTTACCTATTAACATGTGAGCCAATCAAATACACCAATTAGTTTGAAAAAAAATTAGATTAGATTAAATCGCGCGATTTCACTACTTGAACATATTTGTTATGGAGATTTTTGCCATGGAGATTCTCTCTTTTGAGATTTTGCTGCTGGAGATTTCAGAGAGGAGATTTTGTGTTTGGGGATTATGTCTTGGGGAAAACGTCACCAACCCTATTAAAATCTTGTTCCTTTTCCTATTCGGATTAAGAAAAATTCCAGTAAAAAAATACTTTTTTGGTGGACATTTTTGGTTTAAAGATTTTTTGCTTGAATAAATTGTGAAAAAAGTTGAGTGCTGTTATGAAATGTGTTGAGTACAGCTAAACTATAATTATTTGGTTCAAGCCATGTCACTCATGTAATAGAGTACACACTAAGGATTCATAACCTATCAAAAACTCCTTTTTGCAAAAAATAGACTTATGTTGTTCTGCCTATCGCCACAGATATATAAGTGGAAGATTGTCGAGAATCACACAGCGTCGATTGGAAATTTATCAAAGCTTATGATACATAATTTTAGCTTATTTTTTTATATTGCTGGATCTAATGATCCAAAAGACATTGGACTGTCATAAAAAAAGTTTTATTCGTTTGCTTCACAACAAATGGTTTCCACTTTAGTTTCAACCGATGGATGCACTTTCTCGAAATTGGTTGAGCCGGTTATGTAATGAAAACTACGAATCTTGAAGGTTAAATGAATGGTGTTCATCACCCGAAATCCCATCGAACAAACAATTCAACACAAAAGGTGACTTTTATCAGGGTCATTATGTCACAAATAATCGCTGGTTGACCTAAGTAACTATAAACCCCCATCTATGTACCTCGCAAAGAGTTATTTTTTGAAGGTAATTTGTATGGAAAGAGCTACTTATAAGCTTTATGAGTTGCTATTCCACCACGTGTTTCCTGACAGATCGTTTACAACATACCGATGTTAATCACTGTACCATAGGAAAACAACATGAAAGTTTCTATAATAATCTTTGTTTCAATCTCTAATTGTAATTAGTTACATTTACGTCACGAGTGGAGGAAAAATGAAAGAGAAGAGACCTTCGTCGCACCGCCCGCCGGCCGCCGCGCCGCCGACAGCATAGAAAACTTATTCAAATAGCTTTGAGAGAAGGACTTGTGTGGTAATTTTCCTCCCTCCACTTATTTTTACTGCTTCCTTTGAATATTCTAATTTGTGGCAAGCACTTTCCTTGGTCGGGTCGTGTGATTCCAAAGATTTATGCTTATGACATTAAGCAAGGTAATGTTTGTTTTATTGATGAGTTTTGGCTTTAACAACAAAGATTTACTGCTGGAACAGAATGATGTAGCTGTAGCTCGCAGTAATTTCAAATTAAAAAGTAAAAAATAGTAAATAGCTGTAGATGGTTGCCAGAAATTAAATTGGTATAAAGTAGAAGTTCAACAAACTTTAACTTATAGCTATTTTTGGTTCTGTTGGATGTAGGTCCAACACTTCTTAAGCTTAAACTCTCTACGCAGTGAGTTATTGCTATATTACATTATTGTGTTATAGTGCGTTATTTTATCACACCATCCTGATATTACTAATAAAGAACGTTGGCTTACAGGCGTTAAACGCGTTAAAACAACTTCTTCAAACGAAGCCGATTGCTCAAGAGCAGTACGCGCGGAGTACACAGAAATTACCGATTCTGCAATGACGTCAAGTTTCACGGTTTCAAAGGCGAAAAAAAGGAAGTTTGATGAATCATATATCAGTTTCGGATTTGTTGATTCCAACGGCTCACCTCTCTGCTTGTTATGCAATTAACTGCTTTCTTATAGTTCCAAGGCACCTGCCAAGTTGAGCCAACATTTCAAAACTGTATACCATGAGTCGAAAGACAAGAATAAAGAATTTTTTGAACGTAAAAATCAACAGTTGTTGAAAAGTCAAAAAACTAGGATGCATGTTACCCAAACAATCAATGAAAAGGCCACAGGGGCATTATATTTAGCTAGCTATCGCATTGCACAAGCAGGTGAAGCGCACACTATCGCTGAGACTTTGAAAAAACCATGTGTGTTTGACATAACAAAATGTATGCTCGATGAAAAATCTGCAAAGCAACTTTCTGCTGTGCCGCTATCAAACGATACTGTTTCACGGCGAATTCATGACCTGGCAAATTTCCTCAAACAAGAACTAGTTACACGTCTACAAAAAACACGATTCGTCTTGTAAGTAGATAAGTCTACTAATGTCGCTGGTCTGGCTATCTTACTGGTTATCGTCAGATATCCACATGAAAGTTCTTTTAAAGAAGATATTCTTATGTGTTCACCGCTGCTTAGAAACACTACTGGGAAGGAAATTTTGAATAAAATAAATATATTTTTTGAGGAAAATAATCTCAGATGAAACAATTGCATTGACATTTGTACAGATAGGGCCAAGGCAATGACGGAAAATACAGCAGGACTAGTTTCACAAATAAAAAATAAAGTGCCTAATTATAGTTCCAGCCATTGTATACTTCACAGACAAGCACTTGCGATGAAGCAAATGCCATCAAATCTTAAATTAGCTATGGATAAAGCTGTAAAAATAATTAATTTTATCAAATCGCGACCACTACAATCTCAATTGTTCTCATTACTGTGTGAAGATTATGGCAGCAAACATAAAACATTGCTGCTGCATGCAGAAGTGCGATGCCTGTCTCGGGGTTAAACTTTAACAAGGCTTTTTGAACTTATAGCAGAGTACAAATGTTTCTCTCCAATACTTCTGTTAATTTGAAAGACCGTTTGTATGATAAAACTTGGTTATTCCGACTGTCTTTTACTGCAGATATCTTTCAAAAACTGAAAGAATTAAATTTATCACTGCAAGGTAAACAGACAACATTGTTCCAGGTCTGTAACAAAATGCCTTCAAAAGAAAGTAAGATTTTTGGATTATTTGCTTTGGAAACAGATAAATAGAAAGCTTTTCGTCACTCAGTGAGTTTATTAGCGATAACGACCCAGAAATTTTTCAAGATGATGTTTTGTTTTTCTTTCTTAATTAACTTCTATTATTAAACTTGTTATGTAGGTAACTAATAATTAACTGTTCAATTGCACTGTTACTAATTAATAAAAAATACACTTTTCAAAACAATTATTTTATTGTAGTTGTAGGGTTCCGTTAAGTATTTCGTTTTCCAAAAGGGTGCCGTCACCAAAAAAGATTTAGAACCGCTGTACTAGATAATACATTTGCAAACTCTACTTCTGTTAAGAAAAGTATTTATTGAATAACAGTTAAAGTACAATATAATTTATGAATAGATTTTGTCAAAAAAATGTGATTTAAAAAAATGTTTTAAGTTGAAATCATTCAAAGTAAGATATAATAGTATATGCATAAAATGTTAAGAGCTGGACAGAATGCATCACTGGTCGCTGACACATGAATGTATGATAGTCACTCGTCGGCAACAAAATGACGTCGCTCATCGCCCAGCGATTCGCCGCGAAGAGCGATGCATTCTGTTCAGCTCTTAAGTATTGCTTATGGATCTTATCTAATTTTTATTGATCAACGAATTGAATAATATTTCATTCATAAACTTTTTTTTCTTTTCAATTTAGGGCCAGTTTCAACAGTCAGTTAAACATAGTCTCTTAGTTTAGGTACAACAGTCAGAAAATTATTCTTTCAAAATAAGTGGTAGACCAGGAAATTTGCGAATGTTATAAATACGAGTACTATAAGAATCAAGAATTGAAAGAATTTACAGAAAATAGTTTGTTTTTCTCATTTAAATCTATATTTTAAAGCAGGGAATTGAGATGACTTAGCAAAAAAAATTATTGTGCATCTTCCTTGGTCTATCTACCACTTATTTTCAAAGAGTAAACCGTAATTTTCTGACTATTGTACTAAATCTTAAAGGCTATTCACATAAAGGTCAATAACTTTTTACGTGATAGTCGGATCACATTGGAGTAAGATTTATTCAATTTAACGTTAAAAAATAACCTTAAATCATGTATTATATGAGTACAGACGTTTCATTTCTTACTGATTTTTAAGAGGCTGTATTTAAATGAAAAATTGTCGTAATGAGATATTCTACATTTAAGATCTTTTACTGAATTATTTTTAAATACTATCATAAGGTAAAGTACGAAACGAAAAATTTAAATTTTATTTTTTGGTTTAATCTCTCGATGCAACTACATACATACTTAAATAATTTTTTTTAGCTTAATACTTATAATATCCGGAAAGCTTATGTTTTCAGCTTCAATTCCTTATTTTTAAATATTTGATACGATTTTTTTCATCTCATTAATTAGTCTTTCAGTAGAAAATGACGTTTCTGTTCTCAAATATCAATACCTCTGCAACCAATAACTGCAAAGAAAATTTAAAGCCATTTTTTAAAACTAGAACATATTTCCTATAAGATACGTTTGTTACTTTAACTACTACTTTTTTTCATCTCTGACATAAATAATATTAATATTAAATATATAAATAAATTTATGAAAAATAAATATTTTTAAAATTTTGTATTATATAATTTTGTTCATACATTTAGCACCTTTCTTCACTTAAATACCGCCTCTCAAAAATCATTAAAAAAAATCAATACTTTTTTTTATCCTTCCATTACTAGTGTACTTTGAAATTCAAAAAAAAAAATGAATTGCAGAAAAACTCTTTTATCTTCAAAATCAATGTTATATGAAGTAGGTACTACCAACCCCTCACTAATCTGCTTATTTCAGAGCTTTTTAAAAAAACATTCGTAGGAATATTTCATACTTGTTCACAAATCCGACAGCTTGACAACAAATAAAAACAAACAAGAATCAAAAATGTATATGAAAATGACTCCTGATTTCAAACATCTTCAATTTTGCTATTTCTGTGCTCAAAAGGTAAAAGCTCTTAAGTCTATTTTCATAGTTTTTCAGAAAGTGAATTTTTAACTTTGAATTTGTGTTTAAAAAAAACTAAGAGGGTTAATAACTTTCGGTCATAACTTTCTTGTTTTTAATTATTTATCAACAGGGGTAAGAGAGAAATACAGGTTGTGGACAAAATATTTAAGAAAGCGATAAATAGCTAAAAACCACTTAAGTCGACTTAAGAGCTTTTACCTTTTGAGCACAGATTTAATGCAGTCAAAGAAGCGTCATTTGACCTTGCGCGAGTTATAGAATTACTTCCAGAAATAAACACTGATAAAGACATACCAAGCAAATTCATTTGAGTATAATAAATTGTACCAAAGTCATAGCACCATAACTATTAATAAAAACATACCAAGCGTCTTTGCTTGAGTATAATAAAAAATTTATCAAAAAAAGTATCTCCACTAAACTAATGTAAACAAAGATCGCCAACGATCGAAAACTAATCCAAACAAAGATTGTCAATGATTCAACTTCTTTAAATCATTAAAAACGAATGTTTTATTTGTAGCACTTCAACCCTTATATGCAGCATCACTGCATAGACAAATAGACACAAGATATAAAAAGGGATTGCATAAAGAAAGTGGAGTTCAGTTCTTTAATTTCATCTGAATACTCATCGATAGCCAATGATTTCCCCCCACCAGTGGTAAGGGATCTGAGAATAATAAATAAAAGATTCAAAAATAAATATGAGTTTCATTTAATATTTTTTTAAAAAGTGATCCCGGAGGATCAAATATAAAATGCGCGCAAGGTCAGGCTCTTATTAAGGACGCTTTGACTGGGTTAACTCCATAGAATAAATTCAATGTTATTATAAGAGTGTTTAATGAATCTGTTTCGAAGAGAAAAGAACAAAAAAAGATCAGAAAAGTACAGGTTTTAATGTTTCATGAAAAAAAATCTTGACCGAAACTGTTCTACAATCTGTATAGGTGTTCCATGAAGGTTTTTACTTGCGATATGGGTAAAATATATCAAGTTATGCATTCGTACAAAAAAAAAGTTGAGATAACAATCAGACATGACATTACGATGATAGAGAATGAGAAAAAAGTGGGTCCGACAATTCTGTCTGTCTGTCTGTCTGTCTGTATGTATCAGAGACCACAGTTTAAACGGATGGGTCGATTTACTTCAAACTTGGTATGTGGCGTTTTTTGGAGAATATCCCCAGAGGTTTTTTTTAATTTTTTTTTTGGACCCCAAATAACGGTACCTTGTTAATATTATATGATTATGGCAACACTATTTATTTGACATTTGTTCCAATTCCATTTTTGTATTCTTATCATTTTTGCTTCCCATGTATTCTTTTTCCATTACATTTTATTCTTTAAATAAACTGTGATTTGTTAAGACGTCGACGTGTGTTCTCCTTTAATTTCTCTGCTAAAATTCTAACAGGTTATGGGCAAAGGCCGAACCTTTTCTATAGTTTCGTGATTTTGTTAATTAATAAATTAAGAGTAACTAGTTTAACGGAGTATTGTAATTCCATCTATTTTTCCAATTAGTTTAATTTTTTTGTTTGTTGGTAATCGAATAAAATGACTTCACAAGGTCTCTACTCAATTGAAAAATTGGATGACTCTAATTACGCATCGTGGTCAGTCCACATGAAGAGCGTCCTTATCCATAGTGATTTATGGGGAATTACAAGTGGACGATTTCTGAAAGGAGCAAATGCAACCCCAGCTGATGTGATTTTGTTCGATATAAAAGATGAAAAGGCACTAGCCAGCATATTGCTGTGTATTAAAGCAACTCAGCTAAACCACGTGCGTCATTGTCCTACAGCCAAAATTGCTTGGGACACATTAAAGGAGATACATGAACCTTCTGGTCCCGCACGTAAGGTGACGTTGTTTAAAAAATTGCTTCAACTTAAATTGTCTGACGAGTCCCGTATGTCGGAGCACATAAATACATTTAGTGAGACGATTGATAAGCTAGCAGAAATTGACGTTAAAATAGATGATGAGTTGGTGGTTATAATTTTGCTCTCAAGTCTACCCGATTCGTTTGAGAACTTTGTAGTTGCTATTGAAACACGCGACCAGCTCCCACTTCTAAATGTGCTGAAAGTGAAGCTGCTAGAAGAAGGAGCTAGAAGGCATGATAGAGCAAATAAGGTGACAGATGTGAACGAAGGTCAGCATGCATTTGTTGCACGCGCCAAAAAATATTCCAATTCTAAGAATAGTGGAGGTGGTAATAACGCTCAATCCAACGAAAGTAGTAAAAAGGGAAAACGAATAAATGGTAAATGTTATAATTGCGGTCTCCGCGGCCATTTTGCGTCTCATTGTAAAGAGACAAAAAGAGAACAGTCATTTTCAATTCTCGCATCTACTTCTAATGGATTTAACTTAATAAAGATTTTTGGTGCATTGACAGCGGAGCCACATCACACCTGTGCTGCGATAAAAGTTTGTTCCTTTCATATTCTGATCGAAATGAAAAAATTATTCTGGCAGGGGATAATTTTATACTGGCGGAAGGTCGAGGCGATGTTTGCTTTTGGGCAAAAGATAAAGTTACGAGATGTGTTGTACGTTCCAACGATGCAAGGGAATTTTGTGTCGATAAGTAAGGCAGTGGACAATGGTATGTCTGTTGTTTTTGCGAAAGAGACAGCAATAATAAAAAACCAAAGGGGAGACGTCATAGTAAGAGCCCTTTTGTGCGGCGGACTTTTCTTATTTAAAGCTGATCCAAATAAATGTATGGTTGCTAGAGGTGTAACATATGATGCGGTTGAGTGGCATAATCGATACGGTCATTTAAACTTTAATAGTCTTAAAGAAATGTCGACCAAAAAATTAGTAGATGGGCTAACAATTAGAGATGTGCCAGACAATAACGAGTGTGTGACTTGTGCAAAAAGCAAAATATGTGTGAAGCCATTCCCTAGTGCAACATTCAGCCGTTCCCAAGATCTATTGGAAGTTGTGCACAGTGACGTATGCGGCCCTATGAATAAAAATTCGATAGGAGGGTCTCGATATTTTGTCACTTTTATAGATGACATGTCACGTTACGTGTTGGTTTATTTTCTTAAAGCCAAAGGGGAGGTATTCAATGTCTTCAAATCGTTTAAGGCTTTAGTTGAAAAGCAAACAGGTAGACAAGTCAAAATCCTGCGTAGTGACAATGGGGGTGAATACCTATCGAAAGAGTTCGGAGCATTTTTGGATGCAGAGGGTATATAGCGTCAGCTGACTGTCCCGCACACACCACAACAGAACGGCGTTGCAGAGCGCGCTAATCGAACTCTAGTAGAAATGGCCAGGAGCATGATTGTACATAGTGGGCTAGATGCAAGTTTTTGGGCTGAGGCAGTTGCAGCTGCGGTTTATCTACGCAACAGAGCTGCATCAAAAGCTCTTGTCAGTAAGACTCCTTATGAGGTATGGACCCGAAAAAAGCCAACGGCATCTTCAGGTGTTTGGTTGCTTAGCTATAGCAAATGATAAGACACAACAAAAAAAGTTTCATCCGAAAGGTAGAGAAATGATTATGGTTGGTTATTCAGACGTTTGTAAGGCATATCGTTTGTATGATCCTAAAGCAAAGAAAGTTGTTGTCAGCAGGGATGTGTTATTTTTGAAACAACTATATGTCAATCAAAATAGTAAAGCGTTTGGCGCAGAAAAAGATGACGTAATGCAGTTGGTGTACGAGGTTGCTGCTGCTAAGGTTATAAGAGAACCTGCTCAAGATAGTAAAGTCTGCGAAGTTGCCAACGATATCGTTGAAGTTGGTCAAGATAGTGTTCAAGTTGATGAGATTGACGAAGTTGCTGTTGATGGTGTTGCTGCCGAATCTGTTTGTGAATCTGCCCAAGTTGGCGAAGATAATGAAGTTGCCAATGATGTTGTTGTCGCTGGAGCAGTTGGTGAAACTAGATCTGTTCAAGTTCTTGGTGATGTTGATGTGGAAGAAGAAGCAGCTGTTCGTTCTGGAAAGAGAAACCGTGAATCAGACGATGAGAGTATGGTTGATGACTGCCAAGAGAAGATTAGGTGCTGCAGAGGAAGACCTAGAATAGTTCGAACAGCTTCGTGACACTGTCTACATGAAACAGCCTGAATCGTTTGTCGATAAAAAGTCCCCCAACAAAGTTTTGAAGCTGCACAAAGCTCTTTACGGCTTAAAACTTAACGAAAAGTTATGTTCTGTTCTGAAGAAAATTGGTTTTTCTCCGTGCGTAAGCGAGCCGTGTGTTTATACAAAAAATCACAGAGGTAATTTTAATATAATAGCTATTTATGTTGATGATCTCATTCTAGCAAGCTCTGAGTTGAATGAACTCGTTAAGATCAAAGCCCAAATCGCTAGAGAGTTCGAGGTTGTAGACGGAGGCAAGATACATTATTTTCTGGGTATGGAAATAAAGCGTGAAGGTGAAACTGGCCCTCTAACTGTTTGTCAGCGGCAATACATTGAAAACCTTTTAATCCAGTGTGGAATGGAAAATTGTCGACCTGTTTCAACACCTCTAGATGCAGGGTTCCAACTTTATTGTCCAAATGAAAACTGCAAAAGAGTCGATTGTACGAACTATCAATCTCTTATTGGCGCACTTATGTGTCTCGCAATTTCTACTAGACCTGACATACTTCATTCGGTATGCAAGCTCTCACAACGAAATATGGATCCCCATACCGAACACGAAGCGGGAGTTTGGCATATTCTCAGGTGTCTTCGAAAAACAGTTGATTACAAATTGCATTATTTCAAAACAAGGAAGCCAATTGAATGTTTCGTGGACGCAGACTGGGGAGTGATGCCAGCGATAGAAAGTCTTTTACTGGATATACCTTCGTTGCAGCTGGAAGCGTTTTTTCGTGGGAGTCGAAAAAACAAAACCTAGAGGCTTTTTCAAGTACTGAGGCAGAGTACGTTGCCCTTTCGACTGCAGCAAAAGAAGCGGTATATATTAAGAAACTAATAACTGAGATGGGTTTTGATGGAACCAATCCAATGGTTCTTAACAGCGACAATTAGAGTGCTCAGCATTTGATAAAAAATCCTGTTTATCATGCTCGCAGCAAACACATAGACATCAAGTATCATCATATTCGTTCGTTGTATAAGGACAATGTAATAAATTTGAATTATGTAAATACTAATGAAATGATGTCAGATATTCTAACTAAAAATTTGTCTAAGATTAAGCATTGCAAATTTACCCAAGCTATGGGATTATTTTAAAGTTTTGTTATTTCTTAAATG
The DNA here is from genome assembly GCA_948107695.1 of Meliscaeva auricollis. NCBI lineage: Eukaryota > Metazoa > Arthropoda > Insecta > Diptera > Syrphidae > Meliscaeva > Meliscaeva auricollis. The sequence continues at coordinate 49,981,489 of OX403617.1, read as the reverse complement.
TAAAGAATTATTGTTTTTTTTTGTAAATAGATTGTGTTGAGACGGAGTGTTAATATTATATGATTATGGCAACACTATTTATTTGACATTTGTTCCAATTCCATTTTTGTATTCTTATCATTTTTGCTTCCCATGTATTCTTTTTCCATTACATTTTACTCTTTAAATAAACTGTGCTTTGTTAAGACGTCGACGTGTGTTCTCCTTTAATTTCTCTGCTAAAATTCTAACATACCTGTCATATACCGGTTTTTTTTCTCAAAAGCGGTGCCTACGATTCTTATTAAAAAAATCTTGGTCCTTGTTTTGGGTAAGGTCTATCTTTATATGAAAACCATTTTTTTCAAAAACCGTTATTAACGGTACCTGCCATAGAACCGTTTTTTTTAAATTCTGATTATCTCCTTCATGACTCAATCAATTTCAATCATTTTTTTTACATGAACGCTTTTAAGTTGCGGTAATATTTTTTTAGTGATAAAAATTTCGAAAATTATGTTTTTGGATTTTAAAAAAATAGTTGAATTTTTTTTTTTTTGAAAAATCATTTTTTCAAAAACTACTCAATATTTTTTTTCAAAATTTAGTTTTTAAATGTTGATTAATAATATCTTAAAGATGGCGTACCAATTTTTTCTTATAAAAGTCCTTGCAAAATTTTATATGGAAAAAATAGTTTTTTTAAAAAAACGGCTTTAACGATTTTAAATTTGTTTTTGCTAAAAATGCATGTTTTCAGGTTAAATTCATTTAAAAAGCTGTTTTAGTCATTTATAAATCAAATTTTTTTCCAAAACTGCATTTACAAATTTTTAATTATGAAAGCGTGCGACCTAGTCGTGCATTTTATTTAGAACAGCTTTGGGCAACATTCTCTGCCCCTACTAGTTGTGTTTAGTGAAGAAAATCTAGAACAGAACAGAACAAAGTACGTGAAAACTGTCAGAACAAAAAAAAAACGAAAACTCCAGCTTCATGTTTTATAAATTTGACGCTGGCAGTTATCAGTGAACATTCAAATTTCAAAATTATTTCGTCAATGATTTATTATTCAAATTAATTATTAATGATCTACTTTTTCAGATTTTCCAATATATTTTTCTTCATTTTTAATAAAAATTTTAAAAAAAATCCCAATTTTTAGCAATTATATTTGTATTTTATTTAATTTTTCTTAAACACACGAATCATTTGACATTTAACACTTTTCACGAACTTGCTCTACCCCAAAAGTAGGGGCAGAAAATAGTGTTCTAAACTGTTCTGAAAAACTTCATAGAATACAAAGCGACAGATTGCAGAACAGTTTGAGGCAAGGTTTTTTTCTCATGGAACACAAAAAACTGTACTTTTCTTATCTTTTTTGTTCTTTTCTGTGCGGAACAGATTCACCACTTATTGAGGTAGAGCATGTTAGTGGTGTCAAACGTCAGCTGATCTGTGTGTTTGGGATAAAAATAATAAGATATAAATAAGATTGATAAAAAATGTGAGTTTTTATTGAAAATAAAAAAAAAATATTCAAAAAAAATTGTTCTGACAGTTTTCGCGTACATGTGCTGTTCTTTTCTATTCATATATTCATATCTAGATTTTCTTCATTAAACACACCTTATCTGATAAATTTATTCTTCTGGCAGCTAACTTTTTATTTAACTAAAGATTGAAAGGATTGATAGTTTCTTGAGAAATTGCTTAAAAAAGTTAATTCACGTTTGCAATTCGCTGCTCCCGTGAACTTGAAGCTTGAATTAAAGTAGGTAAATAATTTTCTGGTCATTTATAAATGACTTCAAGTGGAATCCATTCAACTATGGAGAAATTTAATAACATTTTCTGTGATCAGAGCACTATTTACAAAACGTACCACTTGTTTTCAGAAACTACATTAACAAAATCCTTCGTAAAATCTGTATTAATTATTACTATAGCTAGCGTTTGTTTTAAGCTTATACGTAAATAAAATTCCTCACATGTTGTTTTTTTTCCTCAGAAAAAGATCTAGGATACGCCTGGTTACATGTTTTTGTCAGCTAATTTGCATAAGCTCTTTGTGAATTCTTGATCCGTTAAATTCATCACAAAGGTACTCAATCCATTGAAAAGTAAAATAATGCTTTAGCTAATTCTGTTACCATTGCAAAAAAAAAAGACGACTCCATATTAGGCATTTCCTTTTATTAAAAAAAAAAAATTCATCATTTATGTATGTATATGTGTACGATGGAGATGATTTCTATTTTAAAATCTAACTTATTAACTAGACCTTAATTCTAAAGAGCATATACAAACAAAAGTTAAAGCATACTCACATGCACACATACCAACAATAAACAAGCTTACCATAGAAATTTCACTCCAGAATAAGGTTTTATGGAATAAAAAAATCAAAGCAACAACAACAACAATTGCATGGTCTTCATGAGATTTCCATTATGTGACAAATATTAATGCTATCCCGCGCCGCCCATCGCACCCATCCCGGCTTTTTCTATGCTTGGTTATACGAGTATATGTATATGCATATGAATATATATTAGGGTTCAAGTTGAAGTAACAGAATGCAGGAATGAACACGTGATGTGGGAGGAGGTGGTAATATGGCCCCTATGCTGTAAGCCAACTTAAGGTTAAACAGAGTAATTATCAAAAAGTTTTCCACAAGACTGGAGCACAAATAGCACTTCTTCTTTCTAGTGCTTATTCTCGTGTTCGTAGCAGTGATGCCTTCTTCTAAGCAAACTTCACAACGGAACTGGAACTACCACGACTCCCATGACTATTGTTGGCCGCAGATTGCTGTTGTGGATGGTATGATGGTGGAGAAACACCAGCAATGGCTGCAGATCCAGCAGTAACCCGGTTAGAACCAATGTGGACTACGTTTCTAGAAGGATGATATAGGTGTGTGCCGTAGTGTACGGAACCGGGGTGGGTGTATATGGGCCCTTCGTAGTTCGGATCCATTCCGTATGTATATGCCATTTTGCCGCCATTGCTATCAGAGGACCCTGAGTAGGTGTTTCCAGAATTTGTTGACGTCGTCGTCGGTGATGAATACAATGGACTTTCTTTTGGCGATGAGGAGCCGCCAGCTTCGTGAGCAGGAACTTCTACCGGATTACTGTTACTACCAGAACCATGGGAAGCGGATGGACTCTGTGAGTATCGAATGTAACCTTGAGCACCCGGATGATAATGCTGATAAAACTGCTGGTGTAACTGTTGCTGCTGAGCAGGATCAATCATCGGCTTCAAGGGAACTGAGGCTACCGCTGTTGCTATTCCTGCAATTTGAATAGGTCCGTATATTTGTTGCTTTTGAATTGTGTGTTGTTGGTGTGGATGGTTATTATATGCTGTAAACAAAATTGTTAAAAATTTAATAAAATAATGCAGTTTAATTAAATTTTGTAATATAAAAATATGTTATAACAAAAATTAGTCCAGTAACCTTTTCGTTTCGTAGGAAGGAGACCTTGCCTCAAATACGATTTAAATCCATTTTTTCAACCTCGAGCGGCGAACGCAACATTGATAAAAACGCAAAGAACAGAGATTTGTTAGCCCTTTTTTCAGTAAATGGCAGTTTTGAATTTCCCCCTCATAAAATTGTCTTTAATTAGAGCCCAACATTTCTGTAGATTCAACAGTTTCCAAGATACAGCTTTTCAATATATAGCAATAAAAAATGTATAACAGAAAATAAAAGGACTTAGAAGTATATTCAGAAGTTCTGAATGTTACCCATAATGTTAATCAAACTATTGGAACGTGTTGATAAGGTCAAGATAAAGAATATAATTTTCTAAAAAAAAAATACTTCAAATGTTAAAATAACTATTCAAAGATAACGGTAGCACCTAGAAAAAAAATCACATAGCTTATCTTAGAGCAAGAAACCTATTCTTGAATTTTATTTTAAAATAAAAGTGTTTTAGCATATAGTTTGTGAACAACTAATTTTCAAACTCGGCATTTTGGAAAAAAAAGTTTTTTTCGATTTAAATTATTATTTAAAAAATGTTTTAAATGTTCCTCCAATTTGTAGTCCAATACTGAAAACAAAGATATCTTTTAGCTTTCACGAAAACTGAAAATATCAAGATCTAGATCACTTTTGACAGACAAGGCACCCAACTTTCAAACAACAAAGTTGTTGGCCTGTAAATAGTGAAAGTGATCATGTAAAATGTTTGTAAATAAATAGTTGAAACCGAAAAAAACTAAATATTTTTTTGCAATTGTAAAGTTGAAACCATAGAACATAGTTTATAGTCAAAAACTAGCCCTTCCTAACTAAATATGCCAATTACTAAAAAAAGTGATATATATAGTTTCTGTACTTTAGTGGTTGTTGGAGAAAATTTTATAATTTTTTGCATTTTTGAAAACACAACAATTTGAGACACAACAACACAACAAAGTGTAGAGTCATACAATTTGGGCCGTATTCATATATGTTGTCTAAGCCGTTACTAAAAAAGACTCGAGTTTATCCTATGTTATTTATATAGGATGAACCCCAGTCTTTCTTAGTAACGGCTTAGATAACATCTATGAATACGGCCCTTTTTTAAGGCTACTCTTAAATTAAAGTCAAAAACTAAAATTTACGAACAATTGAAATTTAAAATTCATTTGCAATGAAGTGGTGAAATTTATAAAAACTATTTTAACAAATAAATTGTGGTCTGAGATTTCACGCTACCAAGGCTGGCAATTCGTTAATCGTGGATTCAAGTATGTATAAAATAAAATGCACTACTGGGTCGCACGTACTTGCTCTTGTAGATAAAGTTACTATTTATGCTAAGCCTTTTTAATTAAGAGTTTGTTAATGCAGTCTTAGAAAAGAAAATTAAAAAAGGATAAAATTCAATTTTCAAATGACTAAAACAGCTTCTTAATTAAATTTAACCTCAAAACAAAGTATGCAATTTGATTTCTTCTATAATGATATATTTAAAAAAAAAAATTGAAAATCGTTAGAGCCATTTTTTTTAAAACTATTTTTTCCATTTTTAAGATATTATTTATCAACGTCTAAAAACTAAAATTAAAAAAAAAAATATTGAATAGTTTTCGAAAAAATGATTTTCGATTTTTTTTTATTAAATATTATTACGGCAACTTAAAAGCATCCATGTAAAAAAAATGGTTTGAGTCATGAAGGAGAAAATCAGAGTTTAAAAAGACGGTTCTATGGCAGGTACCGTTAATAACGGTTTTTGAAAAAATAGCTTCTCATTTAAAGATAGACCTTACCTAAAGAAATGACCATGATTTTTTTAATTAAAATCGTAGGCACCGTTTTTGAGAAAAATGAGTTTTTCTAAAACCGTTATATGAGAGGTACCGTTATTTGGGGTCAAAAAAAAAGTAAAAAAAACGTCTGGGGATATTCTCCAAAAAACGCCACATACCTAGTTTGAAGTAAATTGACCCATCCGTTTAGGCTGTGGTCTCTGATACATACAGACAGACAGACAGACATAAGGCCTTTTTAGGTGTTAGAATCAAAAGTAATTAAGTTTAACAAAAATCAATTAGTGGCGGCGGGTGAAAACTAAAGGCTCAACGTAGGATTTTCTTAAATATCAAAGAAACTTCACTGAATTAAAAACTTTTCGGATTCGAGATGAACAAGTTACTAAATTCTCAGAGGTTGTGACTAAGAATTTAACTATTTTTAGATTGGACAATTCATATATTGATTCATCTTTTTTCTCAGTTCAAGTACCTACTAGCATTTAAGAAAAAAAAATAATTTCGTAGTCAAGGAAAGCTAAGACATTTAATATTAGCACCGTTTAAATAATCAATTCCTAAATTTGTACGATTGGGAACGATGCAGAATGTTACTCTGCTCACAGGCACGTAGCCAGGGGGGGGGGCTTGAGGGGCTGAAGCCCCCCCCCGAAATGATTTTCATATAAAAAATTTAATAAGGAACTGATAGGGTCCTTTAAGAATATTATAGAAAATGCTTATTTTTTTTTCAGAGATGCTTTTGAATCTTGTGTCGCCTTGGCGAGAACATATTTCAAACGGAAATAAAAGGTGTGTTTTTTGTACACCCGGACTAAATTGAACAAAAAAAAAAACGCTCTCGGGGCTTAGCCCTTAACATGTTAAATACAACAACATACTTAGCCCCTTGCCCTTGAGCTAAGGAACTAAGCCCGGAGAATTCTCGGGGCTATACTCTTTTAAAGGGTTAAAATCTGTGCTACCAAATCACTTTCTGTTAAATCATCTATAAATTGTATGAAAACACCAAAACTATCGATTAATTGTATGAACATAAAAACACAAAGATGGCGTTTGGTGTAGAAAAAAAAATTGAATTGTTTATTTTTCTTAACTCGTACAAATTATTTCATTTAAATTTTAAAGTGTGTGCATTTACTGCTCTGAAATTTCTTTTATATATATGTTATGTTTATAAATATGTTATTGAAAAAGATTTTTGTTATTAATTTTTTGTTTATTTAATTTTGTATATTGGAAACATTTTTTTAATTTTTTTTAATTTCATTCGCAATGCTGCCAAATGTTTTCGTTAAGCCCCGAGGCGTTTTTTTCGTCCAACTTAGCCCGGGCGTACAAAAAACACACCTAGAATCTAGAAACATCATCTGCTTAAGCCTATTTTAGTGTGTTTTCGAGTATACCTACTTATTCTTTAGCTCTAGCGCCGAACGCAAAATTTTTAAAAATCCAAAAAAAGAAATTTGTGCGCTTTTTTAGTAATTAATATTTTTAGCAATGAAGGACTAGTTTTTCACTTTGTATTATTGTATGGTTTCGCACTTTGTTAATTTGACTTCAGTTTCATTTTTGAAGGGCCAACAGTTTCCAAGATACAGCATTTCAAAATTTAGCAATAAGAAAAATGTATATAACAGCAAGTAGTAGAAATAAACATTAAATTAAGAAATTTAGAATTCTTCTCATTAGATGATTCAAACTCGTAGAACGTGTTATTGTGCCAAAAAAATGAATAAACCTGTCATAAACATTCAGGCAGGGGGAGAATTAAAAAATGTTTTCACACAAGAAATAACAATTCAAAGACAACGGTAACACATAGAAATGTATACTATAGATTACACTGGTCTGCAACGAAAATTGCCTTCAAACTAAAGTATACTTTTCTAAAGGATTTTGTACCGCTGAACACGAATCTGAAAATAATATGAAGATGTTAAAAACTATTTTTTTTGTACATTTAACGTCGAATTTCTTTACTGGTAAATACTTAATTACAAAACTATTAATGGGATGGAAATGAAATCATTCAAAAATTCGCTTTCGATGCAGATATTGCAAATTGAAATTTAGGATTTGTCCAAAATACTCTCTGTAGTCCAATTCAAGCGTTTTTAAAGGTGGAAAGTTCTGAAGTAATACTTTTTATAGCTAACTTTATGTTGTTTTGGGATGTTGAGTATGAATTTTTTAATTGTTTTTGGTGCATATGCCAACATATAAACGCTAAGACCGATAATGTAGAACAAATTAAGACAAAATTACCAAATTTATGTCTTGGCCAATTTTTTGTATGACTTCTGGATTCCTCAAAAAAAAAATTGAAAAATCCATAGAAATCAGTCCTTCTGAAAAGCATAAAATATCCTTTTTTATTGGATTTTCTCTGATTACTGCCTTCTTTATACCATAATTAACTTGGCCAGTATCAAGAGTTTAGAAATAGGATGAAGTGTACATCCCAAAAAGTACGGAGTTTTGGAATTTATGGTGATTTTTTTTACATTACGGTTTAAAATGTGACTATATATTGAAGAATCAAAAATTAAAATCAATCAAAAAAAAATTTACGAGATAGATTTTTTCTGAAACCAGATTTAGATCCAGAAAATTCCAATCTTACATAAATTAAAAAATTATATGAAGGACACAAAAACTTAATTTTTGCAGTCCAGTGCTATCTTAGAGCCAGAAACGAAGTGTTGAATTTTCTTTAAGAAAAATAGTGAAACAAATTCATTTTAGCTTTAAAATTAATTTTTGCATCGAATTATTTCGTGGACTGAAAAATTAAAGGGCAAATGCTTAAACAACTTAAAAAAAATATCCAATGAAATTAGCAATTTTGAAAAGTAATATTTTTTTTAAACTACTCGCTTCACGAAGACATTTCCTGGCTCAATATGTAAATAATTATTTGACTTAAACATCCTTTACTTTAAAAAAAGCTTCATTTGACTAGAATTTTGCATGGTCTTCATCTATATAATCGATAATGGCTATAAACATTAATTTTTCCAGGTATGGTTTTGTATTTTTTGTTAAATGAATTACTCGAAAAAAATTGAGGAAAGTTAACTGATAAAAAAAAATACGATAAATAAAAAAAAGACATAACTTTCGTCATGGTAGTGAGATCGTTTTGAAATTAGTCTCTTTGAATTCTGCATCAAAAAATACCTTAGAGTGATGTGCCATATGTTTATTTTGCATCAGCATTTTTTTCTTTAATTTTATAAAACTTCAACTTCCGTTTTGACCTTGAAAAACGCGATTTGCGGACATGTGATTCATTGTGACTTTTAAGGTAAGGTTAGGTTAGGTTAGGTTGACGTGGCTACCGGCAGGAGTGCCGATACACTTAGACCAAAGTTTGGTCCATTGTGATACCACATTGAATCTAATAATAACTTTCCTCTTAATCGTTGAACCACTTTGAGGTTCTTATGAAGCGAGCGAGATTACCTATATCTGTATTTGATAGATCACTGGGGTCGTTATAGTAGAAGTCTCCTTAAAAGAGTCTTCGTCTTTGCGATAGAGCAGAGCATGTACAGAGAAAGTGGGGAATCGATTCCTCTTCCTCTTCTACCATGCAGCTTCTGCAGAAATCATTTGAGAGAACTCCAAGCCGTGTCGCGTGCCTGCCTATTAGACAGTGCCCAGTTATAACACCTATTACGGAGCGGAGGATATTAAACGTTTAGAGCGTTTCAGATCCAGTACTGGCCAGATCTGTTTTGTCGCTAAGCAGATAGTGATGTTATTCCACCTGAGGTTTGTTTTATGTATAGCATCATATTTGAGCAACAGTTTACTCCTCTTTTTTACACCAAATATCGACAACAAATAACCAAAAAGTAACTTAAATTAAAGTTAATTTTTAACTTGAGACTGTATAAGATATTAGTATTTAATATACGCAAATTTAAAGTTCCTTTACTATTGAAATAGATTTTCAATTTAAGTATTTTTGAAAGAAGTATTTTTTTCGTTGTTTTTTTTTTTAATAATGATACAAAAGTTTATGTACAAACATATGTTTATTTACTTTGTTAATGTTCTTATAATAAATAGTTCTATATGAAATTTGTTTTTTTTTTTTTTATTTAATTGTTTGCGCTTGTAATTTATGTATGTACGAAAAAATGAAAAAGCTATATGTAGACATTGGTATACAGAAATTGAATTGAAGGTAAGATTATGGTGGTACATATTAAAAAAAACACTAACGATTTATATATTTTATATTGAAAAGTCTTTTTCAGAACAAATTTAATTTCTAAACACTTTTTCAAAGGTTTATATGCATCTATTTGAAAAAAAAAATTAATACATTTTTAACTGCTTAAGTAACTTCAGTATTCTCTCTCAAAGAAATTTCCGGTAAAACATTTTATGTTTATTTCAAAATGTCGACATTTTTTGGTTGCTCAAGCTGTATGATGTTTTTCGAGTGACTGTCGTGTTATTTTTATTATATTTTGACACTTTTTGATTGGGGCCTCTTTTTTTATTAAAATCCTCTTTTTGGGCCTCTTTTTGAAAATTTACGAAGGAATACCTATATTTACCTCATCTGGTAATAAAGGTATTAGTGTTCCACTTTTGGCGAGCTCGTCAGCTGTACAAATTCAAAAAATGTCCCTATGGCCCGGAAGCCAACATATGTGAATATTGTACTGCTGCGCCATCTCCATCAGAGATGATCGACAGTTAAAGGCTGTTATTGAATTGGTAAAGACAGAATTCAGAGATTTTATAGCTGCTTGGCTGTCGGAGAAAATACGAATATCTTGGTTTGATATCACGTTTTCTTTTAGCCAAGACAGGACTTCTTTTATCGCCAAAAGTTCCGCCTGTAACACGCTACAGTGATTAGGAAGACGAAAGGAGAAACTTAAATTAAGTTTATCTGAGTAAACACCTCCACCAACCCCATCATCAGTTTTCGATCCATCGGTGTAGAAATCGATTGAATCGCATTCCAGGAATTCCATATCCTCCCAGAATGATCTAGGAGGGATGGTAACCTGAAAATTTTTCTCAAACTGCATCTTTGGGATGGTATAATCTGTGTTACATGGAATTTATCTGAATGAGTTCAGAATGATGGAGTGGCCAATATCATTGTTTATCCACTGTGAGGAGGCTTTGAGCCGAATAGCTGTGCTTGCAGCCGTTTGTTTACCGAAGGTGTCTAGGGGTGTTAGATGGAGCAGAGTGTTAAGTGCCGCGGAGGGGGTGGTGCGAAGTGTTCCGCTTATGCACATACAAGCTGATCTTTGGACCTTATTTAGTTTTTCTAAATTAATGTTTCTGTCCAGTGCAGTCCACCATACAGACACGCCATATGTTAGGATCGGTCTGATTACCGAGGTATATAGCCAATAAGTTATACGGGGTTGTAGTCCCCATTTGCTTCCAATGGCTTTTTTACATGAAAAGAGAGCCACTGTGGCCTTTTTCACCTTTCTTGAATGTTAGGTTTCCAGCTTTGCTTTGTCGGAGAATGTTAGTGGAATACCTTTAATGGAAGGGGGGTCCATATGAAGAATTTTGTATTTCCGAGAAAAGAGGACAAGATCCGTTTTGTGCGGGTTGACATCAAGTCCACATCGATCGGCCCAGCTTGTGAGCTTGTTTAAGGCATATTGTAAGAGATCTTTTATGGTGCTAGGATATTTCCCTGATACGGCAATGGCAATGTCATCCGCATAGGCAAACACTATCCGCTTCTAATGACCTCAGTAGTTCATTTACTACTAGGTTCCAGAGAAGGGGAGATAAGACACCGCCTTGTGGCGTCCCTCTACTGACAGATCTTTTTGCAGAAAAATCGATCGGCTTTGAGCTGATAATCCTGCTAATTAGCATCTGATTGATCAAATCTCCAAGCGATCTTTCCACCCCCAAAGATGACAGTGCAGACGTGATTGCAGATGTGTCGACATTGTTGAAAGCGCCCTGTATATCTAGGAAAGCGACCATAGTATACTCTTTATTATGGAGGGAGTATTCGATGGTTCTCACCAGTGTGTGAAGAGCTGTTTCCACCGATTTACCCTTACAGTTGAGCCGTAGACAGAGAAGTCTGGTGTCCATGCCGGTTCTTAGGTGGATATCAATCATTCGTTCAAAAGTTTTGAGAAGGAATGATGATAGACTAATAGGTCTGAGATCTTTCGGTTCTACATGGGTGCATTTTCCCGCTTTTGGTATGAATACAACTCTAACTTCTCTCCATAGCGCAGGTATGTGTACCAGGTTTAGACAGCTATTAAAGAGCATCTCTAGGATTGGCAGAATAATTTCACTAGTCTTTTGAAGTTCAGCTGGTATTATGCCATCGTCCTGCTGATTTATATGGTTTGAAGCTGTTGATTGCCCAATGTAGTTTTTCTTTTGTGATCAGACCTTGTGGGTAGTTTAGCATATTGTTTGATATACTGTTCCTATTTTTATTAATAATTTGGAAGCTACCTGGAAAATGTGTATCTAGGAGCAGGTTGAGCGATTCCTCACAGGAATTGGTCCACGAGCCATCAGCATTTTTTAAATCGCTAGGCATTACTGGATTTGTTGAAAGGATTTTCCGGAGTCAAGGAGCTTCGGAGGTTTCTTCTTTATTATAACAGAAAATTCTCCATGAGGATCTTTTGGATTTCCTCAGTTCTTTTTTATAAAGTTTTAGGGATTCCTTATAGGAGTCCCAGTCCGTCGTACATCTAATACTTTTAGCTTGATTAAAAAGCTTCCTACAGTTTTTTCTAATCGGTTCGAGCCCTGAATTCCACCAATACGGCTTCTTTTTTCCTCTTACATGCGTAAGTGGGCAAGAGATTGCAATGGCCTTATTTAGTGCTATTGTGAGATCATTGGCTTTACTGTCAAGTTCATGAGTTTTGGAGGGAGGACTTAAAAGATTTGGTTTAACCATATTTTCAAGCGCTTTCTTGTATTTAGGCCAGTCAGTTTTCTTATTTGAGGTTAGTTATAGAACATCAAAAAGAAGATTTTGAAGATTTTAAGTTATGCTTTTCGCGGGTATCAATCATTTTAAGTTTAATTAAATTTTACGGAACAAACAACAACAATTAACAACATCCATCAAACCCATTGTAATCCCGTGACCACGAAGTTTGAAAGTTCTTCGAAACGTCGGTCGGGGCGAAGAAATAAAATTAAATATTTCTTATAAATACGCGGTGAGTTCCGTAAAATTTAATTAAACTTAAAAAGAAGATTTTGAAGTTTGCCCGATAGTATCCATTCCGCAGATGAATCCTTATATTACTGGACTATATGCCAATTTCCAGGTTTGTTTGAGGAAAACAACTATTGATGATACCTATGTTTTTGATAGCCAGAAAAACATCCTTTTTTAACATTTTTATTCAACAGATAGCAACATCGAAAATCACTCAGTTATTAATTCTATAGAATAGCAAAAATTGAAAATCAAAATTGAACATGTTTGAACTCAAAAGTCATTTTCATACACATTTTTGATTGTTGTTTGTTTTAATTTGTTGTAAGACTGTCGAATTTTCGAACAGGAATGACAGAATTGTATATATAACCTATACTCCTATCAAAACACACGATATAAGACCGCCTCCGTTGGATAGGGTGCGCTGACATAGCTTTTTTCATTCGGAAGAGTAAAATTAGGAATAAAAATATGTAATATATGTGTGTAAAATATGTAATATAAAAATATAGTTAATTTAAATGTTGAAAGGGTACTTATTTTGTTTATTTATTTTTTATTTTAGTCATGATCATGATAGCAAACCATAAAACCCTTTAATTTTGTTTCAAAAGTTTGATTGCTTGTAACAAATAAACCGTTTGTTAGATCGACTTGAAAAGTTGCAATAATTTTGTGAGTAATACACTCACAAAATTACACAGTCAACATTGGTCATTTTATGGATAGCTGTAAGTTAACCGTCATTTGTTTAAAAGTTCATTAATAACCCTTTTTTTGATGTTTTTTTCAAATTAATGTCAGAGACAAAAAAAAAATAAGTACGTTGTAGTTACAAAAATATCTTATAGGAAATTTGTTTTTAGTTGTCAAAACTGTCTTTAAATTTAATTTACAATTATTGGTTTGCAGAGAAATTGATGTTTGAAAAGAGAAACGTCATTTTCTACTCAATACGACCATTTTTCACTTAAATACAGCCTCTCGAAAATCAGTAATAAAAATATTTTTTTTTTAATCCACTTGTGTATTATATGATAACATATATAATTACAAGAAAAGTGGAAACATGTCAAAAATAAATAAAACAAATTTTTAACTTTTTAGTCTTTTTGATTAATACTTTTTTTTAATTAAATAAAATTGTTTGAGGTTATCAGCCCTATCATCGTATCATATGGCGTTTTTCTTTTTTGGCTCTGAGGAAATCTCTGAGCAGAGGCTGAGAGATCAGAGCAGAGCTCTGAGCAGATTATGTCCCAGCCCTCAGATTTAATTAATAAACACACTTAATCGCTGAATTGATTCCAGCCGTAATTTGTTCGCACTAAGCAATATTATTTGTTCAGTTATAATAAATCTTTGTTAACAGTAGTAGGCGACTGTCCTGTGAACTCATTTTTAATTTTTTGTTTTTTTTTTCGTCTTTCAAATCACTTAAACCAATAAGCTCAGCATTTCGCTAATTTTCGCTCTGTAATTTTATTTTGAGCAAATCGATTTAGCTCTGAGCTAGCTCAGATGTAAAAATGAAACAGACTTTTTGTGGTCTAATTATATCTGAGCTAAAAAAGAAACACAGATTTTTGTTTGACAGTTCCGTGATCTGCTTAGAGCTAAAAAAGGAAAACGCCAATAGTAACTGTTTCGCCTGATATATCGGATAAACTTCCGAAGAAAATCAAAGCGTGCGTTGTAAATGTCAAAATCTCACCAAGCGTCTCGAGCTTATGCGATTTTCTCTCCAATTTTTTTTTCTAATGCGATGTACTGCGATTTTCTCTCTCCGATTGTCTCCGACAAAAAAATGGTGCGGAACAAGTATCCGCAAAAATAAAATAGAATACAAAAAACATAAAAACAAACAAAAAATAACAATTGGAGATGGAGAAATAAAATGGATGTTGACCTAGGAAACAATAATGTAAGCAAGTGTTTTATTTATTTCTATTTATAAGCATAAATACATGCAGATTTGGTTTCTTGTAGACACAACAAAAATTGTAAATTATTATTCATTTGACAAATGTTCTATGTCAAATACACGCACCGACAGGCAGCTATATATTTGTTCCGATTCGGATACCATGAATTAAATAAACCTTCCGATCGGAAGGACTTCTCCGAACGGATACGATGATAGGGCTGTACATGAAATATCTGTCCACAAGTTTTAATCAAAATAACTTAAAATATTAAAAAGATAACCACAAAAAAGCAACAACAAAAAATTGCAAAAAAAAAAAAAAATAGTTGTTTCCTTAAACAGACGTGGACAATTTTTGTCATAGTTTATTTAATAAAAATATTTGTTAGTATTTACTTGAAAAAGTTCTACTTGTTTCTATATTACATAAATAACTGCTTTAAAACAAACCGATTCTTGTGAACATAATTATTATTAGTGTTCGCCTTTTTAGGAAAAAGAGCAAAAAGCAGCTAGGCCATTATCCTAATCTTGAGTTAATAATCCTGTTTATCAAAGTAGGATTCATTCATTAAATGTGAACACGGTTGTGATTACAAGATTTCTGCCGTCATAACAAGCGCATTCGATATCAATAAGAAATACCACAAAAAAGAAATCTTTATGATCATATTCAATAGTGCATTCCAACGTTCGGGAAAAGATTATGTTCTATGGCTCTATTGATATGAATCAATCCAGACTCTAAAGTTTTAAGAAGAAATAATAGACTGATAGGTTTGAGGTCTTTCGGATGTAGCAGTGTACCAATATCGCAAGTAAGAACGTCAGGCTCAATTAGCATTCAATTAGCAAATTCAAGATAATATAATTCGTCACCAAATAATTTGATAAAATTTGTTGGACTGCGCAATCAACTTAATTTTTATTAAAGAAAGTCGCTGCTGTATTAAGGTTTTATTATCCCCACTTACTTACCCAAAGAAGTTGGTTGTATTTGTTGACTATGAGCTCCATAGTAAAATGCAGCTGGAGGTGGCTGATGGACTTGCTGATGGTGTGGGCCAGCAGATCCATAGTATGGAATAATGTGTGTTATGACTGCCGGCCTAACAACTGCAGAATTGGGGTCCTGAGGTGATGCTAACGGTGGAGCTAGAGATACGTATTGAATAGCACCATGTTTATATTGTTGATCTTTTACGTCAGCCGGCGATGCTGGTTGTTGTGGCCCTGCACTATGAGCATATATAAGCTGTACCATCTGCACACCGTGCAGTGGAAATGGTGCAGCCAAGTTTTGTTGGTAATGTCGAAAATATTCAGCAGGGAATGCAATAGCATATTGATTTTGCTGATGCGGCTGTGGTTGCAAAGACTGCTCACTTCTTCCGTAGTTTATAGGCAGAGCTATTGTCGCTGGAGAATGATGAACTGGTGTTGTAGCATAGAACGGCCTTTGAGGACCTCTTGCTTGTCCGACTGGAGCTTGGTGAGAGGCAACTATGAACGGTCCACGATAAGCACTTGAGGCATATTGCGAACCACCTTCATAGTTGGACTTGTATGAACTGGGGGCGTACTGAATGCCACCTTCGGACTTGTATGAGTTTGTAGCTGCATATTGCATGCTACCACTGCTTCCATTACTTCCATTGATATCACTGTTACTACTAATAGTTCCATGAGCAGGTGCAGCGTTGATTGCATCTTCAGCATCAGGTTTATTGTAGGATAACTGTGAATTAAGAAGGTCGAAAATAAATGAAGATACATAATTCATACATACATACATACACATATCTGTACGGACATAGGGTAAATATATATTTATTCATCATTTCATACTATTTTTTTACATTTGCATTAGTTTTTATTCACAGAAGTTCAAGTATACATTACATATGTGCATATGTATGTATGTATAATATACGGTTCGTTTCGTTTTTTTATTTCTTTTTTTGTTGTTTCACCAAAGTTGTTTCTCCTTTTTTTTACAAAATGAGCCTTGCTGAAAATCAGTTCTCAAAATTAATGTTTGGTACGCTCGTCATGCACTTTTCATTTGCACATAAAAATTTCACTTGGAATTTTTTTTTCCTCTAAATGATGTAACTCACGAACGGTACGTGTCCTACAGTAAAGTTTTAGATACAGTTTTTTTTCAATTTTAAAAGTAACAGGTCAATTATTGAAGGTTTACTCTGTAAAAAATGTATTCCCATTAATGAAATAATTTGCCAACTTAGGAGAAAATATATGCCCAAAATTTGACGAAAACTTTACTGTACGACGCGACGACACGTAGCGTTCATTCGTGAGTAACAGAATTTGCAGGAAAACAATAAAAAATCCCAGTGTAATTTGTATGGAATATCTAAAAGTTAATTGCGCGCGTACTAAACAATAAATTTTAAGACCTGATGTGTTTCAGTGCTCATTTTTCTGTTCATTCCTATTTTGATACATCCTAATTGCTATTTCTAATTCCCTGAGCATAGAAGTAATATGTGTAAAAAATTAATTTCCCCAGTCGAAATGTTTACATTCTTTTTTGTTACATTCCTCCAACTCAACCTACAAGTTCTTACGAAACCTTTGCTGATGCCGTTGAATTTATTGTTGATTTATCGAACTCTTATAACCACATTGGTGCGACTTCAATCTTCTTCACCTGATTTGGTCATACTCCGAGGATGGTACTCATTTTTTATCGAATAATGCTATTTCTGAAAAAGAAATTATTTTCACAGACCGTCTTTTAGCTTCTGGCCTTGATCAGATGAGTGGTGTTAAAAATAACCTGGAAAGTCAGCTTGATCTCATCTTTTTTTCTGATGCCAATAACACTGTTGTCACGGAAAGTGGATATCTTCTTACTACACTCTATTCTTACCACCCTTCTCTCTCAATAACCTTCGCTTATGTTAGTCCAAACACCAACCCTGTGTTTCTTACTCAGAAAAAAATCAACTTCCGTAGAGCTGATTTTATTAAACTAAATGAGCTTATTGGTATGATTAATTTCAATTTCATATCTGACCCCAGCACATACATTGATGTTAGGATTGCTGATTTTTATGCGCGTCTACTTAATTGTTTTTCTCAATCAATCCCTATACTATTACAAAAAAATATTTCATCATCACCTCCTTGGTAAAGCAAAGAACTTTGGTCTCTTCGAAACAAACGAAACAAATTGTGGCAAAAATTCTTGAAATCTAGGTCAAGTACTAATTTTCCCAGTTATACCATAGCGCACAACAATTTTTCCGATTTATGTGAGTCTCTTTCCTCAACTTACATAACACAAATGCAATCTGACCTCATCTCAAACCCAAAATTATTTTTCCAATTTGTTAATAGTAAAAAAAAGTGTGATGGTTATCCTTCTGTATTGAAATTTCATGACTCTTCGTCTGCAGACCCTGAACTATAGTTAATCTTTTTGCTGATTTTTTTGGAAAGGCCTTTACTTTCAACAGTGCTGAAGTCGATAGTGATTTTTTCCAATACATGAATGGATGCACTCAGACTCAGACTCAATAAATATTGATGTATCCTCAGTGATAAATAAGATTAATTTACTCAGAGATAATTACTCCACTGGTGCTGATGAAATTCCTCCAATTGTGCTAAGAAAATCTTGCCCTGTCTATAAGTTCCATCTTCCAACTTTCTCTTTCTACAGGAATTTTCCCTAAGGTTGGGAGAGATTGTTTTATTATCCCCGCTCATAAGAAAGGACCTTAAAATTATATAACAAATTATCGACCTATTGCAAGACTTTCATGCATACCCAAACTCTTTGAGAGTATTATTTACGACACAATGTTTCTTTTCACTGTAAACAAATCTTTTCATGGGTTTCATCAAGGCATGGGTTTCTCAAGGTCTACCACGACAAACTTAATGGATTTGTTTCTTTGGCGTTGTGTGCTTTAGAAGATGCGAAAGACTTAGATTCAATTGCCACAAAGCTATTGATAAGGTATCCCATAATCTTATCATTCATAAGCTTAAAAAAATCGGCTTTTCACCTTCACTTATTTCATGGACAAAATATAGGGTTTTTTCAGATCAAACGTCTCGACTTTAATCAGCGCAACATCAGGTATGCCACAGGGGAGCCACCTTGGACCTCTTATTTTTGTATTAACTACAAACGACATAAAAATTTTCAAAAAAAATGCATTTATTCGAGATAACGTATTGCTTCAAATTGACCTTAATCAATTTCATATTTGGTGCCAAAAAAAACTTCCTTGAGCTTAATATTAATAAGTGCCAGGCCGTTACGCACTCGCGTAAGCACCCCTCACTCTCTAAGAGAACTTATACTGTAAATAGTGAGCCTGTAAATAGCCGCAGTTACATCAATCTGTAATTTAGGCTTGTTATGCGACACACAGTTAAACTTCTGCGCACATATTGATAACATTATAAATAAAGCAAATTTGTGATCCTTATGCCTCAAAATCCCTTTATATGACGATTGTTCGACCTTTACTCAAACATGCATCACAGATTTGGTCTTTGTGTTGCCAAGTGCACATTCAACGAATTGAAGCGGTCCAGCGTAGATTCATTCGTTTCACCTTACGTGGACTAGGCTGGTACGATCTTTTCCACCTTCCCCTCCTATGAAGAGCTGCTGGAGTAGTGTCGAAACGATTTACGGATTCTTTTTAAAGTATACCTATCAAAAAAAAAAAAAAAAAATGCAACTAAAGGAGTTGATATATTAGGAAAACTTTTCTGAAATCTTTCATTACCCAAAACATCACAAAAACTAGGTATCAAATTTCAAAAAAAAAAAAAAAAAAATTTCCTTTGGATGGATCGATTTACTTCAAACTTGGTTTGTGGCGTTTTTTGGAGAATATCCCCAGAAGTTTTTTGATTTTTTTTTTGACCCCAAATAAAGTTTAAGTTGCCGTTATAATATTTAATAAAAAAAAATTTCGAAAATTATTTTTTTGGATTTTTAAAAAAAGTTTGAAATTTTTTTTGAAAAATCATTTTTTTTTTCAAAACTTAGTTTAAGATGTTTACAAATAATATCTTAAAAATGGCGTACCAATTTTTTTTTATAAAAGTCTTTTTATATAATTTTATATAGAAAAAATATTTTTTTTTAGAAAACGGCTCTAACGATTTTCAATTTTTTTTTTTCTAAATTTGTATCATTATAAAAGAAATCAAATTGCATACTTCGTTTTCAGGTTAAATTCATTTAAGAAGCTATTTTAGTCATTTGAGAATCGATTTTTTATGCTTGTTAAAATTTTTTTTCTAAAACTGCATTTACAATTTTTTTATTAAAAATGCTTAGCATAAATACTAACTTTATGTACAACAGCAAGTACGTGCGACCCAGTCGTGCATTTTATTTTATTTTGGCACTGGTCTAATATCTATCTGGTACAAAATGTCTGCAAAATTTCGGGCATATTTTGAGCTAGCTTTGAAATATTTACTTTCATAACGTGGGTTAACAACCGCCAAAACCTAAGAACTTATAGTTTTTTTATTTTTCTTATCGTATTTTCCAAAAAATATTTCTGCATATAATTTTTTTTTTTTTTTAAGTTCCAGTTTTTCTGTAACTATCTATTAGTTACAACAATAAATTGATGCATTTGTGTTCTGTCCAGAAACCCAAAGAAAATTATATCGAATGTTAAAACAAAATATGAATTACATTGGATATCCCAAACTTTTGCGTACCGTTGCCAAAATTTGTCTAAAAAAATGTGTAAGTTTTTACCGTTCCTTATTTTTACTACAACTTTTCAAAACAAAGAATTTCGGTCTGTGGATACCTTAATTATTTTGAAAAACAGCACTTTTATTCACTTGAACATTTAAGAAAATAACGCAAAACGTGTGGTATACTCACCACACAAAAGTCACATTTTTTTTTTTTTGTATGTAAAATACAAAAACCTTTTATTGAAAATAGCTCAAATTCAGACTTAACCTAAGTTTAGCTAATCCTCAACTTTTGGCGTTTACGTACAGTTTCCAGTTATGTTGATTAGAACAAAAGTTATCGTGTTTACAAATTTCCACGACAATGGCTCACGCACATAAAAATACCGTGTTTTCTAACGTTTTATGACGTTTCATGATAAAATAGACTAATTCAGAAAAAAAATGCTTTATCCATAAGTAACAAACTTCAAACTGAAAAATCATATCCCCCACCCCCAAAATATTTTCCTGGCTTAACCTTGCCTTATACAAATCATTTTTAACAGAAATGTTCAGTACAATGGGCGACTGGTAATAAACATCGCTGTTTCGAATCTCAGTCCTTCATTTTTTTTCGACTTCTAAAGATGAATGACATTCACATTACACATCACATCTTTTTTACTTGCGACATGGGTACCATATATCAAGTTATGCATTCGTGCAAGAAAACAAAAGTTAAGATAACAATCAAAATTGATATTACGATGATAGAGAATGCGAACAAAATTGGACAGACAATTCTGTCTGTCTGTCTGGATGTTTTAGAAGCCACAGCCTAAGCGGATGGGTCAATTTATTTCAAACTTGATATATACCTAGCGTTTTTTGGGGCCAGGCATTTTTGTAATTATTTTTTTTTTACCAAAAGTAACGGTACCTGTCATATATCAATTTTAGAAAAATTATTTTTCTCAAGAATGGCTCCTAAGATTTCGACTAAAAAAATGGTTATCATTGTTTTGGGTAATGTCTATATTTTTATCGAAACAACTTTTTTTTCAACCGTTATTCTGATTTCGTTTTCTATGACTCACTTGATTCAAACGATTTTATATAAAAGCTTTTAAGTTGCCGTAATACAGTTCAGCAACAAAATTTTAGAAAATTGGATTTTTTTTTTTTGCAAAATAGTTTTTTTTCGAAAACTATTCAATATGTTTTTTTTATAGAAGAAATAAAATCGCACACTTCGTTTTGAGGTTATTTTCATTTAAGCAGCTGTTTTAGTCATTTGCAAATCGAATTTTATGTAATTATAAAGGCTAGGCATATTCAGTAACTTTATCTAAAAGTGCGATCCAGTCGTGCAGTTTATTACACTTCTTTTAAGTGAAAATGGTTTTCTTGATTTTACATTTTTTTTCTCTAAGTGCGACAAATACATAAATAAAGGAAACTGCATAAGGCACGAAAATATAGACATAGATATAGACGGTAAACCAGAAGACAAGTGAAAATAAATTTTAAACTCAGAAGTGGATACATACACATTTTGGGGGAGTTCAGACTTATTCAAAAAATCATGTCCTCCCGAAATATTTGTCTGGCTACGACCTTAATTTAAGTTCCAACAATTTGTTTGCTATTGGCTATTTAAATATTTAGAAAAATCCTCAGATTATTTGAATATGCCTACCTACAAAATCGATAGAGATATTTATTTTCAATTGGCTTATTTAAACCATTAAAACCGATTTGCATAATATAAATTTCAATAGCGGATTTCGCATGACTGCCCAAAACAATCAAAAATATGAGATAATCTGCTCTGTGTTCTACTTTATAAAAAAGATCCCCATTTACTTTGTCATTTAGTAGGTACATATTCGAAAGAAATTAAAATTAACATTCAATTTTAAAGTGCACATCTCAGATGAATACTATGGAAATACTTTTTGATTAACTTTTAATTAAATTCATATTTGGGTCGATTTTTGTTTATTTGTTTTGTACAGATAAAATCAATCCCAGGGTATCAAAAAACTTTATTGTTGGAATTGGAATGCATGAAAAACTTAAAATGGTCAATGTTCGATTTTTAGATGTATCTATATGAACACCTGTGCTTTTTAAATTATGGTGTGTAGTTAGGTTTTTATAATTTTATTGTTATGTGAACATATTGTCGTCAGTAATTTAAATTGAGAAAACTTCTATTTCACCCAGATCTTGGGGCAATATTCTTCAACGTCACCGTTATATTTAGTTGAATTTTCAAAAATTTAGTGACAAACATTTATTTTTGCCACTGATAAATTCTAATTATACTTTTCTAAAATGACTATTTGTAAAACCATGTTTTTCGTAATATAATACCAGTGGTAATGTTACATATTTCCATTAACCCAACATAAGAGCATATAATCTATACAAACAAATTTGTATATTTAATATCTATTTTTATAGCGACCACTGAATAAAAGAATACCAAAGGAGACCAAAATAATTGTCAATAATACCCATTAGGAATCAACTCAAAATACAAAACAAAAATCAGGAATATGAAATCCATAAGTGTTCTTTTAATAAAATATGTAGTTTAAAAAACTAATGCTGGGTTTATACGAGTGACAAAAGCCATTTTTTCTTTTTTTTTGTCAATGACAAAATACTGACAATTTTTTTACTAATTTCAAGTAAATGGCCGGGTTCAAGAACATTCAGTTCAGTTCAGTTGAGAGGCTCTGATTGGTCAAATGTCACAAAAAGTTAGATGACTTTCAGTTACGTTTAGTGACATTGGCCGGGTTCAAGACAAACCAAATGAACTTAAGTTCAGTTCATTTGGTCGTTGAGAGGAAAATAATTTGACATTTCACTTGAAACATTTTAAATCTACTTTTTGCATTTACATTGTTTGAAATAGTACTTTTGTGTGTAGGTTCATAAATGGATAAACAAAATAAATAAGATATATGACGAAAGTAAAAGTTCAAAGAAAAATAATTATGTAAAATTAAAAACCAAAGTACAATTAAGACGTGGCGACAATTTGTATGTGTCTAAATACATATTTTTTTAACAAAAATACCTACTGAAGTGAACTCAATGGAAATTTTAATTAATATTTTTGCTTTTACAATCAATAGATTCATTTTTTATAGCTTTCAAAAATAAAATTTCTAATTGAAACACAGTACAATGTAGATGCAAAAAAGTAGATGCTTTAAAATATTTCAACTGAAATTCCAAATTATTTTCCGTTCAACGACCAACTACACTGAACTTAAGTTCTGTT
Organism: Meliscaeva auricollis; assembly: GCA_948107695.1. Taxonomy (NCBI): domain Eukaryota; kingdom Metazoa; phylum Arthropoda; class Insecta; order Diptera; family Syrphidae; genus Meliscaeva; species Meliscaeva auricollis. The sequence goes on along the minus strand of OX403617.1, from coordinate 49,958,077 downwards.
GGTTTGTCTTTAAAACGGCCAATGACAAAAATAATGACATTTTGTCATTCGTTTAACCCCGCCTTAACACAATTCCAAATTGCGTAGCATTTCATCATTCAAGTTTTGTTCAAGAATTCTTTATTTGTTAAATATCTCAACGAAGGAAACAAAAAGAATTTAATTCGTGGAAGATCTACCATTATATTCAAAAAAAGATTGCAATTCTGAAACATTCCATCATTTTCTTCAATTTTCTTCTACAAAAGAAGATTTGTCCAATAAATACTTCAAGTAAAAACGTAAACGAAGCTACCATCAATAAATTAACTCAAGATTCTAGAAGCCATCAGGATAGAGAAAACTAAGAAGCTAAATTACCAAAACTTTCAAGCCTATATATCAAGAGGAGTGATCATTATTTAATAATTGTGTAATAACAGGTGCGTACATATTATCATTCCTAAATAAGTGCAATCGAGTCATTTTTAAATAAATAAATAAATTTGTATGTTAAAATAAAATACTTAGTCCAAAACTGCCCAAGAAAATTAAAATAGTTTGCTTTTAATATCAAACATTAATTAGTTTTTTCGACTTTTGCATCTTAAATATTTAAAATACCGTTACCAAATACCTTGCTGTTATTATCAATTTTATTATCTATTATCAAAATTTTATTTCTTTACATACATATCATTCTTCAATCCAATCTTTTTTCTTGGCAACTTTTAGTAATTTCTTAAATTTAAATTCATTTTATAAAATAATATAAAAATTTTTGATAAAAAATGACATCTCTGAGCGATTTCATTATTTCAACCGATGAACTCATCGTATTTCAAACAATTTATCAAGAAATAGTTCTAAGTGAACAAACCGAAAGTTCATTAGAGGCCTACAAGATTGAATTTAACAATCTTTGGGGGAATGTAAAGAGATGTTATGCGTTATGTCTTCAGCCTAACTCATTAAACAATGATGCAGGTGATGGCGACAATGATTCAAGTCTAGAGTCTATAAAAAGAAAATATCGTTTTTCTTCAGCAACGTACATTAGCTGTTTGGCGGATATAATTGACAGTCATAAAAAACTTAAGATTATCAATTCTGATAACAATTTCAATTCTTGGCCTTCTACCTTCGCTTTACCGCATGCTTCATGCATCAAGGTTCCAGCATGTGATACAGAAGTATTTTCTGGTGATTATTTGACATGGCCATCCTTTAGGGACATGTTTACGGCCGTCTACATTAATCACCCGAAACTATGTTCCGTTCAGAAGCTCTTTCACCTCAGAGCAAAAACAAGTGGAGAAGCCCTAAATATCGTTGCAAAGTTTCCACTAACTTCCGAAAACTTTGAACTAGCTTGGGCTGCTCTTTCAGATCAATACGAAAATAAACGTATATTGGTAAACAACCAACTAAAAACTTTGTTCAGTTTACCAACTATAACCTGTGAATCGAGTAAGCAAATAAAGGACATCCAGAGAAAGATTAATGATGCTTTGTCAAACCTTAGAAATCATAAGGTGTCTACAGATTCTTGGGACCCTATTTTAGTTTATTTGTGTTCAAGTCGGTTGCCAGAAGTAACGATTTTTTTGTGGGAACAGTCTGTTCAAAATCCATATGATATTCCTACATGGAACGATATGAATTTGTTCTTAACAAACCGATATCGTATCCTGGAAACCGTTTCTGACATCAAATACTCTGGAAAACTTCCTACTACTAGCGATTTTCAACCAGCCAAGTCCTCACAGCTGAAACCACATCAACGTAAAGCTTTCCATGTTCAAACCAATAAAAACTTCTAATGTAAACTTTGCCAGAAATCCCATCATTTGAGATTTTGTCCAAAGTTTACTAAAATGTCGGTTGAAGAGAGATTTTCAAAAGTGCAGTTATTAAAATTGTGTGAAAATTGTTTGTCTGTGACTCATTTGGTTATTGACTGTCGGAGTAAATACTCCTGTACCAAGTGTTCACAAAGACATCATACCCTATTACATTGTAACAAGTCATCGAATTTTAATACCTGCCATGACCCACTTTCTGTGAAAGAATTTCAGCCAACTTCTTGCTTTCAACCAAATATAAACCAACCTGTACAGTCCAGTGCTAAATCAACTCAAATTCAAACTTATGTCTCACGGCATAATAATAAAATATTGTTGGCTACTGCTCTTGTTGATATTAATCATCTAGGAGAAAAATTTACTCTAAGAGCATTAATTGACCCTGGATCTGAAGTAACTTTCATATCTGAACAGGCACAAAAAAGGTTGAATCTTCCAATCAAACCAATTCAAGCTTCAATTTCTGGAATGAGTGATGTGGTCACAGCAACCTCATCAAAGCTTTGTTCATTTACGATATGTTCCAGATATAAGAAGATGATAATATCGGCTTCAGCTTTTGTTTTTTTTTGAGATAAATCCAACAGAGTTACATCCTGTAAATTTTTTTCTTGCAGATCCGTTCTTTTGTGAAAGCTCTAAAATCGATTTGGTTATCGGTGCTGACTTATATACATCGATTATTAGAGAAGGAATCAAAAACAACGTTTTTGGCTCTCTGCTAGGTCAAGAAACGATATTCGGGTGGATTCTTTCTGGGCCTATAAATTCAAAAGATTTTAAAAGTTTTTCGACTTTCTTATCCGATTTCAATGAGGTTTCATTAAATCAACAAATGTCAGAATTCTGGAAAATAGAAGAAGTACCCGAATTTGAACATCTTACTATTGCGGAACAATACTGCGAGAACTTTTATGCTGCTACTACTAGCAGAGATGTCAATGGTCGGTATATTGTTAAACTTCCGTTTAAAGAACCAATTCCAATACTTGGTCGATCAAGAGACATCGCACTTAACTAATTCAAACGTAACGAATTACGGTTGTCAAAAAATCTTGTCACATGCATAGGGTTCCACCCTATGAACAATACAAAAATAAACAAACATCAACATTCTATCTGCCTCATCATGCGGTATTAAAACCTGAAAACGTTAGTACAAAGGTTAGAGTAGTATTCAATGCTTCTAACTCAACGAGTAATGGTACGAGTCTTAACGACGTTTTACATACATGTCCCAAACTGCAATCAGATTTAATGACGCTTATTCTTCGATGGTGATTTTTTCAATATGTTTTCAATGCTGACATTGAAAAAATGTACCGACAAATTAAAGTTCATCCTGAACATACTTCATATCAAAGGATTTTATTTAGAAAATCCTGTCATAGTGAAATTCTTGACTAGGAGCTTAACACTGTTACGTTTGGAGTTAATTGTGCTCCTTATCTTGCTCTTCGAACACTTAAAAGGCTAGCTGATGATATAAAGTATACCTTTCCAATTGCTTCAATGGTTTTACAAAGGGTCTTTTACGTTGACGACGTCTTATCAGGAGCACATGATCTTCAAACTGCGTTAATAAATGCTTTAAGCTCAGCAGGATTTTCACTTCGAAAATGGACTGCGAACTGTAATGATTTGATTTATAACTTTCCATTGTTTGATCTTTATAATCAAGATCTTTTAAAGTTCGAAGATAAAAGTATTACAAAAACCCTTGGGGTACAATGGAATGCCAAAACAGATTCGTTTCAGTTTTCTGTTCAAACTTTCGAATTTAAAACAACAAAAAGAGCTGTACTATCCGTTATAGCTCGATTATTTGACCCAGTGGGATGGTTATCTCCGGTAATCATTACCGCTAAAATTATAATGCAGCAAATCTGGAAGGATGGGACGTCTTGGGACCGTAGTCTTTTGCCCCTAACCTGTCATCGCTGGAAGGAATTCTTTGATCAATTTCAAGAAATTGAATCTATCAAATTCCCTCGGTGGATTCAATTCACTCCTAATTTTAAATCAATTCACATTCATGGATTTTGTGATGCATCTGAGAGCGCCTACGCTGCCACTATATATTTGCGAGTCCAGAATGAAAATAACGATTGGTCAACTCATCTATTATGCGCTAAAAGTAAAGTTGCATCAGTAAAACTAATTTTAACTTCCCCGATTAGAATTGTGTGGTGCTTTACTTCTTGCAAAGCTTGTAAAAAGAGTTCTTCCAGAACTTAATTGCAAAAACTATGATTTGTTTCTTTGGCCAAATGCACTACATGTCGTGGCTTATATACTTCCCTTTTTTCATCGGAAGCATCCAGATCTTAGAAAAGAATTCAATAATAAGTCTATTAATCTTACAAGTCAAGATATTCTTCATTCCAAAAATCTCATCATACGATTATCACAATCCATGTATTACCCAACCGAATATTCTTCACTCTTAAAAGACGTTTTGCCTTTTACTCCAGGGCATTTTCTTTGTGGTAGGTCACTTTTAGCTTCACCTGAACCTGACTTGACTGACTCTTCTTTAAACTCCATGAACAGATGGAAAAAATTAAAGATACTTCATCAGAAGTTTTGTGTTAGATGGAAAAATGAATGTCAAATGGTCCTCCAAAAGCGACATAAATGGAAATGGAAACATCCACAGCAAGATGTCAAGGAAGATGATTTGGTGGTAGTGAGAAATGAAAATCTACCTTTAAACGAGTGGCGCTTAGGCCGGGTTATAAAGGTATATCCTGGTACTGATAAAAGAATACGTGTTGCAGATATTCGAACACAGCATGGTATTATAACGCGCCCAATTGTTAAACTTTGTGTACTAAATGAAAACTCGTTAATTTTTTAAGGTTTAAAAGCAATCATTTTCTTTTTCTTTCAATTTTTTGTTTTAATTCATTTCAATGTAACTTTAAACAATTTACTTTTTCTTGCACTTTTTTATGTTTTAATAATATGTTCGCTTGATTATTTAACCATCATCTATAATATTTTATCTGTATTCTTTTCTTCAACTATAATTTTAAATTCCATCTATGTAATTTCATACTTTAATTATTCATGTTTCTTTTCTCTAATTGCAACAAGATTGTTGCAAGGCGGCCGGAATGTTTACGGCAGAATTCTACTGCCATAAATTGTATGTATATACTTTTATTTCTAAATTTCTACATTATGTACAACTACTTGTTTGTTAAACTTTAAATAATTGTTCATTTATATTTTTGTGTTTTCATTATTATTTTATCTGAAAATAAAACATCCTTTTTTTTGAACATTCAAATAGAAACAAACGTTTCTTATTGCTTAAAATATTTAAACGACTACGTCGAAGGAACTAAATTAAATTAATTAAGTTAATTTAACCTGCACCTTAGGGTCTCAGTGCACCCGAACACCTTCTTATGTTTACATAGATTTTGTTTTAAATAATTTTATACGAAAAATCTTTAAAAAAAACTAAAATGGATTACTAAAAGCTCCAAGCTAACTATTTGAAATAAATTGCACGACTGGATCGCTGGTACTTGCTCTTATAAATAAAGTTACTATATATGCTAAGCCTTTTTTAATTAAAAATTTGTAAACGCAGTTTTGGAAAAAATATTAAAAAAGCATAAAATGTGATATTCAAACAGCTTCTTAAAGAATTTAATCTCAAAACGAAGTATGCAATTTAATTTCTTCTATAATGATACATTTTTAGAAAACAAAATTGAAAATCGTTAGAAAAAAAAATTTTTCTATATAAAATTTTGCAAGGACTACTATAAAAAAAATTGGTACGCCATTTTTAGGATATTATTTACCAACATCTAAAAACTTAATTTAAAAAAAAAAATTTTTTAACAGTTTTCGAAAATATGATTTTCCCAAGAAAAAAATTCCAAGTTTTTGGATTTTTAAATCCAAAAAAATAATTATAGACTTTTTTTTAACTAAACATTATTACGGCAACCTAAAAGCTTTCAGGTAAAGAAAAGGAGAAAATCAGAATTAAAAAAAACGATTCTATGGCAGGTACCGTTATAACCGGTTTTTGAAAAAATAGTTTTCATTTAAAGATAGACCTTCCACCATGATTTTTTTAATCAAAAATCGTATGAACCATTTTTGAGAAATATGAGTCATGACAGATACCGTTGTTTTTGGTAAAAAAAAATAATTTTAAGAACCTCTGGGGATAGTCTAAAAAACGATACAATTTTAGAAAAAAAATTGAAAATCGTTAGAGCCGTTTAAAAGAAGAAATGTATGTGTATATAAAAATTCTCAAACCTTGTTTAAAAAGAAGTTGGTATTCCATTTTCAAGAAAATATAAATGCAAATCTAAAACAAAAATTTCAAAAAAATACAGTGAACCGTTTTCGAAAAATTGATTTTTCAAAAAAAAAATTTAATTTTTTTTTTTAAATCCAAAAATAATTTTTTATATCAAATAATTGTAGGGTTGCTAAGAAGCTTCCGTATAAAAATTCCATCAAAATCGGTTGATTCATCTAATAGAAACTCAAAAATTATGGTAGGTACCTACCGTTATGAACATTTCTAAAAATATTTCTTTAACTTCAAAAGTACCTACTGTTGAAAATAAAAGATAAATATATCCAATGTGAGTCTACATTCATCCCTTCATCCGTACTTCTTTCATTCTAGTTTTTTTTGTGCTAATGTAAAACAATAGTCAGTCGTCTTAAACTACTGAAAGAGAACACAACTCATTTTAAATAAACCGAATTTACTTTATAGAAATATTAACCGAACTGTCTTTCATTTTGCTAATTCTCTTTTCATCAGGTTATGGGCCCAGTCCCAACAGTTACATGGTTAACAAAAAAAGAATAGAGTAATTTTCGGTAAATTATATAAAGTGATTCACTAGGTATTCCACGCAGCCACCATGAGTTCCATGTATGCGATCGAGAAGTTGGATGAAGGAAACTATGATTCCTGGAGCATCCTAATGCGCAGCGTGTTGGTGCATGCAGAGGTGTGGAAGGTGATAGGTGGACAGCGACCAGAAAATGAGCCGGCGAGTTGGGATGCACTCGACCAAAAGGCCTTGGCAATGATTACATTGAGTGTGAAGCCATCACAGTTGTGTTATCTCAAGAACTGCCAGACTGCAGGGAGTGCTTGGCAAAAGCTCAAAGATGTACATCAGCCAAGTGGTCGGGTAAGAAAAGTGTCTCTTTATAAAAAGTTGCTTGGTTTGCGGATGGCTGAAAGTGATGTCATGTGCAATTATATCAATACGTTTTGCTCAACAGTTGACAAGCTTTCTGAGGTAGATATTAAGCTAGGCGAGGAGCTGGCAGTGATAATACTACTATCGAGTTTACCTAAGCAATATGAGAATTTCGTCATCGCCATGGAAACTCGTGACAGTTTACCGTCTCTAGAAATATTAAAGATTAAATTGTTAGAGGAGGGGGAGCGTAGAAATAATGAAGTCAAATATATAATAATGAAGCATTTCATGCACATGCGCATGCAAAACCAAATCGCAAGAGGAGAGAAGGTAAAAAAGAAATTGAGTGTTACAAATGCGGGCAAAAGGGTCATTATAAAAATCAGTGCAAAAGTAAAGGTAAAGAAGAAGCATCAAAAGCACAGCAAGAAAACCGCTCGTTTACTGTTCTGGCAGCAACAGATGTTTATGAACTTGACTCTTCGTGTTGGTGTCTGGATAGCGGGGCGACAATGCATATGTGCTGTGAGCGAAGTCTTTTTTCCAATTATGTTGAACAAGAAGAAGACGTTGTGTTAGCTGATAACAATGTGATAGGTGCAGTAGGTAAAGGTGACGTCATACTTTAAAACTGATTTGGGCGAGTTGAAATTTGAGAGCGTTTTGTATATTCCTGGGATGAAAAGCAATTTCGTTTCAGTCAGTCGAGCCGTAGAACGTGGTTGCACAGTGCTTTTCAATAACAAGTGTGCGGTGGTTAGCCAGCAAGGTGCGCAGATATTTAAAGCACAGAAAATGAATAAGTTGTTTATTTTCAAAAGTAACAACAGTGTGTGTTTCGCAGCGGCGGCGGGGCGGCGGCGTAGTGCAGAATTGTGGCACAACAGATATGGGCATTTAAATTATGCCAGTTTAATGAATCTTGCAAAGAATGCATTGGTACTCGGTATTGAAAATGTAGATTTTTCCGATTAGGTTCATTGTAGAACGTGTATGAAAAGCAAAATTCACACACAACCTTTTCCAGTAGCATCGAAGAATAGAGCAGAACATCAGCTGGAGCTTGTACATACAGATGTATGTGGGCCGTTTGAAAAGCGATCACTTGGTGGCTCTACGTATTTTTTAACGTTCATCGATGATATGTCTCGGTGCATATTTACATATTTTTTAAAGTCAAAAGACGAGGTATTTGAAAAATTTGTGGAGTTTAAGAATATGGCAGAGCGTCAGACTGGTCGTAAGATCAAAGCTATTCGCAGCGACTACGGTGGCGAGTATGTCAACAAGCGTTTCGACGATTTCCTGAAGCAGAATGGCATACAACGTCAACTAACGGTGCCATATAGCCCACGGCAGAACGGCGTAGCAGAGAGGGCAAACCGCACCCTGGTTGAGATGGCGAGGAGCTTGCTCGTGCACTCACATATGGCAGAGTTTCTATGGGCTGAGGCAGTACAGACAGCGTGCTATATACGTAACAGATCGCCAACTACAGCCTTGGTTGGCATGACACCGTTTGAAGCGTGGTGTGGCAAGAAACCCGATGTGCATAATATGCGTACGTTTGGATCAGTGGCTGTTGGCTTAGAAAAATCACGCCACAGTAAATTCCAAGCGAAAGGTAAGGAGTATCGTTTAGTGGGATACTCATTGGTATCGAAAGCCTACAGACTGTACGATAAGGAAAAACAACAGGTTGTTGAAAAACGTGACGTTTTATTTGACGAGCCGTATGAAGCAGAACCAACTCACGACCAGATAACTTTTGATATACCAGCAGATAGATCGTCAAAAAATTCATCAAGCAATGATGTCATCAAGCTTAGTCCATGCAGTGATGACGACGAGAAGAAAGATGGTGAGTTCAGTGACAGCAGTATGGTGAGCGAAGAATACGAAAGTGCAGAAGAGCCAGAGCAGAAACAGAAGCAGGCTAAGAAGAACGCTCCAGGTAGGCCAAAACTTATTCGAACGGGCAAGCCAGGGTGTCCAAAGAAAAACTACAATACTTTAAATGCTATGCATGCTGAGGAGCTATCGCTGCCGCAGTCTTTTAAGCAGGCGACTAGCAGTAAGGATTCTTCTTATTGGCAGGCAGCTATGAACACAGAGTATGAGGCGTTGGTGGCAAATGGTACGTGGACACTGGTAGATCTACCCAAAGGCCAACAGGCGATTGGTTGTAAGTGGGTATACACTATCAAGAGGGACAGCAATGGTAGCGTTGAGCGCTACAAGTCACGCTTGGTAGCCAAAGGATGTTCGCAGAAGTTCGGCGTAAATTATTTCGAAACATTTTCGCCTGTGTGTCGGTATGAAACGATACGCTTGATTTTAGCTTTGTCTGCTGAGCTGAAGCTATATCTACACCAAATGGACGTTTGTACAGCGTATCTAAACAGCGAGTTAAACGATGAAGTCTACATGAAGCAGCCAGAGGGGTACGAAGACAAGACGTGTAAGCAGAAGGTACTAAGGCTGAACAAAGCGATATACAGCCTCAAACAAGCACGACGGGAGTGGAACTCTAAGCTGAGCGCTGCATTATGCGATATTGGGTTTACTCCGTGCCAGAACGAGCCAAGCTTGTATAAGCAAGACATAAAAGGTAATCTTTGTTTGATACTAATCTATGTAGATGATTTGCTTAAAGCGTGCAAGAGAAAGACAGATCTGATGCAAATCAAATCAATGATAGCAACGAAGTTCGAGTGCGTCGATAAGGGTCCGTTGCAGATGTTTTAAGGCATGCAAATTGAGCGAGATGGTGACATAGGCGATGTTTTGATGAATCAGACGCTGTATATCAAAGACATGCTACAGAAGCATGACATGCAACAGTGCCGACCTGTGGCAACGCCATTAGATGCTGGCTTTCAAGTGGCTTGCGATAAAAAGAGTTGTGCGTCTGAAGATCCAACGGCATATCAGTCCGTCATTGGCGAGTTGATGTGGCTACCGTTAACGTCGAGGCCTGATATTTATCATTCAGTTGTGAAACTGGCGCAAAGAAACAACAACCCGCATAGTGAACATGTGGCAGGTGTGAAGCATGTATTGCGGTACCTTGCATCTACGATTGACAAGAAGCTAAATTATCGGGCGTGTGGTCAGGCACTTGAAGGCTACGTGGACGCGGACTGGGGTGGCGATTTAAGTAATCGCAGATCATACACCGGGTACGTGTTTTTCTTGGCTGGCGGACCGATCTCCTGGAAGTCAGAGAAGCAGAATTGTGTAGCCTTGAGTAGTACAGAGGCTGAGTACATAGCTCTGTCGTCAGCTGCGAAAGAGGCCCTGTTCCTGAGACGTGTTATCATCGAAATCGGCTGTGGTGAAGTTGGTACACCGACAATCATGCATGGAGACAATCTCAGCGCTCAAAATTTGGCAAAGAATCCAGTCTACCATGCCAGGTCAAAACATATTGACATCAGACACCACTTCATCCTAGAGGTTATCCAGAGCGGTGACATCGAGTTAAAATTTGTTTCAACTGATAATATGATAGCAGATGTGCTAACGAAAAATTTATCAAAACAAAAACATTGTCATTTTATGAAACTAATGAGTTTAAATTAATCAACTTTTTTGATAGCAATGTATGCAGATTCACATTGAGGAAGGGTGTTGAAAATAAAAGATAAATATATCCAATGTGAGTCTACATTCATCCCTTCATCCGTACTTCTTTCATTCTAGTTTTTTTTGTGCTAATGTAAAACAATAGTCAGTCGTCTTAAACTACTGAAAGAGAACACAACTCATTTTAAATAAACCGAATTTACTTTATAGAAATAATAACCGAACTGTCTTTCATTTTGCTAATTCTCTTTTCATCACCTACGGAGTAAATACAATTTTTTCTTGTCAAAATCTTTAGAGCCGTTTTTGGGAAAATTTAAAAATACGGTATTCATTATATGGCAGGAACCGTTACTTTTGGACCTAAAAAAAATTCCATTTTCCCTCTGGGAAATTGCCAAAGACTCGCAGTTTTATGGGTATACGCGTCCAGATTTCAAATTTGAAAGTCTGGCAGGTTTATTTTTCAGCCTTCTGTGGTTTAAATGAAAATGAGGCTCTGTCATTTTTCTTAAGTCTGGAGACCTCAATATTGACGATCTTAATTCTTTCTTAAAAAATAAAAAAAAAAGATGTGCTTTTTCTCAGAATGGGTGTGAATGGACTCATGTCGTTTTTCCCCTGGAAACTACATAAATGTTCATAGCAAATCAAACAGCCACTGACCCTGCTCCTTGAAGAACTTTTCAAGGTAGATGTCACACGATTCCAAGCTCCATAATGCCCTCTCCATTGCACCTCCTCATATCTGTTATGTCAACTCTTAGCCTATCCAGGTTCCAGGTTCTTAGCCTATTCAGCTTCAAATTTTTGAATGCATGTGTATAAAGTACTTTGATATATGCTAATAGAAAAAAAGTAAAACAAAAAAAATAATTAAATGGCCAGTATTTTCCACGAACAGATTCGAAATTTGTGGCCCTTGTTTCGTTCGGCAACATTAGATCATCCGTATGCCGTATCCGCGGCTTGTTAGTTTTTCGGAACGCAGTCTTTTCTTATTTGGTAGGGAAGTTACCTCGACGCAGAACCGCCATTTTTTCACACCTTTACTATCTTTATCATTGAGGGCTTATATTAAAGCAACAGCACCGATAACAGATTTGCCTCACAAAAATTTTGATTATCGGATCATCACTTAGTGTAGTGTTAGTGTAAGTGTTAGTAGTTAGAAAGTTTAGCCGTACGATGTAGAGGCAGTTTCAATAAATCAATATGACCAAAACTCTAGTCCTGAAGTTAAAGCAAATAAAATTAAGTAAATATGATGCATCAATAGCACCTATTTATTAATTGGTGAATAAAAACAATGCCATTGTTAACTCTCCTTTGTCTCAAGGTCTATTACTGCAAAAGTTTCCAAACCAGCGAAGCATGTTCAAAGGGCCATGGTCACATAAGGATCATGAAATTCCTTAGACTAACGGTTAATAAACCCTAGCATATGGTTTTCCTTGTTGACAATAAGATTTATAATATGTTCCGCGAAATCGAGATAAGAATTGAAATGTGTTCCGAAGCCTCTGAAGTTCCGAACACGAAGTAACGTGTGTTCTGAGTTTGAGACGACTTAATAGATTTGAAAATTTTCATACCATCCGCAAATATTAGAATTCCGCAATTGCAAACACTTAAGGGAGTATCGTGGATAGTTAGAGTAAAAAGAAGAGGTCCAAGGTGACTACCCCGTGGAACGCCCGATTTGGGAAGCAAGGACTTGGAGAAAACACCTCTGCATTTGACCTTTTTTCAAGATAGGAAGAAATCCAATTAATAAAACATATAGGAAAACAAAAAAAATTTAATTTAAACTTAAAAACTGTCATGTGAGAGTTTATCAAAAGCCTTTGAGAATTCAGTATAGATACAGTCAAGCTCCTGTCCACATTTTAAGACAGTGAAGTATTTTTGCGTAAATTCAAGTAAATTTGTTACCGTTAAGCTTTTTACATGAAACCAAGCTGTTGACTGCAGAGAATATTCTTACAGTTGAATGATAATGTATCGCACACCACTTGCGCAAAAAGCTTTGGGATGCTAGATAGTTTAGATAATAGGGATGTAGTTTAAAATATTACATTTATCACCTTTTTACTTGCGACATAGGTACATACTATATATCAAGTTATGCATTCGTAAAAAAAATAAAATGCACGACTGGGTCGCACGTACTTGCTCTTATAGATAAAGTTACTATTTATGCTAAGCCTTTTTAATTAAAAATTTGTAAATGCATTAAAAAAAAAAAATTAAAAAAGCATAAAATTCGATTTTCAAATGCCTAAAATAGCTTTTTTTCTTCCAAAACTGCATTTACAAGTTTTTAATTAAAAAGGCTTAGAATATATAGTAACATTATCAATTGCCTAGTATCTCAGCTGAGGTACTAGGCACCCGATAAAGTCCATGGAGATATGAATAGGAAGTCAGATACCGAATATGAACAAAAACCTGTAGGGGCTTGTGTCCTCTTGAATGCGCATTGCGCACTTCCCTCTGAAAATCGTTAATATTTATAGTACTATAATCTTATTAGAATTTGCTATCACAAAAATTATTTATTAACAGGGTTTTAATAGCGTAATTTTGTTCCTTGAAGTTTAAAACATAAAAAAAGCCGTTTTGAAATTAATTTCATTTTGCAACCTCACCATTTCAGAATAACATCCCAGCATTGAAATATTTCAAAAAGAAATTTAAATTTTTGAAAAAAAAAATCAGTTCCTAATATTCATTGCATATAATGTATGAAAACTCTTCAAGAAAACCCGACCATACAACTTGCCAGATTTTCGAATTTTAAATTAGGAAGCTTATCCCTATAAAACTGCATAGGTACTCACATTTTGGTTAAACCTCCACTCCCAAAATTTGCTGTCGGCTCTTAGGCTTTTGTTTTATTTTGAATCACCCTAATTGTCCCCTCTAGCGAATCTCTAGCTCCTTGGATATTCTACCTCCAATTACGTATATGTACCTACATTTTTCTTTGTATATCATCCTTCTACACCATTGCTATCTTCAATCCAACCGAGAAAGTACTTAATCGCATTTTGTAATTTTACGTTATTACGAATGCACAAAAAAGTAATTAAATTACACACAATGAATCCGCTTTCACACGGCATCAGCGTGGGGGATTTGGATGGAAAACAAAAGAAATCGATGGCATAAATAGATGGCGGAGTGCGTCTATGAAAATGTTTATTTGGAGTTATTCTACACTTTCATGACTGACGATCATCATTCTGCCATAGAATAAACCTGCACATTCTTTTGTAATAAAAGTTGCCATGAATTTTGACAAAATTTACTTACAGATTGTCAGTCGTGTATATGTAGCAATAGATAGAGCAAACAGGAACAAATTTTAACTACTTGTGAACTTGAATGCTTTGCATTTACACTGTTAAAACGGGAAAACAGAGAACTATATACCCAAGAAATGTTTTATATGAAAGGTGTCTCACGAACATTATTTAGAAGTCTTAGAAATAGATACTAGTCTGGTCAAAATAGACATTCGATAGAAAATTGGTAGAGTATCGAAACACCGATAAAGGTAATATGTCAAACGACCCCCAAAATCCCATGTATGCATAAAAAATTATTCAAGGATAAATGTCGAAAATGTTAGTTTTTCGTAAATGGATGAAGCTATTAAAAAAAAGTATAGGAGGCTTGTAAGTTTTTTACTTGCGATATGGGGGTACCATATATCAAGTTATGCATTCGTACAAAAAAAAAAGTTGAGATAACAATCAAACATGACATTACGATGATAGAGAATGAAAAAAAAGTGGGTCCGACAATTCTGTCTGTCTGTCTGTCTGTACATATGTATCAGAGACCACAGCCTAAACGGATGGGTTGATTTGCTTCAAACTTGGTATGTGGCGCTTTTTGGAGACTATCCCCAGACTTTTTTTTTTTGACCTAAAATAACGGTACCTGTCATATACCGGTTTTAGAAAAACTCATTTTTCTCAAAAACGGTGCCTACGATTTTGATTAAAAAGTAATTTTGTTGAGTAAGGTCTATCTTTAAATGAAAATCATTTTTTTTTTAAACCGTTACTAACGGTACCTGCCATAGAATCGATTTTATTTAATTCTGATTTTCTCCTTCATGACTCAATCAATTTCAACCATTTTTTTACATGGATGTTTTTAAGTTGCCGTAATAATATTTAGTAAAAAAAAATTCAAAATTACTTTTTTGGATTAAAAAAAAAATGATTTTTTTCGTTGATAAATAATATCTTAAAAATGGCGTAACAATTTTTTTTTATAAAAGTCCTTGCAAAAATTTATATAGAAAAAATAGTTTTTTTTTTAAAATGGCTCTAACGATTTTCAATTTTTTTTTTTTTCTAAAAATGTATCATTATAGAAGAAATCAAATTGCATTCTTTGTTTTGAGGTTAAATTCACATAAAAAGCTATTTTGTTTTATAAAACTGCATTTACAAATTTTTAATTAAAAAGGCTTAGCATAAATGGTAACTTTATCTACAAGAGCAAGTACGTGCGACCCAGTCGTGCATTTTATTAAGTCCCACGATGTTAAAATGGGTCAAATGTCACGTACTTGCTCTTGTAGATAAAGTTAGTATATATGCTAGGCCTTTTTAATTAAACAATTGTAAATGCAGTTTTAGAAAAAAAAATTTAACAAGCATAAAACATCGATTTTCAAATGACTAAAACAGCTTCTTACCTGAAAACGAAGTATGCAAGTTGATTTCTTTTATAATGATAGAATTTTAGAAAAATAGTTTTGAAAATCGTTAGAGCCGTTTTCTATAAAAAACTATTTTTTCTATATAAAATTTTGTAAGACTTTTATAATAAAAAAAATTGGTACGCCATTTTCAAGATATTATTTATAAACATCTAAAAACTTAGTTTTGAAAAAAATATTGAATGGTTTTTAAAAACTAATTTTTCAAAAAAAAATTTCAAACTTTTTTTAAAAATCCAAAAAAATAATTTTCGAATTTTTTTTATTAAATATTATTACGGCAACTTAAAAGCATTCATGTAAAAATGGCTGAAATTGATTGAGTAATGAAGGAGAAAATCTGAATTAAAAAAACGGTTCTATGACAGGTACCGTTAATAACGTTTTTTTTTTAAATGGTTTCCATTTAAACATAGATCTTATCTAAAAAACTGACCATGATTTTTTTATGACAGGTACCGTTATTTGGGTCCAAAAAAAAAATCAAAAAAACGTCTGGGGATATTCTCCAAAAAACGCCGAATACCAAGTTTGAAGTAAATCGACCCATCCGCTTAGGCTGTGGTCTTTGATACATACAGACAGACAGAATTGTCGGACCCACTTTTTTCTCATTCTCTATCATCGTAATGTCATGTTTGATTGTTACCTCAAGTTTTTTTTTACGAATGCATAACTTGATATATGGAACCCATATCGCAAGTAAAAAATGTCAGCTAGTAGGTTAGTCAAAGTGGTTGCTGGCTCTTATAATATAAGGTATGATGCTCTTAGTGCATGAACGTCACAAAAATAGGGAGACTTGTTTAGCACATTATTCGTTTTTGAAGTTTGTCATTGTAGTAAAACCTCTGCACAGTAAATGCAGAACTATGCTTCTTCAAGAAATAAATAAAATGCTCTTGGATATAGACATTTTCCCACTCCATACAAATTTACCCGTATTCATCTTTAAAAAAATGTCAACAAATAAATTCAGGAAATAGAAAAAGGACGAACTACTTGTATTTTATTGGTAACTCATAAAAAACTGTCTATAAATAACAAAAAAGACCAGTTCGCCGCAAACTTTGAGAGAAAACGATCAAACTAGTTTTATTTTCAAGATCTTGAAATTCATTTCAATACTAAAGCTTGTTATATGTTTCCATTAGTATACTGAAGCTGCCCAGAATATGGTTTGGTGTTTCTTCATATTCATTGCAGAATCTGCATGTGGCACTATTTACTAAACCCCGAATGATCGAGGACATGTATGCCATATGTTTTTTGATATATGTAAGAAATGTGAAAATATTGTTTTAACAAAATAAAAATTGCCCGATAGCATCCACTCTACAGTTTACAACTTTTTCTCCTTATTTGACTGTCCTATCTACAATTTTCTTTGGATTTTAAGATTTTTAACAATTAAGGATTACAAGAAATTTCTGATTTTACATTTAAACCAATTTAATAAACCTTAACCATCATATATTTACCAAACTCTTTAAATTAAATTAAAAACTTACCTGTGGGCCATTTGCAGTGGTTAAATAGTTTGTTGAAGTGGCTTTTAAAGGTGCTCCTGGATAATGAAACTGATATATTGGACGAAAAGGTTGTTCCTTTTGTCCAAAACTGTATACCTCTAAAAAGAAATTAAGAAATTAAGTTATACTTACTATCATTATTTATTTTTGTGTAGTTTTTTTTTGATGTGTAAAAGTAATCTAGAGGGTAAATTTTTCAAAAAAAACATATCGTGCTTTTTTGTGAAATTAATTCAAATATTTCATATATGTATGTATATATATTTTATCGACCAAACCCTTGTAATATGGTTTATTTTTGCGTTTGACCAGTTTCAAATGGTTTTTGATACATTAATGTTTGATACTTCAAGATGACCTGATCAGCGGTCTGTTATTAGATTATATTAAAATCAACAAAATAAATTAAAAAATGTAAAAACTACGGTAGATAATGTTAAAATATATTTTTCTCCTTTATTTTTACTGAGATTTTAATCTCTCTATTGATACCTCAACTTAAAGTTAAAAGCTATTTTGTTTACGTGAAAAGGGTATTTTGATTTTTTAACAGATTTGTGAGAGATCGATTTTATACTATTTTTGATATTATTTCATGATATTGCGAAGCTTAAGATACTAATCTTATTGAAACAAATTGTATATCAAAATAATTGTTGACATTTTATAAGAAAATTTTAATTATTTAAGCAGGCATAGTCAGATGTTATGAATGGTACAATTGTTCAAAGGAGCATAAAAAGTGCATTTTGCTCGATGTTTATGTATGGCAGTGTTTAAGAGAACAGTCACATCTTGAAATTGAGCTAAAATTTTATTCAAAATTATCAAATTTTTCATTAAATTTTGTAATTTTAACGCATTCATTAAAAACATATTTTCACTTATCGACCCCTGTGGCACTGTTTATAAAAATAATAGAAACTCTTCAACTTGTTAAAATCCTGCAACTAAAACTTAAGTTACAGATTTTAATATCCAATGAAATCAACTTTTTATGTGTTTCTTTTTTTTAATTTTTCTCTCTAAAATCTGTAAATATGCGTTTTTATTTTTAAATTTAAACAAATTTTATACCATATTGCAAAAAGAATAAGAAAACAACAATTGATTTTGCTCTTAATCAACTTTTACTCATTATTTTTATATGTAATTGTATACAAAAAATTACACCATGTTGTAGCCTAATATTTCATCTAAGTTTAGACACCTCAGTCTTTAAAATCCGACAAGAAACAACAAGATTACAAATTTTATAAGCGAACCATCTCGAATCCATTTGTGAGCCAACGGTACCGTTCTCCACCGGTGACTGGTCGTGTCCGACGACCAAAACAAATAATTTCGTTGAATTTTGTTGAATTTCTGATAAAACCTCATTTCAAATTTGTGAAGCTTTTATAGCATGTACACTTATGTTTGATATATCAAATTAAAGGTAATATAGTGATGCTCAATAAAGTTGAATCATAGTTTTATGAGGCTTATGTAAATAGTAATTAAGCACCGCGTAAACAAAACTATTTTTACCGTTATGTCGGTTAATAGACTACAGAAAATTGTCAATGTTTGTTCAAAAATGCATTTACCCAATATCTAATGGCTGTGTAAATTTCAAGTTTAAAAATGTAAAAATAAAAAAAAGATAAAAATAAAATACAGTTGGAAACATTCAAAAAACTTGGACTGAACAATCTTGTTTTTACTATTATTCATTGGAAAAAATGTTTAAAAATCTAATTTTTTCACACGTTTATAGACAACACCTAAGCCTAAAAGTTGTTTTTAACAATTTTTTTTTCCCGTTCTTCCCTGATTTTTAAAATCAATTAAACCACTCACATAAACTTTCAAAAACTTAAAAAAACGTTACGGAGCATTTTAAATATAATCCGTATTAGACGCCTATTTTTTTTTATAATTTTTCAATGTGCATTATGACATCATTTTCAAAGGTCTAAGTAAATATTTCATTTTGGAAAATAATTTTTAACTTGAAAAGTTGAATTTTTAGAATTTTTTTCTTTATGAACACTCATCATTATTTCAATTTATCTATTCAATAAGATTTATTTCGTAATTCTTACCCTTATGCTTATCGAGGTGTACAAAAAGTTTTTTTTTTCTTTTGCCCCATTTTACCCTAACTTGCCGGTGGAATTTCGAAAAATCCCGCCGGATAAGAACCTTAAATTACACCACCCAACTTTTCGTGTACATATTTAGTTGTTTTCCTATCAATTATAATATACAAAATGAAGCAGTCAGAACATCAAAAACAATGCCTGACTTCTGTAATTTAATAAATTTATTGTGTTTCACACAAAATGAAAAATAAAAAAAAAAAAAACAAACCAAGTAGTTTTAGTTTTAATTGACTCTTTATTTCATTTTAAATAATATTAACAAATTGTTTTTATATTTACAAAATTCACCTAAGTCATTTTTGGTTTGGCCTATGGCCGTCTACCAGATTGACATATTGAAGTTTACAAAATAAAATATTTATATTTATATACAATTTGTTAATATTATTTAAAATGAAATAAAGAGTCAATTAAAACTAAAAACAAACCAAGTATGAAATGTAAATGTGTTGTAACTCTTTCTCTACTTATAGTGTCTGTGTTAAAAAAAAAACCAGTAATAATGGGCTGAAAAAATCTATGTGTTATTACTGGTTTAGTATTTTTATAATCGCTGGTAAAGAAGTATAACTTCAAAAATGCTCGAACTGTTGAACAAAAGAGAACAATGTTTTATAAATGTGTCTCTGCTAGCGAAATCAAGTAGATTTTGTAGGAGATTTCGTCGTAATCTATTTGCAATATAACAAGATTCTGAAAACTGAAAATATATGGGAAATCTACTAGATTTCGATAATCTCGATTATGGTTTGGTGTGAAAGCCATAATTATATTGAAGATAAAATAGTACGTACTATTTATTATTTTATTCGACTGTTTCTTTTTCAACTAGCTATAATCCATTCAAGTTGTGTTTTTACCAGTTAAGTTTTGAGGTAGTTTTGAGTTCTTTCATATTTTATGTGTTTTTAAATTCAAATCCGAGGTTTACCATCAAAATTTCGTGAAGTAACATTGTAAAAAATGCAAAGTACCTACCTACTTTAAAAAAAAAAAGTTGCTAAGCCATTTTTAAGATATTATATATCAACATCTAGGAACTACATTTTGAAAAAAAAAAATATTGAGTACTTTTCGAAAAAATGATTTTTCAAAAAAAAAATTTCAAATTTTATTTTTAAATCCAAAAAAATAATTTTCGAAATTTTGTTTACTAAATATTATTACGGAAACTTAAAAGCATTCATGTATCAGTCATGAAAGAGAAAATCAGAACTTAATAAAAACGGTTCAATGGCAGGTGCAGTTAATAACGGTGCTTAAAAAAAATGGTTTTCGTTTAAAGATAGACCTTATCCAAAAGAATGACCATGATTTTTTTAATCAAAACCTTAGAAACCATTTTTGAGAAAAACGAGTTTTTCTAAAACTGAAATATGACAGGTACTGTTATTTTTGGTAAAAAAAAATAATTCAAAAATGGTCTGGGTATAGTCTCGAAAAAACTCCACATACCAAGTTTGAAGTATATCGACCCGTCCGTTTAGGCTGTGGTCTCTGATGCATACAGACAGACAGACAGAAAAGTCTGACCCACTTTTTTCTCATTCTCTATCATCGTTATGTCATGTTTGATTGTTATCTCAACTTTTTGGTTTTTGTACGAATGCATAACTTGATATACAGGGTGATTTGCATAAGGTGTGACAAAAAGATAGGGTGTGTAGGTTGGACTTAGACAAGCAAAAAATCATATGGAGGGGGGGGTCCATTTTCTCCCGTTTAGGCGGGAGGGGCAATTTAAGAAAAAAATCACTTAAAACGGAAAAAATATTATTTAAAAATAACGGTTATACCTACAGAGTCATGCTATAGCATTTTGAAAAGCTAAAAACCTATACATTAATTTAAATTTTAAAATAAGTTGTTCAAATGAATAGTTTTTGAAATATTAATTTTCAAAGATAAACATTTTGAGAAAAAAACATTTTTTTATTTAAACCATTTTTTTTCAAAATTTTACATTATTAAGTAGTATTTTTCTGGCTTATTTTCAATGCTCTTATTTATTTTTGATCAAACACAAAAAACCGAATGTCAAAATAACCTGTAGTTTTTGAAAAAATCAAAAATTACAGAAACTACTTTTTTCAATTTTTTTTTCGTTATTGGATTCTTAAGTGAATTTACGAAATAAAGGATGAATTTTCTCTTTCCTTTTTTTATTGAGAACACCTGCAGAAGGGTTATAATTAGCTTGTGATTGTTTTTTTAATCATGCAACACCACGCGCTACCTAGCCAGTGGAAGAAAAATGCAATTGCGAAATAAGAAAGCCTTAATCTTGAAATCAATCCAAATTGAAATACTTGCATATTCAGATAAAAATACTAAGTTACTATTTATTATAATATTTTTATCTAAAGCTTATTATAAAAAATTTTCCATATAATCCCCATTTTGAAGAAGGCAAAGATTATAGCGCCTTCTTATTGCTGCACATAAATTTATACCTGATAAATTTTCTTGTAATTTGACTGCAGCCGTTTCAATCCGTTGTTTCAGTTCAGCCAAAGATTCTATTTCCTCTTCGTAAACATAGCCCTTCATGAATCCCCAAGCATAAAAATCTAACGGAGTTAAATCTGGTGATCTAGGTGGCCATTCTGTGGGACCTCTTCTTCCAATCCAACGGTCACTAAAATGGTCATCAAGCCAGTTCCTTACAATGCGGCTGTAGTGTGCTGGAGCTCCATCTTGCTGGTATATTAAATTGTCTGCTATGGCCAATGGAACGTTGTCAATCAAATCGGGCAGAAGGTCTCGTAGTAACTGCAGATAGGATTCTCCATTTATAACTGAACTCAGGAACCTGGGTCCAATAACTGTTTGTCCAACAATACCAAACCAAACATTACAGCTAAAGCGGTGTTGAGATTTGGTTTGTTTCTTGTTATGCGGATTGCTGCTACTCCAGTGATGTAAATTGTGGAAATTTGTTACTCCGTCTCTGCTAAATTGAGCTTCATCCGTCCAGAATATCCTTTGAAAGTAATTGTGGTCAGTTTTATATCTTAGCAATAATGTTCGGCAAAATTCAGCTCTTAATATCTTGTCGTTGGCAGTTAGCTCCTGAACTGGTGTAGTGTGGTACGGATGCAACTTGTCGGTATGAATCACTTCCCATACTCTAGTTTGGGGCAAATGAAGCATAGTCCCAAAACTCTTTCCTCTGTGTGCACGCCTGCGGAAGATGCACTCTCTCGCCACGTTCTCGAAGACGTTGATGAATTCTTGAAAATATCGTATGGCTGGGATGCCTCCTTTTGGGATACATTTCATCGTAAAGTCTTTGCGCTTCTCGACCTCGACCATGAGCCATACCGTAGCAGTAATGCATATCAGTTAATTCGACCCGAGAGTAATTTGACATCGTGATATGTTGACGACTTGACATTCAAATTAGAATTAATTTGTTCAACAAAACATTCTTGCATTTTATATGTCCTTAGGTTAGACATATTTTTATTTTAGTGTACAAAATCAAGCGACGTTTTGTTCTTGAACTTAACAGGCAGACCTCGCTCGCCAAACCGACCCCACCGCAATAAAAACAAGTTGGCAGGTCAATGTCAATTCAATGCTCTCACGCAGGTTTTTTCATTGAAAAAAGGGTGAAACATGGTTAATCCACAAACCCCAACAAAGACTGATAGTAAAAAAATAGAAAGTTAATCCTTTCTTTCATAAATTAACCAAGAATTAAATAATGTAAAAACCCCACCGTAAAAAAAAACAAGTTGGCAGGTCAATTTCAACCCAATGCTCTCACCCAGGTGTTCTCAATGAAAAAATGTGTGAAATGTGGTTAATTGAGTACTTTGTCACTTTATTGTATCTTTTGAAGACTAATAATAAAAAAATGGAAAAGATAAAGTTAATCTTTTCTTTCGTAAGTTCATATAATTATCCAATAACGTAAAAACTAAAAGAAAAGGTTTTTCTCAGAAAAAAGTAGTTTTGGTCATTTTTGGTTTTCTCAAAAACTACAGGTTATTTTGACATCCGGTTTTTTGTGTTTGATCAAAAATAAATAAGAGCATTGAAAATAAGCCAGAAAAATACTACTTAATAACGTAAAATTTTGAAAAAAAATGGTTTAAATAAAAAAATGTATGTTTTTTTCTCAAAATTTTGACTTTGAAAATTAATATTTCAATAAATATTCATTTGAACAACTTATTTTAAAATTTAAATTAATGTATAGGTATTTGGCTTTTCAAAATGCTATAGCACGACTCTGTAGGTATAACCGTTATTTTTAAATAATATTTTTTCCGTTATAAGTGATTTTTTTCTTAAATTGCCCCTCCCGCCTAAACGGGGGAAATGGACCCCCCCCCCTCCCATACAATTTTTTGCTTGTCTAAGTCCAACCTACACACCCTATCTTTTTGTCACACCTTATGCCAATCACCCTGTATAGTACCTTATCGCAGGTAAAAAGGAAATATAAAATTAGTATTTGATCTTAAGTTAAAAGGTTGAACATCTCGAAATAAATTTTAGTTTAAATAATAATATCAGCTGCCATTTAAAATGAAATATTGCAGCATTGTAAATACCGATTTCTCTGCTTTATGTTAATTTATTGCAAACACGAAAGCATAAAAATAACTACAGTATAAAAACTGCGTTTTAAGATGACCGTCATAGCATTTTTGAAGTCTGTTAATCTGAGTTGATTTTCCCATGTAAAAAATTGTTGACCAAAATTTAAGTGGTGCTTGATTACACTTGACAACAAGGTTCTTGATAAACATTTCTAAAGGTTTTTGATCCGAAGTCAGTATTTTGAAATTGGCTTAGTTTTTGGGATTTTCTCTTTACAAAATCACAAGAAAGCTTTTTTTTCGTTATTTTATAATAGGACTATCCTTAAAAAACGAAAGCTGATAGAAGGATTCTCACTGGGGATATTTGAGTTCAACACACCGAAACCTTAAGAAACGATTATCAAAGTATGCGTATCCAAAAATCTTGTGGGCCAGTGTTGTAATCCTAATCAGTAAAAAATAGGTGTAACAATACGAGTTTCCTGGAAATGAAGTGAATTTGGACCCAATTGAACTTTAATTTATGTAGGCACACGTGACACTGTAGAAAAATTAATCTTATATTGTAAATTTGTTATTGATTAGAATACTTTAAAACCATCATCTGTTCGTATCGTGAGCTTAAATGTCACAAGCGTGGCAATTTGGTCACAACCGTGGAAACTAAATTTCTTCATTTCCACTTTAAAGTCACAATTTCACACTTGTAGCTAATCTACTTCAAAGATAAGTTTTAAGAGTGCTGTTATGCTTACCTCATGGCGGCCTTACACGACACAATATTATTGCACAATACTCAGTACTGTGCAATAATATTGACCGTGTAAGCGCTGTATTGCACAATATTTTCGGTTTGCACAATATATTGAGTGATATTAAAAAAGTTTAATATTTTCTGAATTTTTACACAATATTTTTCGTTTCCACAACGACATACAGAATAAGCAAAGAGATCTAGAAATATTGCGCAGTAATATTGAGTGGTGTATGGACGACCCTTTTTCGCACAATATTTTTGTACAATATTATTGCGCAAAAATATTGTGTCGTGTAAGGCGGGCATTACACGACACAATATTATTGCGCAGTAATGCCCGCCTTACACGACACAATATTTTTGCGCAATAATATTGTCCAAAAATATTGTGCGAAAAAGGGTAGTCCATACACGACTCAATATTACTGCGCAACATTTCTACGTCTCTTTGCTTATTCTGTATCTGCCTCGTTGTGGAAACGAAAAATATTGAGTAGAAATTCAGAAAATATTAAACTTCTTTAATATCACTCAATATATTGTGCAAATCGAAAATATTGTGCAATACAGCCCTTACACGATCAATATTATTGCACAATACTGAGTATTGCGCAATAATATTGTGTCGTGTAAGGCCGGCATAATATTGTCCAAAAATATTATGCGAAAAAGGGTCGTCCATACATGACTCAATATTACTGCACAATTTTTGTATATCTCTTCGCTTATTCTGTATTTGCCTCGTTGGGGAAACAAAAAATATTGAGTAAAAATTGAGAAATATTAAACTTTTTTCAATATCAGTCAAGATATTGTGCAAACCGGAAATATTGTGCAATACTGCCCTTACACGGTCAATATTATTGCACAATACTGAGTACTGTGCAATAATATTGTGTCGTGTAATGCCCGCCTTACACGACACAATATTTTTGCGCAATAATATTGTACAAAAATATTGTGCGAAAAAGGATCGTCCATACACCACTCAATATTACTGCGCAATATTTCTAGATCTCTTTGCTTATTCTGTATGTCGTTGTGGAAACGAAAAATATTGAGTAAAAATTCAGAAAATATTAAATTTTTCTAATATCACTCAATATATTGTACAAACCGAAAATATTGTGCAATACAGCCCTTACATGGTCAATATTATTGCACAATACTGAGTATTGCGCAATAATATTGTGTCGTGTAAGGCCGGCATAAGGTCGGCATTACACAAATAAACACCAAGAAACTTGCGTAAATCGTAAAATAATATTTACCAGTTTAACAATAACACAATTATCTGAGAATCACCCATATAAGAGGCCTTAAAGTCTATAGCAACTTTAACCCAAAGAGCAAGTACGTGGATCGCACGTCGTGCATTTTATTATAAAAGTAT
The DNA here is from genome assembly GCA_948107695.1 of Meliscaeva auricollis. Taxonomy (NCBI): domain Eukaryota; kingdom Metazoa; phylum Arthropoda; class Insecta; order Diptera; family Syrphidae; genus Meliscaeva; species Meliscaeva auricollis. Next base: position 49,932,312 of record OX403617.1, on the reverse strand, counting down.
TTATTTTTAAAAACTTTTATGAGAAGCTTTAATGTGCACAGCAACTTTGACCCTAAAGCGGCCCATAAACACAGTACTTGTGCATGTACCGGTGTCATAACACCTGTGTGGCATTCCGCCATACACCCGACACCAATCGAGACACCGTTACCAAAAATCAAAGAAGTTTAATTTTACAAACACCGTGTCTGACAACAAAATCGGTGTGCACACAGAACACATTTTAGTAAACTAACACCAACGTGCACAAGTGTCGTGTGTATGGGCCGCTTAAAAGCAAGAACGTACAATCCAGTCGTGCATTTTTTTTTCCATTTTTGACCATGTTGCGTCAAATAAATTATGAAAGAAATCAAAACAACCCCAAAATTTTTTGATCGCTTATTTGCTTCAGAAAAATAAGCTTGCAGAAATTAAATTGTCTACTAAATTTGTTGAATAACTTTTTTCGCTAATCACTGTTGTTTAAAAGTTATAGCCCATTTATAACAAAAAAAAATATAATCGCCATTATTTTATATTATCAATCGTATCAAAATTTTATCACTATCACTTTTAGTTAAGTAAATAGTTTTTGACCTTTTCTAAAGTGTTCCCTTTGTACCCTACCGGAATTTAAATAAAATTTTCTCCGATACAATATTTTTGTACACCTCTAAGACCTGCTGTATAGGCTGGGCCATGAATGAAAATATGCAACAGTTGAACTTTATCACATGATAGCCCTATGCCTTGACGGGATATTGCTAGGCAACCCAAGTGCAAATTGTTTTTCGAGACACTACCTATACAAAAATATAGGTATCAACTGGTATAGCGAAGAGGGAAGGGAGTCCTATGGCGAAATATATAACTATTTATTGAATTAAAATAAAAATATAAATTAAAAAAAAAACATGCGGATTTCTACAGCGTATATTGGCTCCAGAGCGAGAAACGTTATTCCAACTTAAAAACTGGCGCCAGATTCTATAAAAAAACGAAACGAAAACGATCGATCGCTTTTCAAAAACGAAAGAAATTATGCGATAACTTCAGGGCAAATTCTTTCGTTTTTCTAGTTATGTGAAGGAAACTGTTCGCACATACGAAAACGTTTGCTCGTTTTCGCCATACAGAATTTCACCCCTGGGGTGAGATTGTTGCAATCACTCGTAAAATAACGTACACCAAGTTAAGTCGAAATCGTTAAAGCCGTTTTCGAGAAAAATCCAATAACAACTCAAAATCTTTATATGGAAGGCATTCGTTATAATCGAGATATTCAAAAAGAATAAAAAACCAACCTTGTAAATTACTAAAAAGTACCATTTCAAGCAAATCCTTCAATTCGTTATGGCTGTAGTTCTCTGTAGAGATGGACGCACAGACGAACAGACGAATAGACGAAAGTATAAACATGCGAACAGACAAACAGACGCACAGACCGGCGGACGGCATGACGAAAACCACTTTTTTTGACTTCTTCGTAATGTTGATTTTGATTATAATCTTACATTTTTTTTGGCACGAAACTAATACTTGTCCTATAGAGAAAGTAAAAATCTATCTTTACCTTTCTATACGATGTTGCACAGTTTTCGTTCGATAACTTTTAAATTTGTTTTTCGGTAAAAAATGAGGCACGAATTTTTTTGAAGAAGATTTAAACATTTCTGGTATACAATTTTAAGCTGATTTCGACTGATCCAAAGTGATCTTTTAATTAAGGACCACCCTAATGTAGTACCCAATTATACCACAGCCGATTTAAATTTTTTTTTTATAAGATTCTTAAGAATAAACCCTTTTATTGTTAATTCAACTTACCTGCTAATTCTGCTGACTCTCTCTTCTCATTTGTGCTTTTCTTTTCAACTTTTTTTATTTCGACTGGCTTTGATATTCGCTTCGCATCTTTTTCTTTGCTTTTGCTTGCATTGCAAACGACTCCGCTCATGGCCACCAATAAAAGTAAAAGTATCTGAAATGTAGAATAAAGCACTTACATCGTAACTAATATCTCTTGTACCATTGAATTTTGCATGTATTTAGGTATGTGTAGTAAGTATTTACCCGTATCCTAGCCATTTTATGATGCTGCTTCTACGCTCGACACGCTCTACTCCTTCCTAATTGAATTAACCGATTTCACGCCAGCAAGAATACTTCAGTTGAAACCTGTCACACACACACACTGAAATTAATATTTAAATTTAATAGAAGAAAATTATATAAGAATTATAAGAAAAAGTAGAGTAAAAATTAAAAAAAAAACAACAACAACAATAACGGAAGGTATGTATTTTGCTAAATTATATTCATTAGTTTGGGTATTTGACGATGCACAAGCAATTTACAACAGAATAAGTCATGCATCGCGTATAATTATGGTGCACATGCACAAATTGCTTATACCTTTTAAAAGTCCCGTAGGTAATCCACTAAACTTTAAGCCTACGGTATTTGGCTTGGATATGCGTTAGCGTTAGGCTAGATGATTGAATTAAAAGTGAAATTGTATCACATATAACTTTTAGTTTTATATCTTCAGAGTGTTTAGTTTTGTGTTAGGAAGGAGGTGGAAGACCGGTATGAGGATGTGAACTTGTGTGTACCTTGAGCAGAGTAGACAGCATTCGACTTGAAAATCTGGTCGATTCTTCAAATCTAATGTCGTTGTGGATAGTCGGCTCTGGAGGATTTATTACGAATCGAAAGGGATTGAAAATACTCCCATAGAGATTTGAGTGATGGATTATCTTGAAAAAGAGGATGATTGGAGCAAATCTTTTCCATCCCCAAAGAGTAGGTATTATTTTTATTTGCAATTGCTTTTCGATGATCGGGATGAAGTAGGTAACCTATCGAGTGCACATTGGATAAATGGATATAATCATGAAATAATATCTTAATCAAAAACGCTATGCAAAAGAGTTTGTTTTCTTGCAAATGTTAGTAAAACCATCTTGCAAGTATCTTTTCCATTTAAAAACAAATGGAACGGTAGTAGTTAATAAAATATAATAATTATCCGCCTACCTGCTGGTTGTAAGTAGAAAAAAAAATTTAATCCATAGTCATAGTAATAATTGTATAGTCGTAATAGATAAATAATAGAAAAAAAATAGTCGCTTTCTTTTTAATAAAACCTCTCAAGACCCAGAAGTGGGATTTTGGAATTCAATAATTATAGTGCAACTGCCAGTCCATTGAAAATAGACTTCATTCTTCAACGTTAAACAAGAACAAATTGACCTTTTTCCGCATAGTACGAAAAAGGTAGATTTTTTCGTGAATCGAAATACAGGAAGACCGACTTGTTCATGACTGAACCTAGGGTATTAGAAAAGCTTAAGTCCTGATTTTTTTAATGCAATAGAATTATACTCACAGAGTATATATGGGCGGCTAAAAGCTGAAATAAACCAAGTCACAAAAATTGAATTCGGAGATGTAATGAGTTTAGGGGCCAGTTATAGCGATCAGTAAAAGTTTTCTTTTGGATAATTTTATATCTTATTCAAATATTTGCTACATAAATCTAATAACAATCGATGGCAAATCAATTGAAATATTTTTTTTTGTCAAAAAATTATCTCAGGAAAGAATATTTTTTGCAAAAAAAAGCATGAATTTCCACCAGTAAAATATAATCCTTTTTTTACAAAAAATATTCTTGCCTGGGATTATTTTTTTGTCAAAAAAATATTTTATGTGTTAAATATTTGTTCAACACATAAAATTATCCAAAAGAAATTTCTTACTGATGGTTTTTACTGAGTATTGCGCAATAATATTGTGTCGTGTAAGGCCGGCATAACTTTCTACACAAGTTTCTATAACCATTTGGGATATTTTGTTTGCTAAAATAAGTAAAAAAAAAAAAAAAAACAAAAATTTCCCCTACAAAAGTGACCTATCCTAATATGTATACAAAGTAGAAAACATTAAAAAACAAAATAATAAAAATAAGCTTTTTTGCTACCTACATGGGCACTACTAAAATAATTTGTTTTTGGAAAATCGCGTGTCAACTTTGCATAAACAATATACTTTAACGGTCAAAAATTACAACATCGAAATATCCTAGATTATTTTTTTTTTTAAATGGTCCGTAACTTTTGACATGACTGAGCAGATGCAATGCTATTGCAGTCGAAAACTATTTTTAAATTGTAACCTTCTCAAAAAATAACATATCGGTGGAACTTGTGTAGCGGGAGACTCTTATTCAAATTCTACTAAACAAAGTATTGACTATTTTCTACCCTTGACTTCTTAGCATGATTGACTTCTTATAGTTACGTTAATTAAAATATCATAACCTCAAAAATACACCCCACACATAAGCAAATTCAAGTGCAAATAAAAGACAATTATATTTCCTAACTTTCGCTAAACAATCTATTCACTATAGTAATAGTAGTAGCAGAGATATGAATCGATTCGTTTTCCCAAATGGCGGATTTCGCGAAGGGGTAGGCTTCCCAAATATCAGGACTTAAGCTTTTATAATATCCTACTTTCAGATATGGAAAAATCAGCTTTCCTGTAGTTCGTTTACAAAAAGGGTGACTTTTATTTATCTTTACTGTACTCGTATTAAGTTTCGTCGAAAAACAAATGGCAGTTCAATACAATGTTAATTGCACATCGAAATCTATTAGACTTCTCACACATTTTCAGTTTTAAAAATATTGTTTGTAATCTAGATTACGACAAAATCTCCCTGATTTTGTTAGCAGGGACCACTGATCTTTATAAAACACTGGATAGTGGATTCATATTAAAAAAAATGACTTCAATTGAAGGACTGTTATAAACTATTATAATCAGTCTATCTCATCTTTTTTTCTGAGAAGAGAGAGAGATAGAACTCTGCTGAGGTACCTTGCCAGTATAACACTTTTTAGCTGTAGAACAGTTTTATTTGTTAAAGTGACAAGCAAAAACCAATTTGTCTCTCTCTTTCTCTTGTATAGAGCGAGATTGAACTCGGCTTTGGTACCATAAAATGTCATCTTCAATTTGACGCAGTAAAACTGTCATACTTAGAAGGGAATTGACTATCCAGTGTTTTATAGAGATCAGTGTCAGGGACACATTTAAAACACATTGTCCTCTTTTGTATAACAGTTATAACATGTTTTAATGCGTTGTGAACACATGTCTATAAAACACTGGATAGTGGATTCATATAAAAAAAATTGACTCTAATTTAAGGACTGTTATAAACTATTATAATAAATGTATCCCATCTTTCTTTTTGAGAAGAGAGAGAAATAAAACTCTGCTGAGGTAATCCTGTCAGTATAACATTTTTTAGCTGTAGAACAGTTTGTCTCTCCCTTTCACCTGTATAGATAGGACTCTGCTTTCGTACCATCGAAATGGCTTTGGTACCATCCAAATGTCATCTTCAATTTGAGTCAATAAAACTGTTATACTTAGAAGGGAATCCACTATCCAGTGTTTTATAGAGATCAGTGGTTGTGAACGATTCAACGAGATTTCGTAATCTTGTTTACCAAATTAGACCAAATTTAGAGATACCAGTAATCAGTTTAAAAGTCAACCTAGCAAACAAATCAACTAGTTTTTTTTTTTTTTATTTAATAGTCTATTTAATGAACCTTTAAGTGATAGTCTAAGAGCCCGCAGTAGATTTTGGGTCTTTTGATTGTATGTATGAAATGTCAAGAACTGCAACATTACAGTTTTTAAATAATTTTGATAAATTGCTGCTTTTGTTTTACCAAATGGTAAGAAGATCTAGCTATTACGCTACAAGGCCAGAACTGAAGCCTGCCGAGATGAGAGGGGGATATGTTAGTAGATACATAGTCAGTGCTGTGGATCTGGAAGGAACATTTTTCTAGAGAGCTGAACAGCGAATATAGTTAACAATCCACTGTTATTCCATTTGGACGATGATGATAGCCAATATTTCACTATTTCCACAATTAAATGATCTTTCAAGGACTATTAGTTTAAAAGATACCTATTCATATCATATCCAAATTAGAATCGTTGAGACTAGATTATGAGTAAGGGCACTGCACCCAACAATTTCGACTAAGCCATCTGGTAAAATGGAAAAGTTTACCACATTGATAAGTGAATTATTTAGAGAAATTTATGGTTCTTTCCTTGTTGTCGTCAACTAGCTATATATTAGTGGCTAGTTATATTTGAACTGGTAAAAGTTAAAAATCAAAAGTTTACCACATTTACCATTTCTAGATGGTAAACTTTTAACAAACAACTTTCTGCGGAGAAGTTTACCAGATGTTGGTAGAGATTTCCCATAGAAAATTTGACAGTTCAATTACCAGATTTACCATTTTACCAAGTTTACCGGGTTTTCCTGACTGCGAATATCCCTAGTATGTTTGTATATTGTGCATCTATTTCAAATTCACCTTTTCAACATAATTAATATCACAGCAAGAAAAATAATATTCGGTTTTTCTTAACTTCACAATCGGACAAGCTATGAAGTCACATTCACATTGTTTATAGGTACAATGTTTTCTTTAAAGAGGAATTAGTTTATTCATAGTATTTTTCAACTAGTCTTTATTGTGAATATTTCTCGATTACTCATTAATGCTCAAACAGATACCGCACTACGTCCGGTTTATTGTGGATCGTTTGGCATTGCTATTGAATGTTGATAGTTGCTACATATTTTTCTGGTGTTATTGACCAGACGGATTAAACATCATTTCTTTCATTATAAACTTGATTTTTATGGTGAGTGAACTTGTTTCTCTTCCTTTTTGTTTAAATATAGATGTACCTACATGTAGGCTGATGCAACTTTCAGTTTTGCAGAAATTATTGCATGCGAGGTTTGAGTGTTATATCTCTGTGGCGGTTTACATAATTGTTGTAAATGTGTGATACGCGTCTTTTCTTGAAAAGAAAACTTTATTGTTTGTAATGAGACTATTGTGATTTTAAGAATGCAAAAGGTGTTAACGTACACCTATTTAATTGTTTTCTTTTCCTAGAGTTTGTAGTTTTTATGGCGTTACAGTCATAAATAAAAATTATAATTACTACCAATGATCCATTGATAGTCTCGTATGAAAATAAAACGATGTGGATCAAAATGTAGGTACCAGTATTTATGTAAATCTATTCCTTTTTTCTTAGCTATCAGAAGTGCCACCTCGAAAACCCTGTTTTGATGAGAAGTGCGCCAGGCATATGCAGCTATCAAGGACGAACCAAATAAATAGATGCTGCAGGCTTAAACAAGAACTGGTAATAGAGCAGCCCACGAAGTCTATGTGCAAACAAGAAGAGGGAAACAAAGTTCTATCAAGGAGTGAAACTATAAGCACAAGGACCATCAGCCCATAATAGTGATCTGCAATAAGAGACACGCAATTGGTTTTGAGAATCAGGAAAGAACACTTTTCGAAACTTTTTAACGGTAAGACAGCCAACCATCTGCCGTTACTTAGAAAAACACATTCAACGTGAACGATGATGCCCAAAATACCCCTCCACCCAACCTAGAAGAAGTTAGAACAGCGTTATCCAAAACTTATATATAAGTCGATTTTAACTTCGATTTATCTTAGATTGGGGTTTATCAAATGTTATTTGAATACTTTTTTCTTAGAAACGGCTTAGACAACGTCTATAAATTAATATGTCCCGAAGTTTCTAGTCCAGATAACCTGCCGGCAGAACTTTTTGAGGCTGCGCAAGAATTAAGAAGAATGAAGTATACGCCAGTTAAAGAGGTATTAGCAAAGATGATATAACTAGTAAAGATGTCGCACGTAGAACAAATTTGTGTGCCCGAAAATTTTAACTTCCAGATTTTGAGCACAGGTCCACTTTTAGCAACATGTTTAGCAACTTCTATGATAAATGAGTAGAAAAGGGAGGGTTGATTTTTATAGACGAATATATTAAATGGGAGAGAGCGCGATAGTATTTGAATGTTGATACCAAAAAGAAAAAGAAGAAAAAAAAACTACATATCTTTGCAAATGAATATGAGTTTTTTTTTTTCAATTACCTACCTTATAGAAACTAACAACTACAAATAGCTTAAAATAATGATTTAATAAGAATCCATTTTAAATGCGACACTTTCTTAAAAACAAAATTGTGAAATATTATTTCAACTCTCAAATTATAAAAGGTACACGCTAAATTATAATAGGTAAAGAGAATGATATAAATCCTTGGCAACATTCAAAAATGTGAGTGAAGAGATGACTAGGGATATGGAAAAAAGAAGGAAAACATGTTTTGTGAGTGAATGGTTATTTTAAAGCAGGTTGATAAATTTATTTTGAGTTTTGTTACTTTTTTTTAAACTATCGAGGGTGGGTTGATATTTAGCTATACATAAATGTATAGGTCCAGTTTTTTTTTTATTATCTGTAAGTCAGGCATATATGAGAGGATCTTTTCGGATTTGGGTGCTATATTTTTTTTTGTTTCTTTCTTTTTCTCTATTTGAGAGATCATGAAAGGTGGGTAGACATTTAGGTGCCCATATTTTGCTTATTTTTTTTTATCGATTGAAAAGGAGATGCATATAAAGGTGGTTAGGTAGGTATTTTTTTTTGGTTCTGTAGATCAGGCAGGGAAAAGACAAATAAGAGGATCTGTTTACGTTTCAGTGCGATATTTTTCCTCTTTTTTGTGAAATCATATTTTTGTAGACATTTAGGACAGTATTTTGTTCGTTTCTTAATCGTCCTTGGAAGGATTTGTTTGTGTATTGTTTGTTTCAATCAAACATTCATAGGAACCATGCACAATTTTCTGGTGTCGACTAAGTAGGTATGTAGGAACCTAGGTACTAAGGGGTTTCAGAAATTAAATGGGAAAAAAACTATTTAGGTATGCATAGGTACAAAATCATTTTTATTGAAAAATTAACTTATTAGTTTTTTTATTTTATTTTAATAATAGGAAGTTATACATATTGTTTTAAGAAAGCTCTTAATCTTTATTGGGAAGACCAACATTCTGTTCAATTTGTTAAAATCCTGCAACTAAAACTCAAGTAACAGATTTTAATATCCACTGAAATAATTTTTTTTTAAATTTTTCTCTCTAAAATCTGTAAATGTTCACTTTTATGTTTAAAACTATTTATTGCCTATCAAGAATACTTGAACCAACAATATTGTAGTAGGTACTTCATTTTATAAAATTCAAACAAATTTCATACCATATTGCAAAAAAATAAGAAAACAAAAATGTATTTTGTTCTTAATCACCTTTAGTCATTATTTTTATATATATAATTGTATACAAAAAATTACACCATGTCGTAGCCTGATATTTTAGCTAAATTCAGACACAACAAGATTACAAATTTTATAAGCGAACCATCTCGAATCCATTTGTGAGCCAACGGTATCGTTCTCCACTGGTGGCTGGTCGAGTCCGACAACCAAAGCAGACAATTTTGTTGAATTTCGGTAAAACTCTTTATGTTTTATGGATACAGTTGATATTTTCTTGAAAAACTAACTATGCACATTGAAAGATACGTTTTTTAAAGTTTATGTGGGTGGTTTAATTGATTTTAAAAATCAGAGAATAACGGGAAAATATTTTGTCAAAATGGCTTTTAGGCTTATGTGTTGTCTATAAACGTGTGAAAAAAATATATCTTAACATTTTTTTCAATGAATAACAGGAAAAACAAGATTTTTCAGTACAAGTTTTTTGACCGTTTCCAACGGTATTTTATTTTTTTTTTTTTTTATTTTTACATTTTTAAACTTGAAATTTACGCAGCCATTAGATATGGTAAATGCATTTTTGTACAAACTTTGACAATTTCTGTAGTCTGTGAGCCGACATAACTGTAAATAGAGTTTTGTTTACGCGATGCTTAATTACTGTTTACATAAGCCTTATAAAACTATGATTAAACTTTATTGAGCATCACAATAAAATTACATTTAATTTGATATATCTCACATAACTGTACATGCTATAAAAGCTTCACAAACTTCAAAAGAGTTTTACCGAAATTCAACAAAATTCAACAAAATTGTCTGCTTTGGTCGTCGGACTCGACCACCGGTGGAGAACGTTACCGTTGGCTCACAAATGGATTCCAGATAGTTCGCTTATAAATTTTGTTGTTTCTTGTCGGATTTTAAAGATTGAGGTGTTTAAATTTAGCTGAAATATCAGGCTACAACATGGCTACACATATAAAAATATTGAGTAAAAGGTCATTAAGAACAAAATAATTTTTTGTTTTCTTATTCTTTTTGCAATATGGTATGAAATTTGTTTGAGTTTCATAAAACGATGTACTACAATATTGTTGGTTCAAGTATTCTTGATAGGCAATAAATAGTTTTAAAAATAAAAGTGCACATTATCAGATTTTAGAGAGAAATTTTTTTTTTTTTAAATTATTTCAGTGGATATTAAAATCTGTTTTAGTTGCAGGATTTTGACAAATTGAACAGAATGTTGGTCTTCTCAATAAAAAATTGAACAGAATGTTGGTCTTCCCAATAAAGATTAAGAGTTTTCTTTAAACAATATGTATAACTTCCTATTATTAAAATAAAATAAAAACTAATAAGTTAATTTTTCTATAAAAATGATTTTGTACCTATGCATACCTAAATAGTTTTTCTCCCATTTAATTTCTGAAACCCCTTAGTACCTAGGTTCCTACACACCTACTTAGTCGACACCAGAAAATTGTGCATGGTTCCTATGAATGTTTGATTGAAACAAACAATACACAAACAAATCCTTCCAAGGACGATTAAGAAACGAACAAAATACTGTCCTAAATGTCTACAAAAATATGATTTCACAAAAAAGAGGAAAAATATCGCGCTGAAACGTAAACAGATCCTCTTATTTGTCTTTTCCCTGCCTGATCTACAGAACCAAAAAAAAAAATACCTACCTAACCACCTTTATATGCATCTCCTTTTCAATCGATAAAAAAAATAAGCAAAATATGGGCACCTAAATGTCTACCCACCTTTCATGATCTCTCAAATAGAGAAAAAGAAAGAAACAAAAAAAAAATATAGCACCCAAATCCGAAAAGATCCTCTCATATATGCCTGACTTACAGATAATCATGCCTATTAGTGAATTCGAAGGATTTTACTCCCGGGGACTTGACACGATTCGCATTAAATTCGCATTCGCGATATTTGTTATTAGTGAATTCGACGAATGAACTATTTGATCGACTTCTGAACTACCTTATTTTTTGGTGAAATCTATTATCGCTGCTGTCATGTTTTGTTGACATGAAACGTCAAAACTCATTTTGTTTCTGGGAAAAAAATTATAATTAATTACTTTAAATAAGTACATCAAATTAAGTGTTTATTTTAAAAGATACCTACATTAAGAGTGATTTAATTTTAAAATGGATTCAATTGCTAATTATCTGGACAAGCGGTAACACAAGACAAAGTAGAATGGAGATACGCTTCAAAACCAAAACTATTTTTGATGTTTCTGATGCTCTGTAACTACAACTTTTCATATTTCATATCTTCCAGCCAAATCAAAAATTCTACAAATATGATATAAAATTGTCCTTAGTCGCATTTTCAGTCCTCTAAAACCCTAAATTCATAGATTTTTCATTTGAAATGAAATAGAAAAAAACAACCTTTTTAGTAGCACAGGCATTTTTCATTTGTTTTGTTTTTATTAAAAACAATTCTGCCGATCCGTAGCAAAACTGGCGCGAATGTGAAGTGAAACAAATTCTATGGAGTGCGAATGATCTGCGAATTCAGTAATACCAAATAAGTTGAACCGAATGTCGGTCGTGCAGAGTTCGTTACCGACATTCGTTCAACTTTCTTTCGTCGAATTCACAAATAGCAAAATGTTCGTAAATGATTGAAACTGTCACTTTTTACCATTCGTCGAATTCTATAATAGGGGTGAAATAAAAAAAAAACTGGACCTATACATTTATGTATAGCTAAATATCAACCCACCCTCGATAGTTTAAAAAAAAGTAACAAAACTCAAAATAAATTTATCAACCTGCTTTAAAATAACCATTCACTCACAAAACATGTTTTCCTTCTTTTTTAAATATCCCTAGTCATCTCTTCACCCTGCTTGTGTGACGCAAAAAATATCCATGCTCACACAACAAAACAATCTTTTTTTTATTACTATTCTCAAATTCAACTTACATCTCGCTCCTCCACACGTAATAGTATTGCAAATACCCTTTCTTTCCCACTCATGGTACAAACATTTTTGAATGTTGCCAAGGATTTATATCATTCTCTTTACCTATTATAATTTAGCGTGTACCTTTTATAATTTGAGAGTTGAAATAATATTTCACAATTTTGTTTTTGAAAGTGTCGCATTTAAAATGAATTCTTATTAAATTATTATTTTAAGCTATTTGTAGTTGTTAGTTACAATAAGGTAGGTAATCGAAAAAAAAGCAACTCATATTCATTTGCAAAAAGATGTAGATTTTTTTTTCTTCTTTTTCTTGTTGGTATCAACATTCAAATACTATCTCGCTCTCTCCCATTTAATATATTCGTCTGTAAAAATCAACCCTCCCTTTTTTACTCCTTTATCATAGAAGTTGCTAAACATGTTGCTAAAAGTGGACCTGTGCTCAAAATCTGGAAGTTAAAATTTTCGGGCACACAAATTTGTTCTACGTGCGACATCTTTACTAGTTATATCATCTTTGGTATTAGTCTTCTCAACATCTGTCGTCGCCTTAAAATGAACGCAGCACGGAGATGTCTGGCCTGAACGAAGAAAAAGAACGAGTTAACAATACATTTCATGATCCTCTTGTTGATTCGCTTCTTTCCCTCCATTTTTTGATTTTGCAGTCAGACACCAAACTTCGGAATATTATTTATTTCAGTAAATACAAAGTTTCAACTAGTTTGGTGTTTATTTATTTATTGACAAAATAATTACAAAAAGTTTTAAAATTCTTAAAATTTCCATTTCATTGGTCGGTGTCGCAGCCATTTGCCATAGATACAAAAAAAAAAAAAGGTACGTTGTGTGGTATATTTTTAGGGAAGACGCGTGCCTGTTGCTGTGCGCCTGAAATCTAGCATTGCCTGCAACATACTGTTACGAATGAAGGAGCGAATACACCCAGACGAAATGACACATGTAGGTCTTTGGTTATGATGAATGATTAAAACTCTGAACGCTTTCATCCGAACTTCGAACGGAATGAAATGTAACGGAACGAAATCTGTCTATATCTGTCTCTATCTGTTTGTGTGTATTTGTCTCTTTTGCTTAACGAAACTGGAGATCTCTGGATCCTTCGAGAAGAAATGAGAGGAGTATAACTACGAGGTCGGAAAAGAAGATTGACATAGTTTAATTTTGACAGTGATAAAGATAAGTGATTGTGAAAGTGTAATTTGGTAATTTGGAAGTGTTAATTCTCCTAAATTGTAAAGAGTAAAAGTGAAACAGTTTGTTATAGATAAAAGTGTTTGTTAATTTGGAACGTAAATAAAAAGTGTATAGCAAAAAGTGAAATAAGTTTTATTTAGAACTCAGAAAATATTACATTGGTGTCAGAAGGAAATAAAACTTATTTAATCTGTAACTACAGATAAAACTGTGAAAAAAAGTGTGTTATAATTAATTGAAAAATGGGTAAGAACTTAAATGATTAAAATTGTGTTGAGCTTAAGGCGGAGTTAAAGAAGCGAGGTCTTCCTACTGCTGGAACAAAAAATTATCTCATTATTCATCTCCAGGAACATCTAGAACAGCACAACGAGAATCTGGACACATTCTAGTTCGAGATTGAAATGGCGGATGAACAAGTAAGTACCAATGATAATGGTATGGCCAACATGATGGCCCTTCTCCTAGCCCAGCTTGGAGATCAAAAGAAACTTCTCGAAGACCAACAAAATAATGTTCTCGGACGACTAGAAGAACAACGAAAGGAACAAAAGGACGAACAAAAGAACGTTCTCGAAAAACTGGAAGAGAAATTTGAAGAGCAACGCAATGAGCAAAAGAACCTTCTGGAAGAACAGAAAACTCTTTTAGAAGGAAAGCTTATTGAGTTCAAGAAGAAGTTCAATGGTCTTGACGAGCGCGTGGAAAGTGTTGAAAAACAATTCTCAAAGATAGACACAAAGCTGGAGAATGTTCAAGAACAGTTTGAAAATAAGTTCCAAATTATGGCTAAAGAGTTAGACAAAGTTCGAAAAATCAAAGTTCGAGAAAGTTCTGTCGAATGCCAAAAGAAAAAGGAAATGCATCCACCAACGTTTGATGGACAAAATTCTTGGTCAATCTACAAGAGGCTATTTGAGGCAGCTGCAATAACAAATGGCTGGGAAGACGAAGATAAGTTCATAGCACTGACGCTTGCTTTGCGTGGTCCTGCTGTTGAGTTATTACAAACTATACCAGCAGATAAAAATGGTGATTTTAATGCTCTTGTTCAGGCAATCGACAAGCGTTATTTGAGATAGTCATATGCAAGAAGTCTTCCGAGTTCAACGTAATACTCGCGTCCAGAAAAGAGGAGAATCTTTGCAGCAACTCAAAGCAGACATCCAAATAATCAATCAGTTCGCAACTGAAGCATTCGTTCGTGCTGTATCGGACGTCAACCCCCAGAGATCAATCCGAACGGCTGGAAAACGAACTTTTCCAGAAGCATTAGCATTCGCTTTGACAATGGAAGCAGCAGAACAAGCTACTCATGGAGTTCATCGGGTAAGAGAGGTTGAAGTTGAAGAATGCTTATGTCAGAGAGTTGATTTCCGAAGAAACTAGCGAGGTGGAACTGCACGATACTGCAACTGCAACAAGGCCGGACATCTCCAGCGCAAATGCAGATTACCAGCTCTTCTCAGCTCCATGTCAACATTGTGGAAGCAGGAAGCCTTCCCCAGAACAGAGTAACAATAACAGCAACGTTACTTCTCGATCTGTTTCCCAGTCGGAAAACGAGTAAGGACCATCTTCGAGGGGAAGAAGCTGGTTTCTGGTATCGATGGCCCCAGAACCACCATCCAGGTCTCCCAAACCAAACGAGAAAACAAAAGTTTGACAGTGGAGGCATTAATTAACGGCAAAAAACATGTGGCTACAATCGACACTGGTGCCACAGCCTCCATTGTGCGTAGGGACCTGGTGAAAATGAAGTGGCTATACAACACCAATAGCTACCGTCTTAAGACTGCAACTGAAGAAGCAGCGAGGGTGTACGGAGAAGTCCGTCTTAAGATCCGATTGGCAGAACTGGAGTTTTCTTATGTGACGAGTGCATCGTTGGAATCGACTTCATGAAAAGCCATGGCGTGATACTGGATATCGGTAACCAAGTTCTGAAATACCGAAATGTGGAGATTCCAATGGTTTATGTCAATGAAAACGCATCCGCTGTCAGGACTGTCATCAAAGAAGACGTGACCTTGCCTCCTTCTTCAGAGGTATTTATTTGGACAAAATTGAAGGGCGCCTTTGGAAGCCATCAATACCTCATGGTGGAACCAGACTCTGAACAATCTTCCCAAAACATCATCGTTGGGAAGACACTTGTGGTACCAGTTAACGACATGGTCCCTGTACGAATTCTTAACATCAAACCGTACGAAGTCAAATTGAAGAAGGGTGAAATTGTCGGGCAATGCGAATCTGTGTCGGCAATAACGAAAATCACTGATGCTAGCTCACAGGAGGTTAAGTCTGAGAAACTGATCCCCGTAAGGGCCAATATCCTCGAGTCATCTAACTTAAGTGAACATGAACTTATGATTGCTGGTAGTCTTCTTCAGGAGATTGCTGGTAGTCTTCTTCAGGAGTATGCAGACATATTCTCTTCACCAAACGGGCAATATGGTCGAACACAACTCGTCTAACACCGAATCGATACAGGAGACGCAAGACCAATTCGTCAAGAGGTTGAGGAAATGATAACGAATATGAAGCAAGATGGTTTGATAGAAAATTCCAAAAGTCCTTGGGCATCACCAGTGGTTCTTGTGAAGAAGAAAGACGGAAGCACTCGATTTTGTGTAGACTACCGCAGGCTCAACGATGTGACCAAGAAAGACAGCTACCCTTTTCGCAGAATCAGCTATACTTTAGATGCCATGGAAGGAAGTTAATGGTTCTCCACGTTGGACTTGAAAAGTGGCTACTGACAAGTTGAAATCCATCCCAAAGATCGGGAGAAGACAGCGTTCTCAAAGGGAAATGGTCTTTGGCAATTTAAAGTGATGTATTTCGGACTCTGCAACGCTCCGTCAACATTTGAGCGTTTGATGGAGTGCGTGTTACAAGGGCTTACATGGAAATCTTGACTTGTATACTTGGATGACGTAATCGTTTACGGAAAGACATTTGACCAGCACTGTGAAAATCTAAAAGCTGTCTTTCAGAGACTTAGCGAGGCTAATCTCAAGTTGAATCCCTACAAATGTGCGCTTTTCAAGAGCGAAGTGAAATACCTGATACATATCATCTCATCCCAAGGAGTAATGACTGATCCGGAGAAAGTTGACACAGTGAAGAATTGGCCATTACCTTAGGACAAACATTAACTTCCCAGCTTCCTTGGTTTAGCCACATATTACCGCCGCTTTGTGAAGGATTTTGCGGGTATTGCCAAAAGTCTGCATCAACTAACGGAAAAGGGAAGGCAGTTCAAGTGGTCAAGTGAGTGTGAGAAAGGCTTCCAGGAACTCAAGCAGCAACTTTGCAAGTCCATAATGGCGAAGAGAAGGTTGTAGCTGTTATATATCGTACGACGTGAAATCCACATCGTATGATTTCATAAATACATTATTTGCATATAACATATTCATACACAAAAATAATGTTATCCGAATATCGAATGTTTTTATTCTTGTATGTATACTATACTATTATATATAATTATATTTTACTTGGTACACAAAATGTTACTTGTAATGGATACCTCACTCACTCGCATTTTGTACGCCAAACTATAAGTGTCTACTCCTACTCGGAAATAAATAAATTACAAAACACTTAGTTTAAATTAAATATTAAGAAATAAAGAATTTAATTGAAGTTAAGAATAGTCTTTTGATTTTATCATTCATAACAAATTGGCGACGAGGAAAAAGTTTTAAGTAAATTGTGAAAAAAAAACACGAAGCAAGAGTCAAGTCAGTTTAAGTAAAAAAAAAAAAAAATCGAAATGTCAAATCGGTTGGTTGGTCACATCGAGCCTTTCGTCCCTGGAGCGAACTTCCAAGCTTACGAAGACAGAATCCAAGAATTTTTTTTGGTTAATGATATTCAAGAAGAAGGTAAAACTCCACTTTTCATCACCATTATCGGAGCTGAAATTTATGAGGTCTTGATGTCCCTTACGATGCCTGATCTTCCCAGCACAAGGGATTTTTCAACCCTGATGTCTTTGCTGCGGAATCATTTTTCACCGAAGAAAAATAAAAGAGCTGAAAGATATGCATTTTACAAAGCTAAGCAAGAAGAAGGTGAGCCAATAAATGATTATATTGTGAGATTGAAGTCTTTGGCCCAGTCATGTGACTTTGGTGGGTTTCTGAAAACCAATAGCACAGACAAAATGGTGGCAGAGCACATGCTCAAAATTTTGGATGAAAATCTCACTGATCGTTTCATAATTGGGCTACGCAATGAAAAAATTCAACAAATGCTTTTAAATGATGATTCCCTTACATTCGATAAATATTGTGAAAAAGCATTAAATATGGAATTATCCCAAAAAACGTCAAAATCACTACAAGCAGTTCCTCAGCAAGCAATCTATCGTCATCAAAGAAATCAACAAAATTTTAATCGCCAGAACCAGCCAAATACAGCAAAAAAAAACAATCAAAGCTATACACCACATCAATCAAAACAGCTGCAGTCCAATAATTCTAATCAGTCAAATCACTTCAGTCGTAGCCAGTCCAGTCGTCGTTCCATGCCCAGTAGTCCGTCTTGTTATCGCTGCGGAAGAAATCATAACCCCAACACGTGTCCCGCAAAAGATTGGGAGTGTTTTTTCTGTCACACCAAAGGGCATACATCTCTTCTCTGTAAAAAGAGCAAGAAAAATGAAGTAAATGCTGTCAACACATTTGTTCCTGATAATGAAAATTATTCATCGAAGTGCATAAATACCATTGATTCGTCAACAACATTATCAACTTGCACACAGGGACCAATGCAATGTGAAATATTAATAAATCGTCAACCAGTTACCATGGAAATCGACACCGGAGCTACAGCATCAATTATAAGCGAAGCTGAGTTTATGTTAAAATTTCCAAATGAAAAATTATTTAATTCGGATAACAATCTTTGTTCTGTTACAGGTAGCATTATAAAAGAGCTGGAAAGTATGAATGCAGTGAGTCTTGGAGATAAAAGTTTCGGTTTAAATTTAATTGTGGTTGAAGGTCAGTGGCCGAAGAAGCCCTTACTTGGACGGACGTGGTTGAATAGCCTATTTCCAAATTGAAGACAACATTTTTGTGTCAAAAGCTTAAACGCTGTAAGTAATACTAATTCCAACATAGTCAGTCAAATTAAGCAACATTTTCCGGGTGTTCTAGAGAAAAATTTAGCAAGTCCAATCGTCGGGTTCACTGCGAGTATTAATTTAAAGGAAAATACAAGTCCAATATTTCATGCCGCGTATAATGTTCCTTATAAATTACGCGAGAAAGTCGAAGCCGAGTTACTAAAAATGTGTAAAGATAAAGTTATAGAGCCGGTAGAATATAGTCGCTGGGCGAGTCCAGTTGTTGTTGTCCCTAAGCCAAATGGAGACATTCGTCTCTGCGTCGATTTTAAAGTCACAATTAATAAATTTATAGAAACTGCATTTTATCCTTTGCCTAATCCACAAGATATTTATGCGAATTTAGAAAATTGTTCGGTGTTTTGCGTAATTGACCTGACAGGAGCATACCAACAACTTTCAATCGATCCAGCTAGTCAAGATTTGTTGGTCATTAACACTATAAAAGGGTTGTTTCGATGTCTTCGATTGCCTTTAAGTGTTGCGAGTGGACCAGCAATAAAAGGGTTGTTTCGATGTCTTCGATTGCCTTTAGGTGTTGCGAGTGGACCACCAATATTTCAATCCGTAATGGATCGAGTACTTCTCGGATTTAAAAACGTTTTTTGTTACATCGATGATATCCTCATTGGAGGTATTTCAGAGGATGAATGTAAAAAAACCTTGTTTGAGGTTTTAGAAGTTTTGAACAAACATAATATTCGAATTAACATCGATAAATGTCTATTTTTCGAAAAGTCAGTCACTTACCTGGGGCATAATATTTCTGTCGAAGGTATTAGTCCAAAAGATGACAAGATCAAAGCTATTTCTGAGGCACCGATTCCTCAAAACGTTTCTCAATTACAGTCATTTTTAGGTCTCATAAATTATTATGGTAAATTTATTCCCCATTTGTCTACAAAATTAAAACCTTTGTATAATTTACTTCGTAAAGATGTTGAATTTATTTGGAATGGGGAGGCACAAAAAGCCTTTGAAAATTGCAAAACGTTACTTTTAACAAACAACATTCTTGAACTTTTCGACCCGTCAAAAGAAATAATTGTAGCAACTGATGCCAGTCCGTATGGTGTGGGTGCTGTGCTCTCGCACATGGTCAATGGAATTGAAAAGCCAGTCATTTTTGCGTCAAGTACTCTGTCGGAGTCTGAGAAGCATTACTCTCAGCTTCATAGAGAGGCTCTTGCGATCATATTCGCAGTCAAAAAATTCCATAATTATTTATATGGTCAAAAATTTATGATTCATACGGATCACCAAGCGCTACGCAAAATTTTTAACCCTAGAAAAGGAACGCCTGCTGTAGCTGCTTCCCGCCTTCAGCGTTGGGCAGTTATACTCTCCATGTATGATTGTACAATTTCTTACAAACGCGGTTCGCTCATGTCAAACGCTGATGCTCTCTCTCGTTTGCCAATCGAAGGTAGTTGTAACGAGCTTATTTGCCTTTGATGGTTCCAACTGGCACTTCTTTTACTCTTGGGACTAGCTCTTCGTGGGTTCTTGAACCATTTGCTCGCTACAAAAAAATTTTGCCAGTTATAGCATCTAAGATTTTAGAGATGCGCGAGAATATTGCCTCAACCCTCCCTGCCATGGTTGCTTCTCTCGCCAGAGCAACCCCTTTACATGGCTTCTTCCTTAGGTCACTCTTTTCATCCTTCTTACCTCATCCTTCCCATCCTTTTAAAAAAAAATTATTCACTGCACATAATGCTTAAAATCATTATAAATTTCAAATATATTTCATGTTGATTAATGTTAAAAATTTTGTTTATTTATTAAAAATATTGTTTTATTATTTGTGTTTCTATTTATTTAATTTTAAGTTTTAATTTTAAAATAATAATTCAATAAAATATTTTCTTTAAAAGACTAAAAAGTTACTTTAAAAATTACCGAAGTGGCAACACTGACGATTATAAAAAAAGATCTTCTCAATAAAATAATAATACCCGTCATCGATTTTATTATCAAATTTGGAATTTTTCTTCTTCAATCCTCTTTTTTCTTTTTGATTTAATTAATTAGCATTAATCCCCAAATTTAAACCAACCCCCCTTTTTATTCGCGTAGTTGTTTATGATTTTTTTTTTTTTTTTTTGCACTATACAGTTATACATATATATATATTAATAAAGTATAATTAAAATGGTTACTAGATATAGACGTAAAAAAAACTCACCAAATCCTGCGGTAGTGGCCACTGCAGCTGGATACTGATTTTTAATCGTCGGATACAATTTCACGATCGTAGCACTCACTTTGAATATTTATATATGTATATACGAGTAGATCGTTCAATGTAAAAAAAATAAGCACAACTATGCGAATTTAAATTGTATAATTATACGGTTCCCGAACTTATTACTTGATGAAACAACCTTTAAATAACCGACACATCACCAATCGATAACCTTTACAATTTAAATAAAAAAAAATAATTTAATTTGCTTAATTCAAATCAAAAAGGAATAATTATAAAAAAAAATTTGTAAAAAAAAAATTTTGTAAATTGGTTAAACGTAGGATTCGAACCGGCAGCCTTGGTAACGTCACTCGATTTGGTCGGCGCCTCAACGACTACGACTATCGAGACTTCGATAAAAATTTTGTCGTTTTGCGCTATACGTAGTCGTAAGATCTCCCGTGTTGGAT
Source organism: Meliscaeva auricollis (assembly GCA_948107695.1). Lineage (NCBI taxonomy): Eukaryota > Metazoa > Arthropoda > Insecta > Diptera > Syrphidae > Meliscaeva > Meliscaeva auricollis. Next base: position 49,911,107 of record OX403617.1, on the reverse strand, counting down.
TTATTGGTGGAAACCAATCCAACAGATTCCTTAAAGATGTATATATATTTTGTTTTATGCAAGGGCCTGAACCAATTATTAATTTTGGACAGACGCATCAGCCAGTTGCTTCACCGAAAGGCAATCGGCAAAATCCGAATCCTTTTTTTTTTTGTTGCTTTTTAAAAATTCTCCTTGTAAACTTTTTTTTTCTTTGATCACTCAAACTAATTTAGCGAATTAATTAAATTAAAATTGCTTAGTTCTTAAAAAAAAAAAAAAAAAAACGCAATTTAATTTTTTCGTTTGATACCGAAGAAAATTTCAAAGCTAAATTCCTTCTTTTTCCGCAACTGTTCGGGTGGACTTTTCTTGTAAAAAGAACGTCTTTTCACAGACTCTCTTCTCATCCGTAACCGTTTTGCAAAAATTAAAATTCAGCAAAATCGTACCGTTTTCTTTTCCATTCTCAAATCTCTACTTCATTAAGTTAACTTGCCTTCACTCTCGATTTAAAATTACCTATACAGCTCTAAATTAATCTTCTCCTGAAATGTTGCGTAGTCAAAAACTAGCAAGCAATTTTTGTTTAAGATTTCAGAGCTATATTCGTCTTAACCCAATTCTAAGCAACTTTCTTCTATGTGTTGCGAGCTTAAGATCGAACTACCTTTCCAATTTCCCATTAACCAATTACGTCACAGCTAAACGAAACACATCTGTTTCTTAGCTCTTCGTCAAATTGAAAACTGACAGCTATCAATTGTCGTCAATATGTGATCTCGGGTTTCGTGTTTTGGTTTTGTTTGCCTTTGCAAACATAATCATATTTTATCAATAAAATATAAATTCGGTAACAGGGCTTTGCGTTTTCTTGGTATATAGATACCAAGAATATGCAAATGAAACCCACGCAATATTTACTTCGCCATCGGTGGAAAATAAGTGAAAGTGCGAGTGTTAGGTGAAGTGCAATTAGGGTGTATGTATATACATACCTATGCCTAAAATGGCTAGAAGTTCGTAGTACGTAAATACTCGACTTCTAAAAAAAATATGTGAAGTGAAACTAAATATTAATTCAGTGTCAAAAGGAGAAAATAAACATTTGGTGCGGTAATCAAAATGATTAAAACATAAATATCTACAAAAAAATAACATAACATAACAAAAATTTACCGTCGCAGTAAAATATCTTGTCCCTTTTGTCTATAGTGGTAATTACAATAACAATATTGCTTGAAAGTAAACAAAAAAATTTTACCGTCGGTCGTCTTAACTTCTTATAGGTTCGAGCAACGGAATCGCGTTGCAGTTATACTTATTGTTTGTAAACAAACAAGTGATTTCGTTTTTATTGAAATTATATTTTGCTCGTGAAAAATAAAACGGGTATAGGTACATACATGTAAACATAAAACGAAAAGTATCATAGAGCGAGTGTTGCCGTCGGTCAGAATGAAAATTATGCAAATAAAAAAAATTTTTAACGAGTTGTATATTCTCGGTATGACGGTAATAAAAATAAAAAAGGAATGTTGAGATCATCCAGTTGGAAAAAACGTGGGTCGCGAACCCATGCAACTAGCCGGGCCATCGTCAACATTTTGTCAGATAAGTTAAACATTTACATATGATAAAAAAAAAACGATACTTTGTGGTCCTTTTCTATTTATTTTTCAGAATTTTACTGGCGCATATCCTTGGCATGAAATATACCTATGGATTTACCCGCCCTGGTTTCTAATTCGTACAAGCAAGTACCGATACTTTTTCTTACTCGGCATTTTACAAACTTTGGAAGAAGTTTGGCGTTAACACCTTGGACAAATTTGCTTTGGGCAAAGTTTCGGTGAAACACCTCTTGCCCTTCACGGTAAGTGACTTGTTTAGCTCGTGAATTATAAGTGTTCTTTGACTTAACGTGTGCCCTGAATAAATTCTCCGACAACTTCTGTCTGGCCAGCGTAGTGTTCAGTGCATTCGGCACAACTAACATTTCCGGATCACATAGCGCTTGCAGATTACGTAAAATTCTATAACTAGAGCCATGGGAGACCATATTTTGTCCGAAAAGAGCAAAGTATGGTTGACATCCGAGGGAATCATGTACATCTGACCTCAAGGCACATGCTATGCTAGATAGATGCACATCCCAATCATTTTGCTCTTTAGATATCATGACTCTAAGTTTGCTAAGAATGCTACGATTAACCCGCTCGGAAATGTTAGCCTGCGGTGAATACAAAGCTGTTCGCACATGCTGCACGCCGTAGTCCGCCAAGAAATTTTTAAATTCCTTGGAAACGAACTGACGTCCGTTGTCGGAATGAATAAATTCAGGGGTGCCGAAAGTATGAAATAGGTCTGTTTCTAGGAATTGAATAACCTTAGAAGATGTAGCTTTAGACATTGCTTTTAAGAAAGTAAATTTGGTGAAATGGTCCACTACAATGAAGATATACACATTTCCTCGTTTGGTACGCGGATATGGTCCCAAAAAGTCTATATACAATCGCTGAATAGGTCTTTCGGTCACAGTCTGCTTGGTGATGGGTGGACGAAGAATAGCGTTTGGGGCTTTTACCATTTTACAGGTGTCGCACCCACTCACAAATGCCTTGATGTCGTTAACCATTTTAGGCCAGTAATATTTTTCTTTAATACGAGCATAAGTTTTAGCAAAACCACTATGGCAACTCAACTTCGTATTATGCGACAATTCAATGCAGTTGTGAGTTAGCGCATCAGGTAACCAAAGTCGCCAAAGGGAATCCTCCTCGTCCACGTCACCAGTCCTGAACCTAACTCTTTTGTATATATATTTTCCCGATACAACTAGGTCAGGAAGCGCAGACTGATTAGAATTGATGCTCTCTCGCAGCTGGGAATATTGGTCCGAATCAAACTCAGCCGAGTCTAGATCGATTTCACCGCATATAATGGTCGAAGAAACCTCACCAGTCTCAATTTCTTCCACGGTTACTTTTGCAGAAATGTCATCCATATCCATGCGAGATAAGGAATCTGGCACTACGTTGAGGGACCCCTTTCGATGTTCGATGGCGAAATCAAAGCCTTGGAGTTCCAAACTCCACCTAGCTAATCTTCCATTCAGCTCTTTCATCGACATCAACCATTTAAGACTTGAATGGTCAGTTATTACTGTGAATGGAAGTCCATCAACGTAGGGCCTAAATTTTCGAATACTCAACACGGCAGCAAGACATTCCTGCTCAGTAACCGTGTAGTTTTTCTGAGATTTATTCAACTTCTTCGACATGTATGCGATTGGTCTCTCATTGTCATTCGCATCCAACTGAAAGAGAACACCACCTACTCCTTCAGAAGATGCATCGCACTGGATTGTAAACGCTTTTTCAAAGTCCGGTTGTGCCAAAACCGGAGTCGAGGAAAGTGCAGTCTTCAATCTTTCAAACCCCTCCAACGCTTCAGGCGTTAACTCAAATTTTACCCTCTTTTTAAGGCAATCCGTTAGCGGTGCAGCCAAATCGGCATAATTCCTAATGAACCGCCTGTACCAGCCAGTCATTCCCAAAAATCTCCTAACTTGTCTTATGGTGGTGGGTACCGGAAAATTCACCATTGCCTCGATTTTATCAGGATTGGTTTTCAAAGTTCCTTGGCCGACTATGAATCCGAGAAACTTAATCTCCCGCATGCAGAACTTGCTTTTATCGAGGTTTATGGTAAGATTCGCTCTGCGTAGACAGGCAGCCACTTCGTTAAGGATACGCATATGTGACTCAAAGTCTGGGGTACAAATCAACAAATCGTCTAAGTAGACAAACACGTTATCACGGAGCGAACTTGGCACCGCCTGATCGATTACTCGACACATCGTTTGACCTGCATTGCTCAACCCAAATGGCATTACCTTAAATTGGTAGAGTGGTCTACCCGGCACAGCAAATGCGGTCTTTTCTCGCGACTTTTCGTCGAGTGGAATTTGCCAATATGCGTCTTTCAAGTCGATTCCGGTGATAAATTGTGTGTCTCTTATCCGACTGAGAAGACCTTCGACATGAGGAAGTGGATACGCATCCTTAACCGTGACTGCATTGACTTTTCGAAAGTCTAAGCAAAGACGAACCTTACCTGGCTTTCGAACTAGCACCACAGGACAACTCCAGGGAGAGTTGCTTTCCTCGATAACCCCAAGCCCTAACATGCGGTCCAACTCTTTGTACACCTCTTCCTGACGAACGGGAGACAACGGGTAATGCCGTGATTTGATCGGAACGGCGTTTCCGGTGTCGATGACATGACACCCAAGGTTGGTTTTGCCCAACCCTAACACAACGAAGTTAGGAAATTGTGTTTTCACTTTTTCCAGCTGAAGACCTTGCTCTGGCGAAAGTTTAATCAACTCCGCCTCATCCTTGAAATTTACCTCTTCTTCTCCTAGTCCGACGTCGGCTGAAATTTCGCAAACTTCAGGCATCAAATGAAATTCCCGCCAGAAATTCATTCCTAGGTAGAGTTTTTGGGTCAGGTTGGGAATCAGATAAAAAGTGATGGGTTTGGTAAGGCCATTGTACGTGGTCTGAATTTCGCAGTGGCCAACTATGTCGTGTGATTTACCATCAGCAGTCCGTACAACATTCTTGTATGGCCTTACTTCCACACCAACTCTTCTCACCAAATCCTCACCATCGTTACCTATTATCGATATCGATGCCCCACTGTCCAATAACCCAAAGACTGACTCATTGCTTAGGAGGACGTTCGCATACATCCTACCATCGGTATTTGAAGAAATTATGGACTCTACGATCTGTTTGCGATACTTTCTTCGTTTACGGAACCGACGTCGGCATTTTTGAATATGAACGCTCGCCAAGCTACTACCTGTCCCGAAAATTCGAGAACGAACTTTGTAATAGTTCAGCTTACGTTCATGAAGAGATTTCAGAGCATAAGTAACCACTGGATGAGACTTAGAGATTGGAGGACTGAGAGGTTTCGCTCGTTCCAAGATTTTGGTTGGAACGTTTTCTACAAGGGCTGTGACGGAGGTGTTGGAATCATTTTTGCTTTCTAATTCTGTAGGTGGTCTGGAGTCTTCCTTATGGAACGAATCTCCCCAGGCTTCTTTTCGTTCCCCTGCCAGTTTCCCGAATGCTTACCGCACTCCACAGTATTAACCCCTTTTGCACCACACAGAAAGCAAAAGAGATTCCTAGTTCGGGATGGACAAAAATGATACGCGTGCCCTTTCTGATCACAATTCCAACACACATAGTTGCTGGTCGAAAATGATTTTCGAGCCGAAGAGATGGCCGCGACTTCCTTCTCATCCGTGAAAATCTCGTTTTGATTTTCATCGGCTGCGATCTCGTGGACAGTTTTTGGAGAAGAAGTTCGCTTCGCCAAAAACCTCTCAGCCTCTCGAGCCTTGTGCCTCAGCTCTTCTAAAGTTTTGACGCTGGATGCTAAGAGAATCTCACCGATCTTGTCCTTAGCGTTGCTACGGAGAATATCGGTGAGTTTCTTTTCGTCAAATGGTTCTTTTAACCGATCGTTCATGCTCGCGATGGAATTATAGAAATCGTCGAACGACTCTTTTATACCCTGTTTTCTGGTGAGTAGCCGCATGTAGATTTCTACGTCGCCTTTGAGTCGACCAAACTCCTTCTTCATCGCCATCTTCACTTCCGCAAATTTAGCCTTCGGGTTCCTCCGTAAGAAGGACCAAAACCATTTGTTTGGTCTACCGCTCAGTAAAATATGGAAATTTGCGGTGATTTGCTCGTCAGTGTAAGATGACGATGACTGCAGTCGGTCGACCTTGAAAAGAAAATCCGACACGTTCTCGGTTCCATCGTACTTGACGTTCCATCTGTCTAATCGACAAATGTTAGAACCGCTAGAAGTTGTTGAAGGTGTCACCGAAAGCCTAGGTCCAGGATTAGGACTGAGAGCTTCGGTTGCAGCTTGTTGGGTACCCGCATTAAACGGGTTTACACCCGCTGGCGTATTTGAGCCTTGCTGGTTAATGTTTAAAGACTCTAGCTTGTGTATTACATTGCCCATAAACACCTCTATCGTTTGGAATAATCGAACTTGATTTTCCATCATCGTTCTTTCTATTCTATCCGCTAACTCCTCAGTTGCAACGGCTTGGTTAGCGGTGTTGTTATCAGGCTCTTGGCCCACTCCATTTTGCTCACCATTATGCGAGGCGTTACCGTTTGCTAAGTTACCAATTCCACCCGGCATATTGATAAACAAATCGGAAACTGTCGAGTTCAAATTTTCCGAAAAACTAAAAGAGTGGTTGAGATCGAAACGATCAATGGTGTCTCGGAATCTCTGGTAGAAGGCTTCGAATCTAGCCTCCGATCTAGCGTAAATAGCACTAAAATTATCTTGAATTGAGCTACGACGATTAGAGCTCATACCTTAACAACAACAAAAAAAAATTTGCAAAATTTCTTCCAAGCTTTTCAAGAAAAGATAAAAAAACTAAATATAGGATTCCAACTCGAGACTGAAACCAAAAAAAAACCAAAATAAAAGAAAAGAAAGAGACAAACGAAAAGTAGGTACTTATTTTCCGAACCTTCAATCTGCCTTTCGGGTGTAGATAAAAAAAAACTCTGCAAAAAAAAACTTCTGTTCTCAATAAAAAAAATGACACCTCCAACAGGTGAAGTTTTTTAAAAAAAATAACCTTGAAATCGCAAAGGCTTTACAAAAAAAAATTTTGAAGATTTCAAAAACAAAACTTGGAGATAAAAATAATTTTTAACACAGACCAAAATTTAAATGGTTCAAAAAAATAAAAAATTAAAAAAAAATTTGAAGGTTTCAAAAAAAATTTAAATTTTAAAACCAAACAATTTTCCAAAAAAAATTTGGTAAACCCTAAAAAAAATTTTGAGTATCTCAAAAAGGTTAAAGATAAAAAAATTTTGAAACAAAAACAATTCAAAGTAAAAACGAGGGTTTTTAAAAAAATTTATAAGGTAAAAAAAATCGTTGAAAGTATTAAAAACTTCGGTGAACCTTGAGCAAGCAATTATATTTCCAACCCACTTAAAAATCCTTCAAAGTGAAATCCGTGATCACTCCAAACTCCAATACCTGACAACCGTGATTCAAATCCACCGTAAACCAAATTTTCGAAAATCAAAACAAATTTGATTTTGATAAAAAAAAATTCAAAAAAAATAAAATGTATTTAAAAAAAATAAAATGTATAACAAATAAATACAATGTATTACAAAATAGAAATATATTTCCAATTTTGTGGATAAACCTTTTAAAAAAAAACTGTATTGAACTTCAAAATTTTAAAATTGTATTAAAGGATTTAAGATAAAAATGAATTTTTAATTTAGTAAAAAAATTTAAAAAATGATATATAAAAAAATGTTTGAAAATTGAATTTTCGAAAATATTTGAAAAAGTTCTAATGAGAAAAGATTTCATAAAATGTAAAAAGGATGAGAATTCTGAAATAAGAAGGATGACAAGTGACCATGTAGGAGAAGCCGTAGTTCTGCGAGCCGAAAAAAAAAATTTAAAATTGTTACACTATTGTAGAAAGGACTTAAAAAAAAAATGTTATTCTCCTTGGGTTTCAGGACTTCGACAGACAAATCTTTCATCTATGAAGGCATCTGAAAACCGTCGGAGAATTTAATTGTGACTTGCTGGAAGGACCTCCGAAGACGCCTTTCACATCAACGGGTCTCTTCCAGCATTTGGTTTTGTAAAAATGTGTGCTAAGTTGTCCAGCCGTTTGGATACCTGCTATGCCGATACCCAACGACTCGGACTGTTTAGCCCACACCTTGTTTAATAATTTTTTTGAATGGTTGCATCTTCCTTGCGGCAACGCGGTACCAGGTGCTTTACACCCAGTCACCGGGACTCGCTTAGGAAAGTGCAACCAAAATCGAAGAAAAAAAAAAACTGAAAGAAAATTTAAAAATTTGAAAGAGAAAAAAAAAATGATTTAATTAATGTAATAAAAAAATGAATTGGCTCAAAAAAAATATTTAGCCCAATATCTTCCGATAGAGGGCTCCACGTTTCGGGCGCCATTTTGTAACGAGCTTATTTGCCTTTGATGGTTCCAACTGGCACTTCTTTTACTCTTGGGACTAGCTCTTCGTGGGTTCTTGAACCATTTGCTCGCTACAAAAAAATTTTGCCAGTTATAGCATCTAAGATTTTAGAGATGCGCGAGAATATTGCCTCAACCCTCCCTGCCATGGTTGCTTCTCTCGCCAGAGCAACCCCTTTACATGGCTTCTTCCTTAGGTCACTCTTTTCATCCTTCTTACCTCATCCTTCCCATCCTTTTAAAAAAAAATTATTCACTGCACATAATGCTTAAAATCATTATAAATTTCAAATATATTTCATGTTGATTAATGTTAAAAATTTTGTTTATTTATTAAAAATATTGTTTTATTATTTGTGTTTCTATTTATTTAATTTTAAGTTTTAATTTTAAAATAATAATTCAATAAAATATTTTCTTTAAAAGACTAAAAAGTTACTTTAAAAATTACCGAAGTGGCAACACTGACGATTATAAAAAAAGATCTTCTCAATAAAATAATAATACCCGTCATCGATTTTATTATCAAATTTGGAATTTTTCTTCTTCAATCCTCTTTTTTCTTTTTGATTTAATTAATTAGCATTAATCCCCAAATTTAAACCAACCCCCCTTTTTATTCGCGTAGTTGTTTATGATTTTTTTTTTTTTTTTTGCACTATACAGTTATACATATATATATATTAATAAAGTATAATTAAAATGGTTACTAGATATAGACGTAAAAAAAAACTCACCAAATCCTGCGGTAGTGGCCACTGCAGCTGGATACTGATTTTTAATCGTCGGATACAATTTCACGATCGTAGCACTCACTTTGAATATTTATATATGTATATACGAGTAGATCGTTCAATGTAAAAAAAATAAGCACAACTATGCGAATTTAAATTGTATAATTATACGGTTCCCGAACTTATTACTTGATGAAACAACCTTTAAATAACCGACACATCACCAATCGATAACCTTTACAATTTAAATAAAAAAAAATAATTTAATTTGCTTAATTCAAATCAAAAAGGAATAATTATAAAAAAAAATTTGTAAAAAAAAAATTTTGTAAATTGGTTAAACGTAGGATTCGAACCGGCAGCCTTGGTAACGTCACTCGATTTGGTCGGCGCCTCAACGACTACGACTATCGAGACTTCGATAAAAATTTTGTCGTTTTGCGCTATACGTAGTCGTAAGATCTCCCGTGTTGGATTTATTGGTGGAAACCAATCCAACAGATTCCTTAAAGATGTATATATATTTTGTTTTATGCAAGGGCCTGAACCAATTATTAATTTTGGACAGACGCATCAGCCAGTTGCTTCACCGAAAGGCAATCGGCAAAATCCGAATCCTTTTTTTTTTGTTGCTTTTTAAAAATTCTCCTTGTAAACTTTTTTTTTCTTTGATCACTCAAACTAATTTAGCGAATTAATTAAATTAAAATTGCTTAGTTCTTTAAAAAAAAAAAAAAAACGCAATTTAATTTTTTCGTTTGATACCGAAGAAAATTTCAAAGCTAAATTCCTTCTTTTTCCGCAACTGTTCGGGTGGACTTTTCTTGTAAAAAGAACGTCTTTTCACAGACTCTCTTCTCATCCGTAACCGTTTTGCAAAAATTAAAATTCAGCAAAATCGTACCGTTTTCTTTTCCATTCTCAAATCTCTACTTCATTAAGTTAACTTGCCTTCACTCTCGATTTAAAATTACCTATACAGCTCTAAATTAATCTTCTCCTGAAATGTTGCGTAGTCAAAAACTAGCAAGCAATTTTTGTTTAAGATTTCAGAGCTATATTCGTCTTAACCCAATTCTAAGCAACTTTCTTCTATGTGTTGCGAGCTTAAGATCGAACTACCTTTCCAATTTCCCATTAACCAATTACGTCACAGCTAAACGAAACACATCTGTTTCTTAGCTCTTCGTCAAATTGAAAACTGACAGCTATCAATTGTCGTCAATATGTGATCTCGGGTTTCGTGTTTTGGTTTTGTTTGCCTTTGCAAACATAATCATATTTTATCAATAAAATATAAATTCGGTAACATAGTACAGACGTAGAGACATTTGGCATAAATTTTTTTTCGTCTGAAAAAGATTTTTTTCTTCAACCTGCATTGGTTAAGGAGCATGTAGTCCACGATGATAGTCTCAACAGTGTTTATTCATTTTTAATGAATGGGTGGCCAAAACAAATTCCCAACAATTGTTCTATATTTTTCAAAATTAAAAATACGCTTTCCACAGACGACGGATGCGTTTATCGAGGTAATCGAATAGTTCTTCCGAAATGTTTAGTAAATTCATGTTTGAAAATACTACATTCAAATCATACAGATATATATATAGTGTTCATATAGATTTTTTTTATTTTGCTGGTAAATGTTTTCTGATAATTGTCGATTCGTACAGCAAGTACTGCGAAATAAAATATATGAAAACCACAACCGCTGAAAATACGATTAAATAAATCGCAGAATTTTTTGTAATTTTTGGGTTTCCTTCAGAAATCGTTTGTGATAATGGACCTCCATTTGGGTCATTCAAATTTAAAAATTATTGTTCAAAGCATGATATTAAATTAACCCATTCGCCTCCGTACCATCCCCAGTCGAATGGGCTTGCTGAACGCGCAGTTCAAAATGTAAAAAGCGTCTTAAAAAAATTTTGTCTCGAAAAGGAATCGTCTTTACAAGATAAGATAACAAATTTTTTATTCACGTATAGAAACACGCCTACAACTTCAACGTCCAAGACACCTTCAGAATTAATATTTTCCTATAAGCCTAAATTCTATTTTGATATAATGAATTCTAAAGTTAAAATGAGTTTGGATTATAATAAAAAATATTGTGCTGAAAATTCAAATTCAAAATATATTGATAAAAATGTAAAATATCCAAATGAAAGTAGCAACAAATTTAAAGCAGGAGAGATTGTAATGTTAAGAAGCGATTTTAAACAATTTGTTCGTTGGATACCTGCAAAAATTGAAAAAGTATTGAGTAGATTAACGTATTTAAAAAGAGTTAACAATTATATTAAGTTTGTACATGAAAATCAATTAAGATATTCTAGTTTAAATGATAAAGTTTTTCTAGCAGACTCGTGCTCAAAAAATGTAAAAGAAATTATACCTACTGAAAAAAATATAAAAATTGAAGATCAAAATAAACAACCTGAAATAAAAAAACATAATAAAAGAGAAAGAGAAGAATATCCTACTCTAATGCCCTTAAGGCGATCTAAGAGAATAAAACAAAAACCTGAGAGATATGTACCCAATTAGATAAAATAATTAAAATTTCATACTTAAAAAACAAATGTATTTAAAAAACTAAACTTAAAAATTTATAAGACTTATTCTTAATCATGTTACCTATGAAGTTTAAACCTAAGAAAGGGAAGATTGTTATATATCGTACGAAGTGAAATCCACATCGTATGATTTCATAAATACATTATTTGCATATAACATATTCATACACAAAAATAATGTTATCCGAATATCGAATGTTTTTATTCTTGTATGTATACTATACTATTATATATAATTATATTTTACTTGGTACACAAAATGTTACTTGTAATGGATACCTCACTCACTCGCATTTTTTACGCCAAACTATAAGTGTCTACTCCTACTCGGAAATAAATAAATTACAAAACACTTAGTTTAAATTAAATATTAAGAAATAAAGAATTTAATTGAAGTTAAAAATAGTCTTTTGATTTTATCATTCATAACAGTAGCCTACTACAGCAAGGTGCTCTGGAAGTCAGAAAGGAACTATTGCGTGACCAGACGAGAATTTCTCGCTTTAATATTGGCAATCAAGCATTTCCATAAATACATCTATGGACAGAAGTTTCTGCTGCGCACAGACCATGGCGCGCTGAACTGGCTCTTGGATTTTAAAACCCAGAAGGCCAAGTTGCAAGTTGTATAGAGAGGTTACAGACGAATGACTACGAAATTCAGCACCGGAAGGGAAGGCTTCACTCAAACGCAGACGCCCTGTCACGGCTACCGTGTAAATCTGACTGCAGGCACTGTTCGCGACAAGAGGAGAAAGAGGTTGTTGCCGCCCAGCGAGTAAGAGCTGATCATACCAATGGTTGGAGCAGAGAAGAGCTGAGGAACGCCCAGCAAGAAGATCCAGACATCGAACCCATTCTGGCTTGGAAGGAACATGACGAGAAACCGGAGTGGAGTGACCTCTCTGACAGAAGTCCGGCTCTCAAGGCATATTGGGCACAATGGACCTCCCTTCATGTGAAAGAGGGCATTCTGTTACGTAAATGGGAGTCTGTGGATGGGAAATTCTATGTGATGCAAATAGTTGTTCCCCGCTCCAAAGTCAACGATGGTTTTCTCGAGATGCACGACGGAGCCTCTGGAGGCCATTTGGGAGTCAATAAAACAATGGAAAAGATAAGACAGCGGTTTTATTGGCTACATGCTAAAGATGACGTTGAAAAATGGTGCCGAAAATGCGATACTTGTGCTGCAACGAAAGGACCCGGCAGAAAGGTCCACAGCAAAATGCATCAGTACAACGTGGGAGCACCTTTCGAGAGGATTGCTGTAGACGTTGCAGGCCCTTTTCCCGAGACCAACAGTGGGAACCGATACATTCTAGTGGTGATGGATTACTTTAGCAAGTGGCCGGAGGCGTTCGCCATCCCAAACCAGGAATCCAAAACAGTTGTGGATCAGATCGTCTTTAACTGGGTGAGCAGGTTCGGTGTACCCCTGGAACTCCATTCTGACCAAGGACGGAACTTTGAGTCCCACATCTTCCAGGAGGTTTGCTCACTCCTTGGCATTAAAAAGACGAGGTTGAACGTTTCAAAAGAGTTCTAAAGGAACACCTTTGGCCAATATTAAGATGTCGTCTGAACGGATGAAAACCCGGTATGAAGCTCAAGCAACATCGAATGGATTTCATGAAGGAGAACTTGTGTGGCTCTTTAATCCTCATCGTCAAAAGGGACTATTACAAAACTGCAACAAAACTGGAAAGGCCCTTACATCGTGGTAGCAAGAATAAATTATGTGATTTACTGAATACAGAGAGGACTGCGAGGGAAACTAAAAGTGGTTCACAGTGACTGGTTACATCGCTATAAAGGTGAAGGAAGTGATGAAATTGCTCGGGACGATCAATCTTAAGAAGAAGGCAATGTTACGAATGTAGGAGCGAACACACCCAGACGAAATGACACATGTAGGTTTTTGGTTATGATGAATGACTAAAACTCTGAACGCTTTGATCCGAACTTCGAACGGAACGAAATCTGTCTATATCTGTCTCTATCTGTCTGTGTGTATTTGTCTCTTTTGCTTAACGAAACTGGAGATCTCTGGATCCTTCGAGAAGAAATGAGAAGAGAAATACGAGGTCGGAAAAGGAGATCGACACAGTTTAATTTTGACAGTGATAAAGATAAGTGATTGTGAAAGTGTAATTTGGAAGTGTTAATTCTTGTAAATTGTAAAGAGTAAAAGTGAAACAGTTTGTTATAGATAAAAGTGTTTGTTAATTTGGAAAGTAAATAAAAGTGTATAGTAAAAAGTGAAAATAAGTTTTATTTAGAACCCAGAAAATATTACAATACTATCCTATTGGCACCTGTTAAGTTGCTTTCCACAATACATATACATTCGTTGCTGCCTGTTGCTGTGTCAGCCGCCCGTAATTTGCATTGCCCAAAATATTCGTTCGTTGCTGCCTGTTGCTGTGCCAGCCGCCTGAGATTTGCATTGCCCACTGGCCATTCTTTCTTGCCAACTTATAATAAAACCCAAACAAATGGTAAGGAACAATATAAAAGATTTATTGAAAATGAGATAAACATTTTTATAGATGTTCTTACAACGGTTGCTAGTTTAGAACAGACTCAATAGGATTCTTAAATAATAATTTGTGAGTAACAATAATTTCAGAGTCAAATGATATATGAAAAAGTAGTAAAGTAGTTTTATATTCATGTTAAATTATTTTAACCGACACCGCCTCTTAATTTAACATGAATAATATATAAATTACATTATTTACCTTAACTAAACAAAGAAAAACATAAAAAGAAAAATTCATGATAAATCAAATTAAATCAAATTTAAATATGCTCGTAGCTTTTCGAATTGAATTCGCCCGAGACCTTTGGTCATTATATCTGCTGCTTGTTCACCCGTTGGTATGTATTTCAGTTTAACAAACCCTTTTTCAATTGTATCTCGAACTACATGGTATAGGTATTTAACTGCTACGTGCTTCAAACGTTTATGATTCTTTGTTTTTTCTGCTGCGTTAATACATGATTGATTGTCTTCGTAAATAATAGTTGGTTCATTTGGTTTGACGCCCAATTCACGAAGTAATTGTTTGATCCATTCAGCTTCATTCATAGCTTCAACGACTGCCGCATATTTGGCTTCAGTTGATGATTGACTGATTATATTTTGTTTATGAGTCGACCATGCCACAGTATTATCAAAAAGTTTAAACACGAATCTTGAAGTTGATTTACAATCATTTAAGTTTCCAGCCCAATCGGAATCAGCAAAGCCAACTAATATATCAGCATTTTCATTTTTACGATATTGCAATTTTAAGTTCAACGATCCTGTAGCACAAAATTCGCTTCGCATGTGTAAAATGCTCCTGGGTGTAGCAACTTTGAAATCTACTAAAATAATTTGTTGCTGCACATAAATCTGGTCTTATTATCAAAGTCGCATATGTAAGACAACCAATAAGTTCACGGTATGGTAAATTGGAATCACCAATTGTATCGTCTGCTTTCTTTTCTATCTGTGTTGACATAGCTTTGCAATTGTTCTTTCCAAATTTCCTAACGACATATTTTAAGTAATGTCCTTGACTCAAACTTATAATTCCATTTTCTCGATCATGTTCAATGTGAATTCCAAGGAACGATTCAACCTTCCCAATGTATATGTGCATTCTAAGGAACGATTCAACCTTCCCAATGTTTTGCATGTCAAATTCTTTTGCAAGTAACCTTTTAACAATGCCAATGATATCGATGTTTTTACAAATGATCAACAAATCATCAATATACAAAAGTATGTAACAGAAAATATCCTTATCAAATTTTGTGTATAAGCAATAGTCCGATGCGCAACGCTTGAAACCGATATGTGTAATGAAGTTATGAAATTTCTCATTCCACATGCACGATGCTTGTTTAAGCCCGTAAAACGATTTATTCAATTTACATACTTTTGAATCTTTTGTCAAACCATCTGGCTGTTGCATGTAAATTTCGTCGTTCAAGTCACCATTAAGAAATGCCCCCTTAACATCCATTTGATGAATGTGCATGTCAAACTGTACAGCAATCGCAAATAAAATGCGCAAAGTTGGTAGCTTAGCCACTGGTGCATATGTTTCATTGTAGTCGAAACCTTCTTTATTATATTTGTCAACTTCCTCATTGGCATTACGTTTGAGCTTAAAAACCCATTTGTTCGAAATAGCTTTGCGGTTTTTCGGCAGATCACATAAAGTCCAAGTTTTATTTTTAAGTAAAGATTCATACTCACATTCAATTGCTACTTTCCATTCTTGCCAATCATCACGATTTCTTGCTTCTTGAATTGATGTCGGATCATTTTCAATGTAACCTTCTGCAGATAGAGCAAATTGATCATCGATGCCCAATGAGCTAGCCAGTAAATTCAATCGGTTTGGTTCTTCACGTTCTCGTTCACTTCTTCGAATCGGCCTCTCGATGTTACCAATGTTATCCATATTAACACTGTGGATTTGTTCAATGCAGCTACTGGTGGAACCTTTTTCAGTATCAAGTTCTTCATTGTTTTCAACAACTTCTTCCAACTTGTGTGTTCCAATCGATGCCCCAATCGATGAATTCTGTGCTTTGAAATCGTCATCAAATTCAATTACCGCCTCTGAATTCGAATTCCATTGCTTTTTGCTCGAAATAAAATTGAATGTTACGTTTCGTCCAATGATAAATTTATCTTTCTCAAGATCCCAAAGACGATATGTATTGTTCGATGCGTAATTTCTTAGCCTTGGGTTCTAATTTTTTTCGCCTTTCCGATGGAATGTGATTATAGCATATCGAACCAAAAATCCGTTAATTTGAAATCTTCGGACGTTTATTGTACCAGAGTTCAGCTGGTGTCTTGTCAGTGAACTGCGTTACGCATGCATTCGTTGGACAACGATTATTGATATAATTCATTCCAGGATTGTATGCCACTGTGTATGAAATCTGAGTGCCTTTCGACTTGCAGTAATCTTTGAAATCTTTAACAACGTATTCACCACCGTTGTCCGCACGAACTTTTGAAACTTTGCGGATGTGCATTGTTTCCGCCATTTCGACATATTCTTTAAATTTGCTGAACATTTCGCTCTTGTTCGTCATGAAATAAATCATCGATGCTCTTGTATAATCATCAGTAAATGTCACAAAATACAGTGATCCTTCGTATGCTGGTTTTGAAATGGGTCCAGATACGTCGGTATGTGTATGTAGCTCTAGCACTCTTGATGATCGAATGGTAGCCTAGTTTGCTTGCTTAAAACGCAGGGTTCACAGAACTTTTGATCTGTATTTACATTTATTTTGTCAATGCCATCTACCATAGAATGCTTGATTAGTTTCTTCATATCGAAGACATTTAAATGGCACAATCGAAAATGCCATAAATCTTGTGAAACGCTTTTCAAATTGTCTTCACCTATACTAGCAAATTCATAACGATCTACATGAAATGTCACCTCATACAATTGATTGTCCACTTGCATGAGCCACAAATTGTGTTACGCCATTTTTTGAAGCGTATGCATAGTCACCCTCAAAAACAATTTTGTATCCTCTCTTCGTAAGTTTTCGGATTGACAAAAGGTTGCATTTTAAGTCACGAACATACAATACATCCGGAATTTTCTTGACCGTCGAATCATTATTATAAAAGGTTTTAATGAAGATATTACCTTTCTGTGATGCTGTAATTTTCTCATTCTTCTTTGCGACAGAAATATTCATTTTCTCGATGTTAACCAAATTTTGAAGATACCTTTTATCGTTGCATAAGTCGTCTGTAGCTCCAGAGTCTAATGTGAATGCTATTTCTAATGCCTCATTCCGTTTTGCCGACAATACTTGCTTTAGGTCATTTGCGTGAGATTCCTGTTCGTCCTTCATGTAGTACATTTCTTCTGAGTGTGATGTAAGCGCTTTAATTTGTTCATCCCTTGACTGCCCATTTGAAATATTTTCTTTTGCAAAGCTATGACCAGCTTCAGTCTTTGATGAAAAAGCTTTAGAAGTTCTACCTTTGGCTCTGCACTTGGATTTAATGTGCCCCTTTTTGCGGCAATTAAAACAAACGATGTTTGGATTCTTGACTTGCATAGCACATGCATCATTTGTTTTTGTTTGCTTTGTACTATTGTTTTGTTTAGCGAACACATCCAGCAATCGACTCTTGCATAATCCAATGTCAGCTTCGATTCATCTATTCCGTTAAGCGATTCAATAAGAGCATCATATTTCTCGTTTAGTGTACGAAATAAACTAACAATAAGATCCTGTTCCTCTGGTTTAGGTCAAGCCAAACGTAAATCCCGAACTACATATGTTATCAAATCTTGAAAAATGTTTCTGCATATCATTACCATCAAATCTCATACACATTAGTTGTTCCGCAACACCAACTGACTTGTGATACTTCTTCGTTGAAACATACTTAGGAGTCTGTCATACATTTCCCTTGCATTCGGTTTATCCATGATGTAAGTTAGTTGTTCATCGTTGATGGTTTGTGCAATCAAGCTTCTACATTCTGCATCTCTGACAGTTAATTTATCCTTTTCATTCACGTCCTCCTCTTTTTGCTTTAAAGAGTCCAAATCGTTATCAACGAATTGCTTCAATGATTTTTATTCCAATAACAAATTAAGTCGAAATTTCCATTGACTAAAATTTGTCCCATCGAATTTCGGTATTGAAATTTTGTTAACGGCAGCCATTTTATTTTATTTAAGATATTGTTCACTAATAACCCAACAGACTCAATAAGATTCTTAAATAATAATTTGTGAGTAACCATAATTTCAGAGTCAACTGATATATGAAAAAATAGTAAAGTAGTTTTATATTCAGGTTAAATTATTTTAACCGACACTTCGAAGACACTAGCGCTAATTTTGGTTATTCTGCTGATAAAAGCCCAGCTTGCAAAAGTGCAAAGTTTCCCAGCAATCGTAGACGCCCGTATAGAGCAGCTAACTCGATTTTCCACCATGGTCGAAAACGTTGTCGTCTTCTTGTCATCGGCTAGATGCGAGCAGCATTTGGATAATCCAATGCGCCTGGAAGAACTTATAATGAAGCTGCCAATAAATCGACGACTAGATTGGGCAACCTTTGCCATAACCATCCAGCGTTATGCCACTGTGAAAGACTTCTCTAAATGGTTGAGTCAATTAGCGAGAATAGTTCAGCTCGTACCTCATGCATCCACAATCGCCATAGCCAAAAGTCAGCCATCCAACACACGAAGAATGCTGCACACCACAACCACCGAAGGAGAATCTGTATTTATATATTTATTTATTTATTTATTTATTTATTTATTTATTTATTTATTTATTTATTTATTTCATCTACAAGCTTAGCTTTACAGATTTAAAATAATTAAATTAATTGGTTATATACATATTTACAATTTTAATTAATTTAATTTTACCAACTTAATTTAGAGAATTAAATAAAATGTTTTGAAGGAGTCTTTTGAAATGTGCAGGTCAAAATATTGATTTACTTCGTTACACGATATGATTGTCCTGACATTGGTTCATTTAGGCCGTTGTTAGTTCTATGCAAAGGTTCCAAAAGAAATTGTCGTTCCCTGAGTGGTCTAACAGGAGCATAGATTGGAATTAGTGACAAAAGATAAGGACTCAGAATCTGATTACAAAGTAGATCTCTTACAATCATAGTTTCATGAACATATCTTCTTGTTTTCAGTTGAGATATTCCAAGAAGTTTGCATCTAATTCCATAGGATGGAGAAAAATCTCAGTTCATTTTTCTGAAAACATATTTTGTGAATGCTCTTTGAACTTTCTCTATTCTAAAAGAATGAACATTCGTAAGCAGGGTTCCAAACAATATCAGAGTACTCAAGTACGGATCTTACTAAAGAAGTATACAACATTAAAAGCGTGTGAGGATCTGTAAGATCTTTAGAGTTCCGCTTTATAAAACCTACCATAGAGTTAGCCTTAACCACAATGTAGTCGATGTAAAAGTTAAAAGTTAACTTTGTGTCAATTATAAAACCAAGGTCTTTTATTTTGTCAACTCTTTTCAATACATTATCTCCAAGGCAATAATCATATGGAATGTTTGATAAGCGTCTAGAAAACGATATTATGCTACATTTTTTAATGCTCAATTTGAGACAATTATTAGTACAGCATGTAGACAATTGGTCAACTTCTTGCTGGATTTTTAAACAGCCATGTGTGCTTTTAATCTTCAAAAATATTTTCAGATCATCAGCATAGATTAAATAATCCGAAAATTTCAAAACTGAAACAATATCATCAATAAATAATATAAATAATAGAGGTCCAAGATGGCTACCCTGTGGGACACCTGATGGACAATTGATGGGTCTTGAATAGTTATTTTCAATCATAACTCTTTGATTTCGTCCTTTTAGAAAGGAGGAGATCCAATCTAACATTGAAGAATGAAATCCAAATTTGTTCAATGTCTCAATAAGAACTCTGTGGTTAACCGAGTCAAATGCTTTAAATAGCATCAACCTGAAACCTTTTTCAACAGCGTTGATGATATACGATGTAAAATGTGCAAGGTTTGAAGTAGTTGAACGCCCAGCCACAAAAGCATGTTAATACTCGGATATATGTTCTTTTATGTAAAATTCAAGCTTAGATTTCACAATACTTTCGAAAACCTTAGGTATCGCAGAAAGCTTACATATTCCTCTCTAATTTTCAACGCAATTTTTGGAGCCTGACTTAAAAATTGGAATTAAAAAAAATGATTTCCAATCTTCAATGAAAATACCTGAAATCAGAGATTCACTGAATATATTTAAGAGGGGATAAGATATAGTTTGAAAACATTCTTTTAAAACAATTGCTGGTATTCCATCAGTTCCTGGTTTTAAATTTGGTTTAAGATTTCGAAGTTCTTTTTCCACTACATGCAATTCTAACTGAATAGAACCAATATCAACTTTTGAAAAAGAATTATGTCCACGGACATTATTGTATACTGAGTAGGAGTACACAGATTCAAAGAAGGTAGCAAAAAATTCGAGAGTTTGCATAATATCATTAGATTCAGAGTTATTGAATAACATTGATTTTGGTAATCCAGTTGACGAATTTTTTTTGTTCATTTGTAAAGAACAACAAGAAAGAAAAATGCATTTGTTGTGACGCATATCATTTGGTGTACGAGTGTAGTTCCTTTAAGTCCCTCACAACCGATGAAAGTTGGAAACTGGTCAAAGGTAAACATCTGCGTTTTTTGTGTTTGAGAACCGGTCATGGCGCTGCAGCTTGCCGTAGTCGCCGAAGATGTGACGTCAACAGATGCCGAAGATTCCATCATTTGATATAATTCCAAATCCTAAACGATTTTGGCAATTCATTAATCTAAAAAGAAAGTCTGATGGTTATCCTAATACCTTAAACTATTTACATCACTCATCTAGTGATTCTAAAATTATAACTAATTTGTTTGCCAATTTTTTCAGTCTTGCTTTCTCCGATAGCAACTTTGTACTTGATAGGAACTACTTCGTCTACATGAACAACTGTAACCAAACATCATTGGTTTCAATTAACATTAATATTGAAGACGTGATACAAAAGATAAATAAACTTAAAGATGATTTTTCATCGGGCCCAGATGGTTTGCCCGCGATTATATTAAAAAAATGTGTAGCCAATTTAGCCTTACCTATTACTACTCTGTTCCAAAAATCCCTATCTCAAGGGTTTTTTCCAACAATGTGGAAGGATTCATTTATCATCCCTATTCACAAAAAGGGCTGCAAAGGAGATATAGCTAACTATAGGCCCATCGCCAAATTATCGTGCATCCCTAAACTTTTCGAAAGTATTATCTTCGACACTATGTACTTTCATTGTAAATCTTTGTTTTCAGCCAGGCAACACGGTTTTCTGAAAGGAAAATCTACGACCACCAATTTAACCGAATTTGTTTCGTACACTTTGAATTCATTAGAAAATAAGAATGAAGTTGATGTTATTGCTACGGACTTTAGTAAAGCCTTCGACAGAATTTCACATAAAATTATATCGTTCAAACTTAAAGCCCTTGGATTTTCCACTGGTTTCATTCAATGGATGGAATCATACCTACGCGATCGCAAATATCAAGTCCTATTCAGATCTTCAATTTGAGACCCATTCATTGCAAAGTCGGGCGTTCCACAAGGAAGTCATTTAGGCCCTATCATTTTTATTTTGACAATCAATGACGTAGAATCAGTTATTCAGCACTCCAAAATTTTAACTTACGCGGATGATATGAAAATTTTTAGAACAATTTCTTCGCCTAACGACGCTCTACTTCTGCAAGCCGATTTAAACAATTTTTTCGTTTGGTGTCAGAAAAATAATCTTGATCTTAATGTTGATAAATGCCAAGCAATTACATATTCCCGTAAACGTTTCCGTCCGCCACCGCGGGACTATTATATCAATGACTGTATTGTTTTAGGAGTAACAACAATTAAGGATCTAGGTGTTATTTGTGATAGTGAACTTAACTTTAGGTCCCATTATGACAATATAGTATCCAGGGCAAATTCTGCTTTAGGTTTCGTCAAGCGCTGGTCTAAAGAGTTTTCTGACCCTTACGTTACGAAATCACTTTATACCACTTTTGTTAGGCCCTTACTAGAATATGCTAGCCAAGTCTGGTCTCCGTATCACCAAGTCCACATAAAAAGAATTGAATCAATACAGCGCAGATTCCTTCGTTTTGCCTTAAGAGGTCTCCCGTGGGTTGACAATTTCAACTTACCCCCATATCAAGAACGGTTGCGACTCATTAATTTACAATCTCTAGAAAAACGTCGCGAAGTTGCCGATGTTATTTTCATACACCAAATTTTGTCTTATGTAATTGAAAGCTCCACCCTACTTGAGCAAATTAGTTCTAATGTAAGTTCCTACTCTATCAGAACGACCCCGCAATTTCATCAAGCTCTTCATAGAACTGATTATGGCCAAAATGAACCTATTACGAGAATGTTAAGGAACGTTAATAAAAATTGTAATATTTTTGATTGCACTAATAGCAAGATCACACAAAAAAACCTCCTATATGGTATTTTATAGCTCTCTTGGACCTTAATATTAGTAAATAGTAAAAGAGAAACTGAAACTGGACTTTTTTTTAACTGATTTAACAAGTGCTTAAGCATGCTTTTCATTTAATTTTTGTTTTTTTTCTACACTTTTATTTAATTTTTTTAATTTTTTTTTTTTCTTATTTAATACTTCACTTTTATTTTTTTCTATATAGTGGAATGCTTTCGCATGCTCCTATATAGATATTTACTTTTTACATTTTGTAACTGCTTGTAATAAGCAGCCCCGCTCTTATCTCGTGTTTTTCTTTTTTTACCGATTGTCTTGTTGGACTAGGAGGGCAAAGATCTGTTTTTGCAATGTTTGACGAAGGATCTTCAGTTTTCATTTTGGAAGAGGACGTAGCCACTGACCTGGATTTGAAAGGGCAGATGGAGAATCTAAAATTGCAATGGTTTGGTGACAAGGTGGTTGTTGAAAGTCGACACACGAATGAAAATATTTATTTGACAATAAAATATTATAATGTACAAGGAAAACTTAAATATATTTCAGCTTCTCTAGCAAGTACAAATATTCAAAGTATTTTATGTAGCTTTTAACACTCCCACTCATAAAAACCTTCGAAAAGTAAGTTTAAAAAAAAAACTTGAAAACAACATAAAAATTATACAATTCAATCAAACATTTTAAACAACAAAAACTAAATTTAACTTGAAACATGTTCAAAACTACTCTTCCAAGCCAATTCGAATAATGTTTGATTTGAATTTCGGTGTTGGCAATGGTTTGGTAAGAACATCTGCCAATTGATCTTCGCTTTTGACATATTCGACCGCAATATCGCCTTTCAAATCTCGTTCTCGGGTGAAATGCATAGTTTTATTAATATGCTTTGTTCGATGATAATACTCAGGGTTTTTGACTAGACGTATTGTGCTTTGATTTTCACAAAATATTGTTGTACCACTATTCTGTTCAAATCCAAGTTCCATTAGTAGTCCACGAATCCAAATCGCCTCTTTTGTGCCTTCGCATAATGCAACATATTCTGATTTTGTTGTCGACAGGGTAACATGCGATTGACGTTTACTTCTCCATGTAACTATGCCATTTCCAATCATGAAAATGTAACCAGTGATGGATCGACTGGTCTCAACATCTCTAGCGTGATCAGCGTCCGTGTACCCAACTAAATTCCAGTTGTCTGAGCCATATGTTATTATAAATTTTCTTGTTCCATTTAGATATTGGAATATTCGTTTAATTGCTTTTACGTGAACCTGGCTAGGATTTTCCATAAATCGGCAAATTTCTCCCACTGAATATGCAATATCTGGCCTCGTAACCGTTGCAGCAAACATAAGCGATCCACAAGCTTGACGGTAGGGGAACGAAACTGCACTATCACTATCACTCGCTTTTACCAAAAAATTACCAACATCAGCGGGTGTAGACACACTTTTTGAGTTTTCCATGTTGAATCTGTGCAGAATTCGCTCTATGTATGAAGGTTGTCCTATCCTAATGGTTTTCAACTTCCGGTTCCGTTCAATTTCTAGTCCAACGAAATAATGTCCATTACCAAGAGTAATTTTAAATCTTCTTTGTAAATTCTTGATCAGATCATCGATTGCGCTCTTGCTGCAAGACATAACTAATCCATCATCAACATACAACAGTAAAATTACCTTTTCTTTAGAATCACAAGTATAGAATACACAAGGATCGGAATGTGATTGTATCATATTGTATCCCTTGATGAAATCAACGAATTTTGAGTTCCATTGACGTGATGACTGCTTCAGGCCATACAAACTTTTCTTCAACCGACATACTTGACCCTTGGTGTAATTAATTCCATCAGGTATCTTCATAAAGATTTCTTCGTCTAGGTCCCCATTCAAGAAAGCTGTTTTGAAAGCACATCTCACTGAATCGTATCGCACTACTGGGGAAAATGTTTCAGTGAAGTCGATGCCTGCACTCTGTGAATATCCTTTCGCCACTAACCGCGCCTTATATTTTGAAGTGAGTCTTCATTTGGTGTCGTCTTCAGTTTGAATATCTATTTGCAACCGACTACATCCCATGTCTGGTTTTCGTGCAACGATCGTAGCTCTTCATCAATAGCCTTCTTCCACTCCAAAGATTGGTCTGACTTAATTGCTTCTTCATATGTCAATGGTTCAATAAACATAGCTAAGCAACCAAGTTCAGCATCATATTGGACAGTTTTCTTAGGATTTGTACGCAAACATCTCTGACTTTCTTGTCCATTTGTGATTTCATCAGCCTGCGTTGCTTTCGAAACTGATTGCACATCTTTCACGGCATCACTTGTAGAACCATCACTGCATGCACCTTCTTGAGCGTCTTCATCACCATCTTCATTAGTTAATGTTAGATATCTATTACAAATAAAATTCTCATTAAATTTTACGTCACAACTGACTAAAATCTTTTTGGAATCTGGATCATAAAGTCGAAAGTTTTTATTTGAAGATTCGTAACCAACCAGATGAACTTTCTTCGACTTAGGATCCCATTTCTTTTTGTTGATGTTTCTTGGAATATGATCAAATCCAACTGTACCAAATACCTTGACGTGCTCCAGATTTGGTTTTTCTCCAAACCAACGCTCATGCACCTTCTTGAGCGTCTTCATCACCATCTTCATTAGTTAATGTTAGATATCTATTACAAATAAAATTCTCATTAAATTTTACGTCACAACTGACTAAAATCTTTTTGGAATCTGGATCATAAAGTCGAAAGTTTTTATTTGAAGATTCGTAACCAACCAGATGAACTTTCTTCGACTTAGGATCCCATTTCTTTTTGTTGATGTTTCTTGGAATATGATCAAATCCAACTGTACCAAATACCTGGACGTGCTCCAGATTTGGTTTTTCTCCAAACCAACGCTCATATGATGTCTGATTGGTGTCTTTCGTAACAGTTGTTCGGTTCAGAATATAAACAGCAGTTCTTACAGCTTCTGGCCAAAGTGACTTCCCTAAGCCACTTGAAATCAGCATGGTCCGAGCAGATTCTTGAACTGTTCTATTATCTCTTTCAATAAACCCATTCTGCTCGGGTGTGTATGGAACAATACGTTCCATGGTGATCCCAACCTTTGCCAGCATTGACGAAACTTTACTGTTTATACACTCGGTGCCATTATCACAGCGTATCCTCTTCACATTGCAGTTCCATGCATTCTTCAAGCTTTTGTCAGCCTCACAACAACTATGCATCCCTTTTTGTTGAATTTAGTTTCAAAGCCTTTTTTAGCCAGTTGGACAATTGAAAACAAATTAACTTTTGCCTTTGGAACATAGCGCACGTCTTCAATGATTCTTGCTACCCATTTGCCATCCATCCAAGCTTCTATTTCAATTGAACCGATTGCCTCGACATATAGTGTTTCATCATTAGCAATTTTTACACCTTTGAAAGCTCCTTCAGTTGAAAAAGTAGTAAACCAATCTTTCCGAAAGGTCGTGTGTCGAGTTGCTGCTGAATCCGCTAGCCACAAGTCAGAATAGTCACCCGATAGAACGTCATCCGCAATAGCATAAGCAACCATTTTACCACCTCTAGTACTGCTGGTATTGCTACCATATCTGTTGTCATACTTAATCTCTGGACAGTCTCGTTTCCAGTGACCAACCTGACCACATTGATGACACGCTGACTTTTCTTTTCGATCACTTTTATGTAGCTTCTTCTTCTTGACTGTTTGCTTAGCACTGAACGCTGCTTCGTGTGTCCTTGAGTCTCTGCACTGGAATGTGTCTCTCTCGACCTTTTGCATCTGGTCCTCTTCCAACTGTAATTTCGACAGGAGGGTATCCATAGTACGACATTCCTTGATGTTATACTAAACAGTACGGAAATTTTGGAATCTTGGAGCCAAGCTACTAATTATGCGACACATTTTCAAATTGTCCGATAATTTCTCTCCTTGGTCCTCTAATTCCGATGCAATCTGCCGTACTTTCGAAACATGTGATGTAACAGATTCATCTTCGGCCATTTTCAGACTAAAGTAGTCCTCGTACAGCATCATCACTCGGACGTCACTCTTCTTTTGATGAATACTTTCGAGCATTTCCATCAGCTCTTTTGATGACTTGCAATCCAGAACATAAGATGCTTGCTCTTGGTCAATCGATGCAAATAAAATTGCCATCGCCTTGCCATCACGTTGCAACCATTTTCGCAAAATTTCTGGAGTTTGTTCATTATCTGGCTTTGGAATTGTCCCATCGACAATTTCTAACAAATCTTGTCCTCGGAGAGCAGCATTCATTTGAAATTTCCAACATCTGAAATTTGATGAATTCAAACGATGTGAAATAAAAGAATTCTCCACGGTTCTTGTTTCCATTGCTGCGGTTCATGCTTTTAGCAAAAAAAAAATTTGAATTTATTTTTAATAATAAATATTTTGGGTTAACGGGGCCCATAACCTGTTGAAAGTCGACACACGAATGAAAATATTTATTTAAAAATAAAATATTATAATGTACAAAGAAAACTTAAAAATATTTCAGCTTCTCTAGCAAGTACAAATATTCAAAGTATTTTATGTAGCTTTTAACAGTGGTATTACAGCCATCCCGAAGAGTCGCCCTGGAAATTCGAGGAGTGGAAAAAGGATCTCAGTGGTATGAGATGAGAAACGTAAGAACATTACCAAACTTGAGCCTTCCAATTCAGTCCTTTGATAAAGCCCATGTGCAACATTTCCATTCAACAATTACAAAAATGCAAGACCGATTTTGTTAAAAGGCCTGGACAGCTGTCACTTGGGTGTTGCCAGTACCACCATTGAAGGAAGCTACAAAGAACTAGTAGCAGCATGTACAAAGCTCGGCTGGGTTGCATATGGGCCGCAACAAGAGATGAAGGGTGAGATACCAATGGTTATTCACTTCAAAGAAACCGACACCCTTGTGAAACTCGATAGACTGGTGGATTCGTACTTTACTGTGGAAAATTTTGATGTGAGCAAAAGTGACACAATTATGGAATCTGAACATGACGCAAGAGCTAGGCAAATCCTAGGCCTCCACTAAACAAGTGGGAGGCCAGTTTGAGACCAGTTTGTTGTGGTGCCGTGATGATGTTGCCATGCCAAATAGTTACGAAATGGCATACAAATGGCTTACAGAACATCGAAACAAAAATGAAAAGAGATCCTGAATTTGCCGAGCGATATAAAAGCCACATTTTGTCATATATCCAAAAAGGATACGCCAGAGAATTATCGCAGAAAGAGTCAAAATTAACTGGTGGCCGCACTTGATATTTGCCACATTTTGGAGTCATCAACCCACACAAGCCAGAAAAGCTAGTTTTTGATGCCGCTGCTGAGGTTCGAGGAATGTCACTTAATTCTATGCTCCTCAAGGGATCAGAACAAGCCAAACCCAAAGGTTCCTGTGGAGAGATGGAAGAAGTAGTTTGCCGCGAGTATATGTCATGTCATCGATGATATTTGGTGCCGCATGTTCGCCTTGTGCAGCCGAATACTTCAAAAATCATAATGCCAAAGATTTCAACAAGAGTCACCAGAAGCGGTTGAGGATATTATAAATAACCGTTATGTCGAAGATTACGTCTGCAGTTTCTCAAATCAAGCCGATGCAAAGCGAATCAGTGTGGAAGACAAGAGAATTCACGCTGAAGGTGGTTTTATGATTCGAAGTTTTGTGTCCAATATAAGTGAAATTCAAGAATGTTTGAACCACCCGATATACCAAGTCAAATCAGCAGTTGGAGCAAGATAAAGGCCAAGAGAAAGTTCTGGGAATGTACTGGAACGTTGAAGATAACACCTTTTGCTTCCAACTTCAATTCCATCGCATTGCCAAAGCAGTGTTGGAATTAATAAGACCGCCAGCAAAAAGGGAAATGCTTGGTATTATTATGGCCGTTTTCGATCCGTATGGTTTTCTGGCAGATTTTCCCATATATTCGAAGCTACTTCTTCAAAAGACCTGGAAGACTGGGATTGGTTGGGATGATCCATTGCCTCATGATATTTTCTGCCAATGGAAACTTTGGTGGACAGGATTGAGCACAATAACCAATTTCGATTGAGCCGTTGCTACTCGCAACAACATGCCGAAGATGTCGAACTTCATATGCAAGTGAAAGTGCATTTGCTGCAGTTGGATACTTTCGTATCTATTGTAAAGGGGAACGAGATGTAGCTTTTGTTTCTGCAAAGACAAGGTGTGCTCCGAAGAAGATACTCTCGATCCCACGCCTAGAGTTACAGGCAGCAGTCCTCGGAAGCCGTTTACAGACAACAATACTAGCGAATCATAACATTGACATTTCTCGTGTAGTATATTGGAGTGATTCCAAAACAACAATCTGGTGGATCATCACAGCGACGATATAAGCCATTCGTCGCCCACAGAATAGCTGAAATACTAGATGCATCAGAGGTGATGGATTGTAATTGGATACAGACTCAAACATAGCAGATAACGCCACACGAGCCACCAATCCACCTAGGTTCGTCATGAATAGCCGATGGACGATGGGACCTGACTTTTTAAACTTTCCAAAAAGCGCAATGCCCAAATTGCTGAGTCTCAAGTTCCAGAGACACTTGATGAGGAGATCCACCCGAGAATCTTACACATTGACCAGGCAAGTAACTCTTTAATTTGTATTAATAACTTTTCTTCTTTTACAAATCTGAGACGAGTTATGGGATGGATCTTAAGAAGCCGTGCCGCTCTAGGTGGAGCAAGAATAAGAATCGCCGCAAAACAAAAAGCCAAACCGAAAATTCGCACATCAAGTCTTCAAGATCTTCTCAGCCAAAATCAACTAACTGCATCGGAGATTGTGTCAGCTTAAAGATTTCTGTCCTGTCAAACGCAATGCGAAGTCTTCATTGAAGAAATACATTCCCTAAAGAAAGGATCCCCAGTTTTTTTGGATCAAGATGAATTGCTGCGAGTAAGTGGACGTATTTTTCCCAGAACCATGCATTTACAAAACTAATTGTGAGACACTACCACGAATTCTTACACCATCCGAATAATGCCTTTACCATTAATGAGATTCGACAACGATACTGGGTACCACATGTAGGAAAGGTACTAAAAGGGATCAATAAAGAATGCCAACAATGTAAAATTAACCCAGCCAAGCCTGTTACTCCACAAATGGGGCAATTACCAGCAGATAGACTAACAACATACGTACGCCCATTTACGTATACTGGGGTGGAATCGTGTAAGATGATTGTTGATAGTTGACAGTCAAAATGATTGTCATATGTGACTATCATATTTTTGTGACTTTTTCTGGTGACAGCTATTTTGCTATCATTTTCATATGAAATTGCAATATTTCGTCCAACAGAGAAAAATTGACCACATAAAATAACAATATTTTTCAATTGTTTTTATCTAGTTATATCATCTTTGATACAATTCTTATTACAGATCGAGTGTATGCCGCAGCTATTGTTTTTTATGGATTGAATATTATAAAATTGTAATTTAATATAAAAAGAATTTTATTTACAAAACGATATTGAACAATGAGAAGATTATCTAGGTAGGTAGGTAGAGATGGCGGTCAAGCAAACCATGTTTGATTGACCCAATTAGCGCAGGATGCGCCGTTTTGATACCAAAACTTATGAAACCTATGAGTGATAATTGGATTTATTTGAAATACATTTTTTGATTGGTTTTAAAAAGGGAAAAACATGTGTTAGGCAGTCCTAAATCCACTTTGTTGCATTTAGGAACGAGATCAAGTCTTTGATCTTTGATTCTGAGATGTTATCTATGACATTAAAGAATTCACTCCCCAGAGAGAGTGCTCTATTCCTAGCAAGGGCGGGACATTGACATAGGAAATGGAAGACCGTTTCTTTTTCTTGCTGGTCCAAGCAGCTGCGACAGTAAGTATTGTGTGGTATAACTTTGCTGCATGTTCCCCTATCGGCCAATGTCCTGTGCACACCGCAACGATTCTGCTAATGTCTTTTCTGGGTCTAGAGATTAGGTCATATGTTTTGGATTTATTATAGGTGGGAAAGATTTTTCTGGATATGACGCAGCTAGTCAAGTTGTGCCACCTATTGTTAGCTTTTGTTAGGTATTTTAAGAAGATATCGCCCTTCATGACTCCTATGGGAATGTTAACTATTTCTGCTAGTGACTCATGAAGGGCCGATCCTTGCCTGGCCAGTTCATCCGCCTTTTCATTGCCTTCAAAACCACTGTGACCTGGGATCCAGATGAGAGTGATTGTGAGGCTTCCACTCAGCAATGAGAGTTCCTCTCTGCACTGCTGAACCAATTTGGAGGATGTCGTGACCGAAGCAATTGCTTTTATAGCTGCCTGACTATCTGTTAGTATAGCTATGTTTTCGTTTTGATTTGGATATACTCTAAGTAATTTGCAAGCTTCTTTAATTGCCAGCAATTCCGCTTGGAATACACTGGCAAAGTTTGGTAGTCGAAAGGATTTTGAGATATTGAGGGATTCATAGTAGACACCCGAACCGACCCCACAATCCATTTTTGAGCCATCAGTGAAAATGCAGGTGTCGAAGTCTCTCGTCACAATGTCCTCTTCTCAGTCTGATCTCGACGGGAAGCAGACCCTGCAATTCATTACAGTATTCAAAATAGGGGTGCAGTAGTCCGTGGGTGTCAGAAGCATATCCGATGGTATTAAATTTGTTGTGTCACTGTGACCAAAAGGTTTTGCCTTCCAACTACCTGTTTCTTTTAGCCTTAAAACGCTACAAGAGACCTGGTATTTAATGTGAAGGTCTATGGGTAAGAGGTGCAAGAGAACGTTTAGAGCCTCAGTGGGGCACGACCGGAGGGCTCCAGTCGTCCCTACGCTTGCTGTTCTCTGGATTTTCGTAAGTTTGTTGATGTTATAAGCTTTACTAAGCGCAGGCCACCAAACAATGGCGCCGTAGGTAGAATGATTCTATGAAGATTATCTAAGAATAAAAAAATATTTTAAAATAATTTTTGATACAACTTCAAAAACAAACTTGATTAAAATATTAAAAACTAAGTTGTGAATATGTGAAGTAGAAATTAACACATAAAATAATTACTAACTTCAACAGCAGCAACACAGAGAATATGACAGTTAGAATTGACTAGCTTTGTAGTGCAAATTTCGCACTCCAAAAAGGAATCTTAGGGATCATTCTGATCCATAACATTGCCAGACCAAAGGTGAGTTCCAAAAGTTTATTCTAATTACTATAACCACCTTATCATTGTTTAAAATCCTAGCTTTATTCAACGATTCCGACTAAATAAAATAGCGTTCAAATATGTGTTGCACAATTTGCACCTTAAAACAGGAACTCGCGCTACATATATTCCTAGAATTCTGAGGATGTGTTCTACCTTAGAGCTATTGGGTGGAGGAGGGTACCAATGGATTGTTGGGAATGATTTTGCTTGCCCTCTCGCACAGAGCACTCTGTCTAAAGCTTTTGACGAATGCTTACAAGCACTGGAGGGCAAATTTTGCGGAGAATGGATTAAGTGGCCATCTGAAACAGAAGAAGACACAACGAAACTACACTTTTTCAATTAATACAAGATTCCTAGTGGCAAGCTATAAATTTTTTCCTGAAATGAAACAACATATTCAATTTCTCAAATTTTAGTTATTGGTTGCGTTTAGGGTTCCCATATAGGCTTAATGCGTCCCACTGAAAACGAAGAAATATTCTTAAAAAGAAAGGGCTACCACAGCATAAATGCTATGATTATCAGTAAAATTTGAGTAATACATTGAATTAAAATCAATTATTTTTATTATTATTGTTATTATTGTACTATTCGTACTAGAATGTCAGCTTATTAGACTTGACCATTCTTTATTTCGTCAATTTCATTGAATGTTTGAACAACAATAACAACTTAAAGGCGCTACCACTCTTGTTTGGCTGGAGATATAGCTATTTCGTGCTTTGCCACTTATGCACTCATCAGTCTCCTTTTTGTGGTGCTGAGCTTTAATCCAATTTTATTATGAAAAACTTTCTATGCACACCATGAGAATCGAACCCACGCTATCAGATCTTAGCTCAGTCTTAGAAGTCGTGTGTACTACGCACTCCACCACTTTAGACCACTGACGTCACAGGTCGAGATGTGTTTGTTGTTTATCCAATGCATTTGGAGTCACAGCATTTTTATTAATTAATAAAAATTATTATTAATTACCACAAAAGGAGAGCAGAGCTCTTAAACAATTGCAGCTTGTCCAAACATCCGAGTGAAGATGTTTTTGGAGCATCTGTCGTATTTTTTTCGGCTCTGAAACAGAAACAGTTGGGGTATCGCATTCGTTTGAGGTATGGGATTCCAAAAATATTTCCTTTTGACCGAATGTTGTGTTTGAAGTCCTTGAATTAAATAATAGCAACTAGTAGTTTTTCAAGAAATATTTGGTTAAATACTAACATTGGGATGAAATTTCAGTTTAACTGTTTCTTCAAAAAATTAAATACAAAACAAAACTTCAAAAGTCAAAATCAAATTTCAAAAGTTTAAATTCATAGGGATGAGACTTTTGAATTTGTTTTACTCAAAGGAATCGATAAAAATAGAAACATCATGTTTTCTTACTTTCTATGCCATTTTTACTTGTCAATGAGTCCAAAATATTTTTTAAATGAACTTTGTATTTTATTTTGTTTCATTTTAACTCAATTTTATACCTTAAATCATGCATACATATTTTCGATTTTCTATCGGTTATTTAATTTTATTATCGATTCCAACAAAGCTCTCATGCCTAAAATAAATGAAAACTTCAAATATTATAAACATAAACAATCAAAACTTTATTTTTTTTTGACACCTCTGCGACCAGAATTAAAAAAAAACGAAAAGAGATACAGAATGTGAATTGTGGCTATCGCACAATTTCTTTCGTTTCTGAAAAACGAAAGATCACATTCGCTTCGTTTTTTACAGAATGTGGCCCCTGAATTGTTTGATACTAATCGTATTCAAAGGGAAATGTCATCAAGGAGAATCGACTGGAGATTTTCATGCCCACTAAATCTAAGTGAAGGAGGCGTATGGGAGCGTATGGTGCAATCTGTCAAAAAGATACTCCGGGTCACTTTACGTGAAGAAGCACCTCAGGTGGAAACTTTGCGAAGCCTACTGATTGAAGCGGAAAATACAATAATTCTCGACCGCTTACCGAGATTCCACTGACATCAGAAGAAGATGAACCGCTTACGCCCAATTACTTTTTGATCGGGTGTACCAATTCCACACAAACACCTAACCTGGATGACTCACCTTTATGTCGGAGAAAACAGTGGCGAATAGCTCAGCTACTGAAGAACCGATTCTGGAAAAGATGGATCCAAGAATACTTGCCGATGCTGACCAGGCGCAGCAAATGGTTCGATGCAGTACCTCCCCTCAAACTTGACGACCTAGTAATAATATGCGATGCCAGTCAACCCAGGAGCAAATGGCAGCGAGGAAGGATCGTTCGGGTATACACGGCTACAGATGGTCAAGTAAGAAGTGCTGAAATAAAAACAAGCCAAGGTACCTATCACCGCCCCGCCTCGAAGCTAGCAGTGGTGCAGGTACATATTGAATCTCCTGGAGAATTCACGGAGGGTGGGATGTCGTCGTCCTAAAATTAACGCAGCACGGAGATGTCTGCCCTGAACGAAGAAAAAGAACGAGATAACAATACATTTCATGATCCTCTTGTTGATTCGCTTCTTTCCCTCCATTTTTGATGGTTAGATACATTTTTTGATTTTGCACAGTAAGAGGCCAATCATCGAAATATAAAAAAAATACAATTTTAAAATATTCAACAAAACTTTTAATATAATTTACTTCATAAAATAAAAATTTTCAACTAATTCGGTGTTTATTTATTTATTTATTGACAAAATAATTACAACACCATACATACAAATCTGTCGACAAATTTTTTTTTGCCCTGCTTAACTTGTATGCTTTTGTGCGATAACAATAGAGGAATCTTTTTGCTCCGTCACAGTCAGCATTGTATATATATATTCTTAGGTTTTATATATTTACAATGCAGTCAGTTAGAACATCACCATCACTTTTGATGCCGAGGAATGTTTGAGGCAGTGTGATGAGCTACCATGCAACCTTTTGAACACCAGAAAGAGGACAAAATGCTAAAACAAAAGCTTCGCATATCTTTCTTGTAACTTTATACGACTTTTGAGTATGGAGATATGTAATATCCTGAATGAGTTTAACGTGGACTGAAAGCAAATTGATTTAAAATATGCTTGCATCCTTATTTTTTTTAATTAAGAATTACCTACAATTAAATCCAATTTGTAAGGTAGGTCTTCATTATCATCTGAGTGCCGATCCTGGCCCTTAGAGCACCCGGGGCAAGCTCAGAAAATGCACGTTTTTCTATATTTCAAAGTATTTAAAAAAAAAAAATTTGTCCTGTACAAATAAATATTTTAAGGGCGGAAGTCACCGTCGTCGAGTCAATGTTTTTCTCAAAAGTACTCTTGAGGAGAGTTCGCGACTTGAGCTATTAATAATGGAGATTGGGAGGGAATGCTTAGGTCTTCACTTGAGGATTACTTTAAGTGAAATCGAAACTCAGGTGAGGTCAGAAGCTACCTTTAGCACTTTCTTGATAAGTTATAATACAAATGTCAATTATTGTTTCTTCCTACTTAACCAAGGTATCTCTTTTTATCACTAAAATGCACTCATTCTTAGGTATTTGAATGCGAATTTTATATTTAGTAAATATTAGCCACGTACACATAATAGTCGAGGTATGGCGCCTGTGCTGGCACTGTGCCAGCACCATTTGTAGCACATCGCCTTGCACATTAACAGTTAACAGTTTAACAGTTTTTTATTGAACACTTAATAATATTTACAATTTTCTTAACACTAGTTATCTTATTTTATAAATTGGTTGGTTTTTAAATATGTTGGCACAGAAGGGGCCTAACTTGATTACAATGGTTATTTTAAGCAAAATTTCAATGAAATTGTCGATGTTATTTTTTTAGTTTGAATCTGCTGGCAGCTTCTTGTCTCGGGTTGTTCAGGTCCGGTTGTCACTGTAGTGGTGGAGGGTGGGGGGGGGGAGGGGCTTTCAGCCACGGTAGTGAGCTGACCCAACGTCAGCGAAGAATCGGATGTCCTCTTCGTTATTGGTGTTGATTAGTTCCTCATCGAGTAGATCCTTAGCTTCTAGATATCGAGGGTCGGGGTGTCTTGGGTTCGCCTTGCACATGCACTGCATGGCACCTTTTATGACACGGTGTCTGGGGCAACTACCCTTATAGCCCCACACCTATGCACGGCCCAGCATCTCTATAATAACAATAAATTAACGAACATCTTCTCATAAAGAAAGTTACACAAAAATTGAATCGGTAGGTAATTTAATTTTTATAAAAAATTATAGTTTAAGATACACCCGGTAATTAAAAAAAAAAAAGGGTTCTATGGCGTTACGGAAATGGATATCAATCAATCGATCTAAAGTTTTAAGAAGCAATGGCTATAAGCTGATAGGTCCAAAATCTTTTGGATTAAGGTAGGTACATGGGAATATTTGCCCGCTTTGGGTATGAATATCACTTTAGCTTCTCTCCATAAAGCTGGAGTATGAGTGCTAAGTTCATACGCCCGTTCAGAATCATGGATAGGACAGGAAAAATGAAATCTGAGACCATTTGCAGTTCAGCTTTTATTATACATTTAGCTCCAGAAGATTTATACGGGTGGAAGCTGTCGATATCAAATTTAAGCATCTCTTTTGCAATCAGACCTAGGTTATTTGTTGTATTGTAGTTTAAATCCATTAGGTCCAAACAACATAATATATTTTTGGAACAAGGTAGTAAGTGTGAGTCTGGTAGAAAACTGAGTGATTCCTTACAAGAGATTGTCCAAGTCCCGTTAATAGGTTTAAGGGCAATGGACATTATGGGGTTTGTTGATAGGATTTTTTCTTAGTCTTGATGCTGTGAAGAATCTTCTATTTTGTCACAGATGTTTCTCCGGGAGGATCTTTTGTTTTTCCTCAAGTGTTGCTTATAGATTTTAAGAGATTCTTCATAAGAGCTGGAAGTTTCTATAGAATATTAAGCTCGATTACAAAATTGTCTACAATATTTTCACAAATAAGGTTTCTTTTTTTTATTTAATTTGGGTGAGAGGGCCTGATATTTTAATTGATATTTTAAGATCTATGATAAGACCATTGACTTGGTTATCCAAATCCGTTTTATTTAAGGGAATACTTAGGTCATTTTTGATTAACCACTTGAGGGTATCGCTATATTTATGCCAGTTAGTCTTCCGATGATTCCGGAAAACTGCCTGTTCTTCAGTTTCTCTGATACCTTCCAATTCAAAATCCTGTGAGGAATCAATAGGGAGACAAAGTGTAATGTCTAATACTTCTTTTCGGTTTATGTTTATGAAAATTGTCTCATTACAAATATTGGTTACAATAAGGTTAGTAATGGGAATAAAATAAAAAAAGTGACTCACCTCTGTTATTTATATCAGTGCTACCCCAAACTGTGTAATGGGCGTTAGTATCGCATCCAATTATGTGCCAGATCTTTTGCCTTTCTGCATCAGCACTAAGCCTCTTTAGCTTGTGGCTAGGGGGAGGGCTAAGGTGAACGTGACCGAGGTAGGCAGACGCAATCCAGTAAATACCTCTATTGGTCTTAAGTCTGACTGCGGTAACATCTCGATCGCTGTAATCAGAGAGGAAATATACATTATTGTTACTTCTTACCAATATGCATGTTACTTCTGTCCAAAACATACAGCAAGTGGTAACCAGTTTCACCTTGAGTTAAAATTACGGGATGTTTTATTTTATTTGTTTTTGTTTTGCGAGTAAAATGAAATACAGAGTAACTACTCAGGCCCCTATTGCGAGTGACGTTTGTTTATCCGTACACGATTTTTGTCGACAGTCGATCGTCGAAAACTAATTTTGGTATTGTGTAAGTCCATTGTAAACGAAATTTTTCATTTTAATGAATGCGAACGTGAGAACATTTTCCATTTACAAAAAAAAAAACGTTAGTTATTTCTAGTAAAGGATATACATATCTTAAGAAGTTACACAATAACAATGGAAATTTGTCGATCTGATCGACTTTTATCGCATCGAAAGTTGAACGACACTCGTAATAAGGGCCTCAGTGTTGAAAATTACGTGGGAATGTTTCCCTCGTAAAAAAATGGGGAACGTAAATACAGAGCGAATGTTTCCCTCGCAATTTCTTGGTATTGGGAACATAATAAGGGCCTCAGTGTTGAAAATTACGTGGGAATGTTTCCCTCGTAAAAAAATGGGGAACGTAAATACAGAGCGAATGTTTCCCTCGCAATTTCTTGGTATTGGGAACATAAATTCCAGGGAAATTCAAACATTTTTTTGTTCCCTGCAAAATAATTCCAGAGAAGATTCACGATTAATGAAGTTCCGGGGGAAAAAAATATTTCCTGGAGATTCTCGATAGGGCCATAAAGAGAAATATTAACCCTATTATGCAAATTACTGAAACAAATTATGCATTTTACCTGTCTTGCCTCTAACGGTTTTCCATGTTATTTCTCCATTATCTCAGAGCCTCTGAGTCCCAGAGGGTTGCGTCATAGAGACTTTTTAATAGTACGTTGTGAACATAATACAACATAATAAACTTTCATCAAACTGACTAAAAAACACTATTCACCACTCCGTTTCATATCTCAGGTTTTTTGTGTACATATTTATTGCGACCGTCGAAAGCAGTCGCACAAGAAAACGATTATCGTAAGTCTAAATCGCAATTTGAAGAATAGAGGTACACGAATACCCCTATCGCCTTTGGAGTAGAGGGGTAATATTTCTTTAAAGTGCTCAAGGGTAAGTGCAAGGGCATACCTTTAAGCAGAGAAACTTGTAAGTAAAAACAAAAACAATACCTTAATTTTTACACTATATTTTTTTCCTGTTTTCACGTTATACTTAACATTAGTTAACAGATCGGTTTTATTTCAATTTTTTTTTATTTACAATACATAATTAGGAAACAGTGTATATTCGTTAATGCGTTTATTTGTTTACTCCTCCTTTTCCAATTACTTTATGTTGCAAAGTGTAACCAATGACGTCCCGAATCTTTGGTTCAAGATTTTTAGCATATACATCGGTCCAGAGTTCTTCTAGTGGAATTTCTTTATCTGCCTTGGCAGCAGCTGTAGCTGCATCAATTTCTTTGCGAACCTTACTATCGATTTCCTGTAGAAACAAATTAAGTTTTATTTACCAAATTAGACATTATATTATATTTGTGTTTTACAAATAGAAAATATAGAAAACAAACAAAAACGAATGAAACGTGTTCGTGTCGATGTGGCATTCGGTGCTGTACGGTACCTAATACAAACTGAATAACGACAAGACCGAATACTTGTGTAACTAGGCATCAGAAGAAAATCTTTTTGCGAAACGAGAGAACAACACAATAAAGTGTGATATTGAGGGGATGACATAAATGTTCTCACATAAATACGGTTTTGCAAATTCCAAAGAAAATAGAATATTAAAGAGTCCATTGGAAATTATTTGGATCAAATTTGTTTAATCGAAAATTTATGTCCTTGTAGGAATTTAGGAATGGTCAAAGTAAATTCTTTATAAGCAGTTCAGAAATGAGTAACTGAAATTCATTTGATGTTTTTGTTTGCCCTTGCATCATTGTAGAGGAGTTCATGAAATTTTGATTGAAAGATGCCTCACAATATATGCCCACTTTACTAATTTCGAATTCCGTTTCAATAATAATCCGTTGATCCATAATTTGGTTAAAAATTGTGTAAAGATTGCAAACTTTGGTATTCATTCCGTAAAATCGAAAATATTTTTTAATCAACAACCTCGAGGTTTCATTCTTTTCAAGCCTGATAATTACCTTAATTTCTTCTGGAGTTAGAAGACCTAATTCAATGCAACGATCTTTAAATGAAGTGATAGGATCACGTTTTTGACGAACTTCCTGGATTTCCTCACGTGTACGGTAGCTGGTACCGGGATCGGACATCGAATGTCCAGAATAACGATAAGTGCAAACTTCCATTACCAATGGACCCTCGTTATTAACATATTCGATGGCAAATTCAGTCGCACTCCTAACAGCAAGTACGTCCATACCATCCACCCAAATGCCGGGTAGAGCATCTCCTCGTGTGTAGTAGTCTGTGTTACAAGAAGCACGCTCAGCACTAGTACCCATACCTGTTTATTTTACAAAATAAATAAAAAGTCTACGAATAATAATAAAGCCTTAGTATTACCATATCCATTGTTTTCACAAACAAAAATGCAGGGCAATTTCATAAGGTATGCCATGTTGTAAGCTTCGAATACTTGGCCTTGATTGGCCGCTCCATCACCGTACAACGATAGGCACATACCGCCGTTTCCCTTATATTTGCAGGCAAGGGCGACACCAGCACCAAGTGGGACTTGAGCTCCAACAATACCATTACCACCATAAAAATTTGGAGCATACATGTGCATGGATCCTCCTTTTCCACGGGCACATCCACTTTGGTTTCCAGTTAATTCAGCTAGAACACCAATTGGTGGCACACCCATCAAGTACGTCCACCCATGAACACGGTATGCCGAAATTATGTTATCAACATCACGCATCGCTGCACGCATACCTTTTTTAATAATTTGAAAACAAAATGTTTGGTAACAAATTATGAAAAGTAAATTAAGCCTTATTTACCAACAGCACATGCCTCTTGGCCAGAGTACAAGTGACAGAAACCGCGGATTATTTTGTCTTTGTACAGATTTCCAGCAGATGTCTCAATACGACGAATAGTTTGAAGTTGAGTGTAGTACTTAAGCGCCTGATCCCTTGTGACTGTAACCGAAGTGCTTGGTCCATTGTCTAATCGATGTAATTTATAAGGCTATTAAAAATTAGCAGGAAGATATAAACGTTAGAAATATTCGAAATGTTTTAATTTTGAAAATTATTTGTTCTTTAAAATTATTTATATTATGCGCATTTAACATTGCTTGAAATTAAAAATAATTTAAAAACAATACATTTCTATGTCATATCCCTATGATTACAATCACTGAACGTACTCTCTTTAGTCTTCTTTGTGGTATAT
Organism: Meliscaeva auricollis; assembly: GCA_948107695.1. Lineage (NCBI taxonomy): Eukaryota > Metazoa > Arthropoda > Insecta > Diptera > Syrphidae > Meliscaeva > Meliscaeva auricollis. The sequence goes on along the minus strand of OX403617.1, from coordinate 49,870,397 downwards.
GTATATTAGCTAATGACTAAAACCAATGAGTACAATCAATAAAGTTTGCGCAAAAACTTTACATTTACATTTACAATAAGATTGAAGAATCAAAAGAGTCCATAAAATTATCTTGAAAAAAAATTACATATATAAAGTGTTGCCCTTTTGAAACAAATAAAAAGATAATACAACATTTTATAAACGTACCATTTAAATCATTGGTTTCTTTAAACTCCTGAAAGACTTTTCTTCCTCCTCTAAAAATTTTATGGGACTGTTAGGCAATTTAACCATTTTTATCAATTTTCATCAGGGTAAAATTTGTAACAAATTCAAATTTATATCTTCTTCAGTGAAATCATGTCACATGGTAGAATATTTTAACATAAAGTGTTTAGAATACAATGATTTTTAGCAAGGTTCATATGAAAGTAGAAATTATTGTGAGAAATTAAGGGGGGTTTCCCATGCAAAAATAGATTGGACTTTTGCGCAAAACTGTGTAGCGTTAGCAATGTTTCGAATATTTCAATAAAACAAACGGGGTTCGATTAATAATATATTGACTCAAATATTTCTGTTGCCTAGAAAAAAATACAAAAATTCTGTGTGCCTCAAAACCGACAAGCAAACGGAAAAACTATAAAATTTAGATAGGTGCTTGTTCTAACCATTGGGAAATTGATTAAATCTAACATTTTTATTTTTTATATTTTTTGTTTAGAGGCCATAAACCCTGTGAGGTGCTCCCGATTTGTTTTTTTTTTTTTTGATTATCTTAACATTTTATTCCAAAAAGAAATCCAAAAACAAAGAAAAAAAGAATTTATTTAAAAAGTATGAATGCACTATTTAGTATAACTTCTAAAATATTTAAGATAACGAAGTCAAATAAAGTTTTTTCAATGCATTAAATATATAATGTGATCAGAATATTTTTTTTTTTTATTTTATTATATTTTTTACTGACACAAACATACAAAATACATATTTTTTCCCTAACATTTTGTTCTGCTACCCGGGAAATTGATTAATATATTTTTGATTTTTTTGAAATATTTTGTTTATGAAAGACTATTATATGTTTCACGCCACCCCGATTTTTTTTTTTTTATTTTTCACCTGTAACATATTTAAAAATATGTCAACATTAGCAAGGCCATTGCAGGTAAAGTATAGCCAATAATATCTCACATATTTTTTTTATTTTTTTTTGTATTTTTTAATTGAATTAAAAAAACAAAATTGATTTTTACCCGCGTTATTTTTTATTTTAATTTGGAAAAGTTGTCTATTTTGAGTTTTTTACCAAAAAAAGGTTATTTATCACACACACAAAGAACCTGTTTCAAGCGAACGCCACTAGGTGGTGTGACAATTTTTTTCACTTGATTTTCTCTTTCTTACAATAAATGTTTTGTTTTTTTTCAATAGACAGGCATACATAACTAGAAAGATAGTGATCTCTGATCTGTGCTTGTGAAGAAACTTGTTTTATAAGAAAGAAGTCATAATAAATAATTGTATTCCACCTCGAGAAACATATCGGGGTCATAGACAACTTCTACAAAACCTGGGGTATCAGAATGAACGTCCCAAAATCAGAACTGATCTGCATCAGAAACGTGAGTGGCAAAGGGCCCATTGGAGTAGTAGGGGAAAGCAAACACCTCACACTTAATGTCAACGGCTGCCCAATCCAAGTCCAAAATAAGCTTAAATATTTAGGCATCCACTTCAATAATTTGTTCAAGTTTAACAACCATGCCAAAATCACCATCGAAAAAACCAGTAAGAAATCTAAACTCCTATTCTATAAAACACTTGTCAGGCCGCTCAATATGCGTTTCCAATATGGTTCACCATTTCACCCTCGGTAGTCTAAAATATGGAAAAACTCGAAAGAAAAATCCTAAGGCTCTCTGCTGGAAAAAAATTTGAAACCCGGACCAAAAGATTTTCTAACAATTCTATTTACAACGAAACAAATACTGTCCCGCTGATGAGATATGTCTTCCTTCTCATGAGGAAAACAATCTCAACCCTCCAACTCTCAGATAATGACCCAATAAGATATTCCTTATCATCCCAGACTGGGTCCTCTTGGGACGGCGCTGGTTATCAGTCACCGATCGGAATCCTCTCAGTGAATCTTAATGCTCCTGTGTTAGAACCGCTGGAGTTCTACCGCAAGGCAACTTCAAATCAAAATCGAGGCTAAGTCCTCAATCGTCACTTCTGGCGTTCCGCTATTCACTACATTATACGCAAAGTAAAAGTCCTTAAAGTAAAAACATTTCTGAAATTAATAATTAAATCTTATAAGAGCTGGGCGACAGTACTTACTTAAAAACACTAGAATAAGTAGATTTAACTATCTTTTTTTAGGTATCTTATAATCGGTAAAATAAAAAAAAAAAAAAAAAAAAAAAAAAAAAAAAAATACATTATAGCCGCCAGTTTAACCAAACTAAAGTAGACAAGAATTGTAATTTTTAATTTCCTCTAGAATAAGACAGCAAATGTAACCCAAAAGACTCAATAAAGAAATTCAATTCATTCAATTCATTTTTTTTTATGTAATTGCACATGACATAATGTATGTTGAGGAAGGTTGGAGTGGGACATGATAAACAGAAAACAAAGTATGCTCATTAGATTTTTGGTTTTCTGTGACGTCATAATCATCTTTCTCATGGGCAGTTCACCCGAACGTCAGTCATGTATTTGGAGGAAACATTTTTTTTAATTGAAAACAACAACAATGATACTAAAAAAAAACTCGATTGTCAGCATCGGAAATGACTACTACGTCATCAGTTATCCAAAATGGCGAAATGGCATTCATAATAAGCATACCTTGTTTTCTGTTTACCATGGGAGTGGGAGATAGATCATAGTGTGTAGAAAAAATGCGGTAAGTAAATGGTTTCTTTTTGTTTTGGTTATGCGAGGGATATTTATTTGCACATGCGCGATCATTTATTTTAATTTCTTTTTGGTTTGGTGGCTGCGCATGATATCGTAAGAAGACTTTGCTATTTTTTTACCTACCTTATAAGCCAACTAAAAAAAAACATTTTGAAATAGTTTCATGTTTCTAGAATTTGACCAAAATTGATATTATTAGGTATTATTTTTTTTTGGTAAACCTTGAAAACTCAAAAATGAATTACTTATAATGGATATCTACCAGTTTTTTTGGTCTTAAAAGTAATTTAGGTACCAACGCACCTATCTCTTAGTAGATGATCGGTACCTGCCAGCTACTTACGGAATCATCACCCAATAATAAGACTTCCATTTCATAAAAAATTGTTTTCCTGTCTACCCAAAAATTATTTATCACTTCACTAAGAGGAAACAAATAAATAATCTTCTTATAAAGTTTCTTCTTTTTTATATTTCTTCAACTCGACAAACAAAAATAGAAACAAAAAACCTAACCGCATATCGCGCTGTCGCGTGCTGCAACAACATTAACTATGATCTATCACTTTCTTTATACCTAGACCTATGTACATATAAAATAAAATGCACGACTGGATCGCACGAACTTGCTCATGTAGTGCAAAGCTATTTTATGTATTAACATAGCTTAAAAATGTTAGCTTTTGGTCATCTGATGTGTGTAGGTATTGAGAGATATGCACAAATAAGCAAAAATAAATATTTTTTTTTAAAACGGGAACACTTTTTGGATTTTTTTTTTTTTTTTAAATAATTTTTTTTCCATATTGGGTCAATGATTTGTGTTTTTTCAAAATTTTATTTTTATTTTTGATAAATATTAGCCATCTTCAAAATTGCATACCAATTTTTTTTTTTTAATCGTTTGAACATTTTTTTATAAAAAAAATATTTATTTTTAAAAAAACGGCTCGATAGATTTTTTTGAAAAAAAAATTCTAAAAATTTATCGTTATTGAAGAAATCATATCGAAAAGTTTAATAAAAATCGTTAGAACCGTTTTTGATAAAATACGAATAACTCAAAAATGTTGTATGGGAGGTACTCGTTCTGGATGAGATATTAAAAAAAAAAAAACAACTTTCGAAATTACGTAAAAACCATCTGTGCCAAATTTGAAGAAAATCCGTCCACGCATTTGGGCAGTGCAGAAGTGTACAGATGGACGCACAGGCGCACAGACCGACGGACGGCATGACGAAAACCACTTTTTCGGACTTCTCCATCATTCTAATGTTGGTTTTGATTAAAACCTCAAATTTTTTTTTTGACACGAAACCAATACTTGCCCTATAGAGCAAGTAAAAAGGAACACATATTTTTATATTGGCTTTTTTTGTCCTTCATGTGCGTGATCGTGATTCTGGTTTTTGCAAATTTTCGTCTGAGATGAGAAAATAGTATTCGGGGAAGAGCAGAGCTCACTAACACATTCAAATTCATTTACATGAAATTTGAGTTCGCTGCTCGAGGACACCCACCTTTAAGAATGAAAACTCAATGGTAACATTTTTATTATTTTTTTTTTTCGGTACAATATTTTCGTTCCCCTTGAGTAACAACCTCTCACTCAAAATATATGTAGACTCTTCAAACTATACGTTGTTATGTAAAATATAGCATTTTTGTCATGTATGATGTTCATAAATGCATCACTTTTAAGTCGCTGTGGTACTAATTTCTTACATGCCCTTCACTATTTAAAAACGCAGTTTACTGTGACGTCAACAACCGTTCTCCACTGCGGAAGCAAAATGAAGCTATGGAAGAATTTTGCACAGCTTTTCGTGTAGTGAAGTTTCGTACTTATTTGGAGACATCGCTACGAAACCAATTGCCTTTGGAATAGGTAGACTACGAACACAAAACCAGTTATTGGAGACAGCAAAATTTACATTTAGCAAAAGCATAGTATTGGTCCCTGCAAGTACTAGATAGCTAGATCCTAACGAATAGTGCATGACTCCCATTGACCTCCTAGTGACATAAAGGAAGTAAGTTTGCGACAAAATGGTGGAAATTTGAGTGGAAGCGGCAAACGAGGAGGCGTAGAAGAGTTAAACAAACAGATATTGTATTTCAACGTTTTTCTCACACACAGCATTTTTACTCCTCCCCCTACAAACCTTGAACAAATATTTTATGAGTTTTGCTGCCCTCTATCTTTTTTTGCATTTTTTAACAGAGAGTCTCCCCTATGAAATAAAATATTCAAAATGCTTAACATTTGATTCTCAAAAATGCTTTCTCTCAAAGCAATAGAAATTGAATTACATCGATTTAAAAAAAATGAAAGGGGTAAAATGGTGGGTAACCGCTTTCATATTTTAGGCATCAAGGAACAATTGAATGTAAAGAAAACCCGTTTATAATTTTTGTGATGTCAAATGATAATTTTTAATGTACAGCTGTGAAAATAGCAGTAGTTTTATAAAAATTAAGCAATGTATTAATACTTTTAGTTCTAAACTCACTCATTTAAAATGAAGGCACTCAGCTTAGGAGAAAATATTAAGCAGGAGATAAAAAGAGAAAACAATACAGTTACTTTTTCTATTGTAGTGCACATGAAGCACATTAAAATAGCAGTGGTCTGTAAGAATTTGATATTTTTTTGGTTTAATTGAACAATTATCTCGAAAATATTATTAACATAAGTGGGTTTCTTTTAACAAATATTTTCACCCAAGAATTGGCTTTTACAATAACGGTTTTCTTTTTGTATTAACAAAAGTGGGTCGTGGTAAGCATTGCACCGTTGAGCAACGAAATTTTATACTGTCGCTACGCAGAGAAAGGAAGTCTTATACAGAGATCCATCGCATTTGTTCATGCTCTGCCAAAATGATAGCCAATGCTATAAAATACATTCCAAACCCTGAAAACAGAGGTGGAATAAGAAAAACAACATGCCAGGATGATAGAAGGATTGTAAGATCAGCCAAACTAAATCCAAAAATGTCGGCTGTACAGATCAAAAAAGAGCTAAATTTGGAAGTAAGTGATATGACCGTTCGAAGAAGGCTATTGGAAGCAAAAATACCAGCACGTACCCAAGAAAAACGCATTTACTTACCAAAAAACATAAGGAAAAACGTTTGGAGTTCGCAAGAAAATTTGCATCCTTTTCTGTGGAAAAATGGCGAAATATTTTATGGACGGATGAGTCCAAAAGTGTACCTACCACAATACACAACGAAAACCGTTAAACACGGTGGCTCATCGCTCATGGTATGGGGATGTTTTTCCTATTACGGTATCGGCCCAATACACAAAATTGATGGGATTATGGAGCAAAATGTTTATGTCAACATCTTGGAAAATATTATCTTGCCATATTCAGAAGAAGAAATGCCGCTAAAATGGGTCTTCCAGCAAGATAATGACCCGAAACACACTAGTCGGAAGGCAAAAGAGTGGTTTCGGGTCAATGGAGTCCATGTTATGAACTGGCCGGCCCAGTCCCCTGACTTGAATCCCATTGAAAACCTTTGGGGGGACCTTTAAAGAGGTGTTCATGATACCAGCCCAGCCAATAACAATCAACTTTGGACGATGTCAGGCAGTCATTGAAAATCGGGGAAATACGACGAAGTATTAACGCACAGATTCTTTTTTTTTTTAGTTCCATTGTTAAATATCCCATAAAAGGGATATAAGACTAATTGAACCTAACACTGCTATTTCAATTGTAGCATTAAAAATTTCATTTTAAATTTTTGTAAGTTAAGTTAAAAGTGCTGCAATTAAATTAAGTACCTTATTATTTCCCTTTTGTTTCAGAACAGTTCTGTTTTTATTTTAATAAATTAAGGTGTTTAAATTTTTCACCACTGTATGTAAATATTCAATGTAAGGTAAATCTTATTCAAAGTTTTTGTAGTTGAAGTTGTCCTCTTGAAAAAAGTGCCAGTATATTTTGTCGAAAGATGAACCCTTCTCACTCTTTCCCCCTTAAAAGTAAATTTGTTCATTAATTTTTGGCTAAACACGAAATAATAACTTTTCGAGAAAAAATATAGTGCATATTTTTTCTTATACAACTGATTAAACGTGTTTTTTTGTAAAATCAACCGTTTACGAGATACTCGAAAAACAAAATGTCATCCTTCTTTTCAAGATGGCGGCCGCAGGGAGGGGTGAGGACATGGATTTTTGAATTTAAGCTTTTTTTATAACCCCAATGACAATGCAAAATTTGATTCACCCCAAAAATGTTCAGCAAATTGTCTGAGCTAGTACTAATAATTAATTTTTAAACAATGTGATTGAGTTGTAGAATAGAACTCTCTAAGATTTGGTTGAACAGATTACATCCTACGAAACATTTTTGGGGTTTAACAGTTTTTTATTGAACAATTAATAATTTTTACAATTTTCTTAACACTTGTTATCTTATTTATAAATTGGTTGATTTTTAAATATGTTGGCACAGAAGGCGCCTAACTTGATTACAATGGTTATTTTAAGCAAAATTCCAATGAAATTGTCGATGCTATTTTTTTAGGTAAATCTGCTGGCAGCTTCTTGTCTCGGGTTGTTCGGGTCCGGTTGTCAATGAACATTTTTGGGGTATCAAAAATTGATTAAGTTTGAAGAGGTGCAACTTGAAAACTATTTTGTAGACAATTTAAGGCTCAAATTTTGGCAAATTAAGTTTTCTTCAACTTTAACGCACATAAACAAATCATTGTAACCAAAAACTAATCCTTCATGGTAATTACCCGTCTTTTATTACCACTTGGTTCTTGTATTATGGCTTTTTTTTTCATTCGTTTCGATCAGTTGAAAAGTTCAGTTTGTTTTTATGAACGTGGCCATTCCCCACGTTCAACGAACATTAATGTAATTTCAATTGGAAGTCCGGAAGTCTTCGAAAACGAAATATAAACGAATTTTGAGTCAAAGTATTTGAGAACTATAAATCGGCCGAATAAATATTAATGTTTATAAGTAATTCATCCACCATCTCTATATTAATTGTATATAATAGAAATTATTGAGTTTATCTCACAATAACTTCATTGTCTTTGGTATAAACAAGATAACTATGATTTTATGATAATGCAAATTTCAAAACCCATATATTATGCCAATCACTCTTCCTAAACCTGACCCAAAATTAAGTGGCACATTTTATCTTGCGCAAATAAATACATATTTGCATTAGCTTTTTGTTTTGCCTGCTTCTAAATTCGGCCATAGTTTTTGGCTATTGCAGGTCTAGTTATTTGATCATTCTAAAACCTTCCTTTCATTGAAAGAACACATTTTGGGAGTTGCACTATTTATTATAAACATCGCAAATATGCAACCCCTGGTTACAAAACTTATGGACCCAAGTCTTATCAAAAGCATTACATTACCAATAAAGTAAAAACATTTTACGCAACACACGTTGACGAGTTGATTTTCTTTCAATTCATTTGGTCTTTTAAGGTCATTTGTTCAGAAGGGATAGATTATATTATTAAATTTAGATAATTAACTTATTGATATGGCAATAACAGAGAACATCAATTATAATTCACTAAAATAACATTCTTACTTTAACTTCCACGGTAGCCTCGGTTGCATAATTTTTCGATTGTTTTGTGGCGGCAGTGCTCGACTGAGAAAAAAAATTAATAATCATTAAATATGGTACACGTTGGAAGATGTACTATCTACGCACTGGTTTTAGGTTCCGTAGAAGAATTGGCAATTCGGTGCTGATAGCGCGATACATTTTTAATAAATTTAAATACCAAGATTTAGCCACCACTCAAATAAATTCGAAACGAAAAACTATGAAGGAAAAAAATTTCAACGGCAGTGCTTTTTTAGTTGGAAAAATACTTTGCATGAAAGATCCCCAATATGTTGCTGCCAAAAGTCAAATCGATTTGCCTACTGGGCTTTTACCCCAGACGTCAGGCAAAAATAAAAAAAAAATTGATGGCAAAAAAAAATGGCACCTCTCTAGTAAGAAGAAAGTTAGTAGCTTAAAAATTGAAATTAAATAATATTTAGTGCCAAATTAGTTGGCTATCAACAAAAATTAACATTTTAATAAATGTGAACTGTTAATATAAAGAAAATATACACTTTTTTGCAAAAATACTGAATTTGGTATGGGTTGTTTGTTTACATTCTTCGAACAAGATCTACCATTTTCTATTTTTGTTTCTATTTTTGTGTGAAAGAAAAGCGACAAAGACAAATGCGTAAAAAGCCCAACAAGCTGAGAATCACATATAATTTACCAGAGATACGTATAAGGAGATAGGATACTTTTGACGTTACACCTAAGAATAAGAAATACAGGAACGGGTGTTTGGCGAACAAAGTGAGGCACTTCACAAAGTAGTGTGAGTTGCACAAACACAAATGCATTTACACAGGGCTGGAGTGCAGTTGTATGGCAACTGGCAAGGCTCCAAGATTCATTTTATTTTGTTTTAACTTAACATGTTTATTACACTTTCGATCCCTCTAAATTCTCTTTTTGATAAGTTCGCGTATTTTCACGAAATGCGCCCACTCCGTGTCAAAACGATTTCTATGGTTTTTGTCACAAACACTCACCTGATTTGAATCTTGAAATTTAATAAAAGTTTGCAAATGCAACCCTTAAAAGTATTTTGTAGATGCACAAGAATAACATTCCCAAAATATTTAAAATTAAATCCAAAATCTGTTAAAAATTACATAACTCGGTGCCAACCAAAGAATAAGAAGATAAGGAATGGGTGTATATCACATCTGTTTGGGTTGGCTGTCAAAATTAGATATTAAGATGCCATTTTGCCGAGTGCACAATTAACTATATTTTCCACAGTTCCGTACTGTTTTATTCGCAATATTAAGTTATGCAAAGTGATGTTAAAAACATAAAGTAAATATTTTAGAACCATTTAAAATTGTTTTCTTATAAGTATTAACAACCAAAATAATATTTTTCTTCAAAATAAAAGTATACTTTTTCATCGAATCAACCAATCACATTTTAGATATTAACATGTCAAATTACGAATTTCAGGTTCAGGGGCGCACTAATTTTTGTTTGGTTTCGGTAAGGCGCTGCAACTTGTTGGCGCCGAGTTATGTAATTTTTAACAGATTTTTGATTTAATTTTAAATATTTTGGGAATGTTATTCTTGTGCATCTACAAAATACTTTTAAGGGTTGCATTTGCAAACTTTTATTAAATTTCAAGATTCAAATCAGGTGAGTGTTTCTGACAAAAACCATAGAAATCGTTTTGACACGGAGTGGGCGCATTTCGTGAAAATACGCGAACTTATCAAAAAGAGAATTGAGAGGGATCGAACGTGTAATAAACATGTTAAGTTAAAACAAAATAAAATGAATCTTGGAGCCTTGCGAATTGCCATACAACTGCACTCCGGCCCTGTGTAAATGCATTTGTGTGTGTGCAACTCACACTACTTTGTGAAGTGCCTCACTTTGTTCGCCAAACACCCGTTCCTGTATTTCTTATTCTTAGGTGCCAACAAGTTGAAGCGCCTTACCAAAACCAAACAAAAATTAGTGCGCCCTGAACCTGAAATTCGTAATTTGACATGTTAATATCTAAAATGTGATTGGTTGATTCGATTTATTTTAAAGAAAAATATTATTTTGGTTGTTAATACTTATAAGAAAACAATTTTAAATGGTTGTAAGATATTTACTTTATGTTTTTAACATCACTTTGCATAACTTAATATTGCAAATAAAACAGTACGGAACTGTGGAAAATATAGTTAATTGTGCACTCGGCAAAATGGCATCTTAATATCTAATTTTGACAGCCAACCCAAACAAATTGATGCCGCACTGCTATACACTGTAGATGTGATATACACTAAGAATAAGAAATCTTAAATATCTTCTTATTCTTTGGATATACACCCATTCCTTGTCTTCTTATTCTTTGCGTTACACAGATTTGCCTACAAGCTCAAATTGACGGTTTCGGCTAAGTATGCGTAAAAACAAGCATACTTAGCCGAAACCGTCAATTCACCACTTTGGTGACTTAATTTGGCGGTTAAATTTAAAATTTGCAATTAATTTGAAAATATGTATGGGTTGCTATATGTTCCTTCCAGGTGTCGATAATTTTTGGTGAGTTTCGAAATATCTGAAAATACTTTTACTACATTTAAATAGTTATAATACATGAATGGACCAAATGGGTCATCGCACACTGGAGTTATTGGACCGGGGTAAAGCGGAGATGATAATAGAAAGAAATGGAATAAAACGAGTAAAATGTTCATTCATTCCATTTCACTCGCCGACAAGCTTCGTTCAACCCCGATGGCCCAACGAGATTAGTATTCAAACAAAAATACATAAATCCAGAAGCAAATTCTGGGTGCAAAAGTATTCTTGTATTCTTTTATTAGTTTGAAAAGCTAAATAAAACTAGTTCTGTGCAGTTTTGTCACGAAATGTAATTTTAATTTGATTTTTTATGTTAAGGCTTGCCCAAACCAAAAAGTCGCGCTGTCGCGTGGCATTGCAACCAGGGCTTTCATAAAGGCTTACTGAAATGACAACGTAACACCACAACAAAATTTATTTAAACAGCATCATAAGTGAGTAACATCAAACGCTACAAAGAGTTTTTTGAAAATCCTTGTCGCACTATCGCGAGTATTTGCGACAGTTTGGCTTAGGCAAGTCATTTAAAGTAGACGACCTCTTTAACGAAAAAGTTTACCTACTTTGAATGGTTTGAAACTAGCAAAGACGCGGCTCTTAATTAAAATTGTTTTTTAAGAGTCGACTCTTATAAGTTTTAAGAGTAGCTTTTAAATGTTTTAAAACTTGCGCCATTTATCTCTAGTCGAAACAGGTTATAACTCTTTTTCAGTTTAAGTTTAGTTTTAAGGCTTGCCGAAACCAAAGTGCGACACTGCGACACGACAGTTCAAGAACTTTTATATGAAAAACGCTTTGCGCTTTGTGGCATTTGGTGTGGTTACTTCCATATGACGCTGTGTAAATAAATTTTGCCGCACTGTTGTATATCAGTGTCGGAGTTTGGATTGGGCAAGCCTTTACATGTGTACTTACTTGAATTGTACGTTCATCTTTCTGCAGTTATGAATTGATCAATGACATTATAAACTGAATAGAGTGAACTTTGAAAAAGATAAATTATGCGTTTTGCTCCTTTTAAAGTAACTTCGCTCACCTACATTAATTAAAAGAAAATGATTTTCTTCTTGCGTTCACAGACACATTTAAATAATGGGAGCAATTTTCTGGGTTTGATCTTGATTTTTAGAAGTTCCCGAAAAGAATTAAGGCTTGCCCAAACCAAAGTGCGACACTGTGACACGACAACGGTAAAATTTATTTACACAGCGTCATTATGAGAGTACCCATACCAAATGCGACAAAGCGCTATGCGTTTTTCATTCAAAAATTGTTGACGCACTGTCGCATTTAGGTTTGGGCAAGCTTTTAATCGAAAACACAATTTCTCGGAATTTCTTAACTCTGGAACGTTCACTAGCTCACCCCACGTCACAAAAAAATCCACCACACAAATGTCAAATCAAAAATATGAAAAGTCAAACTTTTCCGGAGTAATTCCAAGTGTTTTTATTTATTGTTGATTTAAGTTCTTTTAAAAGGTAAATTATGCAGTGAAAATTATAAAATAAAAAGAAAATATAAATAAAAATATATTTTTGTTCCAAAAAGAATGAGTTTTATTTATTTTGCCATCATTATTGGTTGTTTTCTCGAGTTTGCTTGTGTGGTTGTGATTGTGATGATGCGTGATGGTTTTGATTTGTGACTGTGCTTTTGATAAAATTTTTTGTGGTTTATGTTCTCTACGGCTTTTTGGGATGGTGTTATAATATTTTAAAATATTTGAATATAGTATTTTAGTCGATTTTGTATAAAAAAAGAACAATTAATAATTGTTTATTAAAATCGGAATAAAAAAAAAAAAACAAGCTGTCAAATCAAAAATTTCACCTCATTACATTGTTGTTGCTTTTCGCATCTATTCACGGACACGAAATGAAATTACAAAAACAACAATGTAAGCGTACGAAAGTTTCCCATCTCCTTATACGTAACTCTGTAATTTACTTTATTTTGCGTCTGTGTAAGTCGAGATACCTACATATTATAAAAAAGTAAGGCAAAACAGTAGGAACATTTTTCCACTGACGGTGTTTCTCTTGATGTGATAAAAGGTAAGAGCTTTCCAGTGGAACGAAATCTTATGTGAATGCAACAAAAAAAATTGAAATGGGTACTGGAAACATTTTATATATGTTTTTATATTCAATGCTGGAAAAACCAAATCAGTGAGACGAAGACTGACGTAATAAAACAACAAATAAAAATTGGCAAATGTAAGCCACTGAATTGATTCCAATTGCCCGCGTTCACATAAAAATCTAAAGCTATACAGATACCTTTCTGTTGTTGTAATCCTACGTTAGCTAACAGCTGATACAAAAGTGACAGTTCTCACATGAAAAAAAAATATAAGCTATTTTGTTTTTTACTGTTGATTTATTTTAACGTCAGTGGGCCAGAGTGACGATTTGACGTTTAGAAGCTATTAGAGAGAATGAAACAGAGATGTATTGCTTTTTTTTTAAAGTCCTATCAAGATTGCTTACATTTTTTTTTTCATGTGAGAACTGTCACTGTACCAAAGTATCTAGTTTGACAATTTGGTAAAAATCTCTATTGGGCTTTTTACGCATTTTTCTTTGTCATTTCTCTTTCACACAAAAATAGAAAAAAAAGAAAACGGTAAATCTTGTTCGAAGAATGTAAACAAACAACGCATACCATATTCAGTACTTTTGCAAAAAAATGTATTTTTTCTTTATAATAACAGTTTAAATTTATTATTACACAAAATATTCTTTAAATTCAATTTTTAAGCTACTAACTTTCTTCGAACTAGAGAGCTGCCTTTTTTTTTGCCATCAATTTTTTTTTTTATTTTGGCCTGACGTCTGGGGTAAAAGCCCAATAGCGGGGAATAGGGATTTTTACCAAATTGTCAAACTCAAAAGTGACAGCCAGCACTTTGGTACACTGACAGATGTCTGCATGAAAATCAAAAAAAACAAGTTGATGATTACTGTTGAAACTTGAAAGTGTTTTTAGTCTGGCTAATTTGTGTTCATTTGAATTAAAATATAAAAAATAAGATAAAAATGGTACATTCTTGCTGTCTAAAATATTGTGATAACAATAAATATGTCAACCCGGAGGTAAATTTTTATCAGTTTCCAACAGTTTGGAACAGAACTCAGAAGTTGAAGAAACTATCTGAACTACGGATAAAAAGATGGCATTCAGCCATAAGGAAGAAGTCAGATATAATATCATCCAGAGTTTGTTCAAAACATTTTGCCACAGGTATGTAAATAGTATTTATTACAAATAACATCATTTCACTTTTCTCTGTTTTCTTTGTTTCTAGGGAAATGTGCGAAATTGTTGGACTATTTAAGCCCAGACTGGGTTCCTACATTATATTTAGGCAAATCAAAAAGGGCAAATGGCGGAGAAGTAAAGGTTTCCAGCATAATACCGCCAACAATAATTCTGAGTGAGTATTACGAATAGCAATTGCTGCACTCAGGAATAGCTATTAAAGACTTTGTACCCCTCAAAACCTTAGCAAGCGAATCCAAAATTGTGTACTTTGGCTGCCAAACTTAAATCTTTTGGTGGGGAATCCTGAACAGGGAGTTGAGATCTTTTCTATAGAGCCAAACGTCTTTACTCTTCCTATATTTTTAATTTTGCTCACCATTTTTTCAACAATTCGGGTAGTTTAAATGGGTTTGGGCAACGAACAGCTCATTGAACCTTTTATCAATTTAATATCAGCAGCATCTTTCGTCTTTGTTGTACTGTGTAAAGAACGATTTGGTATTTCAGGACCTAGCGAAAGTATCTTCTTTTATTCTTTCATGTCTTGGCTTAGAAGTTATTAAGTTTGTCTTTTATTTTATCTTACATTAAGGGGATAGTTTCTGCTTATTATGATTATTTGAATTTAACAAAGCATTTTTTAACAACTGACACAGGTGGCCCAAAGACAGATACGGTAGGCAGTACAGAAAGTACTTCTCTGGAATCAAGTATGTACGTCTCTTGCACCGATATCAAGTACTTCTCTGGAAGTACGTGATGTTAATGAAATTGAAACGGAAACACAACAAAATAATGTACATGACAGTAATATATGTACAAACTTGGAGGTTTTTCCTAAAGAAAGCTGTGAAAATGAAATTGATATCCAACCAATTCAACTAGACATTACGTTTAACTCAAGCACAGCCTTCAAGCCAATACCCATTCAAACAATGGTTATTGAACAAGTAACGAAATTACACGATAGGTAAATCTGTACAATTTTATCAACCTATGTTAAGCTATAATAAAATATTTTTTAATAGGAACTCAAACCGATTTTCCAATTGACGATATTAATAAACTAGAAAAAGCGGTGCAGACTAAGATCATACAAATATCATCGATGGAAGAAGAAATACAAAAATTAAGGACGGATGTTATGAACACAAAGATGGGGATGGACTCTTTTCAGCATGATGATACAAAAACAAAATATTTTACAGGGCTACCCAATTTCATTATATTTGAACAGATTTATAATGCCATTTTACCTCGTTTACCTAACTGCTTCAGAAAAAATTTAAATCCTTTTCAGATTTTGATGCTCACCTTAATGAAACTTCGTCTGGACCTTCCATTTACATTGTTGGGTTACATGTTTGGAATAACGACTGCCACGGCATCAAACAAATTCCACGAGTGCATTCTCGTTTTGGATGCAGAACTTGGACAATTTGTTTGGTGGCCTGAAGAAGACGTGAGACAACATTTTACACCAGCATACTTCAAAAACTTGTTCGGCAATCGTTTGGCGGTAATAATCGATTGCTACGAAATTAGAATAGAAAAGTCTGTTAAAAATTATTATAAACATGTTACTTTATTAGAGATCTTATATTCATACATTTTTTAGGAGAACCGATTCCGAGGGCAGCTACATATTCATCCTACAAAAGCTCCGAAACGATTAAGTATTTAATTGGTATTGCTCCAAGTGGAGCTATAATATATACGTCAAAGGGATTCGGTGGCAGATGTAGTGATAAATATATAGCTGAAAACTCGGACTTTTTAGGTTTCATTAAAGCAGGAAACATAGTACTGTCTGACAGAGGATTCTTGTTGAAG
Source organism: Meliscaeva auricollis (assembly GCA_948107695.1). Taxonomy (NCBI): domain Eukaryota; kingdom Metazoa; phylum Arthropoda; class Insecta; order Diptera; family Syrphidae; genus Meliscaeva; species Meliscaeva auricollis. The sequence continues at coordinate 49,854,189 of OX403617.1, read as the reverse complement.
GAAGTCTTGGAAGCAAGAGGAGCTGAGCTATGGACACCGTCATTCCTAGAAGGTAGACCACAGCTGAGTGCGAAAGCAGTTGAATTTTCAAAAAATATATCGACCTTGCGAATACACATCGAGAGAGTTATTGGGAATCTTCGGCAAAAATACTTAATACTCCATAATGTGCAGCCTATGTCATCGATTTCGAAACGCATTGACGAAAGAGAAATATTTTTTGATGCAATTGTCCGAGTATGCTGTGGTTTATTAAACTTGACACCATTAATGGTACCATTGACCGTGATGGAAGATCCATAATCTTTTAATTGGGAAGTAGTTTTTAAGTGAAATACACATTTTTTATTTAATGTTGATTTTATTTTATTTATCTCAATTTTTTTTTTTTCATTATTTAGTAGCATAGATTTTAAGTGAAATGTTAAATAAATTATCTTATCTTATTAAATTTTATGTTATGTAACGAAATTACCCCTGACCCTCACCAACCTATACCACCTTTACGACCCCATGTCTACAGGACCATGAGGCCGGTCCAGGCAGCCGGCAGGAGAGGGGTGTCCAGGCTACGGCCGCGGGCATGCTGGCTGGTGTAAGGGCTTAGCTCGTCGGCGGGGTGAGTTCTTGCAGCCGCAGCCCTGGACGGTTGTTACGACCATTCATGCCTACTGGGTCTATAAATTTTTGGGTATCCCGAAAAGTTCGGGGGGGAGAAAACAAAAGGGTGTTTCCTGAGGGGAGGGTCACAGATGTAGTTGACCCTTGGAGGTTTTGCCCACCCATGTATCATCAATGATACCACCATGGCTACTGCTACCTCCTCTTGTGTGCAGCAGCCCCAAACCCCTCACTTACCCTGCCTTCATTCACTCATCACTTCGCGCGACTTCCACCTCCGACTTAAAGGCTTAATTCAACATGTTAAAAAAATTTTGTCCTCACTGGAAAAAAGAAAAAATCAGAGGAACAACTTCCCATCTAGAGTGGAGAAACCAATCAAATCATCCCTCGGGATGTCACAAACAAATTTGTTTTCTTTTGATTATGTAAAAATATAAAATTTATTAAGAAAAAAAACTAATCAATAACAGTATTAAATATATTTAAAAAAAAAAATGGTTAAGATAATAAGTAATAAGTAAATTTAAATTTTTTTTTTTTTCTTCTCAGGTAAGTTTCTCAAAAAAATGTATTTTATTTTTAAGTAAGTTTCTAACAGTATCTTTTTTTTTTTTTTTTTATTTTCAAATATGTTAAAAGTATTTTATTTCCAGGTAAGTTTCACCAAAAGAAAGATATTTTAATTTTAGGTAAGTTTCTACAAAAGTATTTGTTTTTTTTTTTTCTATTTTCAAATATGTAAAAAAGGTATTTTATTTTCAGGTAAGTTTCTCCAAAAAGAAAGATATTTTAATTTTAGGTAAGTTTCTACAAAAGTAATATTTTTTTTTTTATATTTTTCAAATATGTAAAAAGTATTTTATTTTCAGGTAAGTTTCTCCAAAAAGAAAGATATTTTAACTTTAGGTAAGTTTGAAGAAAAAAAAAAAAAAGGATGACTTAGTAGCAGGTAAATAAAATTATTATCTTGAACCCCCCCCGTTCAAACCGGAAAAAAATAGGTTATAAATATGAATTTTATTTGTATCTGACTTACTCAGTTTTTTTTTTTTTTTTGTATTTTTTTTAAATGATGAATCCAATGGGGTGCACCTCCTTGGTCGATGTTTTTTCTTAAAAAAAATCTAAAAAAAACACTAGAAAAAATTTGAAATATTGAAATATTTTTTGGCAATTTGTTTCCTTTTTTCACCAGGGAGTTTTTTTTTTTTTTTTTTGTTTTATTTACCCCCCTTTCCTTTTTTTCTTTTCACCAATCTTCAAATTACTTTTTTTTTCTTATTTGTAATAACTTCCTTTTTTTTTTCTTACTTTCTTACTTTCTTTCTTTATTTTTTTTTTTGTATTTCAATTTACATTAATAATCAATTACTTTAATTAGATTTTCTTAAAATTAACACTTAACAAATCTATAGACACAAGAGGAAGGAGATAGACACAGAAAGGGAAATCGCAAGGGAACACCGGGGACACAAAATCACAGGGATCAGCTCCGATGAATCCTGGTGGGGGTGGTCCTGAGTGGGATTCCTTTCCGACTCCACTGGGTTGAGAGTTTTGTTTTCTATTGTTTTTTTTTTTTTTTCTTTTTTTATCTTTTATTAATGACTTTTAATTTTCTTTTTGTGTTGTGGGTAGGTATTTATAGGATTTTTTTTCTTTCCATTTATTATTTTTCAGAGTAAGTATCATAGGTGATCTTTTATAGGTACTTTTTCTTTTTTTTTTTTATTTATTGATTTGTAAGGTAAGTAACATACACTTTTAGCACGTTCTTTTTTTTTATTTTTTTTTTTTATGAATTTTATAAGGTAAGTAACATTGGTAACACTTTTAGTGGGTCACACTTGGTTCGCATTCGAAACCTTTTATTTTATTCTCTGGTAACTTTAATTTAAAAATTTTATTTTTCTTTTCAGGTGCAGGTTGCTTTTTTTTTTTCTTTAGGGTAAGTATAAAATTTTTTTTCTTTCCTTCTTTTTATTTTAGTACTTTTCACTCTATTTCTTTTCAGGTAAATTCCTTTTTTTTTTTTTTTGAGGTTTTTTCTTATTCACTGGCAATCATCACACTTTACGTGGGTATATTTTTTTTTCTTTTTTTCTTTTCAGGGTAAGTATGGTTTTATTCCTAAAACGACCCGCACACTCTAGCACCAAATTCCGACTGTCCAAAAAAACATACCTAACCGGTGTCCACAAAGTTCTTCTCTATTTTTTTTTTTCTCTTCCTCTTCGGTCGTTAACAGTCGAGTGCTTGCTAACTGCACTTCCGTTACCCAGATCGAACGTTATCACCGTTGCAGCCAGCAAGCACACGAGATCACACCACCCGAAATTAGCGGAATCTCTTTTTTTTTCTTTCTTTTTTCTTGCTACTCTCTATTTATTTTTATTGCAGCTGTGCATCGGTGGGTATGTATGTATGTATGTTCGTTCTTCGGTAGATAGGAGGTGTGGTTAGTCGTAAGGTAAGTAATATTTTGTTGGCGCGTGGATGGGTAGGTATGTATGTATGTATGTTCGTTCTTCGGTAGATCGGTTGTGTATGTTGGTTCGTAGGGTTAGGGTATTATGAGGTAAGTATTTTTTTTCTTTTTATTATTATTTGTTGTTAAATACTTATTAAATAGGGCTGTTCCCCACAAAACTCCTACTTTCGAGAAAAACCCTTTTGAACGAAAGGAGAAGAAATGGAACATGATTTCCTTAATTCCCCTGAAGATGGGTCTCGTGCACCGATTGGCAGCCGGGCGGAACATACTAGGTCTTTAAGTCTTTAGCGTGGTAAACACCTATCTTCTTCCCATTAAGGTCTTCAAGCTCGAACAAATTATTGCCGATGCATTTGGATATTCGCAGCTTGACAAATTTGTGTCCCAGTTTGGCATTGAAATTTTTTGTGGCATCGCTCAATGCAAAATTTCTACGGAATACGACATCACCGACTTTGAAATTGTTGTCCTTACTCCTTAGATTGTATTGGTTTTCGTAACGCTTATGGGCCTCCTGTAAGCTATTTTTGATATAGGAATGAAGGATATTCATCTCTGAGGCCTTTGATATCAGGTTCACCTCCGAGTTATTTAGGGCATGAAGGTTCCGCAACAGCTTGTAGTCTGAACCATGCTCAACACAATTCTGCCCAAACAGAGCTTCATAAGGTGACATCTTTATCGCAGAGTGGGTGGTCGTTCTTAGGGCACTGGCGATGGATTGTAGGTTGGAATCCCAGTTTCTTTGATCGACATCAATGTAGGACCGAATCGCGGCCAGGATTGAACGATTAACTCTCTCGCTGGCGTTTGCTTGCGGAGAGTAGTTTGCCGTCCTTACATGCCTGATCCCAAACAGATTCATACGCTTTTGAAATTCCCGACTGATGAATTGTTTGCCGTTATCTGAGAGGATCGTCTCGGGAATTCCAAACAGACAGAAAACTTGTTCATCTAGGAACTTCAACACTGTATCCGTAGTGGCTTTACGAATAGCTTTAACGAGAACAAACTTCGTCAACTGGTCCAGAGCAATTACAATATGCGTATTCCCGTCTCGCGAACGCGGGTATGGCCCTAGGAAGTCAATGTACAACATCTGAAAGGGTCTCTCAGCTACAAATGCTTTACCCATAGGTGGTCTGAGGGTGGCATTAGGAGCTTTCGAGGCCTTACAGATGTCACACATTCCCACAAATGCCTTAACCTGGGCTGCCATGTTCGGCCAAAAGAATTGTTGCTGTAGTCGGTAAAGGGTCTTGGCGATCCCACCATGCGACGCTCGTGGCGGCTGATGTGCCAGTGCGATCAAGCTTTTCGTCAACGAATCAGGAACCCAAAGCTTCCAAACAAGATCATCATCTAAGGGATGACCTGTGCAATGTTTGATCTTCTTGTAGACGAAATTTTCCGACACTTGAAGATCTGGTAGCTTATCTTTTTGATTTTCGATGGTTTCAATGAGCTTAAGGTATTCCGTAGATTGAAAACTAGGGTCCCCAAGATCTATATGTAACACATCACAGGGATCTTTCAACGTCGAGACATCGCAACCCAGAGCATCTACCTCATACACTCGAGAAAGTGCATCAGGCACAACGTTCAGGGATCCCTTGCGATGCTCGATGGTGAAATCGAATCCCTGTAGCTTTAAGCTCCATCTCGCTAATCGTCCGCTTAAATCTTTCTGGCCCATCAGCCACTGCAAACTAGCATGGTCGGTCACTATCCTGAAGGGGTGTCCTTCTACGTAAGCTCGAAACTTTTGGACTCCTGTGACTGCAGCCAGGCACTCGCGCTCGGTCACACTGTAATTCCGCTGGGCCGTGTTGAGTTTTTGCGAGTGGTAATAAATTGGTCGCTCGTTACCATCCTCGTCTACTTGACTCAGGACGCAGCCAATACCACTGTTTGAAGCATCACAGAGAATCAGGAACTCCTTGTTGAAATCCGGGTGTTCCAAAACCGGGGCATCGGTCAGAGCCCTTTTAAGATCGTTGAAGGCTTCCATGGCTTCTCGGGGGAACTCAAATTTCTTCCCCTTTTTTAAAGTGTCCGTGAGGGGACTTGCCAGGGTCGAGAAATCCTTCACAAACCGCCGATACCAGCCTGCCATTCCCATAAAACGGCGGACCTGCTTGGCAGAAGTGGGTGCTGGAAAATCCCTAATCGCCGTGACCTTCTCTGGGTCCGTTTTCAAGTATCCGTCTCCCACAATATACCCGAGGTATTTGAGTTCCTTGAAACAGAATTTAGACTTCTGGACATTAATGGTAAGACCCGCTTCCTGCAATCGTCCGGCCAATGTCTTCAGCAGCTCCACGTGCTCTTCAAACGTGCTTGATACGACCAACAAGTCGTCCAAGTACGGAAAGATTTTTTCTCTCAGTTGATGGGGTACCACTTTGTCCATTAATCTGACCATACGTTGTGGCGCATTACAGAGACCAAAAGGCATCACCGTGAACTGCAGCAGGGGCATGCCAGGCACAGTAAACGCCGTCTTTTCCCGCGAGGATTTCTCCAGCGGGATCTGCCAAAAAGCATCTTTCAAATCCACGCTCGAAATGAAGCGTGTATCTGAGAGTCTCGATAGCAATCCTCCTATATGAGAAAGAGGATACGCATCTTTCTTGGTCTTAGCGTTAACTTTCCTGTAGTCCAGGCACAAGCGATTTTTGCCGGGCTTGCGAACCAGGACTACCGGGGAGCTCCACGCACTATTGCTCTCTTCTATAACCCCAAGTTTAAGCATACGGTCCAATTCCTCATATAGAAGTTTCTGCACCGCTGGAGAAATCGGGTAGTGACGCTGCTTAATGGGCTCAGCATCCCCTGTGTCGATGGTATGAACCTCTAGCGTTGTTTTTCCTAAGCCTTGAACCGCAGAGGAGGGAAATAAACTAATGGCATCTTTCAGGTACTTGGATTGTTGCAAGGTCAGTACATGCACGTTAGGGTCAAAATCCTTGGAGGTAGACAGTGAAGATATCTCCAGAAACAACTCCGGAGTGAGGTCAAACGTCTTCCAGAAGTCTATTCCGAGATAGAGCCTTTGTTTTAAGGTAGGGGCGAGGTAAAGTGGAATGTTTTTCGTCATCCCTTTGTACGAAACATCGGCATAGAATTTGCCTACTATGGCTTGATGTGACCCATCCGCGAGCTTCACACCTGAGGATATCCTCGAATAGCCCTTCCCGTGTTTACGCAAAAATTCGAAAGCATCTGCTCCCAGGCAACTTATACTCGCTCCACTATCCAACAATCCTAGTACCGATTCACCAAAAATTTGTACCGTGGTATAGGGTCGTGGGTCGTCGGAGTTGCAGAAGGTAGTCGCTTCGATTGCCTTGTACGCTTGTTTTTTCTCACGAAACTTTTCCCTCAATTTGGCTACTTTGTCCGTTAATATGCCGCTTTGGGTCCCAAAAATACGCTTGCGTACCTCCGTATAGTTTTGGATCCTTTCATGTAGAGACTTGATCGGCTTCTTAACGTCTGTGCAGGGTTGATTAATCTTGACTTTCTGGATCGCTTCAGGTCTCTTCAGGATTCGGACTGCTGGAATAGGTGGAGCTTGGGTGATAGAAAGGTCTGTGGTGATCTCAGACTCGGCACCCAGTTCGGGTTTGGCTAGTGGAGAAGATGTTTGCGGTGATAAAAATGAAGCTGTCAATGAAGACGAGCTTACAAGGATTCCGGGCTCTTCTCTAGAGAGCAATTCCCCCGGGATTTGAAACTGCTCTTCGACTCGTTTCCCGAGCATCGAGGACATTGTGGGGTGGTGACGTTATCCCATCCACACCGGAAACAGAAAAGCGCTCTTTGAGCATCAGGACATTCATAAAAAGAGTGCCCTTTACCCTTGCAATTCCAGCAGGTGTAATTACGCGTGTCTCTTTCCTTTCTCGGATGGAACGCCTCGAGCTCGGGTAGAGGAGCGTCTTCCGCTTCCGTGTTTACCGCATGGAACTCTGACACTGCATTTTTTCGTGGTGGGGGTATGGGATTAGCACGGGCTCTTTGTACACCTGGCTCACGGTCATTTAAATATTTCTCCACTTTGCGGCAGGTGTGAACCATTTCAGCGAGGTTGTTGGTGTGGAAGGTGATGAGCAGCAGTCCCATCTGACGTCGCACATTGTTCCTCAGAACGTCGATGATCTCGCTATCAGCCTTTGGTACTCTAAGCCTACCATTGAGCTTCAGTATAGCTACGTAAAAGTCGTCAAACGGCTCCGTGGCTCCTTGATGTCTGTCGTAGAGCATCCTCGATAGCTCGGAGTCCGTTTCCAGGCTTCTGAAGTGCTCAATCATCGCGTTCCTAAGAACCTGCCAAGACGCAGTTGGATTCACGAAAAGATAACCCCAATACCAGGTATCCACGGCGCCTTCTACAAAATGGTGGAAATTTTTGCCCACTTCCTCCCACGAGACTCCGTAGCTGCAGCGGACCCGATCCAATCTAAAAAGGAAGTCGTCGACCGACATTTTCTTATTGTCGAACTTTAATCCCCATTTTTGGAAGTTTTGAACGCGGTGTACTAATCCTGAAGGACGAGGGGCTGTCTGGGAGTCATTGATCGGATCACTAAGAGTTAAGTTTTGTAATTGCCGCAGAAAATCATGCATATTTGAATGGTCGCCAGTATTAGTTTGTTGGACAGGCGACTCGGTACCTATTGACTTTCGATTACGTGGTGCCGGAGCTGGTATCCCATGGGGAGAGGACGATCTATGAGGAGAGCGCCTTCTGGTTGGGGATGAACGCCGCTGTTCGGGGATGTTGGAAGACACAAGAGCCCCAGTGCGTTGACCGGGTGTATGGTTGCCCCTTGGAGTAGGAGCGAACGCGAGTCTGTCACTAATGATTGTGTTCAACTCGTCAATCATATGGGTTCGGTTTCGCTCCATTTCTTTACTGAGGAAGCGAAAATCTTCCGCACGACGAGCCCCAACTGCAGCTATGACTACTTCACGAATATATTCGGTCACCTGTTCAATATTTCCACCAATGGATTCCCGGACGCGAGGCGTAGGCTCGGGTAGATTGAAACTCAATCTTCTAGGTACCGTTTCCGCGGCAGAAGTGGCGGCGGCGGCGCCTTGGGCCAAAAGTGAAGCGGCCCCGCCATTGAGGGATTCTATGTATTCATCCGCCGAATTATCCGTTTCGGAATCTGCGGTTCGCCCCTGCGAACTCGTATTGCCCTTCGTTGTACCTTGTTTTGATTTTGTACCCTTCCTGGGCCGACCCATTTCGTGGAATGTAACTAATAAAAGTTTTCTGGTTATCGACGTTAGTTCGGAGATAAGGTAATACTCAATGTTTCAATTGAAGTAGATTGTATATATATTTTATTTTTTTTTTTTTTTTTTTTTTTTTTTTTCTCAGGTAGTTTTTATTACAGGTAAATTTCAAAAAAATTCTGTTCAATAGGTAGAATTCGAAAGTAATTAAAAGATCTAAATCGGTAAGTATAAGAACGAATAGGTAAGTATAAAAAAAAATACTATTTATGTAAGTAGGGTAACTTAATATTTCAGTTTGACATACAGTCGAGGTCAAAGTAACGCTAAAGAGATGTGTACCAACGATGATGAAGACAGGGCCCCCCTGGAATCACCCTAGTTCGAAGTGGAAAACCAAACCATGATGCATATAAATAGCTGTATCCCAACATTAAACGTGCTGTCGAATGTATCTGGGCTTGCAATGCTCCGCAGGCTTTGTATCCAGCTGACAGCCAAGCTTCATAACACTTGTAGTTCAACACAGAATTAATTAACTTTAATAAATAAAACAACTAAAGCTGGAAAAAATCTTCATAAATTCCCAAACTTAGGATTTAAAATCTATAAAAAAAATTAATAGTTTGTGGAAAAAATATTTGCAATACGCAACAGCGTAAATAAGGGTGGATGAACCCATTTACCGGACGACTGCTTTTATAAAAAAAATCCAAAAATAAAACCGACTAGGTGTCGAAGTTAGGCAGCAGTTCAAGGTCAAGACACAGTAAGCACCCACAACATGATCCTTCGGTATTCCACTTCAAACTTCCCCCAAAGATAGACAAAGAAATATTTGAACAATTCGGGCCCCACGTTGGGCGCCACCTGTAACGAAATTACCCCTGACCCTCACCAACCTATACCACCTTTACGACCCCATGTCTACAGGACCATGAGGCCGGTCCAGGCAGCCGGCAGGAGAGGGGTGTCCAGGCTACGGCCGCGGGCATGCTGGCTGGTGTAAGGGCTTAGCTCGTCGGCGGGGTGAGTTCTTGCAGCCGCAGCCCTGGACGGTTGTTACGACCATTCATGCCTACTGGGTCTATAAATTTTTGGGTATCCCGAAAAGTTCGGGGGGGAGAAAACAAAAGGGTGTTTCCTGAGGGGAGGGTCACAGATGTAGTTGACCCTTGGAGGTTTTGCCCACCCATGTATCATCAATGATACCACCATGGCTACTGCTACCTCCTCTTGTGTGCAGCAGCCCCAAACCCCTCACTTACCCTGCCTTCATTCACTCATCACTTCGCGCGACTTCCACATCCGACTTAAAGGCTTAATTCAACATGTTAAAAAAATTTTGTCCTCACTGGAAAAAAGAAAAAATCAGAGGAACAACTTCCCATCTAGAGTGGAGAAACCAATCAAATCATCCCTCGGGATGTCACAAACAAATTTGTTTTCTTTTGATTATGTAAAAATATAAAATTTATTAAGAAAAAAAACTAATCAATAACAGTATTAAATATATTTAAAAAAAAAAAATGGTTAAGATAATAAGTAATAAGTAAATTTAAATTTTTTTTTTTTTCTTCTCAGGTAAGTTTCTCAAAAAAATGTATTTTATTTTTAAGTAAGTTTCTAACAGTATCTTTTTTTTTTTTTTTTTATTTTCAAATATGTTAAAAGTATTTTATTTCCAGGTAAGTTTCACCAAAAGAAAGATATTTTAATTTTAGGTAAGTTTCTACAAAAGTATTTGTTTTTTTTTTCTATTTTCAAATATGTAAAAAAGGTATTTTATTTTCAGGTAAGTTTCTCCAAAAAGAAAGATATTTTAATTTTAGGTAAGTTTCTACAAAAGTAATATTTTTTTTTTTATATTTTTCAAATATGTAAAAAGTATTTTATTTTCAGGTAAGTTTCTCCAAAAAGAAAGATATTTTAACTTTAGGTAAGTTTGAAGAAAAAAAAAAAAAAAGGATGACTTAGTAGCAGGTAAATAAAATTATTATCTTGAACCCCCCCCGTTCAAACCGGAAAAAAATAGGTTATAAATATGAATTTTATTTGTATCTGACTTACTCAGTTTTTTTTTTTTTTTTGTATTTTTTTTAAATGATGAATCCAATGGGGTGCACCTCCTTGGTCGATGTTTTTTCTTAAAAAAAATCTAAAAAAAACACTAGAAAAAATTTGAAATATTGAAATATTTTTTGGCAATTTGTTTCCTTTTTTCACCAGGGAGTTTTTTTTTTTTTTTGTTTTATTTACCCCCCTTTCCTTTTTTTCTTTTCACCAATCTTCAAATTACTTTTTTTTTCTTATTTGTAATAACTTCCTTTTTTTTTCTTACTTTCTTACTTTCTTTCTTTATTTTTTTTTTTGTATTTCAATTTACATTAATAATCAATTACTTTAATTAGATTTTCTTAAAATTAACACTTAACAAATCTATAGACACAAGAGGAAGGAGATAGACACAGAAAGGGAAATCGCAAGGGAACACCGGGGACACAAAATCACAGGGATCAGCTCCGATGAATCCTGGTGGGGGTGGTCCTGAGTGGGATTCCTTTCCGACTCCACTGGGTTGAGAGTTTTGTTTTCTATTGTTTTTTTTTTTTTTTCTTTTTTTATCTTTTATTAATGACTTTTAATTTTCTTTTTGTGTTGTGGGTAGGTATTTATAGGATTTTTTTTCTTTCCATTTATTATTTTTCAGAGTAAGTATCATAGGTGATCTTTTATAGGTACTTTTTCTTTTTTTTTTTTATTTATTGATTTGTAAGGTAAGTAACATACACTTTTAGCACGTTCTTTTTTTTTTATTTTTTTTTTTTATGAATTTTATAAGGTAAGTAACATTGGTAACACTTTTAGTGGGTCACACTTGGTTCGCATTCGAAACCTTTTATTTTATTCTCTGGTAACTTTAATTTAAAAATTTTATTTTTCTTTTCAGGTGCAGGTTGCTTTTTTTTTTTTCTTTAGGGTAAGTATAAAATTTTTTTTCTTTCCTTCTTTTTATTTTAGTACTTTTCACTCTATTTCTTTTCAGGTAAATTCCTTTTTTTTTTTTTTTGAGGTTTTTTCTTATTCACTGGCAATCATCACACTTTACGTGGGTATATTTTTTTTTCTTTTTTTCTTTTCAGGGTAAGTATGGTTTTATTCCTAAAACGACCCGCACACTCTAGCACCAAATTCCGACTGTCCAAAAAAACATACCTAACCGGTGTCCACAAAGTTCTTCTCTATTTTTTTTTTTCTCTTCCTCTTCGGTCGTTAACAGTCGAGTGCTTGCTAACTGCACTTCCGTTACCCAGATCGAACGTTATCACCGTTGCAGCCAGCAAGCACACGAGATCACACCACCCGAAATTAGCGGAATCTCTTTTTTTTTCTTTCTTTTTTCTTGCTACTCTCTATTTATTTTTATTGCAGCTGTGCATCGGTGGGTATGTATGTATGTATGTTCGTTCTTCGGTAGATAGGAGGTGTGGTTAGTCGTAAGGTAAGTAATATTTTGTTGGCGCGTGGATGGGTAGGTATGTATGTATGTATGTTCGTTCTTCGGTAGATCTGTTGTGTATGTTGGTTCGTAGGGTTAGGGTATTATGAGGTAAGTATTTTTTTCTTTTTATTATTATTTGTTGTTAAATACTTATTAAATAGGGCTGTTCCCCACAGTTATCACATTTATTTTTTCAGACTATATGATTTAATCAATATTAATTAACATACATAGATTTTAATTGAAATGGTAAATAAATTATCAAAATTAATTTTATGTTATTCACATTTAATTTTTCTTATTTGGCATGATTTATTTCGTAAAAAGAGACAGTGATTTTCAGTGAAATGAAGGCTTTAATAAATTTTCAAAATTAATATATTTGTTATTATTTATAGTTAATTTTCCAGATACAAGAAAGTTCATAAAAATCAAACGACTAGAGGAGTCATTAATCAAGTATTTAAACTTAATAAGGCACAAATGATCGGAATTTAAACTTAAAAAAAAAAAAAAAAATACAATATAGAAGAAAAATAATATATACACTATACAAAATCACATCAAGAGTTAACTTATAAATAAACGAACAAAATAAATAGTAAATATATGTACATATATGGTTATGAAAAAGCAATGAGAATATAGCTTATAATCAAGTGAAACATAACATCAATAAATACTATTCATAAAATGCAAATATCACATTTAGAGTTAGCTTATATAAGTATTGAATAGGGCTTTAACAAACAAAAATTATAGGCAAAAACAAATTTGCAAAAAGTTACGAAAACAAAAAAAAAAAAACAATATTCTCAAGAAACAAAAGAAACTATGAACAAAATTGAACTGTTAAGTTCGAAAAAGAATACGCCCCTGTTCTAGGTATGAGTGACTATTTTTTATGTAAATATTAAATAATATATAATATTTAAATATTCGTTTGTTAAAAAAAAATCTAGGCCCCATTTCATTATCATCAATTAAATGAAATAGGTCCAACCGTTGTTCAAGGGAGAAAATTAGAACAGGGGTGTAGACAACAAAAACATTTTTTTTTAACTCCATGATCTCGAAAAAAAAGATCCTAATAATTCAGGAGTAAGAATGTTAAAAAAATAAGAATCACATTCTTCAAGAGCCCTTTGAACAAATTGGAGGTCTAAATCAACCTTAATTACTATTTTTTTAAATGGACTATAAATGCAAAAGTAACCAAAATTTGACTTCGTTATGTAAATTTGTAATTGAACTTGATAATAATAGCAATGTTTCTCATTCATTTTGTAGCCGCCGGAAGTTTTAATGATGGAACAATTGGGGAGATTGAGCGTTAAATCAATATCTTCTCCGTAAAACCACTTAAGTCGACTTAAGAGCTTTTACCTTTTGAGCACAGACATAATAAGCATTGACTTATTATGTATGGACTGCTAGTAGCATTGACCTATTATGTATGGACTGCTAGTAGCCAACTTCACGATGATTCTACCAAGAACTATGCGATACTAGCCCTCGAAAGGACACTAGCGGATAAGAACGATAAACAGTTTTGACGTTTGAGTTTTGCTCGCCCTAACGTAGTTTTTTTTTTTAGTCTTTGTGGGCATCATACAAAGTATATGTAGTGTATGTGGGTGCAGATGTTATCACGCACCTGCATATCTGATCGTGTTTGATAACGATCATCATCACCATCTCGAGCACACGCGCATGCACACGAGATAAGACGAGAGAGTGAGTCGTTGGTTGATTCTCGGAGTGTACGGGTGCGTGGTGTTGGCGAGCCGGTGAATACTACAAGTGGCGACGACGATAAAAATAATTAAATAAAGAAATAAAATAATTAAACGTGAGTGATATTAAAAAAAAAAAAAAAAAAAAAAAAAATTATTAATAATAATAAATTTAAACGTTATTAAATAAATGAGTGAAAACAGTTAAAGCATGGGTTGTGTTGTTTTGGTGTGATCACCTTTATTAAATTAAAAAAAAAAAAAAAAAAAAAAAGAAAAAAAAAGTTCTTTGGAAAAATTGTGTAGATGGTTAAATAACCAAATGCTTGGCATTAAAACAGCCTTCATTTAATTGGAAAATATTACAAAAATAAATGTTTTGTTTAGCATGGTTCTTATGTAGAAATTTTCCTTCATTAGATTGAAAATGTTTGGCATAATTAATTTAATTTGGTTTGTAGAACCTACATTTGATTGTTAATGTGCTAGTAAAAAAAAAAAAAAGAGTAAGTATGGTTCTTTTTTTTTAAAGATTAGCTTCATTAAATTGAAAATGATTGTCACTGTATAAATTTGGCCTCTGAAACCTACATTTAATTGTTAATGCAAATAAAAATAATAACTACATTGGCACGCCACAGGCTCAATATGCCTTGTTCCTGCCTTCATTCAATTTTAAACAAGAATGATTCCAAATTGTGGACTAACAACAATTATATAGGTAATGTGTGAATGTTTAAGAGTACTTAGCACTAAACCGGTTTTGGAATGACAAATGGGTAGATTAGAGAATGAGAATGAATAATGGTTATGGGAAATAATAAAACCTGTTTTGCGAAATCAAAAGACTTGTCATTTTTTTTTCCAGTGTCTCCCACTATTTCCATCTGGAAATGGCAAACACGTTACCGAATTTGGAAGTGTTCTCCTTGGAAGGAGAATCCACATCAGTGGGGTTGAGGTGGGAGAAATGGAAGAGAGCCTTTAAAATTTATCTCGAGGCAGCATCCATAGACTCTTCTACTAAAAAGAGAGCAACACTGCTACATTTCGGGGGATTAGAGCTCCAAGAGATTTTCTACAATCTTCCAGGAGCAAATGTTGAAAGCTCAAATGATAACGACGTATTTTCAATTGCAATAGAGAAACTCGACGAATACTTTTCTCCCAAGCAAAGTAAGGTCTACGAGAGACATATATTTAGATTGTTGAAACAAGAGGAAGGGGAGAAATTTGAAAAATTTTTGTTAAGGTTAAGAAATCAGGCGCGAAAATGCGATTTTACTGACTTAGACAACAACTTGATCGATCAAATACATAACTGAAAAATGCGTCTCGGACGACCTTCGAAAGAAAATATTAACCACTGGGGACAGCATCACTTTGGATAAAATATTGATGGAAGCAAATACACAAGAGGCTGTTGATCATCAGCTAGAAGGCTATGGTAACAAACCTAGAACAGAACTCGTCAGCGAGATTTCAAATAAAAAAAATTATGGATCTGTCAAGCGTGAAAAAAACGATGGTATAAAAACAAAAAGCTCTTTTTCTGGTTCATGTGGTAGGTGTGGAAATAAAAGGCATTCCTCTCACGATACAAAGTGTCCAGCTAGGGACAAAAAGTGTCACACTTGTGGTCGAATCGGTCATTTTCGGCAGTATTGCAAAACACAAAAACCTGTTTCAAATAATTCTCATAAACAAGATGACGGTCCTAGCCAGAAAAGATTCAAGAGAAAACCTGATCAGATAGATTGTGTTGAAGATGATAAAAATGAAATAGATTATGTTTTCCACATTGACGATGACGCTACTGTTGACTGCCTTATAGGGGGGATCAGGACGAAATTGCTTGTAGATTCGGGGTGTAATCCGTTAACAGATTAAACCTGTTAACGGATAAATCATGGGAGACTTTGAAGAGGAAGAAAATCATGGTATACAATCAAAATAAAAACCCTAACAAAACGTTCTTGGCATACGGCAGTCAAAATCCTTTAGATTTAATTGGATCTTTTGAGGCAGAGATAGAAGCTGATGGAAAAATATTGAAAGCTACGTTTTATGTTGTTAAAGGGGGAACAAAAGATCTGCTGGGAAAAATAACTGCTATTTTTTTGGGTGTTTTAAAGATAGGATTCGGAATCAATCAAATTACAACTACGAAAGCTTTTACAAAGTTTAAAGGGGTTCTTATAAATATCCCAATTGATGACTCAGTACACCCTGTCTCCCAACCGTGTAGGAGAATTCCTATTCCATTGGAATCTTTGGTAGAGAACAAATTAGAAGAACTATTAGAATCTGATATTATCGAAAAAGTCCACGAACCATCAAAATGGGTTTCTCCAATTGTTCCAATTCTTAAAAAAAATGGAGAACTGCGACTTTGTGTGGACATGAGAAGGGCTAACGCCGCTATCATGAGAGAAAATCACCCTCTGCCCAAAATGACTCAAATGCTGCCTAAGTTTCGAAAAGCTTGTGTGTTTAGCAAGTTGGATATCAAAAACGCCTTTCACCAATTAGAAATTCACCCAAAGTCCAGATATATAACAACCTTTATAACAATGAAAGGGTTGTTTCGTTATAAGAGACTTATGTTTGGCATAAATTGTGCCCCTGAAATTTTTCAGAAAACCTTAGAAAGAATATTAGTCGGATGTGAGGGGGTAATCAATTTTATAGATGACATTCTCATATTTGAAGATAGTGAAGACCAGCATGATATACGACTGCAACATGTGCTTAAAATCCTTAAAGATAATGAGGTGCTATTAAATGAAGAAAAATGTATTTTCAAGGTCAAAAATATTCAGTTTTTGGGTCATGAACTCACACCACAGGGTGTTAAGCCTCAAAACAAATACGTTGATAGCATCAAACAGTTTAGAATCCCGAAAACACTGGAGGAGCTTCAGAGCTTCTTAGGTCTTGTAAACTGCATAGGTAAGTGGATACCGAATCTTGCAACTTTGACCGAACCTTTGAAAAAACTATTGAGGAACAAATTGGGAAAAAATACGTGTCTAGACAAATTTTGGGGCAAAGAGCAAGAAAGCATTTTCACACCTAAAAACTACTTTGAGTAAAATTCAGTCGTTAGGTTATTATGACGTGGAAGACAAAACACAAGTCATCGCAGATGCTAGCCCAGTTGGAATAGGTGCTCTTTTAATACAAATCAACTCAAAGGGTCCAAAAGTTATCGCGTATGGAAATCGAACGTTATCAGACTGTGAGCGTAGATACAGCCAAACAGAAAAAGAGGCCCTTGCGTTGGTTTGGGCCGTGGAGCATTTCGATATATACCTCTTTGGGAAGGAGTTTGACCTTATCACTGATCACAAGCCACTGGAAGTGATTTTTGGACCTAAATCGAAGCCATGTGCGCGCATCGAAAGATGGGTTTTACGGCTGCAAGCATATACGTTCAGAACAATCTACAGGCCAGGCAAAACGAATATTGCTGATCCTCTTTCTCGTTTGTGCGTTAACTCTAATTCTATACCATCCGGAGGAGATTCTCATGTTCACCATATAGTTGAGCATTCGCGACCACTTGCGATTTCGTTAAATGAGATAAGAAAGATTTCCAACAGTGATTCCGAGATTCAATTAGTAAGAAAAGGAATTTATGATAAGCAATGGGTCGATTCAGTTAAAGCATACAAAATTTTTGAAAATGAATTGTGTTTCTACGAGGAAATACTTCTAAGAGGGAATAAAATAGTCGTTCCAATGAATCTGAGAAAAGACGTTCTGAGTGCAGCCCATGAAGGTCATCCGGGGATAGTAGGGATGAAAGGCCGTTTAAGATCAAAAGTTTGGTGGCCCCGAATCGACAAAGACGTAGAAAAGCTAGTGAAGTCGTGTAAAGGATGCACTTTAGTGGGTTTGCCAAACAACCCCTTTCCCCTTAAAAGAAGGGAACTCCCTACTGCACCGTGGGTCGATTTAGCTGTAGATTTCTTGGGACCTCTTCCTAGTGGAGAATATTTATTTGTGTTAATAGATTACTACAGCCGTTACAAAGAAGTAAAGATTTGCAGAATAATAACTAGCGCTCAAACAATAAAAATGTTGAAAGAAATTTTCAGTCGATTAGGCTTTCCCATGTCTATTACCGCTGACAATGGCAGACAGTTTATCAGCCAAGAATTCAAGTCCTATTGCGCTGAATGTAATATAAAGTTATATAACACGATTCCGTATTGGCCGCAACAAAACGGGGAAGTCGAAAGACAAAATCGAGATATTCTGAAACGATTACGAATCTGCAAAATCGAGGGAAAAGACATGAAAGACAGTTTATACGAGTACCTTATGATGTATAACAGCACACCTCATTCCACTACAGGAAGTTCGCCATCTGAGCTCTTCTTTAAGAGACAGAATAGAGATAAAATTCCGTCAATAGAAGCAATAAACAGCGAAATGATAGATTTAGAGATAAGAGACATGGATAAAACTAACAAAGATAAAGGCAAGGAATACACTGATAGAAAAAGAAAGGCTTCTGAAAATATAATTTCTCATGGTGATAAGGTCTATGTAAAGAACATGGAAAAACCAAACAAACTTTGCGCAAACTTCAACTCGACACCGCATACTGTAGAAGCTACAAAAGGAGGAGATGTTATGGTGAGAAATGATAAAACAGGTCAAGTTTTTAGGAAAAACGTTGTTCATTTGAAAAAAGTAGAAGGTCAATGGACAGTTCAAAATAATGGAAGCCAGAACATAGATGATGATTCTGAAGAAATTCCATCGTAATTTCTTAACTATCTATTAAATCTAATCTGTTGTTTTTCATGAAATCTATATTTAAATTTCGAAGAAGATTAATGTTTTTGTTAAGAGAAGTTTGTTATTGTTAATTTTTTTTAATTTCCATCAATTAAAAACATATGAAATAATAAAAAAAAGGAAATGAGTAAGGTAATTTAATGAAGGAATGTTCAAATCGTTTATAATTGAAATAAATTAAATTGATTATAACATGTATCCATAAGTTTATTAAGTTTTTATAAAATAAGGAAGAGATGTAGTTTATGTGGGTGCAGATGTTATCACGCACCTGCATAACTGATCGTGTTTGATAACGATCATCATCACCATCTCGAGCACACGCGCATGCACACGAGATAAGACGAGAGAGTGAGTCGTTGGTTGATTCTCGGAGTGTACGGGTGCGTGGTGTTGGCGAGCCGGTGAATACTACAGTATATATAGCATATAACGTTTTCTCTCAATAATAGACAAACAAATAGTTATTGTAAATAGCTTTAACGAAGTAGACTATGATTTGCATTTAAATGCAGTCCATAACTGGACTGGGAATCCTGGATTCTTTTCTTTCTTTAAATTAAAGATGCACAACTCGATGCACAATAGCACAATCACAATAAAACAAATAAGAAAAAATAGACACGGTGCAACAACTATTTACTGGAAAATATGCAAATCTTTTTTTTCTAGGTACACGAGTCGAGAGCCGTGTTTTATTTATATTTTATTTATTTTGTATTTATTTTTCTCTCCTAAACCGGCATGAGAAAAGTAAACTCTTGCAAAATGATAACTACAACACACAAAAAAAAAATGTCAAAACAGATTCGTTTCAGTTTTCTGTTCAAACTTTCGAATTTAAAACAACAAAAAGAGCTGTACTATCCGTTATAGCTCGATTATTTGACCCAGTGGGATGGTTATCTCCGGTAATCATTACCGCTAAAATTATAATGCAGCAAATCTAGAAGGATGGGACGTCTTGGGACCTCTTTTGCCCCTAACGTGTCATCGCTGGAAGGAATTCTTTGATCAATTTCAAGAAATTGAATCTATCAAATTCCTTCGGTGGATTCAATTCACTCCTAATTTTAAATCAATTCACATTCATGGATTTTGTGATGCATCTGAGAGCGCCTACGCTGCCACTATATATTTGCGAGTCCAGAATGAAAATAACGATTGGTCAACTCATCTATTATGCGCTAAAAGTAAAGTTGCACCAGTAAAACTAATTTTAACTTCCCCGATTAGAATTGTGTGGTGCTTTACTTCTTGCAAAGCTTGTAAAAAGAGTTCTTCTAGAACTTAATTGCAAAAACTATGATTTGTTTCTTTGGCCAAATGCACTACATGTCGTGGCTTATATACTTCCCTTTTTTCATCGGAAGCATCCAGATCTTAGAAAAGAATTCAATAATAAGTCTATTAATCTTACAAGTCAAGATATTCTTCATTCCAAAAATCTCATCATACGATTATCACAATCCATGTATTACCCAACCGAATATTCTTCACTCTTAAAAGACGTTTTGCCTTTTACTCCAGGGCATTTTCTTTGTGGTAGGTCACTTTTAGCTTCACCTGAACCTGACTTGACTGACTCTTCTTTAAACTCCATGAACAGATGGAAAAAATTAAAGATACTTCATCAGAAGTTTTGTGTTAGATGGAAAAATGAAAGTCAAATGGTCCTCCAAAAGCGACATAAATGGAAATGGAAACATCCACAGCAAGATGTCAAGGAAGATGATTTGGTGGTAGTGAGAAATGAAAATCTACCTCCAAACGAGTGGCGCTTAGGCCGGGTTATAAAGGTATATCCTGGTACTGATAAAAGAATACGTGTTGCAGATATTCGAACACAGCATGGTATTATAACGCGCCCAATTGTTAAACTTTGTGTACTAAATGAAAACTCGTTAATTTATTAAGGTTTAAAAGCAATCATTTTCTTTTTCTTTCAATTTTTTGTTTTAATTCATTTCAATGTAACTTTAAACAATTTACTTTTTCTTGCACTTTTTTATGTTTTAATAATATGTTCGCTTGATTATTTAACCATCATCTATAATATTTTATCTGTATTCTTTTCTTAAACTATAATTTTAAATTCCATCTATGGAAACAATCTAACGAAAACAATCAAATAAATACAGATGGCATTGTTTTTTGATAGAAAGTTCAAGTAGATGGCCGTAGCTTCTATGTACAAATATGTTAGTTGCGATTGATAAAAATAGATGTCTCTAGTCGCTATTGATGGAATATTTATTTGATTTGCCACTGGTGTCCCTTCGAGGGGTAGTGTCGCAAAGAAGCGTAGAATCATTTTTCTGGCAACTTTTGTATGAAAATTTACACAACTAGCAGTCCATATATAATAAGTCAATGGTGGATTCCCTTCTAAGTATGGCAGTTTTACTGAGTCAAATTGAAGATGACATTTTATGGTACCAAAGCAAAGTTCTATCTCGCTCTATACAGGTGAAAGAGAGAGACAAATTGGTTTTGCTTGTCACTTTGACAAATAAAACTGTTCTGCAGCTAAAAAATGTTATATTGACAAGGTACCTCAGCAGAGTTCTATCTCTCTCTCTTCTCAAAAAAAAAAAGATGAGATAGACTGATTATAATAGTTTACAACAGTCCTTCAATTGGAGTCATTTTTTTATATGAATCCACTATTCAGTGTTTTATAGAGATCAGTGACATTGTCCAACATTGTGAACCGTATGTGAGTGCTGGGAGCACAACTGCGGTTTAGAGCCTTCCTTTCAGCTTAGGGGGCATTTTTCGATCACAGAAGATAGCAGAATTTTCCGCCACTTCATCCACCTTACACTTACGCGATGATTGATATCGTCATCACAAGTAGCTTCACTATTTATCATAGACCCTAGATATTTGAACTTTTCACACTTGGGGAGCACTACTCCATTCAAATAAATGTGAGGAATAGGCCTGTGTGGATCAGAAAATAGACAGCATAGGTATTTGTCTTTTTCGCGCTTATTCGGTACCCACTTCTTTCTAAAACATCCACCCATACGTGAAGTGCTCGTTGAAGGGATATCGGATCTTCACTTATGACGGCTCCATCGTCAGCAAAGAATAACTGATGAACTTTGGTTTCCGTCACTTTGCCTTTAAGCAGGAAATCAAGAACGTTAATAAAGAGCAGGGGACTCAAGACGCTTCCCTAGTGTACACCTACTGTGATTTCGAATTCTTCGGTGACTCCAGCTGCACATCTTACTTTAGTAACTGCTCCATCACACATGTCCATAATTATCCGCACATAGGTTCCTGGAACTCCTCGTTGCCTGAGGGGCACCCATATCAGATCTCGTGGTTGTCGATCGTATGCTTTTTCAAAATCAACCATTAACATGACATGCACATCCTTCAAGGAATCCCGATGTTTTTCCATAATGATTCTGATACTCTGGATTGCATCTGTAGTTAATTTACCCGCGACAAATCCGCACTAGTCATCAGATAGCCTTATTATCGCAGTCGGCTGCCCAAGACTCGCTCAACGATCTTCATGATATGTGACATCAGGGGTGAGATTCTGTATGCCGAAAACGAACAAACGTTTTCATGTGTGCGTACGGTTTGCTTCATATAACTTGAAAAACGAAAGAATTTGTTCTGAAATTGTCGCACGATTTCTTTCGTTATTCAAAAACGAACGATCGTTTTCGTTTCGTTTTTTATAGAATGTGGCCCCATAGCTTAATCGAACGGTAATTATAACAGCTTCGCGTATCACTCTTCTCTATATTGGAAGAAGGTAACTTTCCCTCCATTGGTTAGGCATGCGATGACCTCGTATAAGCTTGAAGACAAGAATCATGAGCCACCTAGACCCGATGTCTCCAATCTTTTTCCAAAACTCTGAGGGTATTTCGTCTGGTCCAACAGGTTTTCCCTTTTTGGAGTATTTTACCGCCTCACTAACTTCTTCGACTGTGACATCGGATACTTCGCTTAAGTTAGGTGAAGCTATTTGAAAGTGTAGCCTTGGAAAATGTTCATTTAGAAGTCGTCAAAATACTGTCGCCACCTGTGGAACATTTTTGTCGTCTTCCACAAGTAGTTGGCCTCGAGCATTGTTGATGAACTTTGGCGAACTGATCTCCTGAGCATTTCTTCTTCTTTGAGCGGCTATTTTGAAGACGGTTGCACCCTTATTCGCGTTTTGTCGTAGCTCTTGAATAGCACCATCAATCGGGGTATAAATTTCATCTAGCTCAAGTATTCTTTGATTGAATTTGGACGCATTTCTTCTTCGCTTCTTTTTTGCATTTTTTGTAATCTCAACTGTCAGTTTTGTGCACATAATAGGTCTGTTTGGGTACTGACGAAAATAGAAAATTCGGAAGAATTCGTAAGAATCCAAGTCCTGTTTAGGTACTCAAAAAATTCGTAACTGTCGACAAAAGATAGCGCTCTTGAGAGCGTAAATAATTTCACCTTCCTGCCAATTTCAGCCAACAGAAATTCTTTCGGCAGAAATCTAAGTTCTGTAAAAAGCTAAACTACAGAAACAAAATAACGAAACTGTTTGTTTACAAACAGTAGTTGTCAAATTATAATTTCCGTGTATTTTTTCTTCTGTTTTGATGAAAGTGTCTTTTTTTCTTTTTGTTTTATATTTTTTTCAAGTTTCTTCAATTAAATGTCCACCTCGTTCAGTTAATTGTTTTATGTAATAAGAATTAAATTTAAATGCAGTGCTTGGCATAGGTAGTATTATACTAAAAAAGAACAACAAAATAGTTTTTAGATTAAAACCAAATGCATAGTTATTTAATTTAATAATTATTTGTTTTAGTGTAGGTATAATTCAGTATTTGATAGAAACCATCAAAGCTTAGTAAGATATCTTTTGTTTACACTTAAAAGTGGCAGAAAATTTTGTTCAAAGCGTTTGGGTACTTTTGTGTATTTGTTCTCTCTCTGAGAGCATTTTATCCCCACACCTCAATTTTTTTTTCAGATTGCGAATTTTAGCCCACAAAAGTACCCAAAAAGACCCCAACAAAGTGTAGAGACCACTGATCTCTATAAATAACTGGATAGTGCATTCATGCGAATAGTTTGACTCCCACAGAAGAACTGAAAAACTGAAAATAACTAAAAAATATATGATTATATATAGATATAATTTTAATATAAAAAACTTCGGTTTACTTTTCATAGAAATAAAGAAATATGAATGACAATATATATATACAATAAAAATAGTGTTATTGTCACTTCTAAGCAAAAAATTTACATAATTAAATTGAATGGGTGGGTGACCCTTAAAAATTGAAAGTTATATTTGTAGATCTTCTGTAATTAATATTACATGAGAAAAAGAAAATTTAAATTAAGATTAAACTGTTTCATCAAACATTAGAAAAAATTAAATATTCAAAATTGATTCAATACTTTCCATATCAAAGGTAAGAAGCCATTTTTTTACATTTTTTAAAAACATCAAATGAGAAGTAAGAGCTCTAGTAGAACATGGAAGCCTGTTTAAAATACGACATGAAACCACATCATATAATTTTCGAAATGCGGTGGTACGGGAAGCCGGTATAGGTACTTGATTCAAAAGATTCCCACGCATATTATACATAATTTGAAATGTTTCTGAAATTGAGATTTCCAGATCTTCTAAAGAATATGTTAAGAACTTTGTAGCAGTACAAGTGTCGTATTGGAAAAACATTCAATTCCTTAAAGAGTGAAAAACTTGGGTACCTACGAGGCTTACGGCAAATTTTTTTGCAGAACAAACTTTTGCAAAACCAAAAGAGGTTGTATTTTGTTGTAATAAGTACCTCCCCAACATGAAATCCCATATTGAAATTTTGAATGAAAGATACCATAGTATATATTCATAAGCAGCTGAAAAGAGCAAACATTCCTTAGATAATAAAAAAATCTTAAAGTGCCACGAAAGTACTGTCTAAGAATGTCTATATGCTTAGAGAAACTTATTCTAGAATCTATGACTAGCCCTAAGTATTTGAATTCATTTACATTCTCTAAACAAAAACAACTATCACTGAAGATGGAAGAACTAGAAAAAGTGCAAGAGGGAGATATACAAGAACAGTTCAAAAGCTTAAATTGTAGCATGAAAAAAGAGCTTTGCATCAACATTTTTATTTTCTGATAAATTAAAAAAAGCATAACCTTGGTTTTTGAACTGATTACTAGATTGTGCTCAGCAAACCAAATACTTAACAAACTTAAGTCCCAGTTCATATCAGCTATAAGATCGAGTTTACTATTAGCACTATAGCTGAAAGCCACATCATCAGCAAAAGCAATCAATAAACCTTTGAAAGGCAACCTAAACAATGAATTTATGTAAATCAAAAAGAGAAACAGATCCCTGGGGAACTCCTAAATCGATTGACTTTAAATCACTTATAATCTCATCGAATTTCACTCTTTGTTTTCTATTTTTTAAGTAAGATGCTAACCAGTCAAAAACAAACCCTCGAAACCCTGCATTCTCAATCTTACTAAGCAGTATTTTGTGATCTTCCATATCAAAGGCTTTTGAAATATCAATAAATAAAGCAGCCGTAAACCTTTTTTATCCAAGCTTGCAAATATTTGAGAGCAGAAACGCAACAATGCATCCTCAGTTGATCTTTCACTTTGGAAACCAAATTGAAAGTCACTTAAAAATTTTGTTTTATTCAAAAAACTTACCACTCTATTTTTTACAGCTTTTTCAAATACTTTACTTAAAGATGGTAAAAGTGAAATCGGCCTATAATTGGATAAATCACTTGTAACACCTTTTTTGGAAAGAGGTAAGACATTAGCACATTTAAGGGCAACCGGAAATACACCACCAAAAATACTTTTATTGAAAAGATGTGCTAAGACATCAGTTAAGAAACAAGCTACATTTTTCAAACAAAGCTTGGAGATACAGTCGATACCAGAAGAGTTTGATTTTTTTAAGGTGCCAATAATTTTTAAAACTTCAAGATCAGTTATAGGCTCAAACACAAAACTTAGCCTTTGCAAAGGTTCACCTGGATTACAAACGCAACAACTTGGTCCATTTATGTGAGACACTTGTAAATCATTTGCAATCGTCGAAAAGTATTCATTAAAAGCGTTTGCCATTCCAATTCTATCGGAGACAATACAATCATTAGCATAGGTAGCAGACGGAAGTTTACTACTAGATGTCTTGTTCATAATACAGTTGACAATTTGCCATTCATCTTTAACGCTGCCTTTAGCTTGATTAAATTTATTAGTATAGTAATTGTCACCACAAATAGCGATTTCTTTCTTTAATTCAGTACATATCGTTTTATATTTACTTTTTAAGTGATCACTCTTAGAGTGTTTTAAGCATTTTTTTCTTAGCTTGTTCTTATATCTGACTTTTTCTACAAGAGTATTAGTAATCCATGGTTTTAGACGCTTTACAGGTTTTTTTGAGGCAAATGAGGAAGAACTTTCAGATATACATATATCTACACAAAATATCAGAAAAAATATCATATGATTTTGAAGGATCACTTTCCGCAAAAACTTCTACCCACGACTCAAAAGACAAATAATTTTTTAGTCTAACATAATCAATTTTTGTTGTAAAATTCGAAGGACAAGAATCCGAGTTTATATTATTTAGTCCTACATCTACCAAAATTCCAGTCATTGAATGATCAGTGATTCTAAGGTCGAACACACATTTTTCACAAGAGCTCACTGAAGAAAGAGCAAAGCGGCCAAATATATGGTCAAGACATTTACCGGATCTTGGTCTGGTAATTTCTCTGACAAACGAAACTAGTCCATAGGAAGCTAATAGGTCAAAGTAAGTTCCCACTTGATCATTGTTTTCTAAAATATCTATATTAAAGTCTCCCATTATCAAAAGATTTTCTGATTTTTCACTTTCCAAAAAGATTGAAAATTCTTCCAAAAAAACTCCAAAGTTGAACATATGTAGTCTATAAACAACACATAGAATCCCTAACAAAACATCCAACACCACCAGCAGCGTACTTTTCATTTGAATTTACATAAAATTTATAACCAGGTAACTCATAATTACTTTTTTCACAATTGTAAATCCAAATTTCTGAAACCAAAACAATGTCTGGAAAAGACAAAAAAGAATCAAGATGTGAAACCAAGCACGAAAAGTTTTCTCTTAAGCTTCTATTGTTTTGATGAATAACAAATAGTTTGTTTAAAGAGTAAGTTTTGTTAACGAAAATTTCTTCACAATTTGTATCGATAAGATTGAAGGTAGAAAAATCATGATTTAATTCATTTAAAAAATTCATAGTAAAAAATAGAACATTTAACAAAAAAGCACTAAATTAGAGCAAGATCATTAAAAGATCTTATCACTATGACTTTTTCACCTTCAAATTTTATTATTACTATACCATAAGAATTTATACCCCTTTTCTTGTTTTACTTCTTTTGCTTTCATAAATAGACTTCTTGTATATTTGGTAAATGCATCATTAATAAATATAGCACAAGATTTTTTTCTTCCACTGCCGCTACCACCACACCACTGCCACTGCTACCACCAACACCGTGGTGTTCAACAATTATTTTTTTGTTTTATATTTTATTTTATCACAAAAATGCTTTTTCTTTCACGAATTAAACAAAATTTCCAACAATAAACTCAACCATATTTCAACCTGTTATCTACGAAATGAGCGTAAAACATGTTTGACTTATTTTTTTTCGACTTTTGGCCGCAATTTTTAAAACCATTATAGCTATTTTATGAAAGCTTTTAGAAAAAAATGTCAATGCTTTTTCATCAAGTGTCTTATTATCTAAACAACTTTTTGATTTAATTTACCGTGTAAAAGTAATATGTATGCGAAAACCCCAATTTTTCGAAAATTCACCTTTTTGAAGTAGCAATATTTTGTAATTTATAGCTCATATGGCAAAAATTGTCAATCTTGTTTTTAATAGTTAATAAGTGTAAATTGGGTTTTAGGGTTGCCAGATTTTTTATGAATTTGGCAACCCTTAGACTCAATTTACACTTCTGTCGATTTTTTTTCACCAACAAGGCTATCAGGTACCAATTTTCAACTTTTTATCTTACCGTTATTTTTTAATAACTATTTATATATTTTGTTGGTATGGTGACATCTGACAACGTTACTGCTGTTTCAACACTCCTGCAATTTTTATCCCTCAATAATATTAATACTGTGGACACCAATTTTCAGCTTAGTAATTCATCAGGTTTTATTTTTAGTAAATTAAGAAAAAAAAAAGTGGTTTGATGACTCGGGTAACTCTATTAATCAACTTACACTTCTGCGAATCTCGTTTCTTAATAGCGTTAGCGAATGCATTAACGCCAATTTTGTATGTAATCATTATGTTGTTTTTAATTTTTGTACTTTGCTGATTTTTGGCAACCCTTTTACATCCGATTTTGCTTTTTCCAATTTGTTTTCTTAATTTTTTTGGCAACAACTTTATGGGTATTAATTTTCAGCTGTAAGTTTTTTTTTATAAAGTATTTTAAAGCTTTCAAATTGACTGTAGATCCAAAGATCTACATACGCCTGTGTCGACTTGTTTCATACAACATATTTATACCAATACCAATTTTCAGCCTTGTATCTCATCAGGTTTATTTTAATCATTTTTTTTTTTCGTTTTCTTTTTGTGTTTGATGACACCTGGCAATCCTTTGCCCTTACTTACACTTCTGCCAATTTGTTTCCCTTCATAGAATCATAAAAACTATGTTATCCCAAATTCTCAGCTTTGTTTAAAAAATTGCACGTTCAAACACCAGCCCCCTCCCTCCGCCCCCACTTTCGACTTCTGACAGTGGGATTTTTTCTTAACCAGCAGAAGGGCTAGCTCTCCAACTATATGAAAACACCCAACGTCGCACCTATACCCCTAATCCTATATTGAGCACAAGCAGACATATCTAATTTTTTTTGCACCTTAGTCGAGTTGTAGTGAAGTAGGCTATATCCACATCAGATTTGGCCATTTGTTAGCATGGTCTTCTAAAGTAGGACATTTCGTCCCGTTTCTGCGTGAACCTCGTAACTACATTTTTTAAAAAGATTTTGTTTAACATTAGACATCGCTGGAAAACTATGAGTAAGGAAAATGAAAAAGTATAAATGGTGAAATAACCTCAATTGATGTGTTTTACAGTTAATTCGATTTCTTTTTATTCAATCCAATTATTCAATTTCGAGAAAAACTTAAATTAAAAAAAAAAAACTTAACAAAATTTGCTTTGTAGATACGTGGTTCACGCAGAAACGGGACGATTTGTCCCGAAATTTTTTTTCTGGACTTCTGAACCGATGGGGTGGGAAAAAAGTTCCGAATTAAATCCGGACCTTATGACCCACTCTGGTGGGACAGTAGTCCGGAAAAAAATTTCGAGACCAATGTCCCGGACACTTATATCCCCGCGCCGTATAAATACAAGTTCGAAGTAGCAGATTGGGACAGTTAGTTTATTTTTGTGATAAATATAAGTGGTTGTGAAATTGTTAATTGGAAGTGTTATTTCTGTTAAATTGTAAAGATTAATTATGAACAGTTTGTATTAGATATAAGTGTTTGTTAAGTTAAAAGTTAATAAAAGTTAAGCCGTAGAAAGTGTTAATAAGTTTATGTTGAATCCAGAAAAATATTATAGTATAAATAAAACAATACAGATTATTTTATTTTATTTTTTATTGTCATTACTATTAATTTGTATATACAGAGTTTTTTTTATAACAGGTTAAGTCTTATATGATTGAACATTGTGAAAATGATATAAAAAATTAAGAATATTATTTTTCGTTCGATATCATTATTAATAATAAAAAAGGGAAAATTATTGATTTTTTAAGTGGAGCGGTTGAATATAAATTCAATTTAAAAGATCAAGTGACCTATACAAAATTATGTTGAACGTACGCATTTTGAAGGGGATATCACTTGAATTTTTAAATTTAAGTTATATTATCTATTTAGATTATTTAAAGAAAAGTGTCTTTCCACATTTTCATATAATATTTGTTAAGGGCGGAACAGACTAATACCTGCACCAATGCAAAACAAAATAAAAGTATCTACAATACAAGAGCAACTTAAATAGAAAAAAAAACTTACTAAAAGATTTATAGGTATATACACTAGATCTGCATTGGCTTGCAAGTTTAATGTTGCTTAAAAACCAAATTTCCTCAAAGTCTCTGGGTTAGATAATAGTACCAAATCTGTAGTAAAGCTTTATCATGTAACTTTTTTTTAAATACAAGGACTGATCTTTTTTTAATATTAAAAAAATTGATATGTGATCTCTTTTTAAAAATAACGAAGTAAGAGTAACAATAACAATATTAACCAAGAACCTATTTACCTTCTCCCAAAACCTGTCACATAAAAGAAAGTTTATGTTTAATAAAAATGCTAAGGTTTACTTTCATCTTAATTAGCTTTAGATGGAATTCAATTTTTACTTTTTGAATTATGTTTTTTCCAGGAGTCCGCAAATAGAAATAGAACATTAATGTAAGAGGTTTATATAAACGACCTATTTTTGTATTTTTGTGTCTGGTGCTTTTTTTATGTACTTAGGCATATAAATTTATTGTAACTTCATTGAAATTGTAACTCTGAAAAAAGTAGTAATTATGTTTGGTGACAGTACAGTCATATTTTTTTTGTATATATTCATATCAAATTGTGATATATTGTTATGCAATATTTTGACTTTTGTTAAAAATTTTACTGCTTACACGTATTGAATATTATATCTACCAAAATTCGTAAGGTTTCTATTAGACCTACATAAAAAATATGCAAGAACTACGTTTTAGATGTCAACATGGCTACACAACACAAACATTTTGTTAGAAAATTTTAACCTGCAAGGTTTTTGTTTTACTGATATCCAATCTACATATGTTTTTAGATAGACAATGAGAACAAATAATCTGCGTGGTCACTACCGTTTACTTTGCTTTGTTAAAAAATATAATAAGAAGCAGTGGGGTATACAAGGGGGCATGGGGTCACGGGGTCATGACCCCCTCCCCCCAGTATTGTTTTTTCTGATGAACGTTTATTATGTCACAAACAGGAAAGATGTCATCATTGCATATATATTCTTAAATATAAATATAATTTAAAAATACCTAGTTTATTTCTAACTATACCTAATAACTAGGTAGATATAAAAACTACTGAAAAAAATCAAAATATAAAACTGGCAACAATCCTTTAATTACACATTTTACACAAAAGTTCCAAAACAAAAATCTATTCAAGTTTTCAAAATAAAAATATCTGATTCGGCAGTATACAAAAAACCTTCATGTGTGTGTGTTTATTTGTTTACCTCACTAACATCAAACAAAAAAATCGTATTGCAAAACAAACAACTATTTTGTTTTTGTAATTTCTCCCGCCTTAGTTCTGGTCTGTCAAAATGCAAACATCCGTTTTCGGATCTTTCCCTTACTCCCATTACTGTGCTAAATATATTTTTCTGTTCTAACACACGCATTTTTATTCCTTCATTTTACTCTTCCGAGTGAAAATTTCTATGGCAGCGCCCCCTTACCAACGGAAGCTAAATTATTAAATCGTGTGTTTTGATATTACTATAGGTTTTATATACAATGATGTCATTTGACAAGCCACATAATCTTTGAATAAGAATTAAGATTATGTGCTTACAACCTATACAGTGCAATTGTGAGCAGTAATTTTTCTAAATATTTAAGAAACAAATTTCTTTACTTAAATTTACCTACATTTAGATGGAATTACAGATTTTTTTTAAATTTTCGCAGTCAACATCTGTAAGTTTGCAACTTATGTTAAGTGATTTTTGTATTTTTAGCAAATTTTTAAGTATTTGTGCGAGTCAATTGTATTAAATATTAGTAATAAGGAAAAAAGTAATTCAATTAACTCGATGAACGAAAACAGTGTTCAAACACAAATTGTTGATACAAAACAATTTGAAAAGGAAAATTTGAATTTTTTCAAAATTTTTAATTTTCAAAATCGTTATGCCAAAAAAATTTGCTAGATCAACTTTATTTGATAAGAACATTAAGTAATTGATTTATGACTTTTAGAAAAGCTTAAGCATTATATTGCAAGTGTTACCCTTTTTTTCAAAATATTTTTTTTTTTTGTATTTTAAGTATTTTTTTTTTTAGAAAATTTTCTTTCTACCCAAACTTTGACCCATCTCACAAGCTCTAGCATTAATACACACATATCTTTTGCAAATAACCGTGTATTTATATATTTCATTTAAGCAATATAAATAATTTTGTCCCCACTCAAGAAAAAAAATAAAAATTAAGAAAAAACAATGATCGAAATTGGAGCTTGTGGACTTCCAAAGAAAAGCCTTCATTGAATCTACTATACTTGTATTATTCTTGTTTTCGTGCTTTGTGGTCCTTTAGTTGACATCTAAAACAGAAATATTTTTTTAATTATTTTTCGTTCATCCCTAATATTTAGAAACCTAAGCCAAGAAAATTGTTGAATTGTTATTTTTTATTTAATATGAATACGTTAGTGTAATGCGAACTTAATTTTGACACTCGATACAATATACAAATGTGCTATTGTGCAGCTATATTAAAAACAAATGGGCATTAATTCGCAGCATCCTTTCTAATGATTGTGTTGTGATATTAGGAATTTATTTATGTATTGTAATTTACAATTAAAGAAATGTAAAACCGAAAAGACAAGGCGGCTAAGAGCCAATTTGTTTACATTTGATCATCATTAATCCATGAGTATTGCCAACTGTAAATTGTCGAATGTCCACTTAAATTAATTTTTTTTTCTGAGAGTCCATAGTTTGAGTTGTTAATCGTGGATTTAGCTAAGTAACCCATATTGATTGATTGGTGCCAATTAACGAGAACCTCTGTGAACAAACTTTCCCTGAATACAAATATTTGTTAATATAGGGGTAAACAAATTGTAAGCTTTTTTTTGGGTAGCTTAATCATTATCGTTTTATATAAAAGAGGTTAACGTACCAATACCTTTTGCATGCGGCATTCTGCCTGCAAGACGCATAAACAATAATGCAAAACATTGAAATAAGAAATAATTGCGATAACAACATATTTCTGCTGTCCAATGATAGAGCGATCTCTCCTTATTTGGGGAACGAGAGACCCAGATACTTAACATGTTGCATTCTGCCTGCAAGATGTACTCAAAAAATGCTAATATTCGAATTTGGAAATAATTCTAACAGCATAGATAGTTCTTCATTCCAAAGATAGGGCATTGTTATTAGAATAACGAGGATCCAAGATGCTTTAAATGGAGCCTGTTACTTGTGAGACTTACTTATAAATGCAAAAATAAGAATGTTCTTTTTTTCTTTTTCTCTCTATTCCATTTCTGAACATGAACTTGCGCAAGCTTAGGAATAAAAGCAGGAAAATATCGGAGTGATATCAGACGATTACGAGTTTGTATAAACTGAATTAGGCAAATGTGTCCACTATGGCGTATACTTACTTTTTGTATACAAATTTTATGTTTTATTTGAAAATTCTTTCTCCATGATAGAGTTTCCCACCCTTTTACAAAAATTACTTTCCTAGGACCGGCAAACAAGATGCACTCAAAGAATGCAAAGAAGCAGATAATTAAATAATTTTTTTTTTTGTATAAAAAATTAAACAATTATGGAAAAATGCTTTTTTATTTATTTTTCAGCGTGCCTGGATTCTTTAAATGCATCTTGTCTGGTGGTCCTGGGACTGTATTGTACATATTGTTTTGCCCTTGGCCAAATATCAATGTTATGCTTATGTTAATACAAATGAAATTTATTTAGCAAGAATGCTATGTTTTGAAATAACATAATAGGTATTTCTGAACTGTACCTTAAGAGCCGACAGCAAAATTTAGGGGTGGAGGTATAACCACAATATTTTTATGCAGTTTTATATATATACATATGTATGCAGTTTTATATGTATATTTTTCAGCTTTCTGTGGTTTTTGGAGGGTTGAAAAACGCGATAATTCCAAGTCATCTGAGAAAAACAAATCCACTTCAATTGAACTTTTTTAATATTGAAACTGATGCTCTGTCATTTTTCCTAAGTCTGGAGACCTCAATCGTCATGATATGATTATTAGAACTCAAGAAATAAGCATTTACTTCCACATATATCAGGTCTTTTTTGGAGAGTTTTCAGATTAGAAAAACAAACAAAAAATAAAACAGAAATGTCTTCATAAATGGTTGCTTAAATAGCATATATCTTGAGTTCTATTAATCGGATTGTGAAGATTGAGGTCTCCAGACTTAAAATGACAGAGCATCAGTTTAAATATTAAAAAGTTTTATTGAAGTATATTTGTCTTTCCCAGATGACTTGCAATTATCGCGTTTTTCAACCCTTCAAAAACCACAGAAGGCCGAAAAAAAACCTAATAGACTTTCGAATAGGAAATCAGGACGCGTATACCTATAAAGCTGCATACTTAGATTTGGGTTATACCCCCACTCCCAAAATTTGCTGTCGGCTCTTAGACCACTATTTGTAATACTCTTACTAATCAAAAATTAACAAAATCCGAAAAATCGAATACGAAATCGAATAAAAACTTCCACACGGTTGGTTTGAGATCAGGAAAAGTTGAAACTGTATGAAATTGAATACTTCCTGATAATCGCTTATGGCGATCAGGAAAATTATGTCAGGAAAAAGAGCTGAAAAAGAGTCCTGATTAAAATGGACACGAAATATCAGTCAGCTAGTACGAAAAATGAATTTGCGTCAGGAAAATAAAGAAATAAATTTTTTACAATAAAGTTACATTTTTCATGCAAAAAATGTTTTTTGCAAAATTAAATTTTTTATTTGAAATCGGTAATTTTTTTTCAATGCTAAATATGTTCGATTTGCGTTTCTATTTTTTTTTAATAGGTATTAAATTTCTTGTTTGGCAATAATTTTTTTTCAATGCAAACATAATTCGATTTGCAATTATGTTTTTTTAATACAAAAAAAATGCATTCATATTTCTTTTCAATTGGTATTGTAAAGAAAGTGCATTTAAAATAAAACTGGATTTTTACAACCCTGCATAAAATGATTTTATTTGGTTTTTCTGTGCAGGTGGCAACCGTATAAGGACTATAAATTTATTTCTCTATGTATTGAAAGAAGTCGAATTTTCTATTTTGGCCGTTTCGTAAACATTTAACAGACTTATAATTTTTTAAATGAGGTTTTTTGTATGGAGTAAACACCATTTTAAGAGTTAAAAACCTATTAAAGGGCTTTTCGAACATTTTCATGGTCATACAAAATACATGGTTGGAATATATTGTGTCTCTTAGTTCATTTTTAATTTATTTCTGACAGACAATAAAGTTCAGAAGGCTGAAAACTGGCTAGACAAAGAAAAAGTCACAAAAGGAAGCGCAAGAAAACAAAAAACTACTTCTTACAAATATTTCTTATCAAATTCAACCATGTCTGGAATATTTTTGTAGCTTAACACATGTAAGCTACAAAAATATCCCAAGTTCGATTTTTGTGTTAAGCGAAAATTTTGGTTAAACTAAGCGACATGCATACAAATTTTTGTCAGATGTCTTGTCACATACGACAGTGACCTTTTTTTAATTTGTCGCTTAGTGTAATTATTTTGGCGGATAATACAAATATCTGGAAACAACATTATTCGAGTTAGCAAACTTGGAGGTTACTACAATCTTATTTTTTTTCGCTGTGATTTCCTTTGTATGCATGATATAGCAACGAAACAAAGACCAAAATGTGTCCCTCAGCACACAGTAAAGGTTTACATCAAAATACAAAAAAACACTATAAGTTTTGTTATCGAAAGCGTAAAAGACGTTTTTGGGAAAAATATTTTGTTTTCTAAAACAGGTTTTTGGAATTAACTTCTTTAGACAAAAAATAAGGGTACTTGCCATGTACCATTATTTTTTGTCTGAAAAAGTTAATTCCTCCTCTGTACCCACTTTTTTAACATTATTATCAACGAAATGTCATGTTTGATTGTTATCTCAACTTTAATTTTGCACGTTTGCATAATTTGATATCTCTTAGGAAAACAAAAACAATAGGTTTTATAAAATAAATTTTATAATACTTATTTTATAAGTATTATAAAATAAAATAAAACATAACATAAATGTTATCTTCCCCCAACTATTGATCTAATTTTTAATCTAATCACAAGAAATGAAAGTGTTCGTACACATTTATTAATTTCCGGGTTAATTTTGAAGTTTGTATGTAAAATTATGGCTGGTAAATTTTATCGAATTTATCTTATTTGCCTAAAAAAATTTCTTGTCGAATGCCTCACCTGAAATAAAATTTTTACCGTGTATCAAATGCAGGGGTCGGCCTTTTCTGCGAAAGCACTAGATCTGCTGCTCTTAACAAAAATATTTTGCACCATTGCGTTTTCTCAACAATCCAATCAGTTTTCTTTTTATTTTGATCGAATGGCATCACTGAGTAAATAATAAAAAAAAGGAACAAATCGTCGTTGTAGTTCTGATACCTCGTAACCCAAAATGTGATTTTTGAGTACAATACCTCGTAACCCAGGACATTAAAATAAAATTATAATTATAAAAGCAGGTTATAACGAGACAAAGAGAAACATCAATATACAATACTTTTAAAAAAACTTGTACATCATATAGGTATTTCTGTATTGTAGGTTTTTAATAGCCCCTGTAAACAGTTTTTTGTGTCTCCTCAAAAATTGACTTTTCTGGGTTACGTGGTATTAGAACTACGGTGAAGAAATGTCAAAAATTTAAAAATAGTTAATTTTTTTTTTTAAATAATAATTTACAAATAGTTTACTTTAATTTCGATTTTTCGTTACTTATTTACATAACTGTTTTTTTTTAAGTATTTGTGAAAGGATGTGCAAATTTTATTTCTTATTTTTGTATTTCCAAATTCAAATGAGATTTTAATTTTACTACCTAAATTTAGTTTTACTCCGTTTATTTTTTTTCAATCTATGGACTTTGCACTTTGATTTATCTAGTCCGACCCCTGTCAAATGCAATAAATGGATTAGATTTTTAAGAGCTCCTTCTCTTATATTGTTTCACTTCTTTTGTATGTAATTTTTTTGTATCATTAACTCTAAGCCCAAATATTAATAAAATTGTTTTATTTGTTAGAAGGTTTGTACTCAGACCGTTTTTAACAATAAAACTTCGGAATCCAATGATCAATGTACTTTTTTTTTTTAATTCACAACGTTTCAAGGCGGAAACGCTTATTAAATTTCAATTTTTGGGTTTTTTTTTAGACTAGAAAATGTGTACAGTTTTGCGTTTATAAGAAACATCTTATATTTTTCACAACACGACTTTTTGAAGTTTCTTATAACCGTAATCCACTGTTTATGCGCTATAAGAATAAAAATAATTAATTTGATTTAATTGACTAAAAAAAAAATTCAACATTAGTATAAAATTATTAATTTTTTGCCTTACTTATTAAGTCAATTAAATTCAAAAGGCTTCATAGTCATTGAATTCCGAGGTTAAATTCTAGGGGCACTGTACTCTTTTTTTTTATTAAGTATACCTAGTTTCTACATAATATATTATGAATGTGGTTATTATGTAAAGGTTTATGATATAAATACGTGTGTGGTAGTAAATTATTTATTTATGTGTTTATTGAATTGACTACTTTAACAGTCTTGACGAGTTGAATGTATCTTAGTTTTTTTTTTGCTCTTAATTTAATAATTATTATGAATATTTCTTACACAAAGTTTTATGTGTATATTATGTTTCGATAGTATTTGTAATACAAATATGAAATTGCTGCATTTGAATTTTTTCTCAAAGTTTGTATCTTATGTATGTATGTATGTATGTATATATCTAAACAGAGATAAAATTTCTATTTAAAAAAAAATTGTATATTTTTTTTTTTTTTAAGTTTCGTTTTAAAATTTGGTAAAATACTTGTTTTGGTTTTAAGCTGATTGAGTTTAAATTGATTCCATTTGCTCAGCCAACTCTAATATGGGACTCTCACTAAGAGGTTGCATCAGATTGGGAATCGGAGTGCTTAAGTGCGACCAATTTTGTCCATAAAGATTCGATGTTGAGCTCTGTGAAAATAACAAACTTATTTTTAAGACTTCAGTTTAATTAGAACTTTAAATAATTAATAATAAATTGAAAATAAATAATAGTTATTCGGATATGTTAAAGTTTAAATAAAATGACATATCATCGGCTGACGGTTTGTCGTTATGAAAAAAATTGATTTTTTGAGCTTGGTATGTAGTTTTATGTTTTCGAGGTCGCTTTGTCAAATACGGCATCCATTTTTGTTTATCTCTTTTATGCTGCTGACACATTCAAAATGGTTTTGACGTACATACATATATCCACTAAAATTAACAATTTTATATATTGGTGCCAAATTTTAATACATAGGTTCGTCAAATTTTCGTACATATATGACTAACGACACGGTTTCATTTTAACTTTGTTAAAGTGTTCAGATTTATATCAAAAAGATGGTTCATCTAGATTGGTGATATAGTGCAAAATAGGAGTTTTTAAAACTTTATATAAAAAAATATTCAAAATCCAATTTTATTTTGGAAGACAAACTACAGAAGAAAGATTACTTAACACAAATCTTTAAATTGCTAAAAATCTTCATGGTCCTCAGAAGAAGAGTGTACTTTTTTGAAATGATCATTAATTCAAACACCTACCTATATAATCTTAAAAGTCAGTTAATGGTCAAAAAGAGCAATTCATTTTCTAATTAAGATGTTTTAATTATTTTTTTTAAAGCTCAACCTATGTGGGTAACTGTGGCGTATACATAATATAGACAATTTTTTGATTTTAGTACAGTTTTTTTCTGTCTCTCACCATTTAGACGACCTGAACTTTGTTCACATAAGTATAAAGGGCAATGAGTATGCTGACAAAGCTGCTCTTTCCGCCAGCAAAACACCTACGCTTTTGTTTAACACATATAGTGAGAAAGATCTGTTAAGATTAGTAAAACTAGAAGTCAAAACAAACTAAATTAATAGCTGGATGACAAATAACCACCACTACTCAAGAATAAACAATAATAAAATACCACCTATTTATCCAGTTCAAACAGCAAAACCCACAATTACCAGTTTTGTACGTCTTCGGTTAGGCCACACTCTATCAACTCATCAGAATCTTCTAAAAAAAGAAAGACCTTCAACATGCCCCAGATGTACGGAAACATTAGATATCAACCACCTCCTAGCCCACATCAACCGCTCCCTACCCAACAATGATGACAATATTTACGAAATTCTCAAAAACATTAACATTCAAAATTTAGATACTATTCAAAGAACAATAACAAGTCTTGATTTTAAATTATAAATTTGTTAATAATAGCGAGCCGAAAGCCCTTGCAGCCTGTGCTCTCTAAAATTAGTACTAACTTAGCAATTTAAGATTCCTATGTTAGTCTGTATAATAAAAAAAAAAAAAATAAAATATTTTTTTTAAAGCTCAGCCTATGTGGGTAACTGTGGCGTATACATAATATAGACAATTTTTGATGTTAGTACAGTTTTTTCTGTGTCTCACCATTTAGACGACCTGAACTTTGTTCACGAACAAAATTTACTTTTTTACTTTTTAATAGATTTGGCATGCATCATTTCGGACTCGAACTTCACTTCGATATATACCTAAAATAAATCGATGAAAAAAAACACGAACGGTAGAAAAACTTTTACTAGTACTTTTGATATGTTTAAAAGAGATAGTAAATGCTGAAAAAGTAGTATTTATTAAATTATTTTTAAATTATTTACTGGGTTTAGATAAATTTTCATAGTCAATACTTGTATTGATATATGCATAAAAAAACTAGAACGAACTTTTTATGCTAGTATTTACTGCATATCTTTCAAGTTGCTGAAAACCAACTTGAACATTTGCTGGTAAAAACTTTCGCATGTAGAATCCAATATCTACAGTCGAAAGTTAATCTTCAAAGTACCTAATGGGTTTGCAGTACCTAATGGCACCGTTTTCAAAAATAAGATTAATAAAAGTTTATGAGGAATGAAGAATATACGGAAATAAGGATTTCAAAATTATGTAGTTTGAAAAAGATAGCGTTGAGTGGTTAAGCGAATACTTTATCGGTACAAGATATAATTGTCAATTTATTAAACTAAATTGATTCAACTAAATTAAACTCATTACAAATTACAAAAATACGACAACTTTTTGTTGTACTGTGTTTGAACCCGAATTGAAACAAAAAGAACTACACTAGATTTCCAAAAATTAATTTAAAATGTCAATGCATACATGAAGCAGATCTTTCCATTAAAAAAAATTGAGATTTATATCAGTACAACTTGAAATCACTTACAAAATTAACACTAACAACACACTATGAAGAATTAAAAAAAAAAAATCTACAGCTCATTGATCAATGTATATTTAGGATCCGCTGTAGAAAAGTTTTACTGCCAAAAATGAGGTTAACCATTTAGAAAATTAGAGGTAACACGTAAATTGATCCCGTGAAAGTACATTTTGTATCTTACCTGAAAAAGTTGAGAAGAGTTAGGATTCCAGTTTTCGATTGATTGAAATTGATCGGTTATCTGACACGTTTGCATAGATCCTGGAAGTGCACTCCAGCATTCGGCAGGTGAGCCCATTGATGTAGTGGCTGATGCTGTGGCAAGTTGTGAATTACTCCTTCGTCCTGATGATGACAGACCACATCCGTCATGTGGTTGTTGCTGAATATGTGATGTTTTTATTACTACTTTTGGTGATCCGGTAACAGATGGGTTAGGCGATTGACAGTTAGATCCAGGAGTTCCTTCCACAACTGCTTGAAATGCAAGCAAATCTTCTGACTCTATATCACTTAGTGGAAGTGGCGGCAAAATTTGAGTTTGCTGTGCAATCTTATAACTTTGCTGTCGCAAAATTTGTCGCCGTGATAAGTTTGCCTCCAGTGCAACTTGCTTTTGGAAAATTTGCCTTTTTTGTTGCAGTAGTCGATGTTGCATCAATTGCTGTTGTAGAGGTGGTTTTTGCATCTGATTCATGTTTGGCGTTTGCAAGAGCTCTCGTTCCGCTCGTAAGCCAGCTGCCTCTTCACTTTTTACGTAATTTAAGAAGGCGGCAGCCTCTGAATTTTTAACTGATGAAGCGAAGTAATCACATTGTTTTATCAATGGTGCATGGTGGTGATGATGGTAAAGTTGATTTAGATCCGTGCCAGTTTTATTCGGATTTATATGAAATTGACTATGTTGCATTTGACGGACTGTCATCTCATCGGGCGGTACATTTGATTGATATTGGGTCTTCAATTGGGCTGCTTCCTTTTGTAAGACGTGAAGCTCAAGAACACCTTTAGTTTTATATGCTTCGTGAAGACGCTGACTGTTGAATGCAACCATAGAATTAACTGGGTAATCAGAATAAGAGTGAATTATTCCCTGGGCTACTAGCCCATCACTTGCTCGTCGGCCTTCTCTAAAATAATAAGTGATTTTTTGTTTTTACATTTTTTTTTTACAAATTCTGATTTTTACCGAAAATCTACAGGTGATCTCGTAATGGCTCGGCACCTCCTAGTCCCATGTTGGTGGTGTGCTGCCAATTGATTCTGTCGAGAGAAGGAGCATGGAGACTTTGAAGACATAGACACATACACACTTGGAAGAATGGACGAAGATCTAGCTACTGAAGGATTTTCATTTTCATTAACTGTCTTAGCACTTGATACGCATGATGGTAGGCTTCCGGCTAAATCACTGCAGTTG
This sequence comes from Meliscaeva auricollis, assembly GCA_948107695.1. NCBI lineage: Eukaryota > Metazoa > Arthropoda > Insecta > Diptera > Syrphidae > Meliscaeva > Meliscaeva auricollis. The sequence continues at coordinate 49,812,881 of OX403617.1, read as the reverse complement.
GATAAGTTCAAGTCCAGGCTCTCTAGGGTTGAAAAATTACTACGCGAAGAACCACCGCTAAGATTCTGGCTTAAACTTTTGGAATAAAAGTTCGCAACCACACCGCTTGAGGAACTGCTACTTGCATACGAATTTAATCGCTGCATAGAAGGCATTGGAACTGTGGATTGAGCTTCGTCCATTTCTTAGTTTTTCAATGGTTTGTTCAAAACACAAAAAATAAAATGGAACGAAAATAAAATAAGAAACTGAAAAATTTCTAATGTGATTTTGAGGTTTTGTGTTTGGTCTTGTTTACTCATAAGTTTAAATAAAATCGTATAAAACAAAACAGAATAATATGTGTCATGTCAGTAATATAATGTTTATACACAAAATGGTGGTACATGCGAATTATGATTATGTGACAGTATTATGCTCGTACCTTTAAGGTCACATCCATGATCGGTTTCACATCCTTCGTCCGTACTGGAGCTATATTGAGGTGTTATTTGATTGTGCTTCGGATGCATATTAGCTCCAGCATTATCATTTGAACAGCTTTGATTATGGGCAAGATATGAATTCGGTGGAGTATTGTTATGGTAATCATTTGGAGAGTAATTACGTGGAATATCGCTGAAATGAATTGCAAGGTAAAATAGTTCTTTGTAGTAAACGAAGCTATCATGCTAATGATGGGAGATGCCCTACCCAGCCCCTTATTCGAAAATTTATGTGATACCATTTCCTTTAATTTACGTGACCTATGTTGAAAAAAATAAAGATTCGGCTACAAACTGAGTAAAATTCAGTGATAAGGTCATCAAAATTATTAAAATGCATTTGAAAGCCTTATTCTTTGAGTTTGTTAAAAAAATATTTTTTTATGAGCTACAATTATGTCAAAACACAGAGTGACCAAATTTGACCAAAGTGGACAGTTTGTTTGGTTAAATGTTTCCAAATTTGTTATCAATTTTATAAAGCTTTAGTTTTGTTTTTGTTTGTTCTCTTAATAATAATTTTTTGGTCAGATATCCGACTTCAAATGAAAAATTATACTTTTGTTTTTACGTCCCGATAGGTTAGTAACCTTTCGTCTCAAAAAATTCAAGCCCAGATTTAAAAAATGCCTACATACAATAACTATTGATGATAACACTTATGTGAGACTTTATTACTGAAGCTTAATATACCTTGCATCTCTCTGCCAATTTACAAGTTGGTCCACTGAACCGTTTTTATGTTATGAATGATCGAACTTTTGAGTCGAATAAAACAACCATTATTTGTTGCTGCTAAACATGACGTAGGTACTTGTAATCACTCTAACACTTGAAAAAAGAGATTATTCTGATCTCTTTTCGCCGTTTCTCAATATATTTATTCAAATTTATAAAAAAGCAAGAGAAAAAATCTTGTTCCTTTAATTCTTTGGGATAGTGTATGTACATAATTGTATAGCACCTATATCGCAAGTAAAAAGTTACGATATAATCTATTTTATCTTAACTTTTCGTAGAATTTTTCTATGATGAACTGATGATGCAGATATAGATGCGAAATAATGTAAGCTTTCAAATGGTATATTAATACGGATTTTGTTAAAAAGTTGCTTACGATGATTTTGAGGGAAGGGCTCGATATATTCTGTCATTAAAGAACAGATCAATTCTGCTGCATTGTACAGAAGATTTCTCGTTTGCAAACTTAAAACGCTGATTTAGACTTGATAGCAGGGTAATTACTTCACGGAAATCTACTCCAAGTGGGAAATTATTCCACTTTTAGTGGGAATGTATTCCATTTTTCATTTTTTTTGGTAAGCCATTTGTAAGATATTATTTAACAACATCTAAAAACTAAATTTTGAAAAAAAATATTGATAAGTTTTCGAAAAAATGATTTTTCAAAAAAAAAAAATTAGTTTTTTTTTGTATCCAAAAAAATATTAAAAAAATTTTTTTTACTTAACATTATTACTGCAACTTAAAAGCTTTATGTAAAACAAATGGTTGAAATTAATAGAAACATGAAGTAGAAAATAAGAATTATGACCGGTATTTGAAAAAAATAGTTTTCATTTAAAGATAGACCTTATTCAAAAATTGTCCATGATTTTTTTAATCAAAATCGTAGGAACCATTTTTGAGAAAAATGAGATTTTTAAAACCGTTATATGACAGGTACCGTTATTTTTGGTCCAAAAGAAATAATTCAAAAAACGTCCCAAAAACGCCACATACCAAGTTTGAAATAAATCGACCCATCCGTTTAGGCTGTGGCTTCTGATACATACAGACAGACAGACGGGCAGACAGACAGAATAGTCGGACCCACTTTTTCACATTCTCTATCATCGTAATGTCATATTTGATTGTTATCTCAACTTTTTTTTTGTACGAATGCATAACTTATGTGCGATTGTACCTATATCGCAAGTAAAAAAGTATCCTACGTGTTATCTGAGGTATGACAAACAAGAAGACAGGAAACAGTTTTGTAATTTTATTTTTTTGTTTTTGAGATGAACTGTAAATTAGGCTTAAAGTGAGAAATAATTGATTTCTTTAAAATACTTTGTATACATTTTCAATTTTTTTTGGAAAACTCAAATTTTTTTTAAAGTATTTTCTCAAATTGTTATACCTATGAAAAATTAGTTGGCAATATAAGCGCCTCGCAGGGTCAATACTTCTTTCTTTACATGTGGAAGAAACTATGCATACACCCAACCTCGCACCTACCCAAAATCCTATAGTTTTTACAAACAGGGGTGTTTCAGAGGGGGGGCATGCCCTTGCACATACTTTACTATTTATACGCTCATAGGTGGAATTAAAAAAAAAAAGACTTCAAATGACATTTTTGAATATCCAGAAACCAACTTATACTTTCAGATTTTTGGTGGGTAATAATTTCACAAGAAATTCCACTTAGATTTCCACATAAAGTAGAATAATTTCCTATGTGGAGTAGATTCCCGTGGAGTAATTTCCCTGCACCTGCATTACTACGACAATTATAACACTAATACAAGAACCAATTTAGGGGGGACGGGAGGTATTCTATTAAAACCCTATTAACACCTCCTCTAAATACTGCTATGATGTACTTACCCGTACCTATTTTTTTTGTCCTTCCCCGAATTATCTATATCACAGTTTCTAATGGAATGTTGTTGTTGTTCAGTACTGGTCCCATGCAAGTGTGTTTGATATACTTGTGGTGATAAGAATCGAGACGATTCCGGCTGGCGTGGCTTTAAAATGAAAATAAAAATTAATTAATAAATTCAGATAGTATCTCAATTTGCCACATACTTCGGGAAGAGGGCTTTGTTGGAGTGTGTAAAAGAGCTTTGTCGCTTCAGCCGACATTTGAAATCCCATTGGGAAATTATTCGGTAAATTAGACTTGGAGTCGAAACTATTTGAAAGTGTCAAACTTCTTGACTGCCCAGTACTTCCAACTACAGATGATGATGATGATTGACGACCAGGCTCTAAGGTCGAAAAATTTCGAGAAGGATCCGAAATGGCAGT